>CAXKWD010000005.1:7180213-8380213 GCA_964059195.1 Ectobius pallidus | reverse complement strand
CAGAGTGGGACGATGGGGTAATAGAAATCGCCCCATTGTATGCAAACTGGCCCACTATAAAATGAAATGTGTTATACTGCGGGATAGTAAATATTTGAGGGGCACTGGATTGAGCATCTCTGAAGACTTCAGCGAGAGAGTGAGGGAAATTCGGAGCTTCCTGAAGAGGCATATGGCTGAGGCGAGGAAGCAAGGGTGCCACGCTGTCCTGCAATTTGATAAGCTTGTTATCAATGGGCGCGTGTGGACCAGGCACGAGCTGGAGGATTTTGAAAGGCGCGGATGGGACACCCCTGACCAGCTAAACATGCAGACATGTTACTGAACGTTAAAGCATGTAAAAGTATTAATATACAATTTTTAGTACACGCTCTCTAAAACAGCTGCTTGTCGGACTGGTAACACGCCGAAAAATTGCATTTTAGCAACCAAGGCCGCTAAAAATGCATCAAACTGCATTCTAAGTGCAGTTTTATCGGCCTAGTGCTTTAAAGTCGTCATGACAACCTATAAACAAAACTCAGATGGCATTGACCAGTCACACCAACTTTAACATGGATTTAAGCATATAAGTTACTTGGTCATAAAACAACAAATTTAAGCCAACATATTTCTTTATGATAATCAGAAACTTTACAAGGGTTTTTCGCAAAACAGAGTAACCTTCTTCATCATATAAGAACAAATGTAAGCCAACATCTTTTCACATCTTGGTTCACAAGAGAATCGTTGCTTACCATGGATGCACCACCATTTAAATACAATAATATATTCCTTCTCATAGTCTACTGCTGCCGTGATGTTACTGACACCAGCTCCAATTCAACGTTCTGGCTTGGATTGAAATTTCTTCGGGATTATCATTCATATTTTCACAAGCTTTTCATAAATACTAGTTCGTATGCATTATTGTTTACAAAAAGCTACTCATAACGCATCTACACTGCATTTCGTATCGTTACGATTGGTTCATTGTTGTTTTGCGATTTAGGCGGCTGTGGGAATATGGCTTTGACAAATGGCTGACTATCTTTCATTATAATTAATTATATACGGTATTTTTGTTTCATTTCGTATAATTTAGAGAGCTTTTACTAAAAAATATTGTATGCACCATGTACGCAAAAACTTTATCGGACTCATCCTCGGCCGCTAAAGCGTTATTTTGCGTACTTGATACATAAATAGCTATTAAGGGGGAGAAACAACTTCCGGTTTGGCGTTCCGAGCTTGGATGAACATTGTCACACTACAGTAAACCCTATCAGGCCCATTTCTAGACCAATATCGATCAGTATGGCCCATTCTTAGAAACAGGTTGCCGACCCCTGTACTAAACTGTAAGAGTCACACCAATTTATTACTTCATTTGTTTCTTGACGTACAACATTTAGGCCCGTTATTACCACCTCCAGTAAAATATTTACGGCTACTTTTACGGTTACTTTACTGACAGTTCGATTTTACAATATCTGGTTAGGTGTTAACTGTTGGTAAAAAGCTCTTAACTGGCAGTAATCTTTACTGTAGGAAAATGTACAAGTCAACTCCTAACCGAAGGATTTTTTGAGGTTATGCTTCTTGCGAACTGAATTAAAATGGAGAGATGAAGTTATTTAGCTGTTTTCGTAATGTCACTGGTGATGAAGAACAATGCCAATATATGTAAAAATAAATAAAAACGATATTGAAATCTAGATCAAATTATTATGAAAGTTTGAACAAACAATTGCTTTACTATTTGCTTCCTCTACCCGTACATCAGATCATATTTGGGGTTTTCATCCTTCGGGGATGGGGTTTCGAAACGTGGTACCTTTCTTTTCATTTTTACAACCACTTTACTTGAGGAGGGTTTTATTCTTATTTAACAGGAATTGTATAATAAGCGTAATATATAAACTATATAGGCCTATACATAATGTATTTTAATATGTTATGCTAAGAGCTAATAATTTCATTTGAAAAACATCTCGTAATATATCCTGTAGTTATTAGGTACACATTTCATACACAAACTTATTGGGTTTTAGGTCTTGCCTCGCAAATTATGCGACCTTTTTAGGCTAAGACAACTGATTGCACACTACTGCCCGTACTGTGTACTGCAAACTATAATTAAATTCAGAGGAAGTTATATATTTCACAATAGGTTTTTCTGATACGTCTTTTTGAGCTTTGCTCTTATGGCCACACCTTACTTTGTGTTTATTTAGTTTGAATTATATGACGCTTTTTGTCGATATCATTCAGAAACAATTATTCTTCACTTGAAAAGAAATTGCTGTGTCTATTTCTTTTTATATCAGCCATAACCTCATTATCCATTGCAAAATCACACGAAACAATGAAAACAGATGAAAACTGCTGCAAACAACTGAGAAACGCTCGTACCAACTGCTGTGATTTTTGTCTGATTGCGTTAACCGGGAGTAAACTTTAACTAGGAGATGATAAGAACAAAGAAGCGTTTACTGGAACTTTACTCCGACCGTAAAATAAACTGCCAGTTAACATTTACTCCTACTTAACTGGACATCGTAAGAACGGGCCTAAATATCCTTCGGTAATTGTTCTTTACTTCCAAGTAAAATGACAGAAAACGCTTCTCCAATTTCTGCAGAGTTAAGAAAGGTAATACGACCAATATAACACGTTGAAAATAGCGAATATCAGAGGGAAGCCAAACCGAGACATCTCATCAATACGCCGAGCTCTGTTCTTGTTCGGAGGTGTCACCTGCTGCGTTTCAGGAAGTGGGCATTTCTTCTGCAAACAGACAAAACCATTCAGACAGTTAAATTTAAACCTGTTAAAGCCCAACATCTATGTACCATGTACACAATGTTGGTCTCTGTATAATTATTTGACTGGGTCCTATTGCTTCGAGGGAAATCAGCGGGATGAATTTTTTTTTTACATTACACGTAGTAATAACGGATCTGAACTACAGTAGAGCCTCGGTAATTCGAGCCCCGGTATTTCGAGGTTCCGTGTAATTCGAGCTGGTCTTAGGAATATTAAAATTTTCCATAAAACTAGAGTAAAATCCCGTTTTTATACGGTGTCCGCAAGTAAGTTTTACGCACTTACATTTTGAGCTTTCTTTCAATTTTTCCATGTACAAAAATGCAGGTAAAACTGTCCCACTTAGGGTTTTCGTTCATAATACACAGAAATAACCTTGGCTTCAGACTGCTAATGCATTTCTATTACAGATTGACAGAAACCGAGGTTCGATCTTTCTTTGTCGGGACCTCGTGTAAATCAATTGTACAATGCATACCATCCTTTCAGAAAAGAATAATTTATTGTTTCAGTAATCCCTACTCAGCTACAATGGTAATTAAAAGTGTTTTCCTAGTAGCGCCGCTTTCCCGTTCCACTCCATTAAGGGTCAGACAATGACTTAATCTTCAAACGATGCCGATGTAGAAAATTGAAAATGTTTGCCAATATACATACATGTGTAACACAGGTATGTAGGCCTACTATATTTTTATTTATTTATTTATTTATTTATTTATTTAAACCATTATTGTGTTCATTAAACATTTATTTATGATTTCCTCAGCCCCAATTAGCTCGAATTATCGGGGTTCTACTGTATACCAAGCTAGTCAGTGCACTATCTCCTTAACATTGCAATTTTCCTTTCTAGAACTGAACACTTGATTAAATGTACTTACTTTTGTTAAAGGAATTCATTAAGTAGTGAAATTAGGCCTAGATGTTTTTAGAACTTGATCTTTTAACTTAGTTTTAACCACTTCAATCAGTTCATTTTTCTTACGCTTAAAACACGCCAGCCATATTATGGTTCTGAGCAAAGCAGGATGACCAACTGTCCTTCTTCTTGTAGTGGCCGGTAGATTCTATTTAAGTGGCAGTTAGTTAGGTTAGGTTAGGTTATAAACAGTGGTATTAGTTTAGTAGGGCATGCCGAACTCACGCGTTTTGAAAATGTGCCATATTATATATCCTGCGAGGTTTTTTTGTGTTGGTCAACATGTTTACCCACATAAGATGGCCGTCAGTTATATGTTATTATCATGAATTACATGGACACGTGAAGTCAGAATGAAAAATTCAATGCCATAGCCGGGATTTGAACCAGGATCTTCGGCTCTCCGTGCCGATGCTCTAACCAACTGAGCTACCATGGCAACGTGCCGGTACAACATGAATTACATGTTTTAAGGTATGATAATTACAGGATGTATTCTTATATACATCTAATTTTGGACCTAATTATAATCCTTGCACCAAAGGACACATTGTTAGCGTTGTTTCGTTTAGTAAAAATTAAAACTGTAATGCTAAGACCCCATTTTACTTTGTACTTGTTCCCATGGTGTCGTGAAAGTAAACTACAGTAAAACCTGTCTTAAAGACCACCCCTCTTTAGCGACCAACACCTTTAAAGACCAATTTTTCTAGGAACCGACAGTAAAACCCATAAGGCAAATGTTATTTGTACCCCTATTAAACGACCACCCCTCTCCCCGACCAACGACCAGAGTTTCATTTGCATTAAACTCCTCTATAACGACCAAAATCGTAAAAAATATTTGCTCAAATGGTAGGCATTAATCAGCACTTGAACAGAAATACTGGTGTGGGCACTGCAAGACGTCTCTTCAGTTTTCAATACAATACTTTTACAAGAGTGATGGACAGAAATATGAATATGGTTGAACAATGCTTTGGGCTGTTTTCCCTTTCGCGTTCTGGGAAATACCTTACAGTAGACAGCGTACAAGTACCGTACAGCGCACGGTGTGAACAGGACACATTCTAATCTCCTCCCTCTGACCTGCTTGTTTCAATACATTTAAGAATTCATGCCTTTATTATCTACATGATCACAGTGACTCGGAGGGGTAATTCTATTTCTTATGAGAACATTTATTCAGTGGACATGAGGGGGTTCTGAAATTCTCGATTCTAAGAAACATGGTGGACGAGTCCCTTTCATTGTCCTCCAAGCAAAATGTAATGTAAGGAAAATAGACGTGTCTTTCTATTCCTGGAAAACATTACCCCATTATAGTGTAAACAGAGGCTCGGTGTTCTCGACTTGCATAGATTAAAGTGTCTTCTTGTTGTGCTGCAAATTGAAATACAGTAAAAGTAAGTAATAATCAACTGTGTGTTACATAATGCACCTATTGTATTGCACCATATAATAATTATGGAATCGCGCACAATGTGCATTATCTTAACCTACTGACAAACACCCAGTCCTGAACCCGGGAAAGGGATTTTTCACTATTGAAAAATCCCTGACCCGGCCGGGAATCGAACCCGGGCCGCCGGAGTGGAAGGCATTGTATTTTCAGTTTCAAGACATAAAAATGCATTCCCCCTCTTAAAGACCATTTTTTCGTGGAACCAGTGATGGTCGTTATATAGAGGTTTTACTGTATATTTGCAATGATAGCTAAACACGCAATTTTACGTCGTTTCATATCCACTGATTTCGCTAGGCACTAGAACTGGCTTAACTGTTCACAATGTTATTCCGTGTCACGTGGATATCAGTTATACCTAATAATTCTTTACCAATTTTTGGGATACTTTTTCTAATGTGACCAAACTTACTAAAATCTAAGAATTACATTCAACATTAGCAAAAGAAAATATCGTTCCAATGTTCAACACGTGTTAATAAGATTACCTTAACATTGTGTTGATCTTAATATAAATAGGACAGACTTATCCCTGCCAGAGCTGAGTTTGAATGATTATATAAGCAGTCATGAAGTCAAGCCATCATTGAGCTCTATGTTTGAAATCAGTGAAAACAAAATCAGTAGAAGAACTGATTTCCATAAATAATGAGCATATATTTGAATAAAATTCCTCACATTTTACACGAAGCATTACTCTGCATTTTATACATCAGTAGCAGTGAACAGGTTAGGTTAGTGGTGTCCCTTTGAAATGGTCAATGTTGTATAAGGTTATGTTAGCATATAAAGCAGACATGGGCAAACCCCTATCCATTGACACGCAACCCGCAAACTTGTGTCAACTTACACATGGTTCGAAAAGAACGGGTAGATGGAGACACAAACAGACAATAAGTGCAGTGGCGGTTGCTCATTCTTAGGGAAACACTAATTTCACTTTAAAATGTGCACTACAAGAAACAAATAATACAAACAATTTTATATTTTTAATTATTCTTTTACGTGTGCAATTATTTCATTGTACAAAGGCTTAGAATGTGCCATAACGCCTTTCAATCGGAACTGTGTCGCGACCCGTCACTGCTTGCAAAGAGAGTATGACTCATGCATGGGGATAATCCACCACGTGCACCGAATGTCCGCAATGCCATCTTGTGTGTTATGCGGGAAGGTGAAGAACCACAAGTGGTTCGCGAACCAGTAAATGCCCATGTATGATTTAAAGATTGGATTAAACATTTTTAGTTTTTCGCTAAAGTCTTAAAACAAGTTAAAATAATTTTGCAACTAGTAGCTTAGTAATAGTGCGACTCCTGGAGATTCACACTGATTTTCTAGCAATATATCTTGTTCTTGCTCTAGCCTATTTCCCACTGCCTTGTGAACTTCAGCTCTCCACAATTTTTGCAACTGCTTTGAATACATTTTGGAAAAACGAAATAAAAGCTATGATTAAAATAACACCACCTTTGTTACGTGAAAATGCACACATTATGTGCAAACAAAAATGAGGCAATCTTTTGTGCAATTTTTCCGTCGTGTGGACTTAAGAATGTTATAATTAGGGTTTGGATGTTATGACACGTAATGTTTTTATCCTGACCTCCATTCTCGCCGCAAACACAAATTAAACAAGAATTGCAAATTTTTATCCTAATCGGACCGTTTTTATTTTGCATGTTAAGTCATATTTGGTCATTTTCATGGTCTTGGTCATATAAAATAACGTCATAATTCAGTTATAAATTCGGTAATAGAGCACAATTAAGCAGTTTGTGCACTAAATTGTCGATTGAAATTTTTTTCTGAAAAAAAAAGCCACGAATACTTTGGTTTTACTATAACTGAAATGTGAAGGGACAATAACAAGTAGGCCTAATTGTACGATTACCTCTTCTTTCTTGTTGTTAACAACTTCCAATAGACATGTTTAAAAAATATTTTCAGTTCACATTTGCAGTGGTATCTGGAAACATTAACATATTGAAAGTTCTTTACAAGTAAAACTGTAAATCACCTGTAAAATTGTTAAAGATTGATTATCTGATTGAATTAATGTCATGTAATACTTTAGTGGCATTAAACGTTTTAAATTGGAATGTTTATATTTAGAAAATACGTTCTTTTATTAGGTTATATTAAGGACTTTTGGGTCATATTAGAAATTTTTAAGGTCATATTTGCAGTCATATTTTCCACTTTTTAGGTCATAAACATCCGAACCCTAGTTATAATTATTAAAAGGCTGAAAGAAAATAACGAAACGTGATAAATACCAAATCGAGTGCGACGGGTTCTTGTTTACTCTGAGCTGCTGCCTTCCCATTGGCTGTCTCTGGAGACTCGCTCTCACTCTTTGCAGTTGACAGGGGCTGCTTTCTCCACATGTAATTCACAAAAGTGAATTCCAGAAGGGCGCAGAACACAAAGGCTGCAAAGTAAATTTAAATCACTTCTCATAACACAAAGCAAAGTAGGCTTCGAGTTCCTTCGATTTCCTCGTCAATGCAGAGCATCAAACAAGAGACTGCCAGACGCAGGTCTCTGCTCACGGTCTGGCGCTCTTTCGTTTCATGTTCAACGTTAACGTGGAGAACGAAAGAACCACGCGGTGACGTAATAACCAATCAGTTACAAAAATTAAATTACTAACTTCCATGCTAAAAAAGAAAATTCCTAATTTTAAGGTCAGGTGATCTCGCAGCCCAACTCTTTGCCCCATATCACTCGCTATTTAAAGGTCTACAAATATGAAGAGCGATCCATCATGTAACGACTAAACTATTATTCTTGTCTCAATTCCAAACACTGTAATAGATCATGCATTCCACGAGTGATGGATGGGACACACAGAGTTAGGAAATTCAAAGCGAATAGCCTATTTTTAAATTTAAATCCTTGATTTATTCTTAGAGTCCAAAATTTTGTTATTTGGTAAATAAGAATAACGTGCAATTTCCACCACCATTTCTGTCTGCAGTTCAGAAAAATAATGACGTGACGGACGGGACAAATATTGAGCCTCAAATGCTGGAGAGTATAGAATACGACATTATTTCTATGAGTTATGTATGCATACAAAACCAAATGTAGCTTACACATGAAAATAAAACTCTAAGAATTACATACAGCACGTTTCAATGTAGGATCATAAACAAATTTAAGAATCTTAAAAAATAAATGATGTATGACGGACGGGACATGCCCGACTTCTGTAAGCCATAAAATTATGGTCAACACCTTTGAGACATCATCATCATCAGGATCTAAAGGCAATGCCTTGTTGTAGTAGCCATGTCTTCCTCTTCATCGCTGTTCTCTTTAGATTTTCGTATGACAGCACGTCCATATCCTTTATCATGTTTTTAATAAATGAATTTCTTGGACGTCCTCTTGATTTCTTTCCCAGTATTTTCCCTTCAAAAATGTTAATGAGTAGACCATTGTGCCGAAATGTATGACCCACTAACTTTGCTCTTCTACTCTTAATTGAATTCAGAAGGGATCTCTCTTCCATCACTTCATTAAGCACTTCTTCATTTGTTTTCCTATCCACCCAACTCGTCTTTGTTAGCCTTCTCCATATCCACATTTCTGCTGCTTCTAGTTTCTTCGCTTCTGCTTTTCCTATTGTCCATGTTTCACATCCATAAGTTAATACACAACTTACAAATGTTTTGGCAAATTTTTTCCTTACTTCCATGCTTAAATGGTTATTTGTGAGAAGATTCCTTTTGTTCTGAAATGCTTGTTTAGCCAGGTTTATTCTTCTCTTAATTTCTGTGTCACACTTGTTAAACTTATTGATAATGCTACCCAAGTAACAAAAACTTTCGACCTGGTCTAGGGCTGTACCGTCAAGCTGTATGTTGATTTTAAAATTTTCATTTGTTCTTCCGATCACCATGGTTTTTGTTTTCTTTTTATTGATCTTCATTTTAAAATTTTTCAATGCATCTGATAGAACTTTAAGCATTTTATTCATTTCCTTTTCTGAATCAGCCAAAATAACTATGTCATCTGCAAATCGAATGCTATGAATACTGACTCCATTTATTTTAATACCCTTTGTTTTTCTTTTCATTTCTCTGATTGCTTCCTCAATGAACATATTAAACAGATGTGGCGATAATGGGCAGCCTTGTCTCACTCCTCTTCTTATTCTGGCTTCTTGTCTGAGACAGATAATCATAAACAGAACTACAGTAGAACAAGAATGACACTTTAGTGATAGACCAGTGTACAAAAATTGTCTTTCTTTCTTCCTTCCTTTCTTTCTTTCTTTCTTTCTTTCTTTCTTTTTTTCTTTCTTCCTTCCTTTCTTTCTTTATCTTAGTTTTACCTCTCCCTTTTTAGGATTTAAGAGACCCAAGCCGCCCGGGCCTTACAGGGCCGCGACCTGTCGGGAGAGGGATTATCTTTGGATCACATACATACTTTTTTGACCAGACAAGGACATGGAGGGCCTCCCCGGATGAGTGATCAGCCCAATGCCGGGGCCACCTCCGAGACAACACGAACACATAGGACGAGACACACCATTCACACACACACTCACTCCAAACAAGGCGAGGATGGGACGAAGATGATAATGAGAGCCAGATTTTATCTGGGGACCACAAGGGCCTAAATTTTCCCAACATTTGTCTCACAGGTGAGGAAAAACCTCAGAATAAACCCCACACAAAAAATAGTCAACAGACTAAATTACACAACAGAAATACAGTCTACTTTAAAAGTCATCCAGTGCCAACCTGGCAACCTACAATGTACCACTACCACCCAATGACTACTACCTTCCGAAGTTGATGGTGATTACCTAAAGAGAAAAAAGAGTTGTAGAATGTTTCCTCCCCTTTACATGCAATTTCAATATCTTAAGATTTCACTACAGTTGCTCACAGCAGTGATTTCAAGATTTTTAAATTTAACTCATAGGCTCACTTACTCATGGAATGCATGAGATGAAGATAGTAACTGTTAGTAGAAGTACACTCTAATACAATACAAGAGTAAATGCTTGAGTAAATGATAACGGCGGGAATCAAAACACTAACGCCATCTCTTATATTGGACCGAAGCCACTGTTCATGGCATCTGAAATAATGCAAATTAAATGGATATTGCTGCATAGGTTAAATGAAGAAATGGGTGTGTCATAACACCGAAATCGACAAAATTATATCCTGTTTTGTTCGACTGTACTATAAAACGAATATTACATCTGTGGCTTGGTTCTAAAAGGGCCAATGTCATAAATCTTGCTTTTGAGATAACTGACTTTGAAGCCTTTATAGAAGTAACATTTTTTGCTGAGAACTTTCGACGTTGGCCTCTATGGTTTCTGTATTAGGCCTATGTCTATTAATAGCAACATACATTGGCACTTTTATTATATGAAAGATAAAGACTAGCCGAGCTCAATAATGCATAGATCTCATTCTGCAAGAAATTTACATTATTAGCCCTTTTAGAACCAAGCCACAGATATGTGACATGACAGTATCGTATTGACAACCATTAAAGTACATAATTTCATTATACCGGGTGTTCGGAAATTCATATTACAAACTTCTAGGGCTAGTAGAGGGGACTTAGTAGACAATATTTCGAATAGGAACCCATGTCCGGAAACGTACCGTCAGAAGAGCACCATGTGAAATGAGGTATGACGTAAGGCACAGAAGTAAATGACGTTTGACTCATTACAAAGGAAAGTCAAAATTTTTGGTAACAATACCAAAGTAACAAAAAAAAAACTTTCATTGATCACAATAACACTTGTGTCAACAGTGGAAAAATCAAATTATTTTCTGTATTCTGCACTGGATGTGTCCCATACGAAACAGCTCACTACAACAGAGGCTCGATGTGACGACCACCAACGTCGTTGTACCGACGAATCATGTTCCGGTACACTCGTTCCATCACACCTGGTGTCTCGTTAATCTCTTGTGCAGCGACCATCACTCGTGCCAGCAGTTCTTCCTTGGTCTCTACAGGAATCTGGTACACCATACTCTTCATACGACCCCAGAAGAAATAGCCCAATGGCGTTAAGTCCGGCGATCGTGGGGGCCATGCAATAGGACCACCCCGGCCTATCCATCTTTGCCCGAATCTTCAACCATGTACTCAACTATGCTGATCGGAGACGCACAGGAATGTTAATAGGGCTCCAGGCATGATACCACAGCAGGGTAAACGTCACGTGCCATCAGGTGATCCTCTGACGTCATGTACTGCCTATCCGGTTGCAAAACAACACCGGCAAATCCGACAAATGTAATGGCTGTAGTACGGAACGTATATGGGTTCCTATTCGAAATGTCTACTAAGTCCCCTTTCCTAGCCCTGGAAGTTTGTAACATGAATTTCCGAACACCCGGCCCTTTCATTATAACATTTGCAAGGCCGTGAGACACTCTCTCTTTTATTTTTGCTTAACAGCTTATTTCAGTACTGAATAAAGGTTCCGATAAAAAAAGAATAAAGGGAGAAAAAAGAAACTACAGATCTGTCAGCACACAACACTGCACAAAATTTTTTTAAAATATCAGTTGTTTCTTACCTGTACAGGTACCCATCCAAACATCAATGGCTTTCACGTAGCTGACCTGCGGCAAACCACTCTGGATTCCTGAAACACACGGTACCCTCAGCCATTTCATTAAGTTACTAATCTTTACCCCATCTTGATTTATTTAACCCTTACTTGGTCGCAGGTGAGCGTTGCTCTCACTCCTTCTTTTCTGAAATTAATAGCTTTTTATGTATCAAGTACGCAAAATAACGCTTTAGCGGACGAATCTAGTATAGCGGCCGAGGCGAAAGCCGAGGCTGAAACTGGATGAGTCCGATAAAGTTTTTGCGTACGTGGTGCATACAATATTTTTTAGTAACAGCTCTCTAAATTATATGAAACATAAATACCGTGTAATTAATTATAATGGAAGATAGTCAGCCATTTGTTAAAGTCATAGGCTATTCTCAAGGCCATCTGTATCAGAGAAAAACAATGAACCGTACATACCAATACGAAATGCGGTATAGATGCATAATGTATAAGTAGTTTTTTGTAAACAGTAAAGCAAATGAACTAGTGTTTAAGAAAAACTTGTGGAAATATGAATGATAATCCCGAGGAAATTTCAATCCAAGCCGGAAACATTGAATTGGAACTACTGTCAGCAACATCATGCCAGCAATAGACTTTAAGAAGGAATAGCCTATATTGCAAGCAATCCATGGTAAGCAAAGATTCTCTTGTGAACGAAGATGTGAAAAGTTGCTGGCTTATATTTGTTGTTATATGATGAAGAAGACTACCAGGTTTTGTGAAAAAAAAGTTTCTGATTATCATAAGGAAACATGTTGGCTTAAATTTGTTGTTTTATGACCAATTATATGCTTAAATTCACGTTAAGTTGATGTGACTGGTCAATGCCATCTGGATTTTGTTTATAGATTGTCATGACGACTTTCAAGTACTAGCCCGATAAAACTGCATTTTGAAAGCAATTTTACGGCGTGTTACTAGTTCGACAAGCAGCTGTTTCAGAGAGCGTGTACTAAAAAATATATTTATTGCGAGTTTTAATAACTGTTTTATGTGGCTTCTTGTTTTTTTTCTTATCAAGTTACTTTCATTTTATTACAATATGGCAGAACGCATTCGCTGGATTTATATTAGAAGACTGAAAATGGTCAACACAGGTGGTCATAGACAGAGCACACCTGCAACAATGACAATAGCAAACAACCAGGTGTCGGATTTTCACTGAAACCACTTCCCGCGCAATTTAGGCAATGCAATAGCAAGCTAACATTAATCATGTGTACCAACTGTGCTCCTTTTTCATGTTAGCAAACTTTAAAAATGAAAGTGCTATAAGAGCAAAGATTTTGCAGTTATTAAAATAAAAACATGTTCACATAAGATAATAGGTAACTTTGCGATCAAAAACAACAATGGACAGCCGCCACTGATGTTATGTTGAGTAGCTTTGATTGAGTAGTTTTTCCTTCTTTTCATAAATAGGTATATCACGTATTTTACTTTTGCAGTTCAAAACTAGTTAGAACAAACTTACAAAACACAATTTCATGGAACTATTTATTGCAACAGATACAGCAAGTGTTAAGCTATTTTTAAACATATTTGCCACCAGAATTGAGACTTTTCCATACCATGGGACCAACTTTTTAGTACCTGTGTCGTAGAAGTCTGCCGCCTGGGATTTGAACCATTGTGTGACAACCATCTCCGCCTATCTGTCATTCTCTGTAATTTCTTGAGGTGTAGAAAAAGATGGAAATCAGTGGAAGTGAGGTCCGGGCTGTAGGGTGAATGTTTAAATACCTCCCAGTCGAACTTTTCAGGAGACTTGCTGGGAGGTGTTCAAAAATCCAGCCTACGCCCCGGATCTCACTTCTATTGATTTACATTTTTTCCTACACCTCAAGAAATGACAGAGATTGACAGAGAAACGGAGAAGGTTGTGAGAACAATGGTTCAAATCCCAGGCGGCAAACTTCTCCGACAGAGGTATTCAAACGTTGGTCCCACGGAATGAAAAAGTTCTAAATTCTGGTTGCGAATATGTTTGAAAATCTGTATCTGTTGTAATAAACATTTCCATGAAATTGTGTTTTGTCGTTGTAAACGACCCCAGGGAAACTTAGTTTATGGACGGCCCTCGTATATTGCATTCATCCTCTTTCAGAGTTTGCGTTCTTTTCTAGCACGTTAAAGATAAGAATACTAGCTAAGAAGACAGTGTTGGCAACTATCTCGTTTCTAGGCCGATTTTGAAATGTTTGAGATGGAATGAAGTGTGCAAGCCAGCAGCGTCGCCAGGAATTTTATTAAGGGGGGGGCAAACTCAACATAATTCATAACACATTGATCCTTATTTATTTGGCTAAATTATACATTACTCTACAATAATAATAATAATAATAATAATAATAATAATAATAATAATAATAATAATAATAATAATAATAATAATAATAATAATAATAATAAATTTACTATAATGAACAAATAGTAGTAATTTATTACGAGTATAATTTAAATAAGTGTACTGTGAACTAATTCCTGATTGAAGTTAATCAACATTGCAATGATAGGCCTACAAATTATATTTTATTATGATCGCCCGAAAATCAATTTCGGACCTCAATTTCAAATGATTAGGCTAAACACATTAATATTCACTTAGTTAACCGGATCGTTATTTTGGACCCCAGCTGAATTCGACGAGGCTACAAAGATTTTCTTTAAGTTAACAGAATACGCTCTTTTGAGCAACGGCCTTGGTGATATATTATTATAAATACATATTATATTTAGGCTATAGTTAGTTAATACTTGCTAAACTCATTATAAAGTAATTGTATTTTTTTTTATTCTCCATGCACCAACTGCAGGTTGGCAAAGAGTACCATAAATAAATGAATCCATAAGGCAATCCAGAGGGGGGCACTTGCCCCCCCTTGCCCCCCCATGCCGACGCCCATGGTGCAAGCCCCTGATGACTCCCCACTAGCCAACATTGACCGTTACCATTCCACATGCACTACTGTCCCACCTCGGTCCCCTAAATAAAATATAAAGGAAAGAAAAGTTCATGGCATACCCGGTATCAGAGATGTGTAACGGGATAATGATGAGGAAAGTGAAAATATGGGGTGAAGCGGAAGCGTTGGTGGATTGAGAAGAGAGAAACCGGAGTACCTTAAGAAAATGTTGTTACTGCGTGCACGAAGAATGAATTTTAGATGCACTGACAGCCAAAAAATACATTTTAATTGTTGAATTGAAAACGCATCAAACAGAAACTACTTTTGATTCTAATAAAAAATAATATTCGTGTCCACTTTATACCCTCATTATAATAATAATCTTTGATAGTTTGTCTTTACCTTCAGTTTATTCTTGTACTATAATTTTTTTCTTATATTATAACATACAGAGTACCCTGGTTTAAAATTATAAAATTATTTCTAGTTGAATTAGGGCTAATTTTCTTTTTAGCGTCTTTGATTTTAAAATTTTCCAATAAAATATATCTGCTAAAATGTTTTTGGCCGATTCCTTATGTATAAATATTAAAAACAATAAAAGATACTAAAACAATCGTTGTGTTAAAAGTGTATATGTGCCTTTGTCAATCTTTTTAAATGCAATATATTTATTACCAGTCAAGTATGTATAAAACTTTGTTTAGGCCTATTATCACTTAGTCTATTTATTATAATAGGTATATAAGAAAAAAATTATCCTGCAAAAATAAACTGGAGTTAAAGGCAAACCATCAAAGATTATATTATTAAATGAGGGTATAATGTGGACACGAATACTATATTTTATTATAATTCCACCCTCATTGGAAAAATGAAGTTCATTAATACTTTTGATTCCCTGCAAAAAATAAGTGTTAGCATCGATACCCATAAATCTTGTATAGGCCTACAGTCACCACAGTTAGTCCTGTATATAATACAATAATTATGAAAGTCATTAATATTCTCGTACGCCTACCAGTAGGAATTTCAAATATTCAAGGGTATAAATTAATAATAATAATAATAATATTAATAATAATAATATTAATGTTAATAATAATAATAATAATAATAATAATAATAATAATAATGTGTGATTCTCCATGCAATTACATATTCTGGCATGAAACTGGAAGTAGCCAATCCAAGGCTACACTGAAGAATCAAAATTCCTCATTTCTAATTTTCATTCTAAAATTTCAACCGCACGATTAGGGGAAAAAACTTGCGTGTAATTTCCATGACCCTATTTTAAACAGTTTTAAAATATTAATTATTATCAGAGCTTGGGTTTCTAAGCTTAATACATATTTATTTTCGAACTCGTAACATAAGCAGAAATTGTATTTCGTAAGACATGCACCTAACCAACATTAGGGGCCTCTTCATTGACAATTCGTAAGTGATATTCCTTGACAAGCAATTTTACTCTATTTGATGTTGCTTGATTTGCGTATTCTGAGAGAAAATCGATTTTGCTTGCATATTTTTTAATTTTCGATTAGATCATATCTCACTCCAGTGATCCAACCATAGGTTTCCACACAGTATACATGTCTCTCACTACTTCCTCACATCAATGAGACAATCATAGGTTTCCACACGGTATAAACCTATCTGTCACTCAGTACTTCACTCACAGAGTGAGACAAGCATAGGTTTCCACACAGTGCCTCTGACTACTTCGCTCACACCAATCGAAGGAGTAAACATACATGTCATACGCACACATGGAGCTCTGTGTGGACAAAAAGCTTTTCACTTATCTACTCGCACGGCCGGTGGTTGCTGGTGTGTCGTTGGCTTTCATGGGACTTTGACGATTTCGTACCTCGTAAAACGTACAGGCGACTTCTGAAACCCATCAGTGCGCTTGTGATGTCTTCAAAGAATCTATAATTAACTGATCAGGCATTTGTTATGAAGCTGTTGATTCTCTTATGTATTTGAATTCTCACTTGATTCATGGCTGATATAAATGGAGAGAAAAATAAAAGTATAATTTCATTATGTAACAAATACGTAAAGGAAAGCTTTAGCGGACGAATCTATACGTGATAAGCTAAAGTCTTTGCGTACGTGGTGCGTACAATAGTTTTTGGTAAAAGTTATCTAGTTAGGTAGATTTCTAAGAAAAATCTACCTATTGCAATCGATACCATGTCATGACTTTCGAAAAATTCTTTCATATCTTTACGGTTCATGCCTCCCTAAGTACGAAACCACCGCCCATTAGGAAAAAAAAAATGTTATATTTATATATATCTTTACACGCTATCGGCCGTAATTTTGAAGATATTTGAATCAAATTTTATTATGTTATTTCTAGGCCCAATAGTTCGGACAAGTTCGTTAATGAGCAAAATGGCTCAAGGGGAGGATCGGGGGAGGGGGTTGAAATTTTGAAAAATTTATATCTCGGATCCTATGAAGTATAGAGGGAATCTTTGTTTGAATAAATTAGAGTACTCCCTATGAAGTTCACAGTGACACCAACAATTCGGGGGTTTTGGGGGTACGAGTGGGGGTGTGGGGATGGAAATTTTTGAAACCACGTCTTATGGGATAACGTTGAAAATGTCCTGATGAGTACTCTACAAATCAATAACTGGTTTTTCGATAGCTCTCATATAAGGCGAGATTTGGCACTTCGAAATCTACCTCAGCCTGTAGGCCTGCCTAAAGGGAATTTTATTTTACAACGAGCCTGGTTATGCACTCATTTTCTAAGATTCTGCGTAAAGAAAGCAAAGATTATTTTTCTTTCTTTACGCAGAATCATTTAAAATGAGTGAGAAACTGTGCTCGTTGTAAAATTAGATAACTTAAAAAACCTTAGCGGACTTATTACGTATTTCTATCTCTGCTACACCTCGTCCGAAATACTGGATTCATCCATTAAAGCAGACATGGGCAAACCCCTATCCATTTGTCAACTTACACATAGTTCGAAAAGAAGGGATAGATGGAGACACAAGCAGACAATAAGTGCAGTGGCTGTTGCTCATTCTTAGGGAAACACTAATTTAACTTTAAAATGTACACTACAAGAAACAAATAATACAAACGATTTTGTATTTTTAATTATTCTTTTACGTGTGCAATTATTTCATTATACAAAGGCTTAGAAAGTGTCATAACGCCTTTCCAATCGGAACTGTGTCGCGACCCGTCACTGCTTGCAAAGAGAGTATGACTCATGCATGGGAATAATCCACCACGTACATCGAATGTCCGCAATGCCATCTTGTGTGTTATGCGGGAAGTTCAAGAACCACAAGTGGTTCGCGAACCAGTAAATGCCCATGTATGCATTAAAGCCTTGCTAAGCGTACTTGTTTCATAAATAGCTATTTGGGATCTCAAAATCTTCCTTAAAATGTTTCTTTCTTTCTTTTCTACTTCCAAAAGACCTTTTCTTCTGCATACAGGCATCCCGCCTTAACCACTATAATAATAATAATAATAATAATAATAATAATAATAATAATAATGCACGCAATTCGGATTGAAAAGGTGGATAAATACAAAGAACTGGCTGATGAAATAAAAGAGATGTGGAAGCAGACATCAGTACATGTGGTTCCAGTGGTAAATATGGTCCCAAAGAAGACGATAATGAGCCTAGAGAAGCTAAATCTACTAGCCTCGCTTTGTGTCCAATTGCAGAAGGCAGTCATATTGAACACCTGTGCTATAGTCCGAAGAACTCTTGCAAAAGACTGTTAGTTGTGTAGTGATAACTTGCTTAATATGACGTCATTATTTCAAGAATTATACCATGTAGAAATGAGAAGACATAAAATAATAATAATAATAATAATAATAATAATAATAATAATAATAATAATAATAATTTATTCTGCCTTTAATGTATTACATACAATTGGCATTGTCACAAGAATAAAATATATTAAAAAGTTAAAAAAAACCGGATCCCATACTTTACTTTTCAAGAATTCCTGCACTGAATAAAATGCTTTGTTTTTTAACCAGTTAGACACAGCATATTAAAATCTTTTTACCGTTACAGATTTTGCATTGTGGGGAAACTTAATAAATTTTTCGCTAAACTTGAGAATAAGGTGACCGCCGTCATAACCGGGCCGTACCGAGTGGGACCAAGTCTACAATGTCGCCAATATTACGAACATGATTACATGCCGATTGAATTCGGCAGATAAACGACTGTTGTAGCGATGTTTTATGAAAGATGAAAGGGTAAAAAAGCTTCTGCATTAAGAATTCTAGGTCCGTGACAGGTTATGTTAGGTTAAGAACAGTCATGTTTGTTTACCAACAGTATTCTAAATAGCGCGGGGTTCGTGCCATGTAACGATGTTTTACGAAAGGCGGGGAAGGGTAATAAGGCTTCTAGAAGTAGTGACAGCCAAATTCTAGGTCAGTGACAGGTTATGTTAGCTTAGGAATATTTCTATTACTTTAGGAGCAATGTACTGAATAGCGCGGGGTTTATTATGTCTCACATTGAATCTTTTCTGCGACGGGAAATTTTACCCTTGCACCGATCGTTTCTCTTTTGTTCCCCGCGGCTTGGAGAGTAGGCCTACCGCAATTTCTGGTTTTATATGAGTGTAACTGCATTATTTCAGGATATAATTCTAGTCTTTCCTTTACAAATCTTATAAATACACAAGGGAAAATCATTACTTTATATTCAATGAAAAGTGGTTTACAGTGTTCATAGCATCCTTTTCGGCCAAAATGTGCACCACATTGTTTTGAAGTTTGAAAACACTAGTAAAATTTTAATAATTGACCCAACAATGGGTACCGGACCTAAATACACACGTCTAAGAACAGAAAAGATACACAACACACAAGCCTTCAAAGAACAAAGATCATTCTAGATAACTGAATACCTACATATGTTATGCGTTCATGCCAAAGCAATGTCGGTGTAGATTAAATCCCAGAAGTCGAAGACATTTCATTTTCCCAGTCTCTCAGACTGCATAGTAATTCATTAGTTTGGCTTGGTATGATAAGGATATTGGTTTGTAAGTATTCTGACAAAGTCTAAAAACTGCCTCCATCTTTCTCACTCTCTCTGCTACCTTCTCATTAATTCACCTAAGCACTTGAAAGTGTGGGCTCTTTTGATGTCACCACATTTAGTTTTCATTGTCCATGTTGAGTCTCTATTGTCTATGTTCATATACTCTTGCCTTTTAAAAAGATAGCCTATTTGCAGTCCTCTTTCCTCTGCAATTTCTTGTAGAATTTCATCTGTTTTTATTAATATTATAGGAGAACAATTCCTATGGCACTGGGATTTGAACCCAGGTCCTTTGGCTATCCGTGCCAATGCTCTACCAACTGAGCTAAGCCAGAGTTCACTTCACAGCGCCAGATGGAACCTCTCTCGTATGACTGATTGCCCCAATGGTCCACCTCACAGACAGACAAGTTATGTCATATGCAGTACTGTGAGGCACATTAATTAGTGTTTTTTGTGACCGGGATTCCACTGATATTGTACAATAACATTCAAGATGGATATTTGAATTCATGAACTACAGATTATTGTTTCTGTTGGACATTACATGATAATATAAGAGCAATCATTCATGGTAGAGAGGTTCCATCTGGCGTTGTGAAGTGAACTCTAGTTTAGGTCAGTTAGTAGAGCAGTGGCACGGATAGCCAAAGGTCCTGGGTTAAAATCCAAGTGTGAGAGGAATTTTTCTCCTATAATATTATCATGTAATGTCCAACTGAGACAATAGTCTGTGGTTTATTAATGCATATGCATATATCTATCCATCTGCTTTGTTGCAGTTTTTAAATCCTGTGCGAAGAATACAGTATCATTTGCATAAGCTAAGCAGTCAATTTCAATTCCCGTATTTTGATAGCCAAGCCTGATTCCATTCAAAGATTCATTTCATTCCTCCACTCTCGGATTACTTTCTCCATTACATAGGCGTAGCGAGGGGGGGGGGGTTTTGGGGGTTTGAACCCCCCCCCCCCCATTGATTAAAAAAAGGAAAATTGTATAATTTTTTTAAGTCTGCCCATAAATTGCTTAATACAAGTATAAAGCGTGGGAAGCTTAAAACTCGTTATTTTGCGTCTTAATTTTTAAAATTTTCCGGAGAAGGACCCCCGGAAGCTTAAAACTTGTTATTTTGCATCTTAATTCTTAAAATTTTCCGTGGGAGAACCCCCGGAAGCTTAAAACTCGTTATTTTGCATCTTAATTTTTAAAATTTTCCGGGGGAGGGCCCCCGGACCCCCCTCTCCTTCCATACTCGCCAGACCCCGCGGATGTTATAACCCCCCCCATATGGTCGGCCTGGTTACGCCTATGCTCCATTATACAGTTCAATAAGACTGGCGAGAGGTCGTCTCCTTGCTTCACGCCTGTTGTGATTTCAAATGGTTCTGATAGTTCTACAAAAAATTTAACTCGTGACTTTGTGTCGCTAATGCTTGTTGTACGACGGCCGTCCAAGAAGTAAGTTTCCCTGAGACCGTTTACAGAAACAAAACACAATTTCAAGGAAATATTTATTACAACAGACACAGCCAGTGTTCAGCTATTTTTCAACATATTCGCCACCAGAAATGAAACATTAGTCTTACAATGGCACCAACTTCTGAATACCTGTGTCGTACCTGCGATTTGAACCACCGTGTGACGACCACCTTCGCCTTTCTGTCATTCTTTGTCATTTCGTGAGGTGCAGGAAAATATTGAAATCACTGGGAGCCAGTCCGGGCTTTAGAGTGAATGTTTAAACACCTCCCAGCCGAACTTCTGCAGGAGGTGTTTCAACACCCACCCTACAGTCCGAACTTTGCTCCCAGTGATTTCCATCTTTTCCTAAAACTAAAGAAATGACAAAGAATGACAGAGAGGCGGATATGTTTGTCACACAGTGGATCAAATAATTGGTGGCACACTTCTACTTCACAGGAAATAACACGTTGGTGCCATGATAAGACAAATGTTTCGATTCCGGTGGCGAATATCTTGAAAAATAGCTGAACACTGGCAGTGTCTATAGCAATAAATATTTCTTTTAAATTGCGATTTTTTGTTTCTGTAAACGGCCCCAGGGAAACTTAATTTTTGACGGTCGTCGTATTAATGTTATTGTGCTATCATATATTCCAAATTCTTCTAACACTTTCATCACCGTATCTCTGCCTATGGAATCATATGCCTTTTTACAATTAGTTTATATTATTACTAGCTTAAAAAGCCCGGCGTCGTCGGGTTCTGTACTTTGTAATTCGAAATTAAGATTTGAAGGAATGCGATTTTCAAATTTCAGGTCCTTATATACGTGTTAAAAATTTGAAATGAAGAAGAACGACTTATCACACTCAAACTATTCCCTCAGAAAACGCTTGGTATAGCTTTTTATGGCTCATAGAGGATGTCGAATTTTGCATCCCATCGCTTGTGCACGGCAAGCCTGGTAGGGGTTCAGATAAGAAGAAACAGCAATTCCGGTATAATATGTACGTAGAACTTGAAATTAGGAAGAACGACTTATCACACTCAAACTAAGTTATTCCCTCAGAAAACGCTAGATATAGCTTTCTATGGCTCATAGAGGATTTCGAATGTTGCATTCCGTTGCTTTTACACACCATGCCTGGGAGGGGTTGAAAAAACAAGAAACATAAATCCCGATTACATAACATTGCATTGTCTTTATTAAAAATTTTATTTCTCACTCTCATGTTACCATACAACCGCTTCGAGGATGAAATTGAAAAGAAATTCAATATAACTTTCATACTTCCCTCCCCAAACACCTGAGATGTAATAATATTACATATTACCATACCTCGTACGGTATTCTCTATGTCCAGGTTAGAGAAAGTTATGTGACTGCATCACATTGTGCATTATTTTCGTGGGATTCATCTTCAATATTTATTTACAGTAATGAATGATATCCGGTCATGGAAACTACCATTAACGGCCGTGGGTGTCGGCATGCTGACCACAGGCTCCCAATCCTGCCATCTGCCTTTGGCAGATGACGCACCGGTCGGGTGGTAGGCCTTGTCCCTTCAGGGATTTAGCGCCACGGAGTTTAGTTTAGTAATGAATTATATTGATAGCTTCTCTAATTTGTCAAAGTCCCGTATCATTTTTTTTCCAAACCTACCCGAGACCAATGCCAACAGTACTGTTGTCATGTGAAGTGTAATTTGGATTTGATAATTCTGTGTAGAAAGGAATTAAGTATTCTCAAACACATTTTATTTTGGCATTTAAAATAAAAATTTGTGCAAAATCCTTTCTTAGTGAGCACTTGCGTTATGAAACGAAGGTACTGTCAAAATTCCAAGTCTCTACCTATTATAGTTTAGGTTCTACGTTGATTCTGTGTCAGTCAGGACAAAGCCTCTTATATATAGAGAGATTACTGCCAATGTTGCTCCTGGCTGAAGGATTGTTTTGAAGCTGAGGTGGTAGATAGTGAGCCAATTTCACTTTATAGAAAGCAGAATGTAGAGTGGATAAATCCCAGAGCTATTTCTATGTAATTACGAGGCGTAAAAGCAGCTGAGACACTAATCGATACGTGAAGCGAAAAAAGTATAAAATAATATTAGTTAACGAAAAAGTAATTAGGCAGCTACCCTAAGTAATGGATTGTGTAGGTGGATCGGGCAGCCCGTCTCTACAGCATTAGGGATACGAGAAATAAATAGCTGGGTAATTCCACACAGAATAATTTTTAAAGGTTATGGCAGAATGGTCTCAGATTTATCCACGCTCTAGTATGTGAATTTATGTTATACAAAGTTAGGTGATAGTGTATGAAAATAGTAGATTCGTAGTTTGGCTATAGTGATGGATGAAAAATTAGGGGCATTAAAATATTTTAAAAGGCACATGCTTCGTGGCAGTAAAATAAAATGTACTCATTTAAAAATACATATGCTTATTTCAAACTGTAAATAAATTTTTAAGGATTTTCATCTCCAGTAACTATGAAAACTGTCAAAGAATTAAATACTTTTTTTGTACATGCTCTGTAAAAAAGCTGCTTGTCGGACTAGTAACACGACGAGAAATTGCATTTTGGCAACCAAGGCCACTAAAATTGCATAAAACTGCGCTCAAACTGTACTCAAAATGCAGTTTTATCGGCCTAGTACGCTAAAGTCGTCATGGAAATATATAAACAAAATCCAGACGGCATTGACCAGTCACACCAATTTTAACATGAATCTAAGCATAGTATTTGGTCATAAAACAACAAATTTAAACCAACATGTTTCTTTATGATAATCAGAAACTTTAACAGGGGGTTTCGGAAAACACGGTAGCCTACTGAATCATATAACAACAAACATAAGCCAACAACTTTTCACATCTTCGTTCACAAGAGAATCATTGCTTACCATGGATGCACCAGCATTTAATTGCAATATATTCCTTTTCATAGTCTACTGCTGGCAGCAGCTCCAATTTAACGTTTCTGGCTTGGGTTGAAATTTCCTCGGGATTATCATTCATATTTCGACAAGCTTTTCATAAATACGCCTACTAGATCATATGCATTACTGTTTACAAAAAGCGACTCATATATAATGGATCTATATCGCATTTCGTATTGGTACGTATGGCTCATTCTTGTTCAACGATTCAGATCACCTTGATGATATGACTTTAACAAATGGCTGACTATCTTCCATTATAATTAATTATATTCGATATTTTTGTTTCATTTCATATAATTTAGAGAGCTTTTACTAAAAAATACTGTATGCACCACGTACGCAAAAACTTTATCGGATTCATCCAGTATTTCAGCCTCGGCTTACGCTTCGGCCGCTATACAAGATTCGTCCGCTAAAGCGTTATTTTGCGTACTTGATACATAAATAGCTATTAAACAGTACAAAAGTAAAATAAAATGTGATCATTTTAAAAGAGATTTGCTATTTCAAACCCTAAATACATTTTTATGGATTTTCATCTAGAGTAACTATGAAAACTGGGAACGAATTAAATAAATATTCTTTTAGTACACCCTCTGTAAAACAGATACCAGCCTAAGCCGGTAAAGTAAGTTTTATCGGCATAGGCCCCTTAAATTCGTCATAGTAACTGAAAAATCCAGATGGCAGTGACCAGTCATACCAACCGTACCAGGGTTTGAAACAAAATACTGGACCATAAAACAACAAATATAAGGCAACATTTCTTTACGTTAATCAGAAACTTTACTAGTTTTTTTACAAATCACTTAATCATAATTACAACAAATATAGGCCTAAGCCAACATAGCTATATTATTCATAAGAAATCCGCACGGAACAAAGAAGAGTTTACTGGAACTTTACTCCGACCGTATTGGTAGCGTACGATTCAGGTGACTGTGAGAATATGGCGTCAAAAAATTACTGTTTCATTAATTATCACTATGCCTTGTATATAATTAATTTTTATTTAATTCATTATTTCATTTAATTATTTCATTATTATTTTATTTTATTATTATTGGACTCATCCAATATTTCGGCCTCGGCTTACGCCTCGGCCACACCACTAGTTTCGTCCGCTACGATAATTAAGTAGGAGTAAATGTTAACTGACAATTTATTTTACGGTCGGAGTAAAGTTCCAGTAAACTCTTCTTTGTTCTTATCATCTTCTAGTTAAAGTTTACTCCCAGTTAACGCAATCAGACAAAAGTCATACCAGTTGGTACGTGCGTTTCTCAGTTGTTTGTAGCAGTTTTCATGTGTTTTCATTGATTGGTTTGATTTTGCAATGGATAATGAGGTTATGGCTGATATAAAAAAATAGAGACACATCAATTTCTTTTCAAGTGAAGAGCAATTCTTCCTGAATATTATCGACGAAAAGCGTCATATAATTCAAAATAAATAAGTAGGCCTAATGTGTGACCATAAGAGCAAAGCTCGGAAAGACGTATCAGAAAAAACTCTTGTGAAACACATAACTTCCTCCGAATTTAATTATAGCATACAGTAAACAGTATGGGCAGTAGTGTGCATTCAGTTGTCTTAGCCTAAAAAAGTCGCGTAATTTGCGAGGCAAGACCTAAAACCTAATAAGTTTGTGTATGTAATGTGTAGCTAATAACTACACGATATATTACGAGATGTTTTCAAATGAAATTATTAGCTCTTAGTATAACATATTAAAATACATTATATATAGGCCTATATATTTTATATATTACGCTTTTACAATTCCTGTTAAAATCTAAAAGTTGTTAAGCTGTTTTCTAAAAAAATAAAGAAGAATAAAGTCCTCCTCAAGTAAAATGGTTGTAAAAATGTAAAGAAAATTACCACGTTTCTAACCCCATCTCCGAAGGATGCAAAACCCAAATATAAACTGATGTACGGGTAGAGGAAGTAAACGGTAAAATATTGATTGTCTAAACTTTCATAATAGTTTGATATAGTTTTCAATAATTTAAAAATCTTTTTTACATATATTGGCATTGTTCTTCATCAACACTGACATTACGAAAGCAGCTAAATAATTTCATATTTCCATTTTAATTCAGTTCGCGAGAAGTATAACCTCAAAAAATCCTGCGGTTAGGAGTTTACTTGTACATTTTCCTACAGTAAAGAATACTGCCATTTAAGAGATTTTTACCAATAGTTAACGCCTAACCAGATATTGTAAAATCGAACTGTCAGTAAAGTAACCGTAAAAGTAGCCGTAAATATTTTACTGGAGGTGGTAATAACGGGCCTTAGCCGTCTAAACATATTGCTGTTACAGACTTGTTCTGTTTTGAATAGGCCTGTAGAACAGTTTATGAACATTGTGAGCAGAGGGGTCACATTGTAGTAATCACCGATGGTAAATTGCCAAGTAAGGTAAAGTAAAGTAATCCCTATACAGGCCACGGAGGCCCAGAGGGTTCCAGGAGGTTCATGCTCCCAGATTTTGGACATTCGGCACGTGAAGGTGGTAAGGTTGTCAGCCTTACGCACCTGGTACTCATTGAAGTTGGAGGCTGAGTCGACCCCAGGGCCATAGTGCCACCAGAAAGATTAGGCTAATCGAAAAACTCCAACGACCTCGTCTGGAATCGAACCCGCGACCTTCCGGTTTGTAGCGCAGCGCCTCAACCACTACGCTACGGAGTACCCCAAATTTCCAAGTACAAATAAATTATAGTATATTGCGATACTGGTTCCGTTAGTTGTACATACGGATCGAGGAAAGAGTTTTTTCAATTTCCGATATCCGTTATGCGCTTACGGAACGAGTATTGCAAGCTATTTTTTGCACGATGATTATTTATATCAATTTAATTGTATTAATTGAGACATTAGCTGAAAATATTATGTATATACAATATTGAAGACGGATGTTATATTTTAGAAAGTGATTTGCATGTGTTGGTTGTTATGGGGACGGAATATTTGTAAATAAGTATTGTTTACCGAGTCGCCATATTATCTTGTCCAATTTCGGTGGAGATAGCAGGACCGTCGACGTCTGTAGGAATAAGTACAATAAGTAGTTTGGATCTAAACACCATGAGCGGGGATGGAGGAATTGCCTTAAATAACTGTACAAATTGTACTATTACGATAAATATATCAAAATAAAGGCTTGTATTATGATGGTTTTACTTACGGCACGTGTGCTTTTTGCCATTTTTACAGCACTTAGATTTCTTTTGTTTTCATAGCAACCAGATTGCGTGTGGGAATGTCAAGTTACGATCCACGGCAAGAATATTCGTAAGTACCACTAATTAGTTACGTCGTGCAAAAATAGTTTCTAACATAAGATTTGAGGCTTTCCTGGCGAATCTTATGTAGAAAATCTTCTCGGGTTTGCAGCCAGGTGAGAAGTTTGTTGTGGTCCAACGTTTCCGAGGCTGACGCTGCCTCCATCCTCAGGGAATCTTCAGATTCCCTGAGGATGGAGGCAGCGAAGATTCCCTGAGGATGGAGGCAGCGTCAGCCTCGGAAACGTTGGACCACAACAAACTTCTCACCTGGCTGCAAACCCGAGAAGATTTTCTACAGTTTCTAACATGTTACATAACAGAAGCTTACCTGAAGATTGCGACGACACAGCCAGCAGTGTGGTGACACCAAGCGTGGTCCTGCCGGGCACCGAATCCACGTCCATCCAGAAGGAGACCCACGAGATGACTACAATGAGAATGGTTGGCAAGTAGCTCTGTACCAAGTGGAATCCAACGGAGCGACTCAAATGGAATTCTGCTACCAAACAGCTGTAGTTTCCTGTGAATATTAAATTCCAGGCACTTATTTCACAGGCCTGGGATTTTAGGCTCTAAAAAAATTAGTTTTAGGCGCCTAAAATTGGCTTTTAAAACAAGTAAATAGGCTTTTAAAAGAGAAAATAGGCACATAAAATATGCTTCAAAAATATTACAATATACACTTAAACTGTGACATGGTCTTTTTTTTCTGCAAGAAACGTGGTATAGGCCTACCTATTCTTAACAGAATTAACTTCAAAATTAGGCATCACGAACTATATTCACTTAAACTGATGTTCTTTCACTGGGGACTTGACACAGTGTAGTCCTTCCCCCTTAATCCTCCCCCTCCCCCGTCAGTCAGCATTCCTTTAGCGACAGTTGGAATAATCAAGTTTCTGTGAAAAAAACCCACCTCTGCTGTTCTGCTTTTCATTGAGGGATGTCCATTATAAGATTGTAAAAATTACATAACTTCAATTGAATTTTATTTTAAATGTACAAAATAGGTATTTTAGGCAATAAAATAGTAAAATAGGCTCTAAAGGTCCAAATAGGCATTTTAGGGCACTATAAAACTCTAAAAATGTAAGTGATTTAGCATGAAACGTCCACATATTTAAAATTTTTCATGTTATTTCATAAGGAACGAAATAAGCATTTGCCTTAAAATCCCAGGTCTGTTTGTCATCTGCAAAACGCTGTAGTGTTCTGGGGAAGCAATCAAATGAGTTTTAAAATTACAAGAAAAAGTTCCCGGAGGTAATGAGGCAATGCAAACCAGTTCTGAGGACGTGTGCCTATGCCCCATGTTGGGGCAAAGGTCCTCCAAGTGGAGGTTTCTGTTTACCTACGTGAATTTTGTTACGCTTATTTTCCTAGAGAGGGCAGAGGGAGGACAGGTGGTAAGCCCATTCCCCCTCAACCCCCCTCCGGAACCCGAGGACCTCTAGAATGTTTACAAAAATTATACGGACCCCTAATTTAACATTCCATTTTTAAAAGAAGGCCTATATTCTTAATATTTGGGGTATTAATTATAGGTCATTATAACGAAATATGTGAAAAAATTTTACTTCTTTACTTTCCACTAGCTTTATATTTTTTAAATTATGTCTGCGGACCATCTACACCATCTTCGCGGACCACTGGTGGTCCATAGGTTGAGAAACGCTGATCTAGGGCATTTCAAATATATTAGCTGCATTTATAACAACAATTTGACGAGTAAAATGTTATAAATAATTAATAAAACACATTCAATTAGTTGATATTCGGTTAATCCTGAATCGCAAAAGCCGAACGCATTTTTCCGTTAATATGAAGCCAGGTTTCCGTTCAATGAAGGTGTGGTATTAAAATAAATCATTGCTGTGCACATAAATGTCACAAATAAAAAACACAATACCTCTTATTGAGACTACAATTTATTGAGCCCATGCAACACATCTGAGAGTTGACGAGATTGAGCAAATTATAATCTGTTTCACAACGGATGAATCCCTCGAGTTAAGATCAACCAAGCAGAACACTATTGTCTTCCAAAACATAATGGCGGCAAACAAAAAGATTGTGTACAGGAGGGTAGTTAAATGCAGGCAGAGATATGCCGTTAGAAGATGAATTCAGAAGGCGATTGATATGGAAATATAAATTTTAAGAGTGATTGGAGGATTTTTGGTTATTCTAACATAATTTATTTGCACTCTAAGATAAAGTTGAAGGGTCTATACCCTTAGCAACCAGGGAAGGCGGTTGAGGCCAGGTAGGTTCCTTCACCCGCTTGGACCCTCACATTTACAAGGGCAGGAGATTTAGGACCAACCGTAATTTCCTCCCCATGAGTCACCTAGTCTACTTCAATCAATCAATCTTAGATTTTTTAATATGTCATTTTATCTTAAAATGCTTGTTATATATCAATTCTACACATAATTACAAGAAAAATGACACCAAACAATGTATAATTTACTTTAATAGGAACATAGGACTTGAAAGCAGTTTTATTGTAACTTTTATTTATGTATTTGTTAGAAATGTTCCTATTAAAGTAAATTATACATTGTTTGGTGTCATTTTTCTTGTAATTATGTGTAGAATTGATATATAACAAGCATTTTAAGATAAAATGACATTTAAAAAAATCTAAGATTGATTGATTGAAGTCGACTAGGTGACTCATGGGGAGGAAATTACGGTTGGTCCTAAATCTCCTGCCCTTGTAAATGTGAGGGTCCAAGCGGGTGAAGGAACCTACCTGGCCTCAACCGCCTTCCCTGGTTGCTAAGGGTATAGTTCCATAAGGGCGTAAGGCATAAGGACATAGTTTCGAGAAATCTTGATGTTTTTAAACAATATTACCACTCACAAGTAGGTGGTTTAAAGTTTAATTTTCTAACAATATTTTTGAAGACAACCTAAATTAGTGTTCTGCAAATTTACAAGGTAGAATGTATTGGGATTTTTTACAACTAGAGGTACCTAAACAGAAACTGAAGTACTTTTACAGTAGCAAAATCTTTTTACTTTGTATCACATTATTTGTTTTTACTTTATTTTTAGTAAAAACCTGTATATACAGTGACAATTGCATGTTTGCCAATGAATACCAGTATAGTCATTAATACAATAGATGATAAGCAAAACAATCTATTTTGAATGAAGTTGGATTTCAGAAATGCAAGTTCAGTTTTTATAAACATTAGATTGGATGGTAGCACTGCGGAAAATAAAAACAGTTGGTAAACACACCTCAATAACAGATAGGAAGTGTGCCTAACGCCTGTATGGAACTGTTTTGAAGTAGAATGAATGTGCAGTCTCACAGGTCTTTTCTTATAACTGAGCAGAGATTTAAGGCACGAGTACAAATAGTTCACTGAGTATTTAAGAGATATGAGAAGGCATAAGTGTTAAAAACTCAAAATTAAAGATTTGTGCCTTATGCCCTTATGGAACTAGGCTCTTCAGTTGAATTCGAAGGTAATATACAAGTCTTAAGCATAGAATGACAAGAATGTAAATAACAATCAAGAAAAACTTATGTTATACATCTACAGTACAATATTTTGTGACAAAGAGAAAATAAATATACCTTAACCCTTCGTAAAATAAGGGAACAATCAAAAAGGTATTATACTTGATCCAAGATGTGTAAGGAGCAAAAGTGAACAACGTAATGTGAAAGTACAAAGCACAGTTCACAAGAGGTCGTTTTTGTGACTGTTCAATCATACAGTAAAGTCAATTGAACTTTATTTTTTGTATTAAGCGCCAAGGGTCGATTTTATCCTATTACACAACTCACTAGAGGCTATGCCTATTACTTTTAGTTACAATATGTGGTGTACTTCATCACACATTATGTAAATAAAAAGTACAACGAATTAATTAATTATGTTACAAAATAGTCTTGTACTTAGTATGAGTCATGGTAGGTAATTATTATTACCCAATTCGGCATTCGCCTTTACGTCTGCGGAAACCACGAAAAAAAATCCATGTTAAATTAGCCGGCCACGGGATTTGAACCTGGAAACTCCCGAATGCGAGCGCAAAACGTTACCACCCAATTTTATTGTTGTATCATCAGCATGACCTCGAAATTTGGTGATAAAAAACTGACCTCTAGGCAGGAGGTAATAGCAAAAAAAAAATCATTAAGTAAGCAACTTGAGTGTGTTTTTATAGCTATTTACGACGTAAGGCCGTTACAGCTCGCATGTTAAGTTCTTTATACTTTATGGTCGAACATTGCAATATGCTTTATGCTATTTTGAGTCGTACATTTTGAAATGAAAACAGTTACATTTGTGGTTAAAATAGTACTTGATTCATACTTATATTTCGTACTCAGAGGTACGCAGTAGCTTAGTGGCTGAGGCGCTGCGCTACAAACCGGAAGGTCGCGGGTTCGATCCCCAGTGAGATCATTAGAGTTTTTAAATCGGCCTAAACCTTCTGGTGGCACTATGGCAATGGGATCGACTCAGCCTCTAAGAGACATGAGTACCAGGAGCAAACCTGGGGGTAAAAGCGGCCGGTGTGTAAGGCTGACAACCTTACACCTTCAAGTCCCGAATGTTTAAAATCTTGGAGCCTCAACCTTCTGGAATCCTCTGGGGCTCCAAGGTCTGTAGAGGGAAAACTTTACTTTATTATTATTTTTATTTTTATTTCTTTTTAAGTTTGAAATTTATTGTACATACATTATTCCATTTAATTATTTACATTATTTCAACATTAGTACAGGTTAAAAAAAAAAAAAAAATAATATTAATTTAGCATTTTACTTAACTCTATGAAATGTAGCGGAATATGAACCTATGTGGCTGGCAAAATTTTGTTGCAAGCAAAACACTGTATGGTAACCCATCAAAACTTAATGAGATTGTGTAAAGGAATGAATCGTGACCTGTTTATACAGAAATGGATGTCCCTCTTGAAGTTCTGTAGTAAACTCAAGAGGCAAGCATGAAATCGCGTGTTCGCTATAATAAGCAACTCGGTGGGAAGGGTTTTGGAATGGAGAGGAAAGAAAGCATTCTGTTTCCTCATGTTTGTGGTTGGGCAACCTATTTAATAGGTTGTTTTGAATCACAAACTAATTAATGGATGCACGAAAATAGGTAGCACATGTACGAAAGGGAAGAGAGCATCAGTGACAACTGGGCCCTATTTCATAAAACTCTACAATTAAGTCAAGTCTGACACATTTGTCAATATGTCATGACTAGGGTTCGGATGTTTATGACTAGGGACCGGATTCTTAGGTTTTTACCTATTTTTTTCCTTACTTCCAAAACAAAAAGCGCTCATACACTTTTTCGAATCATGTCCATAGGATTCATCCACATTAATTCTGTGGCACCTAAAAATACCTAAATGGGGTATAAAAACCTAAATATACCTAAACGGGATAAAAAACCTAAAATATCTAATTTAGGCTACTTTTTTGTATTTTTTGTTTGCCAGTTGAGAAATCGATATTTTGCGGAGAGACAATATTTTTGTCGGATTGAAATTAATACCACCAGCGTTTCGTTCAACCCATTGTCGTCTAGGGTGGACAGTATCTAGAGAGGAAGTGTAACAGTACCGGCATATTCCTTTTAAAATATTCGTACGAACAACCATTGTTGCCGTGTATGGACAAGGATATAGATTTCTGTGTTTTAAAGCGCTTGTTTGCCTTTAGTACTGCCCTGTTATTCATACTTAGTGGTCACACTGTGAGTTTTAAGAAGACGTGTTAATTATGCCGAAACAAATGAAATCGAGTTTATTACGGCAGTGGATTGACGGCGACCTGAATTTCACTATAGATGGCAAAGTAATATTTTGTCAAGCCTGCCAGAAACACGTAAGTATTATTTACCTATCTAGAAAAGGGGGAAGTTTTCATCTCTAGTTGATCTGTTGTGTGGTTAGCATGCGTAACAACCGAAGAAAGGAAAATAATCAGTGTCACATTATCCACATCCAACCATACTAAATTAGAAGCATCGGATTCGAATCCTGAGAAAGGAAATATCTAGATACAGTATTAACTATTAACTAAGAGATAACATGAAGAACTTCACAGTTGAGAATCTTGAAAGATATTTAGTAATATACTGTAACCAAGAAATGTGAGGCAATCTTATTTTCACTGCTTATTTTGATTGTTTATGCTTTCTTTCTTCAATTGTATAATATTGTCCAAAAGCAAGTTGACACAAATTTAAGTCAATTTTGTTAAGTTAAACTTTACAAGTATTATGTATTGAATCCTATGTAGCACATTCAAATTCACTAAACCAATTATTCTACCCGGAAAAGATATTTTGGACAAAAAACCTAAAAAAAACTATTTCACCTAATGGAAAACCTAAAATAGTGTTTTTAAAAACCTAAAAATCAGGTCACTATTTATGACCTAAAAAAATGGAAAATATGATTGCAAATATGACCTTAAAAATGACTAAATATTACACAAAAATCCTAAATATGACCTCACAAAAAGAACGTATTTTCTAAAAACAAATCTTCCAATTAAAAACGTTTAATGTCACTAAATTATTATATCACATTAATTCCATCAGATAATCACTTTTTAACAATTTTACAGGTAATTTACAGTTTTACTTGTAAAGAACTTCTAATCTGTTAATGTTTCCAGATACCACTGCAAATGTATTAAAAATGTGTGTTGGAAGTTGTTAACAACAAGGAGGAAGAAGTAATTGTGCTATTACTTGTTATTGTCCTTCACACATTTCAGTTACAGTAAAACCAAAATATTCGTGACTCTTTCTCGGAAAAAAATTTAACTCGACAATTTAGTGCAATTACTGCATAATTGGGCTCTTTTACCGGATTTATAACTGAAATATGACCTAAAATTAAAAATATGGCCGAAAAAGGACCAAGACCATGAAAATGACCAAAATATGACTTTATATCCAAAAAGAAAGGTCCAATTAGGATAACAAATGTGCAATTCATGTTTAATTATTGTTTGCGACGAGAATGGAGGTCAAGATAAAAATATGACATGTCATAACATCCGAACTCTAGTCATGACATTGTATTTTCCATAAATATTACAACTGTTCCTTAAATTACAGGCATATTAATGTAAATTGTCAGACTAAAAGAACCCTTTTCATAAACGCGACAGTTTTATGTCAAACCTGAAGATTATTTTAGTAGCCTACACTGTAGATGGCTCTCATATCCGCGTGCTATAATCGATCTCAATATCGAATATGAAACCTAAGTAATCGATTACTACTTTCGAAAATAATTGAATTATTTTTCTCTTTGAATGCAAAGTAACTGAAATTGAAAGTTAGATTAATCCGTTGCCTAAAAACCCTGCGTGGTCTCGTATCTATTTCTTCATTACTTTCACTACTACTAGTGTTCATTATTAGCAAGTCAATTTATTTAGCAAGTTTATTAACAAGAAAGTTTTAATCACCAAAAAATAAGTTTGCCAAGTTATGCCACACATTTATATAACCTACTGACATAGCCTACATGTGAAAAATTACCCGTCACTTCTGTAATGACAATTCTACATTTTTTGTAAATTTGTAAATATGTCAACAAAAATTAATGTTTTACAAATGGTAGGTATCCTAAGATTTGACATATCTGCCAGACTTTTACCTGTAAGCTCAAAAGTTTTTAGAAACAACAATTTATCAAATTATCATACAAATCTACAAAATTGTCATGGCATTTATGTAAGTTGTCAGCTTTTATGAAAAACAAGATTGTCAAAATGTAAACCTGTAAAACAATTTACTGATACCTGTCACCTGTAAAATTGTAACTTTTATGAAATAGGACCCTAGTGATATCCTTAATACGTATTATAATGGGTTAGCACCTTTTTCTTTACTCTTAACGGGCTAGTGCTTTTGCTTTGCAGCTCAGTCAGTAAAATGGAACTTTACATAAAGGGAGAATTAACGATTAAAAATACGAGTTTGGATCGAAAGTAACGCACCATTTTTTTTACAAAAAGTTTAATAGATACAATTACAAAAAGAAATTCACAAATGAAGGGACACCTTTTATCTATTTTTCTATATAGTCGCCAAATTTCTCTACACATTTCTCCCATTGTGACACCAGTTTCAAAATACCCTGTTCATAGAAGTCTGTTCGGTTGGAGTATAGCCATCTGCGGACTGCTGTTTTCACTTCTGCATGTCACACAAAGCGTTTACCGGCCAGGAATTTCTTAATGGGACCAAACAAATGAAAGCGTAACGCAATAGGTGATCCAAGCTTGTCATCATTCGCTAGCCATTGTTAGTCGTCTGTCGGGTTCTTAGGCCCCCAGCGAGCTAACTTTACGAAACTTCAATGTGTCATGCACAATATCGTACACCGCACCGTATGAATTGTTGAACTGCTGATATAAGATTCGTCAGATGCAGAAGTGAAAACAGCAGATGGCTATACTCCAACCGAACGGACTTCTATGAACAGGGTATTTTGAAACTAGTGTCACGATGGGAGGAATGTGTTGAGAAACTTGGGAACTGTATAGAAAAATAGACAAAAGATGTCCCTTCATGTGTGCATTTGTTTGTAATTGTAGGCCTACCTATTAAACTTTTTGTAAAAAAAATATTGTGCGTTACTTTTCGATCCACCCTCGTAACATAATTATTTAGGCATAGAGTTCAAGTCGCTAGAGCGCATGCGCAACTTTTGACTGCTTTCATAATTTCCCACAGGAGAAGATGTAAGTTATGAAGCAATTAGCCCGTGAACTCTGTAATCTTGAATTAATATCGCTGGAAACAGCAACGCCATTTGTTATGTTCACTCACCTATCTGAAATGACTCCTGGCAATCAGAGGCATCTATTCCTACAATCTCGAACTGTGGCATACGCAGTCCCTTCCCCATAATTACAGGATTAATTGTCTTCCATTCCAAGCTCAACTCTTCAATGGTTTTGGAGACTGAAAATAAAAGAACAAAACAATGCACTGAGAATAAACTCGACACAATGAAAAAAACAATACTTACTTATAATTCTGTTGGTATGACCTTAGCCAAACACGCGCAGATAGTTTATCGTCCGCCGGTAGCAATGGAGTAAGGGCAGAAGAGAATGCATATACTGTACTATTCATTCCAAACTATGCTGTTCATAATAGCCCGTAAGACATCGCAAATACTTCAGACGTAAATTACGGATGTCCATTTTCTCAATTAGTATCTTCCGGTTATTCACTGTTTTCCTCCACCTGAAATGTAAATCTTTCAATACTTGCCTTAAAGCCAATTTACCTCCAAAAAAATTAATTTTGTTCTTTAGGACAGGTAATAGTGTTTTTAAAGTTGGCCTTTCCTCATTTGTTTTGTGAAATTCATTCACCATCCTTCTAATTACACACTTATCAAAATCATCTAAGTCTGTTTTCACTTTTTTCTTGGTATTTTTTTGTGTGGAGTACTAATTCTCGTTCCATCTTGAACACATTTCTCACCTTCTTTTACAATTCTCTTAATGCTGCTGAATGAAATTCCTGTACTATCCGAAACACGCTGCTGAATTGCATATTTAGGGTCATCTTGGTGCACCTGTTTGAAATACCTATATACATTCCACAGTATTTCCCTACTCTGACTATGAATCACTTTACACCACCACTACAAGGCTAGAATAACAACATACGCCTTTCATTGCTCTTATAGTAGTTAGCCGCCGTGGAGTTCGGACGTGTTCGCTTCAATGGTCGAGGTCAACGTTACAAGTAGTGAGCTCTTAGCTTCTGAGCTAAAAAAACTGAGCAAGAAAATTATTATTGAGATTCTGGTTAGTGAGAATGTTCCTACAGACGTTAGCGAGACGGTAAGAAACTATTTTCAACATCTACTGTGCGCAAAAAATGGAAAATCTGATATAAATAGTCTATGTTCCGGAGTTATAAAATCCAGCTTGAATAGTGAAGAGAAGGGCTACACGGTATTTCCCTGTGAGACTGAGCTAACATGTAAACTGATTGACCAGCTAGAGAAAAGAGTGAAAGATCAAGAACTCATCATAGACCTCCTTCAGGATAAACAGAAACAGGGCACCCCAAAAATCCAAACGGTTCCCAATGACATAACCCACACGGACAGTATACAGAAGCCAGAGAAGAACGATAGTGTAGGCCTACTACAACCAAGTATTCTATCCAAGCCTGGTCCATCTAATTTGAGCAACAATGTAAATTCTAGATCAACTAAAGGGATAGATACATGGGCCAAAGTTGCATCCTTGAACAAGAATAAGCCTACAAGGAAAGAGAAGGAAATCGTTTGCGGAGTAAATACAGAAACTAAACTTAAAGCAACTGTACAACCATCTAGATGCAGGGCTTTATTTGTATCTAGATTCGAACCATCTGTAACTACAAAGCAAATCGAAGAATTATTGAATGAAAATGGCTATTGTGAAGTGGTGGTAAATAAAATGAAGACTAAATTTGACTCGTATGCTTCTTTTCATATTGAAACTCAAGAGGAGCATTTTGGTGGCCTATTTAACCTGGCTGTGTGGCCTACCGGTGTACTTCTTTCTGAATTCTATGGTAAATTATACCCAAGTCAAATTGAAGAAGTAAGTATAAATGAAGGAAAACATTCACCAACATGACATCAAAACAGTACCGATTGTGTAAATATCGCCGCAAGACAGGGTCAAGATATTTCTCATGGTAATTTTCAATGTATCAGCTTAACAAAGAACATATCTGAAGATTTAATAGTTCCAACAAACAGTGTTAGAGGTCAAACAAATTTAAAGCTCTTGTACCTAAATGTTCAAGGACTAAATAGTAAGACAAACATTTTGAGTCATTTAGGTGCTATAAATAAGTATGACATGATTTGTGTGAGTGAACATTGGTTACGGGATGTGGAAGTTGACTTTGTGTTATTAGAGGGTTATACTCCCCTTACCATGTACTGTCGCGAACAACATATAAGAGGAGGGGTCGGAATTTTTGTTGCCGACCGCTGGATGGGAAGCTGCAGCGTATTAGATTTTAAATGGCTTTGCATCGAACTTGACATTGAATGTGTAGCAATAAGGGTTGAGATCCCAAATGTTATTATAGTTAGTGTATATCACTCACCGGCTGGTGATGTAAACAATTTTCTAGCTAACCTGGAGAAACTATTAATAGTTCTCAGTCGTATGAATGCATACATTGTAATTGGCGGAGATGTAAACTCCAAGTTTGACGTGTTACGCGATCAATTTAGTGTGAATAGGCTATTAAACCTTCTCAGACAGTTTGATTGCAACTATACAAATGACAAACCTACACGTTTGGACGCTTGCTTAGACAATATATTTACGAACATCCCACTGGAACAATGTAATACCTGTGTGAAGCCCCTTGATATTTCGGACCATAGTGGTCTCGAATTAACCGTGTGTTTTGCATCAGAATCTGATTCTCGCCCATTGACAAGTTCGCTATATAGAAATCTTTCTCCAGGTAGCCTGAATATATTTTGGGTTTTGCTAAGCAAGGTGGATTGGGAGAATCTACTAAACCAAAATGTAGGCAATGCGGAGGAAGTATTCGAACTGTTTTTCACTAAGTTTATAGAGCTCTTTAATTTGGTTTGTCCGGTTAAAACTCAAAGAACTTCTAAGAAGGCGTCAAGAGCAACCAAAACTGGTGTAAGCTGGTATACGCCCAAATTGAAACAAATGAAAAATACTGTTATGGTATATTATACAATATTCCAAAATACCAGGACTCTAGCTTCTTATAAAGCTTACAAATACACTAGAGATCAATATAAGCATGAAGTTAATGCAGTAAAACAACTGGCTAATGCCAGGTTCATAGAAGAATCTAACAACAAATGCCAAGCAGCATGGACCTTGATAAGGAAAGTGTCTGCCCGTAAAAAAAAAAGAGGTTGAGGCTACCATCACTCCAGATGATTTAAACAATTTTTTTATGGATTCCGTAGCAGACGTGAAAAGGAATATACCATCGTCCCCTGTATCCTCCACGGAATTCTTAAAACATGTGGAAAAGCCCAGTTCCAACTTTAAGTGGAGTCAAGTTACCTGTGAAAGTGTGTTCAGTGTTGTAATGAATAATATATTATGAAGGCATCAGGAAGTAAGGATACATATGGTATCTCTATAAATGTAATAAAGCACGTAATCACTGCTATAGTATTACCCCTGGCTATCTGCATAAATATGTGTCTCACGGGCGGCATCTTCCCCAGATCACAAAAAATCTCAAGAGTGATCCCGGTGTTCAAGAAGGGAGATAGGACTCAGTTAAGGAATTGCCGGCCAATCTCATTAGTTCCCATAATGGGCAAGATTATTGAAGCGATCGTTAAGGAGCAAATAAACAAATTTTTGGAAATACAAAAAATATTTTCTCCATTTCAGTTTGGGTTTCGTAAGACCCAATCTACCACCAATGCCCTAATGCTTTTGATCTCAGAGATTCTCTCGGCATATGAGAGCGGAAGTACTGCTAGGGTCACAGCTTGTGATCTTAGCAAAGCTTTCGATTGCATCGATCATGCCATGTTATTGAGTAAATTAGAATACTATAGGATTGCTGGTGATCAACTTGGATTTTTCAAATCATACCTAACAGGAAGATACCAATATGTGGAAATAAATGGGTGTACTTCAAATGTTTCTGAGGTTATGTCAGGAGTTCCACAAGGGTCTGTCTTGGGGCCTCTTCTTTTTATAGTGATGATAAATGACCTCCCAAGTAACTTAGATTCAACCACTATAATGTTTGCAGACGACACCACTTTTCTTAGTACCCATGCCGATTATAACAGTATGCAGCATATGGCCGAACAAACAATCGATAAAGCAACCATGTGGTTTCATGCAAATAGCTTATTACTAAATATGGACAAAACACAAACATTCTACTGTAGTTTACTAACACAGAAGTCTTGTCAGATAAGTAAAAGTACAATTAAGATTTTGGGCTTAAGTATTGACAGCTCCCTCACATGGTCAGCCCACATTGAACTTGTTTGCGTAAAACTATCAAGGGTAATCTTCTTGCTTAGATCTCTTATTGGCATTGTACCCGGTAATTACGTAAAAGTGGCGTACTTTGCTTTTTTTCAGTCAGTGTTAAACTATGGATTGATCATGTGGGGTAATAGCAGCCACATAAATAAGGTACTTCTAATGCAGAAGAAAGCTCTGCGCATAATAAATAAGACTTCCATAACTGCACACTGCAAGCCATTGTTTGTGAATAGTGGCATATTGACGGTTGTTAATCTGTATATATATTTGTGCCTATCCTATGCTCATAAGATCTCTATTTCTGATTCTGCAATATATAGATCTCATACTCATAACTATAATACAAGAAACCGTAATTTGCTGGACATCCCATACAATAGGTTGACCAAAAGTCAAAACAGCTATGCTGTACTAAGTGTAAAGTTGCATAACAATTTAAGTGAAGCCAGTAAACAATTAACTTATGGGCTGTTCAAAAAAAGTTTACACAAATGGCTTGTTCAAAATCCATTTTATGACATAAACGAATATTTTTCTTTTAAATGTATCAGCTTTTAAACAATTCTTTTTAGTGACAATGTCTATTGCAATTTTGTATTGCTTAAAGACAATAAAATATATTATTATTATTATTAACGTATCACACTTCACTATTGAATGCTGTGAGGCTAACTAAGATGTTTTTACACGGTCTGTACAATATGAACTAGCAAAGAACATCACTTGCTATGAAGGTCATGCAGGTCTAGATTACCTCATCGTAGACTACTGCGCAGCCGTTTTTTTGGCTCAGGTCTTACCGATCGAGTTATACTTAGTTATTCAATGGCAATAGACAATTCCTAAGCAGCCTAAAGAAACACTGCCTACTCTATGGGATCCGAAGGTTCATTGCAGCTTACGAAGTCCGCCATTCAACCCTATTCTGTGGAAACTCCATCCAACCATCCCTTGCCAATCCTACTTACATTAGTCTAATATTGTCCTCCCAATGGAATTGTTCCGTAAGGACTCCTAACCAATATTTCTGAGATAGGTATTTCCTCTCCCATGTCCAGCCCATTTCATCCTCCGTGATTTAATTACCCTTACTGTATCCGGTGACGAGTACAGGTTATGAAGCTCATCGATATGCAGTTTTCTCCAGTCCCCATTTTCATCTCTCTTAGGCCCAAATATTTTCCTAAGCCACCTGTTTTCGAACACTCTCAGATTATGTAAGGGGCCATGTCTCACATCCATATACGAGGGGTATTCCGAAAGTAAGTTTCGTCAATGTATGGCAGGAGCGGCGTGTTCACCAGGGGAACCAAACAAACGCCAGACGAATCCTCACCCGTGGCTGGTTCCACGACGGAAATGGCGTCAGCGGAGGAGGCATGACGCAGGCGCACTGCGCCGTAGAAGAGCGAGTCGCAGCAGACTGGCGTGCCCGCGGGTATTAGTGTACCGCTCACGATGGCACGATAGATTTGGCGCCACTGCCATGTACCGCTATCTCCCCTCTTTCAAACGAGCCATTGCTGCAGCCGCTGAACCTTTTATTATCCGAGATAGAGCTGTTTGAAATTGATCTCCCGATTTCCGTCCCCGCAAAGTGCGGCCTCCACGAACCCATCTCGCACAAACCTTATGGAACATCAATTTGTCACTCAAAATGGTCTGTATGGAACCTTTAGTAATGTCAGGAAGCTGAGGTGGAGCAGGCTGTGCGCCAATTCCTTGCATCGCAGGGCACCGAGTTTTACCACAGTGGGTTCTTCAAACTGATCGCACGCTACGACAAATGTCTCAATGTCGCTGGCGACTATGTCGAAAAATAGTGTATGGTGTATAGTTCATGCTGCCATGCTGTATTGCTTTTGGGTCAATAAAGTGTCCGTGTGACAAACTGACGAAACTTACTTTCGGAATACCCCTCGTAATACAACCGGCAGGATAATTATTGTCTTTTACATTTTTATTTTTAGATTTCTGAACAGACGACGAGAAAATAAGCATTTCCTGATTTTACGCGACACTTCACCTTAATATTATTGCTCCCAGATATTTGAATTTCTCCACTTGTTCGATTGGTATTTTTGCTATTCAGTATTTGTAGCGCATTATTATGAGGTTTTTTGACCACATACTTAGTTTTTTCTGTATTAATTTCCAATACAAAATTATTGCAGGCATAGAAAAAAGAACTATTTTCATTTCTCATGACTGTGGTAGAATTTGATGGATCTTTGACCCTTTTTCAGAAGATCTTCAATTGAATCTGAATCATGCTCTTCCCACATAACATTTTGCGAATAACATTTTGGTGGGAAGTGAATACTGTTAGAGATAAAAATGTTTTTGCCTAAAATATTTACACCTGCTTTACTCGATAAATATCGTTTGTACTATCCTAATTTTTAATTATTTAATTAAATAAATCTATTAGGAATGTCTTTTTCCTTTGCAGTTTTGCTATACAGTTGATGGTTTTCATGTAAATGAAATACAAATATTAATACTTTTCGTAATTCAGATAGCGACGTATGGCAACGCTGCTAGAGCAGGTACTCTGCTTTCCCTGGCTTCAATAGGCAGGCCTATGCTTCGTCCGTTTGTCTATGCACAGTTGCCACATTGCAGAGGTTTTAAGGCTCATTATCTCAGTAATCGTGCACTTAATCACAAAATGTTATAATTTTGTGTTGTATTTAACCCTAGGTACACACTGTCAAAATGTTTGCACTTATACCACTTCCACTCTGTATATAGGAGGCCGGGCCTTTTAAGCTAGTCTGTAATAAATGTGATTTTTGTTGATGACTGGTAACTTCCCTCCGGCTATGAATTAGTATAAACAGATTCCTAATAAATGCATTTCACGAACTATGACAGAATATAAATAAAATATTCGCCTCCGTGTTTTGAGGTCCATTGAATCAAAAAGTGCTATTTTCAGAAAAATAAATGTGTGTGTTTGTCTGTAATCGGGATAAGCTCGGGGGTTATACTAGTTAAGAAATTTGTTTACCATACTCTAAGACATGCCAATGTAAACAAGAAAATGTTACCTAAGTCGGGTGTCCACCCCCGGGAAATTTTTAAATGTTGAACTAATGAAAATCATATTTTACGCTATTTTAGCACTGAAAAACTAGTCAGCAAATATGTTTACTATACTCTAAGACATGGCAACTTAAACATGAAATTGTTACCTAAATTATAATCTTATTACTATTTATAAGAAAAGTTAAATAGCACATGGAACAGTGGACATAATAGGCCTACTCATTATGTTATGAAAAGAAAATAACTGCTATATCATATTTGATACACCAACAAATCTTGTTTAATTAAATAAATATAATTATTTTTTAAATACAAATATAGAATTTTAGGTTTTGACTCTTGGGGGTCTGAACCCCCCTTTCCTAATCCACTGTGGATTCTGCTTCCATGTTGTCGATTTGGTAAAACTTCTGCATTTATAATAATTGTCTTAAAAGAAAAACACCTGACGATAATAATTAATAATATACATTTTTTTCCTTGCGCCCCCCCCCCGGGTACGCCCATGTCTGTCGAAATTCTTCATCTTTATCTTTATAAAGAATTAAAAGAGACCTTTTGAAGTTATAGAACTTGGCCGTTTTTATTTATAACATATAAAACTCTAATTTTGCAACAATTTTCAACCCCCGGCCAGAAAATTCATAACACGATAATATTTCCCCCCCCCCCCCAGAAATTTCAATGACGCAGTCTGCGTCTTAACCCACCCCCCCGTGGGCACCCTGTTTTACTAGAATTTATATTATATTTTCGTACACAAAACACAAGACAAACGTTAACTATATCAGCTGAGGAGTAACTGCCCATTCCTGCTCACTGGCGGCTCTAGTAGTAGCGTGTCCCGGGAAAAGACAGGGAGTGGACGGTATTAGAGTCCGTCTGCTCTATCCTGTCACAAACAAAATGAAAGAGATGGATATAGTCAAGAACTACCCCCTACTGTAACACAATGCGAAATCCTCGTCAAGGTTAACGGTACACCCACCCTGTTGCAAAAATTCCTGGTGTCCGCCCCCTTCCTTCAACACCATAAACAAGTTTTGGTGAACGTTATGGCAGCACTGGTGCGAGAGAGATGGTGAGTACTTTCATCCCTTTCTTAAATGTTTGTGACAGGATAGAGCAGACGGACTTATTGAGAGTATTTGGCTTAGCTTAGCATAGCATAACTTACTGGGCGTGGTAGCCGTAAGAGGATACAATACTCACAGCTGGCGACTTCCATCGTGCAGACTTGACTGTCCAGGGGGAAACTAGAGAGGTCCATCATACATGAGAATGTTAACTTCAATCTGTAATAAGTCAACAGGATCAACTAAACATTAACATAATGTATATATTATAATAAAAATTTCGGTGGGGAATATTAGAATAACATAGCAATTATATCCAGATATTTCACTCAATACTTGCAAGAGATGCAAGTCTTACCTTAGCATGTAAAGGATTTCACCATCTGGATTAATCCGGACCAACACATTGGGCACAGTGACGTACTGGAACTCTGCATGCTTTGCGTTTGGAAAGTACACTTCTGGCTTCCATATTGCTTTCACTAAATTCGGGTCGTTTAGGTCCAGTGCTTCTGTAATCTCCGAATGCTTCAATCTCTCATCTTGCCACTTTTGGCGGAGGTACAAATCCACTTCGTAATCCTGCAACACAAGATGCAAGTGCATAAAAACTAAATGTCTCGCCTTGTGTACACTGAATGCAGTCTATGAAATGGTTATGGTTATTTATAAACAGTTGGTTTTTGTCTTCTTTTAGATGTTTAGGGCCTACGATAAACATCCCTATACAAAGCCTACAGCTATGAGTGACGTATCAGTGGATAGGATTTTTTACCGACTTCTGATATAGCATACTCACTGGCACACACTTAAGTTGTCCCTGCAATACGACCGCTGATTCTACATCAAAATGTGAAGTGATATTTTCCATGTCGAGGGTATGTTTCCATGTCGAGAAAGTTATGTGACTGCTTCACATTGTGCTTCATTTTCGTGGATTTCATTCTTTAAGAATTATTTTCACAAATGTATTACATGATTGCATCAGAATCTGTTAAATCCCAGTATTATATAGTTCCCAAATCCCTATGTGAACACTATAAACAATGCTCTATGTGAACACTATAAACAGTTGTCATGATAACTGAATTGCATTTCTTTTATCAGTATATTTTCAGGAATTATATAAATTTTCAAGGGAAGGAGTGTCTTGCTTGAGTTTTAATGTTGACCGCGTTACTTCCCGGGCTTAAGTGAGTATGTGTGCAAAATTTCGTGCAAATTGGCCAAGAATTGTATATTTATTTGTTACGTAAACATGTGACAGCAGAACTCTCAAACTGTGCCTCATTTCACATTACCAACTTTTTCCGCAATTACAAATGTCAGTAAAAAAAAAAGTCAGCCAAATCGGTCGAGCCGTTCTCAAGTGATGCGGCAACAAACATTTTGGCAATTGATTTTTATTTATATAGATTATTTCTGGCTATCCACACGAGAGTGCGATTTGGTCCAAGGATAGCGTCAGCTGTTCTCTCGAGAGACAAATGAAGGCCCCAAATTATAAACGTAATAATCTTCTTGCATGCGTAATAATTAAGTGTAATTTATTATATTCAAGTCTTATTTTAAGTGATAGAGTGTTATGTAGTTACTTTGTGCTATAAACTTGACTTTTAAAAGTTTGGGATGGCCTCAGAGCAACAGAACATTAATTATTATCAGCTAACCTCGAAAGAGGACTTATTTCACAAGCCAAGCCATTACTAATGAATCTGATATTGATTAAAACTTCACTTTCAATCCTAATTCACTGACTGAAACATACTCAAAGATTAATACAAACACATATGTTACATAAACCACAGATAAGATTTTCACAAAATAAACCAATACAAAGCTCACTGGGAATATAAAATATTCAAACAAAATATAATTTTTTATTGGAAATAAACCTACAAAAAAGAAACTTAAAGTCACAGCAGTTAATCCAGTTACCAAATCCAATACTGGAATCTTCCTAATTCACCCTGATATTCCCTTGTGTAACAACTTCGAACCTCGTATAAATGAAATAGATGATACTAGCAGGTGCCCGCGGCTTCGCCCACGATAATTAATTGAAAAATTAAAAATTAAGAGTATAGTACTTATTAAAGCATTATATTTATTAACACTTGCACGCGAATCATTCATAAACTAAACCATTAATAATTAATGAAACAGCTAACATTCCGGCTTTAGAGTACATTCCACGATTAGAAAGCGCCGCCTGGGAAAACTATCTCAGATACGATTATGCAGTTCCAAAGCTAACTGTGAACACTGATAATATGTATTGTTTCTCAACTGTTTGTTGACAGATGGATATAATGTGAATTTTATTTGATAAATTCAGTGTAATTTTCAGAAATTATATAATTTTTCAAGGGAAGGAGTGGTTTGTTTGGATTTTTATTGTCTGCGATACTTTTGGGGTTAATCTATCAATATATTATAGCTGTTTCCCGCGGCTTCGCCCGCCATTATTAATTGACTCCAGGATTTTTAAAAAGTTTTCACTGGCAGTTTATTAAAAATGTTTGTTGTTCAGAGCTATGAAAATTGTAAATAAAAATAAAATTATAATATTTGTCCATTGTGCTCATTTCACTTAGGCCTTATATAATAAAGAAACGGTTTTCCTAATTTTATACTCTTCATGAAAGTTCAGACTGCGAGAGACGAACATCGCCCAGTATACCCGATGTCTCACGAAGTGTGGGAGCAAGCACGCTATTTAAGGCCGTTGAATTGTATAAGAGTAAATGATATCCTTAGGCATAACACTGCCTAAAACGCAAGATCCAACTTCCATGCACAACCAAACATCTACTTTTCAGCACCCAAAACAAATTAGAATGCCACTTAGGCCTATAACAGAAAACAGACTGGGCTACTTGATGGCAACTTCTTTGCACAGAATAGAAAATTACAAACATTGCTAACCCTGCCAGTAAAAATAAGCTTTTCCAATGAAGGCTACACAGTCTATAGAAGTGGTTTTAAAAATGTATACTTCTTAAACAAGAAAACACAGAATTTTATTCTCACGAACTTAGTAAAACAAAACTACTACAAGTAGCACTTAAAGGACTTCCTACTTCCGTCAAAGCTCAGAAGAACTTGAGAAACTCAATTTTCCACTTACACACGTACGGCAAATGTCAGCTCCAAACCAATTGTGCCATCCAGTGAGAGAGTGGGCTAAGCCAAAAAATTTCAAATTTGAGTTATTGTCATCTCTGTGTAGTACATATAGGCCCTAGTCGTGTAACTGTAAAACTAATATTAAAGGTTTGTGTTGGATCCTTCCTTATCTATTCTTGAAAGACAATTTTCATAAATTAAGGGAATGGCGTTTCTCCAGTGAGAGAGTGGACTAAGCCAGCACGGAAGCATTAGGAATGTGGTATAGTCCAGTTACCAGGTACTTTTACTTGGAAAATGTCCGAACTAAATAATTTTTTATATGTTGTATGTGGGTATTCTGTGGTGTAGAATCCAAGTTTTCCAATTCGAGAACCTTGTGCGAACTTCAGGGGAGCCGAAAACCTCAAATATTTTTTTGTTTTTGTAGCTTTTTTCCTTATAACTCCTAAACAATGCGTTATAGCCTAAAACATTCTATTACAAAAATTAAAGAGCATTAAATTTACTACCATTTCCATTCTTTAAAAGTTTTTTTAAAGCCAAATACGTTCCGAGATATGGTGCTTCAAACTTATGAAAAATTATAAAAATATCGAAAAATTACTGAAAAAACCTTAAGAAGGCGATAAAGGGTTGGCACTGTGGTCTAAAGTTAATTTTTGTAAACATTTTGAAATGTGTAAACTCTGATAAGAAGAAATAAATAAAGTGTTAAGATGAATTTTTTTCTCATTAGAAAGCCAAACACAAATCTCGAAATATCTCGATTCCGCTATTTCTGGCTTAGCCCACTCTCTCACTGGATGCCACAATCGCCAGAGGAACTCACGCCAGGCGTTTAATTCCAATCTGGGTGGTGACTCTTCCAAATAATGTTATTGTACGCACCATTACCAATTAAAGGACATAAATAACTATTTTATAAAATTTAATCACAAAACGTCTAGGTGTTCAATTTTGACGGACAGTAGAATTATTTGTAACTCAAGATCATATGCCATCTGTGAAGTGTTGAACATCTCTGTCAAGGTCTTCTTTAGTTTCTGGATTATACAGGGTGTTAATAAATAACGAAATATTTTACCTGTATAATGAGGGGACTTAGTCAAGCAACTTTTATTAGGAGATTTTTGCTCTATGACGTAAAATGTGTATGCTACAGGGCATTAAAGTCATTATAATTTGGTGCTCATAAATCAATAATTACGCGAAATAGGATTAAAATGTTCATTAAATTGACTTCAGGCCTTCCTAGTGATCGATAAAAACATGACTCTTAATCAATCGTCAACAGCTATATCATAATTTAGTGTTTCCATAATCTGCAAAATTTACAGACTATTACATGACTGGTCCCCACTGCATTGGTCTTTTTTATTCATAACTACTGACTACAGTGTTAACAGAGATGTTCCTTTGTTTTGCATTTTTTCTAATGTTAGAAATTAGTTGCGGCCACGCCCTGGGAGATTTTATGCTTGTAACAGGAAAGATTGAAACCATAGAGCAAAAATCGCCTAAAAAAATTGCTTGTCTATGTCCCATCTATACACAGGTAAAATCTTTCGGTGTTATTTATTAACACCCTGTATATTACTGTTAAGTTTGAGTCCAGCCTACATAAGAATTAATTAAGTGTGCTGACTGACGTATTGTGTGCGTTGGCCGCTGGAATGTTATCAGGACTGGACGGTGATCGGAATCCAGTACTGTTAGTGGTGTAATGTAGGTTGGCAGGTACATATTCCTTTGAATCCCAATATCAAGGACATCTGGCAGTATTGCTGGATTATAAAATAATATGTTGGTTCTGTTAGTGTGAGAATGGAACCCTTTTGATAATTTCCTGCTCACCTCAGCGTTTATGCCGATTGTAATATTGGTTGTTGTTAGTAATGCTGTAAATTCAAAGTCTACCTTCTGTATCTGGTACCCTATGATCCCCAGGTGGGGCGAAGGGGCCTCCAATGGAGGTTTCATTACCTATACTAATTTTGATATACTTATTTTCCGAGAGAGGGTAGAGGGACAGGTGGTAAGCCCATCGCCTCGCAACCCCCCTCTGGAAACTAAGTATTTCTTGGACGTGAAATGTATGTGTGTAATATTTGTATGTATGCTAATACTATTTTTAAGTTTGTAAATAATTCCATTCAAATTGTTTATCGTTGTGCACTGGAATTAATCAGAGGCGAGAGCATGTGAGGGGAAATGATGCATAAAGTGAGACAGCTTAGGATGGAACTGGCCGAGGGGGTGTGACCGAAGGAGTAAAGGGAGTATTCCGCGGGGCTACACATATAGGATGGCGTGTAAAATGTATTTGTTTGATAATTTTGTTGGTGTGTTTGAGGGTGTGGTTGGCGTATTGGCTATTTTGGGTCGAATTTTGTTTGTGTGCTATTAGTTATAATTTAAGGTTATATTTATTTTTTGCCCAGTTAAAGCATGGACAGCCTAAGGGCTCATGCAACGAATAATATTTTTTTTAAAGTGTGCGAGGAACGCCACGCGACAAAAGTGAAACTTGTTTTAATTTTTTGATTTTTTTTCAATTTTGGATTGTTTGACTTTTTAACATTAGATTTTTGGACTTTTTAAATCTTTTATTTTTTTATTTCTTAAATTGTTGATCTTTCAGTGTTTTTAGTTTTTAATTTAAGATTTTTAACTTTTATTTTTTAAATCTTGGATCTTTCAATTTTTAATATCTTCGCATTTTTGGATTTTTAAATTTTAAATTTTCGATTTTAAGATTTTTAAATTTTCGGTTTTGGATTTTTAGATTTTTAAATTTTAGGTTTTGGATTTTGATTATCGGATTTTTAGATTTTTAAATTTTAGGTTTTGGATTTTGATTATCGGGTTTTTTATTTTTTAAATTTTGGAGTTTTGGATTTTTTAATTTTGGATTTTTTAAATTTTTTATTTTTATTTTTGGGATTTTTCATTTTGGATTTTGGATTTTTTAATTTTGGATTTTAGATTTTTAAATTTTGGATTTTGGATTTTTAATTTTTTCAATTTGGGATTTTTTAATTTTTTATTTACGTATTATTTTTGTTTTTTTAAAATTTTGTATTATATTTTTATTTTGGATAGTTTAAATTTTGGATAAGCCTAATCATTGAGTTGATTGTTTTCTGTGCAGTCCTTTCCGTCACAGCCCCACTAATTTCGTAACGATTTTGTCCGTAACGCAAGTTTGGGTTAGCTCTCGATTTACTCCTACCTAATAAAGTTTCACTTCAAAAAGAGTTTATACTTGTTAACAATAAAAGCTCTTCATTCATTCATTCATTCATTCACTCATGTGGGTGGAAGGATAGGAAGGGAATGAATGCGTTCAGCATTAGCACTAGCGAGAGGAGAAGCGACTATAACAAGGTCTCTTGTTTCTGAACTGCATTATACGGTCTTATTGCACTAAAAGCAACGACACGCGATACGAATCCTTAATGGACTCGTCTGCATCTACTGCGCATCCATGCTTGGACTGTCACCTCTGATTAGTGCCACTGTACACTGAACTGTGTAAACAACTACTTCTGCCGATATACGAGAAACGGAGGGATTCTACTTGATTCCTTTCAAGTCTTGCCTATAAGCTAACAGGCTAACTGAAAGTGTAACATCCTATGATGTCATTCATTTTGATATTATTCACCTTTTGTATTGTTGAAGAGTTTAACTAAACTCACTAGTTTTTTTTCCGTATTGTCCGAGCGATGCTAAGTACTGTGTTAACTCGATCGTTCGGCATTTGGTCTATTTGTCTGTAAATTTGTTTCTTACGACTAAACGCGTTGTTCGATTTTCTTCGAATTTGACATAAATGCTCCTTAAAATCTTGAGAAAAAACATAAGTGCAAGGAGTATTATATTTTTATTCCATTTCAAGATGGTGGCCCTAATAACTCATAAAGATCGCGAGGACAGAACTACTAGTGATGTATATGCTGGGCGCGTCCACAAAATAAGTTTCCCTGAAACTTATTTCAGTGTTCCTGAAAATATTTATTGCAACAGATGTAGCAACTATTCAGCTATTTTTCAAAATATTCGCCACCGGAATTGAAACATTTTTCTTACCGTGGAACCAACTTTTGAATACCTGTGTCGTACAAGTCTGCAGCCAGGGTTTTCAACCATCTCCTCCACTTTGTCATTCTGTGCCATTCCCTGTAATTTCTTGAGGTGTAGAAAAATATGGAAATCACTGGGAGCTAGGTCCGGGCTGTAGGATGAATGTTTAAACACTTCCCAGCCGAAATTTTGCAGGAGACTTGGTAGGAGGTGTTTAAACATACACCCTACAGTCCGTACTTCGCTCCCAGTGATTTACATCTTTTCCTACACTACAGGGAATGACAGAGAGGAGGAGATGTTTGACACACAGTGGTTCAAATCCCTGCGCCAGACTTGTATGACACACGTATTCAAAAGTTGGTTCCACGGTATGACAAATGTTTCAATTCCGGTGGCAAATATGTTGAGAAATAGCTGAACACTAGCTGTATCTGTTGCAATAAGTATTTCTTTGAAATTGTATTTTGTTTACGTAAATGGTCTCAGGGAAACTTACTTTCTTGACGTGCCTCGTACTATAGATATATTGTGTCAAGGAAAATTTATATTAAATGTGTGTATGACGTATAGGCCTAAGTTACTTTACATTTTCGTATATGACCATAAGACCCTACAAACACGTTGCCACATATCAGTCTGACTACCTCAGCGTTAATATAATCGTATATTAGGTTTAGAAAGATATTGAAAACTTCAACCCAACGATTAATTTTTTTTTCCACGACGTAACTAATTAGTGTAACGAATGTTGTTACCGTGGATCGTAACTTGACATTCCCGCATGCAATCTGGTTGCTATGAAAACAAAAGAAATCTCCGTGCGGTAAAAATTACAAAAAGCACACGAGCCGTAAGTAAAATCATCATAATAAGCTTACATGCCTTTATCAAAGGCCGGAACCAAGGCCCCCTAGTTTGTGGCGGCTTTAGCAGGACAAATATTCAGTCCCCACAATAACCAACACATGCGAATCATTTTCTGAAATATAACATCCATCTTCAATAGTGTATTTACATAATATTTCAGCTAATATCTCAATTAATATAATTAAACTAGCTTAAAAAGCCCGGCGTCGCTCGGGTTTTGTATTTTGTAAATGCGAAAATAACTTATGAAGGACTTTCGATTTTCAAACTATATCTTTATATAGGTATTTAGAATTTGAAATGAGGAAGAACACACAAACTATTCCCTCAGAAAACACTATATATAGCTTTTTATAGCTTATAGCAGATCCCCGCGGCTTCGCCCACGTTAATTAATCGGAAATTAAAAAATTAAGAGCAAAATAATTAAAATATTATATTTATTAACTCCTTGCACACGAAGCATTCATAGGTCTAAACTAAACGATTGATAGGCCTAATTAATGAATCAGCTATAAATCCGGCTTTGAATTCAATTCCACGATTAGAAAGCGCAGCATGGGAAAAATAACCTCAGATTTGAGTTCCCTGGCCCAAAAAACCCTGCATAGTGAGTTTCGTCCAAATCGAACAATGTTTGAACATTTAGGCCTGTATTCCCCTATTCGTTTTTATTTATATAGATGAAGAATGGAATAAGCCTACTGAGGCCATAGTTTCTATATTCATTTGTCCAGACTTATAATTCCGTTATATTTCAGGCAGATTTAACGACCCTACATAAGCGATTTTAATTATGATTACATATAGAAATGTTGTAGCCAGGACCCCGAACTAAGCAACCTCCCCGGAATGTTCTGTAAACCATCTTTCAAAAGGAGCATATTCCATGTTAAATAAATGTTTAATATTACCTTATCAACCTCTCTAGCTTTTACAACACCATGAGATTTATCAATAGCCTTCCATATTAACAAACTTTGTTTTTTTCAACTCAGAGTCCCAATTTTTCTGTAAACCGTCAAATCAAATCTCTTTGTTCCCATTAAACAATACATAACAGAAGTAATGATTGTATAGGCGTCGTCAAATGACAGAAGAGAAAGTATAAGTACACATAAACAAACATTGTTAATATATAGAGTTAGATAATTAATTTTGCATAATACCAATATGGAAAATATTATTGAAATTCATAATTTAAAAATTCCTCTATGGTGTAAAAACAGAACATAGTTAAGAGATTCTTTAATGTAGTTTTGAATCTGGATGTACTTAAAGATCTAACTGAAATGGGGAGTTTATTAAATAATTTTATAGAAACACATCGGAAACTTTTTAAGGTTTTTGAATATTGACAATAAGGTTTGTTTATATCACTTTTATGCCTAGTGTTGTGATTGTGAACATCAGAGTAAGATTGAAAGCTGTTCTCGTGTTTTTAATAAATAGTAAACATTGTAAGCTGTTCTCGTGTTTTTAATAAATAGTAAACATTGTAATATACGGTAATGACATAATTCTTGCTGCAATGAAAAGTGGTTTACAATGACTTCTCGGAGGCTTATTGAACATTGCTCATTCTTTCATAAGAAGCATATAAATATTTAATATTACCTTATCATAAACTTATCTGGCGTTTACAATAACTTGAGTTATCCATAAATAAATATTTAATATTACATTATCATAAACTTCTCTGGCGTTTACAATAATTGCCTTCCATAGCGAACGCGATGCTTTTTTTTTCAAAGGTATGACAACAGTAGACAAAGCCTTCTGCAATTGATTTGACAGCCTACTGGCATTGAAATGTATTACTGAGAAATGATGCTTCGAAAATGCAAAAAATACACGTTTTCTGCCCGTGTTTCATTCATAACTCAATAACGAAAGCAAAAACTAAAAATGTAATATGCCGAAAACCTTCCCGGGAATGTACTCAACAACTTCCCAAAGTTTCATGGCGATCGGATGAATGGTGTAGTAATGCATAAAGGACACACACACACACACACATACACACACACACACATACATTCATTTTTATATATATAGATTGATATAAATATTCATCGTGCAAAAAATAGCATGCAATACTCGTGCCGTAAGCGCATAACTGATCTCGGCAATTGAAAAAACTCGGCGCAAGCGCCTCGTTTTTTCAAACTCTCCTCGATCCGTATGCACCGCTTACGGCACTTGTATCGCAATATACTATAGTTACAGTGACCAGATAGAATGAAGTTTACGTTATATTAGCTTTAACTCTTTTATCCATCAAACAAAATTGATTATATCTTTAGAGCGCTTACCATCTTCCATGCAATGGGCTGTAAAGATCACTTTAAGATAATTGTGTCAGAGTTAGCAAGTAGTTTCTATTCTCATTGCTTCTCTTAGCTTCCATCGAAGATAATGCGGAAATGTCTGTAATATTTTGTGAATTCTTTTCTTTTTATAAATATAGACCATGTTATTTATATATAGCAAGAATCCCCTCGCCGCCAGGTGGAGTGAGAATTCCTCTGGTTTCTTCCAGGCAAGAGCAAGTTTACATTGCTGCGATGGATAACTTCAGAGAATTAAAAAGAAACATGTTTGAATCATGAATTGTTCTTGCATTTTAAAGTAAGTAAGGTAAAATAAAGTTTACCTATACAGGCCCATAGGGTTCCAGGAGATTGAGGCTTCAATATTTTAGAATTCGGCACGTGAGGTTGGTAAGGTTGTCAGCCTTACCCCCAGGATCGCTCCTGCTATTCATTTCCATTAGAAGCTGAGTTAACTCAAAGGCATAGTGCCAGCAGAAGGATTAGGCCAACTGAACGATCCCAGCGACCTCATCGTGCATCGAACCCGCGACCTTCCAATTTGCAGAGCAGTGCCTCAACCACTACGGCATAGCACAGCCCCGTCTTAATAAGTAATTACCAGGGCCTGGATTTTGGTGACCCAAAAATACTTTAAAAATGAGCTATAAATTGACCCCAAAAATACAAAGAAAATGACCCGAAAACTAACACAAATGATCCAAAATTTTGTACATGAAAATACTAGTTTATTCATCAGATTTGTGTCTATTCTACATTTATGTTGTAGGATTGTAATTAGTTAATTATAACATGCAAACAGCAAACACCGTCTTTCTGTATCCAAATTACAATTACTTCAAGATTTATTTCTTTATGCTTGTTTAGAGTAGACCTAAGTAACTTATATGCACAAAAACTCTATATAATGCGAGAAACAACAAAACATAAGAAAACAATGATTATATATTTTAAAAATTACCTAGAAATATGAAATGTGCGAAAAAAGAACGTAAAAGTAAAAAAAATGAACAAATAATCACATTCAATTCTAAAACTGACTTGAAAATAAAATACGAGGGAAAATGACCAAAAAAGACCTAAAAATTACCATTTTTATATTCTAGGAGTCATGGTAAAAATATCCGCGCTAGTGGGCAACGTCCATGATGTACCAGTTAAAAGTTAACATGTCATCAAAATACGTTCCCTGGTAATCTATCTAAATAAAAAAGAATGTATGTCTGTCAGTCCTTTATGTATTAGGCTACTACACCATTCATCCGATCGCCATGAAACTTTAAGAAGTTGTTGAGTACACTCCCGCGAAGGTTTCTGGCATAGTACATTTTTAATTTTAGCTTTCGTTCGTGAGTTATGAGCGAAAAACGGGAAGGAAACGTGCATTTTTTTGCTCTTTCGAAGCATCGGTTCACAGTAATACATTTCAGTTGTCATATCAGTTGCAGTTGGCTTTGTCTATTTTTGTCATACCTTGGAAATAAAAGCATCGTGATCGCTTGAATGTTGTAAGCACACGCTGGTGGATTGTTTATAATGTCAAGGCACGCAGACATCTGAAATTTTCACCCTAGACGGAAGGATAATGAATATAGGCCTAATTGGGTAAACATTGTTTGATTTGGGTTTTCTAGGCCAGGGAACTCGAATCTGAGGTTATTTTTCCCATGCTGCGCTTTCTAATCGTGGAATTCACTTGAAAGCTGGATTTATAGCTATTTCATTAATTAGGCCTATCAATCGTTTAGTTTAGACCTATGATTGTTTCGCGTGGAAAGTGTTATAAATATAATATTTTAATTATTTTGCTCTTAATTGTTAATCTTTCGATTAATTATCGTGGGCGAAGCCGCAGGGATCTGCTATAAGTAGACCTGGGATTTTAGGGTCTAAAAAATTAGTTTTAGGTACCTAAAATAGGCTTTTAAAACAATTAAATGGGGTTTTAAAAGAGACTCTAAAATACTACAATATGCTCTTAAACTGTAACGTGATCTTTTTTCATTGTAAAAAAGTGGTATATGCCTACCTATTCTCAACAGAAATAATTTAAAAATTAAGACAGAATTAAAAATACATTTATCAAAAACAGTTTTGGATTATATGAAAAATTGACACAGTATGTCCCGTCTTACTACGTATATATACCTGCTACTTGTTGTTTTGAGCGAATCCTCCCCCGTCAGTCACCATTCCTTTGGCGACAAATGTTTGGGAAAATCAAGTTTCTGTGAAAAACCCACCCTCTGCTGTTCTGCTGTTCATTCGGGGATGTCCATTAAATGACTGTAAAATATACTGCAGTTGGATTTTATTTTAAATGTGCAAAATAGGCATTTTAGGCACTAAAATAGTAAAAAATAGGCTCCAAAGGTCGAAATAGGCCTTTTAGGGCACTATAAAACTTTATAAATATAAGTAATATATCATTAAATGTCAACATATTTAAATATTTTCATGTTATTTCATAAGGAACAAAATAGGCATATGCCTTAAAATCCCAGATCTAGCTATAAGCCATAAAAAGCTATATTTATCATTTTCTGAGGGAATAGTTTCAGTGTGATAAGTCGTTCTTCCTCATTTCAAATTCTAAATACCTATATAAGGACCTATAAGTTAATTTAGAATTTACAAAATACAAAACCCGAGCGACGCCGGGCCTTTTAAGCTAGTTAGTGTATAAAATGTACAGGTCATAGAAATCTAACGTAACGTTCCGTTTTCATGCGGTTTTCTCCACGTATTGTAGGCCTATGGCAAGGAAGAGGAAGTAAAAATGCCTACTTGTTATACAGGCGCTATTGTTGGCGCTGATAGAATGTCATCAAGCGTGTAATGAGTTTCCAGTTAATTTCATCGATCATTTTAATTTTCAGTGGATCAGCGATGAAGCTCAATAAAAACGAATCCATAGAGCCATGACGAAATGCAATTACCAGCAATCACATGCGAGTTAGTTCGCCCCACCAGCTACTGACCATTTTAAATATCCAGCTAAGGTAAGTGCATCAAATAAAGCACGCTTAAAAAGTTTGGAGATCCCTGTTTTCGGTTGTGATAATTCACTTTGTTCTTCAATGCAACAATTTTCTAGAAACTTTATACAGGGTCCGGCAAGAGAAATCTGACGGTTTTTAAATTGAAATTACGAAAAAAGTGTATCGTTTGCGTACATTATTTTATTTTAGAATTACAATACATCTCAAAGTATTTTACCTACATCAATTACTTTTTGAAAATTGTGTTCCTACTTCAATCCACAAAGCTAAATAAGCCCATTGCATCAAAATTATTATGATGGTTACGTGAAAAGTTGGAATCAGCCGAAACTGCGTAGTGTCGTAACTCATTGTCACCAGTACATTTCGCGCTTGCGCATTCAAGTAAAAAACAATTGCCACCCACAACAGTATTATATTCCGACATGGAATATTCTCATTTTGATGAATGTTGAAATGGCGGCGAAACTGATGCAATCTTGTTTACACGTAGGTTTCATAACTAAGTTTCGCAATTGTTTTTTACTTGAATGCGCAAGCGCGAAATGTACTGGCGACAATGAGTTACGACACTACGCAGTTTCGGCTGATTCCCCCTTTTCACGAAACCATGGTAATAATTTTGATGCAATGGGCTTATTTAGCTCTGTGGATTGAGTAGGAACACAATTTTCAAAAAGTAATTGATGTAGGTCCGGTCAAGAAAACCACCATTAACTGCCGTGGGTGTCGGCATCCTGACCATATGCCCCCCAATCCTGCCATCTGCCTACGGGAGATGACGCAGCGGTCGGATGGTAGGCCAAGTCCCTCCAGGGATGTAGCGCCACGGAGTTTAGTTTTTTTAATTGATGTAGGTAAAATACTTTGAGATGTATTGTAATTCTGAAATAAAATAATATACGCAAACGATACAGCTTTGTAGTCATTTCAATTTAAAAACCGTCAGGTTTCTCTGCCGGACTCTGTATATTTGAAACTTTTACTCTGGTAAATATTTCTAAATGACCTTGCGTATAATTTCTCCCATCGTGGTACCAGTTTCAAAAACCCTATTCATAGAAGTCCGTTCGGTTGGAGTATAGGCATCTGCGGACTGCTGTTTTCACTTCTGCATCTGACGCAAAGCATTTACCGGTCAGGAATTTCTCCATGGGACCAAACAAATGAAAGGTTATCACGGCCATCTTCGAAGAATGCACACCACCTGGAGACATTGCTACGGCCCATACAGTCGTTCCCATACACGCCACGCATGTCCCTCTGAATTTCACTCGGGTTATATCCTTTACCCTATAAAAGTAGAATTACACCTCGCTGAAGAAATGAAAATAATAATTTGTTTTTAACTTACAGTCATCAAATTTTGAATATTGACATATATTAACAATACCACACATACAAAATGTCATCGTTCGATATTTAGGTAGAAATTATCTGAGAAAGGGTGTGAGGGGGGTGTCATTTAAAATCCCAAGAAGAAACCATTTCAAATGATTAGGGACCGGATTCTTAGGTTTTTACCTATTTTTTTCCTTACTTCCAAAACAAAAAGCGATCATACACTTTTTCGAATCATGTCCATAGGATTCACCCACATTAATTGTGTGGCACCTAAAAATACCTAAATGGGGTATAAAAACCTAAATGTACCTAAACGGGATATAAAACCTAAAATATCTAATTTAGGCTACCGTCAGTTGAGAAATCGATATTCTGCGGAGAGACAATTTTTGTCGGGTTGAAGTTAATACTACAAGCGTTTCGTTCAACCCAATGTCGTCTAGGATGACGCTACCAAGAGAGGAAGTGTAAAAGTACCGGCGTATACCTTTTAAAATATTCGTACGAACAACCATTGTTGACGTCATGTGAGGTTGAAAGGACATTTTCTGCCTTCAAATGTATTCTAAGAGATAACAGGAAGAATTTCACAGTTGAGAATCTTGAAAGATATTTAGTGATATACTGTAACCAGGAAATGTGAGAAAATCTCATTTTCACTGCTTCTTTTGATTGTTTATGCTTCCTTTCTTCAATTGTATAATATTGTCCTAAAGCAAGTTTACACTAATTTAAGTCAATTGTGTTAAGTTAAACTTTACAAGTATTATGTATTGACGTTAAAACCAGGTCATTTGCAGTTGAAACTTACTCAGTAATGTCCTGTACAATTTTATCACGTTTTGTGTTGAAATATAAAAAAAGGAATTCCCTTTAAAATCCGGTCTCTAGTAATGATATATTGTACAAGTAGCCAACGGTTCTTATAACTCGTTCTTTATGTATCAGAGAATAGTTTTAGGAAATATATTTTTGAAAATTTCAAATAGGCCTATTTGATCAGATTTCACCGTATTGTTCCCTTAAGATATTTAACTGTTTATGTTTGGTGCCACTGCAAGAGAGATGAAGATGGGGACTGGAGAAAACTGCATAATTACGAGCTTCATGACTTGTACTCTTCACCGGATATAGTAAGGGTAATTAAATCGCGGAGGATGAAATGGGGAGGAAAGACATATCTCAAAAATATTGACAGGGAGACCCGAAGGGAAGACTTAGACGTAGGTGGGAGGACAATATTTGCATAGATTTAAGGGAAGTAAGATTTGCAAGGGATGATTAGTAGGGCCCTGATTTATTGGTGAAATAAAATGGCTGATTTCGGTGTTAACTCCTTCTATTTCGGTAGGTATTTCGTGAAATAAATTACTTTATACTACATTGGGAACATTGCGCAATGATAAACTTTGCTTCTTTATTTACATGAATTAAACCCCCCCCCATTTCTATATTCTTCTGCCCTTGTATGAACTGAAGTAACTTTCGTTTTGGGCATGATTAGAGTTAATGTTGAAATATAATGACGAGAAATATTATAGTAATCTCTACTAAACACCATCAGATAGCCATTTGCAAACAGAAGTGCCAACCATACCACTGTGGATAAAAGACGAAATTTGTTGAATACAAGTAACAAAGACTCTTCTGCTGTAATCGTTCATAGGCATCGCTAACTTGGCAAAGAGATAGCAGGAAAGGAGTGTACTCAACAGTACAAACCAGGTCACAGACAATCTTTGCGTAAATTCTGCAATGTTTGTAATCGATCACAAATATCGATGTATCGGTAAATCTTCGACAGCCACAGAAACAGCAGAAAAAAGCATGCTGCTAAGAAATAAATATTACCCGCGCGCGATATCTTGAGCGCTCGGCTCCCTAGTCCTCATTCGGTAGGTTTCGTTCAACTTCGTAGGTTAAGCTGACAACATTGAAACACGAAGTACGCTGTACACCCTGACATCTAGTGGCTTCAATACTAAGCTTTCATTCTGTCTCAGGATTCTTATTTATTTATTGACATTATCTTTTCTGACGCATCGAGTTATGGGGAAAAATACAATCTTTCGAACTGCTGATTTCACAAACACTTCATCACTTTCCTCACCTCCTTAAGAATTCCGTATGTGCTATTTTCTGACGATCCCGTGAACTCTGATGTCAATTTCATGGACTGAAAGTTGAGCGAACTTTTCACAATTTGTATTAAATACGTTTAAAATTAGGCCTATAACTTTCTCCACTTTTAGATGCCTTACCTCTCTTACGTTTTAAAACACGAAATGGTGAAGCATGTTTATGCTTAAAATTAGTCATCCAGTGTAAAAATATTGAGCCTATAGTATGCATAATATTCTTATTTGATGACTTATTTGATAACCAAAGGCTTATGACGTGTAATTAATTGTTACGCAATACCGTCACCACGTTATATTATTGAATTGCATTAAAATCTATGTATATTAAAGTCACTACATAAAATACCATACCCGCGATTCTGCTGAAACGTTATTTCTTTAGTTGACAACACTGCAGAAAGACTGGCGGAGTAGCTATGTTTTGTTCCCCCCGACCCTCACTTCCCCGTAAATCCAGCGCTCAAGAAGTGGCGCGCGGGTAGTAATACAGTACACCAAAGCACAATATTGTGATTTTAAGGCACATTTTCGTGCTGTTTTCTCACTTTACGGACAGAAGGGGCATATTTCGCGCTTATAGACACATTTCGCGGAATCGAGTAAATTTCGCGATATTTCGTGGATTCAATTTGGTTCATATTGCTATTTTAAGCATATAAAACCTAAACATGGCTAAGGGAGGTTGTTTTATAAAATTTCGCGCTTATCGTTGTTACCAAAAAATACGGGCCCTAATGATTAGATAGAGTTAACACAGAATAGGGTTGAATGGCAGGCTAAGGTAAGCGCTGAAATGAACCTTCGGGTTCCATAAAATAGGTAATATTCCTTTAGTTTGCTGAGTAATTGTCTATTGTCATTTTGTAAGTAAGTAAAGTAATTCTCAAAAATACCCATAATAATAATACAGTAATACAAATAATTATCATTTTCGTTTTTTTTTTTTAAGATGAATGTCACGTTAAAAACAAGAGAAAGCAGAAAGTGAGTGAATGAAATATTCTGGCGTTTGTTATCTCAAAATTATTTGTATATCGCTCTATGGAAAGTATTCAGTCTTTTTGGTTGGAAACAGGTGTTAATTTATCTGCACTCCAAGTTAGAACACGCAATAATGTTGTTAAGGCAGAAGACATTCACCACTACATGCTTAACCTCTTCGCTGTGCCACGTTTGTGCTGCTCCCAAGCGGATACTAATGGACCTAGACACGCACCACGTTGTCACTGAATAGAGAACTCCGTACTGCCCTGTTTACTGACCGGCAATTTTGGACTTATGCCACGTGGTAAATAGACTGCCCAATTATATTTGGTAAGTATACTTGATCCAAAATGAGTACGGAGCAAAAGTAAACAACGAATGTGAAAGTACAAAGCACAGTTCACAAGAGTTCGTTTTTTAGACTATTTAGTCGATTACATACAGTAAAGTCAATTGAAATTTATTTTTTATAGATTAAGCGCCACGGGTCCCGGGTTCGATGTTTTATATAGGCCTATATTTACAATATGTATCTTTTCGCTGCTGGACAAATCTTTTACTCGCACTTTTTATTTTATTGATGACAGAACAGTAGGACGACAGAAGAGAAGATGGGCAGAAGGCCTAAAGCTTCACTTTGGGACAAACTGGTCTACGAAGGCCAAAGATCGAAGGGAATGGAGGCGACTGACAGAAGCAACATAAGAGGAATGCGGATCTTTCCCGCAGTGGCTAAGCGGGATTGCCGAAACAGCCACCTTGCCAGTCAAGAGGCCCTTGCCCTTTAGGGATGAAACGGGAAACTTTCTTGTTACTGAGAATTAGAGTGACTTAACACACTATACCAGCCCAACATAGCTTTAGAGATGGATAAACCCATGAGGCACACATCCATAACTACCGTACAATTTTGATTATGACTTACTGGACTTAACACAAATGTAGAGAACATTTTTATCTATAACTCTATGGACATGTCTAAATTTTTTAGGAAGGTGGACTTAACTCTCTTTGCCCGCGCACCCCGGAATTGCAATTATCACTGATTAAACAAAAGCATTCTGGCAGTTTCTTAAATCAGTTTACCTGATTTTGTTTCATCTTCTTATATGTACAAATACCTCGGTTGCATTTCTGCTTTACCGCAGACATTTAATTTACAGAAACACATAACAACTGCAGCTAAAAAAATCCCTTTAGGCAGGCCTACAGGCGGAGGTAGATTTCGAAGTGCTTTTGGTTTAATTTATTGTCTCTGCATAGCACTCTTCTTCTTTAGCCTTGGCATGGCAAACCTGCAGTAAAGAGGAAGAGCCTACAATCAATTGTTTTGACAACAATAATAGGATATAATATTCTGGGAGGCCGTGCGCAAGATCAGTAATGAATAAAATTAGCAAAGCCGCTAAACAAGACAAAATTATGATATTATAATAATTCTTTCAAGTGTTATTATTTTCAAACATTAAAATCTCGCGTCATATGAGTGCTATCAAGAAACTATTTATTGATTTGTAGAGTACTCATCAAGAGCTTTTCAACGATACCCCACAAGACATGGTTTCAAAAGTTTCGAATTTTCATCCCCCACCCCCACCCCCACCCTCACTCGAACCCCCGAATCGTTGGTGTCACTGTGAACTCCATAGGGAGTAGGCCTACTCTAATTTATTCAAACAAAGTTTCCCTCTATACTTCATAGGGGCCGAGATATACATTTTTAAAAATTTCAACCCCCTCCCCCGACCACCCCCTTGGGCCAATTTTGCCCATTAACGAACTTGTCCGAACTATTGGGCCTAGAAATAACATAATAAAATTTGGTTCAAATATCTTCAAAATTACGGCCGCTATCGTGTAAAGATATAAATACGAATATATATAAATATATATATACCGTATATATATATATAAATATCACAATTTTTTTTTTTTTTGAACGGGCGGTGGTTTCGTACTTAGGGGAGCATGAAACGTAAACATATGAAAGAATTTTTCGAAAATCATAAAGTGGTATCCATTGCAATAGGTAGATTTTTCTTCGAAAATCTACCTAATAAACTTAAATACTAGTTGGGAATGTTATGGTAAATACCAAGCCACATAGCCTATTCTGCAGATCTGATAATGGTGGTGAGAGCCATTGCTTGATTGCAAGCTGAAATTTTATTTTTTCTTCCTTGCAGCAAGAAAGAGAGAGAGAGAGAGAGAGAGAGAGAGAGAGAGAGAGAGAGAGAGAGAGAGAGAGAGAGAGCCAAGGGCAGATTAGACTTTGCATATATTGGAGCTACCATTACCAAGTGGAGCATTTAACACTGACTTTAAGAGGATAATGTGGCCAAGGCGAGGACTAGCCTAGGTGCTGTGCTGGAGAAAAGTGTGCTCTAACTTATAGGTCTGCGTAGCAATATCTTTAATTGCTTATACAGTAGCGAACACTCTTTTACGTAATCTTGAATACTTTAACTTTATTTGGGCGGATTATCATACAGTGTTGTAGTGTATAGCCTATTTATTGTAGAGAAAATTAGCTTTATTTTTAAATATGACATGATATTTATTGTGCTAAGAATATTATGAAAGTGTCTACTGGATCGACGCTTGTTATTAAGTGCCAGTATGGTACTTTATGAGATTGTGTGGTGGACGAAAAAATGTCTGTCCCTCTGTCTGTCCGTCTGTCCGCCTGTCCGTCTGTCTGTCTGTCCGTCTGTCTGTCCGTGTGTCTGTACGCACCATAACTCAAATACGCTTTTTCGGATTTTCATGAAACTTGGAAAACACATTTATAATGTCCATGGGAAGAACCCTATTGATATTGAACCAAATCGGTTCACCGGTACCGGAGTAATGCCCAATTTAGTGCCTATTTTAATAGATTAGATAGATTAGATTAGAAAGGCGCCATCACTCAAATACGCTGTATCGGATTTCCATGAAACTTGGTATACCCATTTATGACGTCCTTGAGAAGTGTCCTATTGAATTTGAACCTAATCTGTTGACCGGTACCAGAGTAAAACCCAATTTAGTGTCAACTTTAAAGGCGCAATAACTCAAATAGGCTTTATCGGATATTTATGAAACTTCGTATACGCATTTATAATGTCCATGGGAAGACGTTTATTGATATTGGACCAAATCGGTTGGCCAGTACCGAAATAATGCCTAATTTAGTGTTTTTATGTTAATATATAAGAAGTCGCGATAACTCAAATATGCTTTATTGGATTTTCCTGAAATTTTGTATACCCATTTATAATGTACGTGGAAAGACGTCTACTGATATTGGACCAAATCGGTAGACCGGTACCGGAGTAAAACCCAATTTAGTGTATATTTTAAAGACGCGGTAACTCAAATACGCTTTACCGGATTTTTATGAAACTTGGTATACACATTTATAATGTCCATGGGAAGACGTCTATTTATAATGGATAAAATCGGTTGACCTGTTTCGGAGTAATGCTCAATTTAGTGCCTATTTTATGGTAATATACGTATTCGAAAGAATTTATTAAAAAAAATGAAAATCAGTTATCTTGACAACATAGCCTATTGTTTTACTGTGATCTTATGAGGCCTTGGAAATTAAAATACAGGTAGCTATGACAAAAAACATATTGATTTACATGCGCTTATCCAACTAGACCGTTAAAATGACCCAGGTGGCCGAGATGGTAGACCTTTCTTCTTCCGTAAGCCCTGCTTAATGAATAAATCTGGAGCTTAACTTGGAAATCAATTAAAAAAAAAAAAAACATATTCTGCATATCATAATTGCAGTCATAACTAATTAAACAAAAACATACTGGCACTTTGTTACATCAGTTTACCTGATTTTATTTTAGCAGTAGACGTCTTAAAAATCACATCAACACTTTTTTGTTGAAGATATGTGTAGATATAGGCCTACTGGTGCTGCTAAATGCATAGGCTATAAACTGACTTCCTTGGGCAATTTTCTAAATTTGACATATAACCTTCTAACATCCCCTAAATATGAGTGATTTTTAGTTTATATTTTAAAAATAAAACCTCATCATCTGTCAAACATGATATCATTCAAGTATGGAAGTTATAACCAAATAGTTTTTTCCTTTAATGTGAGATCGTTTTCTTAAGGGTGAACCTCGCTGAATACTCTATCTACCTTAATATTTAATACGGAACTTCCTAGATTTGCATTACAATAAATTAAGTGCAAGTATGGTATTTATGAGATTGTGTGTGGGGGACGAAAAATGTCTGTCCGTCTGTATGTCTGTCCGTCCGTGTGCCTGTACGCGCCATAACTCAAATAAGCTTTATCGGATTTTCATGAAACTTGGTATACGCATTTATAATGTCCATGGGAAGAACCCTATTGTTTTTGAACCAAATCGGTTCACCGGTACCGGCGTCAAAAACAATTTAGTGTTTTTATTTAAAAGCGCCATAACTCAAATACGCTTTATCGGATTTTCATGAAACTTGGTATACACATTTATAATGTCCATGGGAATAAGTCTGTTGATATTGGACCAAATCGGTTTGCCGGTACCGCAATAATGCCCAATTTAGTGCATTTTTATGGTATTATATAACAAAAGGCCCCATAATTGATATATGCTTTATCGAATTTTCATGAAACTTGGTATACGCATTTATAACGTCCATGGCATGAAGCCTATTAATTTTGGACCTAATCGGTTGACCGGTACCAGAGTAACGACTAATTAAAGGTCACATGTTTTTTAATTTTTGTCTACCGGTATAATTTGACAGTTAACGCTATTCCTTCACTTATGCTTATCAAACGACACCGTCAAACTGACTGAGTTGGCCAAATGGTAACGCCTTGCACTCGTATTCTGGAGGTCCCCGGATCAAATCCCGGATCCGGCCGATTTGACATGGATTTTTTTAATTTTATTTTTATGTGAGTGCGCGATTGTCAGGGTATCACAAATCTGTAGTTCTGTTGACGCTGGTCGATTTTAATCTGATTAGAAAAACTTATTTTCTGCATATAATAATTGCAACTAGCCTATAAATGATTCAACAAAAACATACTGGCACTTTGTTATATCAGTTTACCTGACTTTATTTTATATTGAAAGGTGTTTTTATTTCCCAGTTAATCATTTTTAAACAAATCTTAAGCACTCAGATTCATCTTTTGTAAATTGATGCAAAGCAAATCTGTGCATTTTTTCTCCTAAAATATTATAATTTAGCTGGCCCTTTCAGGACGATATAGATGCATTGTCTTACCATTGTGACGGGACGAGATCATAATGACATTTATTAAGATATAAGAACAATCAGAAACATTTTTTGGTACACTTATTAATAATATGTAATACCACCTGATTAATCTGGCATGCCCCTTCGTTTTTTGGCTTAAGAAAACAAGGCAGGCGTCCGCTTGTCACACATGCATTTATTTATGTTCACTTTAATCCTAATTATATTAGCGTGTTCTTAGGGATTATTTTGTAATGTTGGCAATATTTTCCCATTCCTTGGGCTGACATATATATATATATGAATTTCATTGAAAATACGAAACATCTGAATACGAAAGTATAATTATCAAGTGACCGTATGAGTTATTTTCACGCAATCTATAAACCATGTCGGACTGCATAGAAAACAGTTAATGCAATGATTATGTTCAGAAATAATATACTAGCTTAAAAGACCCGGCGTCACCCGGGCTTTTTATTTTGTAATTGGAAATGAACTTATGAAGGACTTTCGATTTTTAAATTCTAGGTCCTTATATAAGTATTTATAATCTGAAATAGGAAGAACGACTTATTACATTAAAACTATTCCCTCAGAAAACGCTTGATATAGTTTTTTATGGCTCATAGAGGATGTAGGATTCTGCATCCCATCGCTTGTACACAGCAAGCCTGGTAAGGGTTCAAATAAGAAGAAACAGAAATTCCTGTAACATAAAATTGTAATACCGAGGCGGAAAATTTTATTTCTCCCTCTCATGTTACCATAAAACTGTTTTGGGGATGAAATTAAACAGAAAGCAATATCACTTTCATACTTCTCTCTCCAAAAACTGCGATATAATAATATACCATATTACCATACCTCGTATTGTTTTCACTATGTCCAGGGTAGAGAAAAGTTATGCGACTGCATTATTTTCGTGGATTACATTCTTTAATATTTATTTATAACATGAATTATAAATTGATACCTTCTCTTATTTGTCAAACTTGCATTTTTTTTCCAAAGCATCTGATACCATTAGCAACAATATGTTCTGTGATTTGGGTTTTATAATTCTGTGTAAAAAGGGATTAAGTATTCTCAAAAACATTTAATTTTTGAAATTTAAAATCAAAATTTTGTAAATTCCTTTCTTAGTGAGCACCTACATTATGAAACGAAGGTACTGTCAAAATTCCAAGTCTCTACCTGTTATAGCTTAGGCTCTACGTTGGTTCCTGTGAGTCAGTCAGTCAGTCAGTCAGTCAGGACAAAGCCTTTTATATATAAAGAGATATCTTTAATTTATTTATTTAAAGGTCGCTTTTTAGCAACCATGGTAGTGATGAGGAAGTGGGTTAGACAGTTCTACCAATAGACCAACTTTGGGTGCATACCAAATATAGATCTCATACATAAATGTAAAGTTATATGTATTTAATTTATACAGCAAATAGCATTGTGTCTATACACCGTAACTAGAGTCAATAACAAGTTCTTTCAGAAGGATATAGATGCATTGTCTTACCATTGTGACGGGGCTGATGGAACCAAAACTGCGGATGTAGAGTTCGCATGTTACACTCGTAGCGTTATCTGCAACACAAGAAACAAGATGCTGTTTATTTCTGTTTGCATGTATGACAATTATTTTACAGTGAATTGTTTATTACCTCATATATAGTAAGTATTAGCATTATGCAACTAAAGATTTTTATTGACACCACTCCATAAAAGGACAGGGTCGACCGCACTGTCGTCTTTCTCTTTCCTTCTGCTTGATTGGTAGATAATATTACGATTATTGTAGTAATTTGCAGAAACCATAGTACAGTGTATTGCAAAATTATGAACACAAAAGAAAAAATTAACAAGAATATTGGTGCATTTTGTTGCAAAAATAATAATGGGCTTAAAATAACGATATTGTAAAGAATATATATTAACAAAACAAAAGGAATAAACTATTACTAGAATACTAGTAGTACCTTTGAACATTTTGACATTTAGTTTCAGGTTTGTAGAAAAAACAATAAGCAATTAAATTATTTAAAATTAATATGTTATTCAGATAACAACATGATCGTAGATGTTTGTAAAACCTGTTATTTCAAACATAATTACTGATATCCACAGTAGATTTCCAGCACATACCATATGAAATAGAGTAATTTATAGTCGAAGCATGAATGGTTTGGACTGTGGAATGGGTGGATACTGTCCGAAGTATAGTTGGTCATCCTGCTTCGGCGGAAAACAAAAACGGTATAACTGTGTTTAAATTCATCAATAAGTGTTACGTTTCAAATCATGGCATCAAGCGACGCCCTCCAAGTACTAGCCGGCAGCCTTCCGTTGATCTACTCCTTAAGGAAAGAATATCGAGGTACAAAACGAGAAAATTAATACCCTTCACTAAAGGTAACCTTCAAGTTGAACAAAACGAATATGACCAATTGAAAAAATCGCAAATATACGAAAAAATTCACAATACAGCTATACACCTTTGGCAACAAAGATGGGAAGTAGCCCAACATGGACACATCACAAGGGACTTTTTCCCCAACATACACACGAGACTCAAAATGCACTGGATTAAACTTGATCACTTCGTCACCCAACTTTTCACTGGCCACGGCAACTTTGCCGCCAACTTAGCACGTTTCAATCTGGCCGACCATAACTTATGCATCTGTGAAGACTGCGAAGCTGATACCATGTATCACATGCTTTACACTTGTCCTCGGTACCGCGAAGCCAGACTCCTCCTTCTAGAAGCTGCTAGGGCAGACGAGGAAGCCTGGCCCCTGACTTACAGTTCTGGACTCAGAAACACACCTTCCCTGTGTTCAAAAATTTCGCCAAGGCAGCGCTACTCCAAAAAGAACCGGATAATGAATAATCCAGCACATGATAGATGGCCTTTGGCCGGGCTATGCCCACTATCCCAGTCGGAGCGAGGTTTTTGAGCGGTTTCCCTTGCTCATAGGCAAATGCCGGACTGGCTAATAATCCCCTCACACAGATACACGCACTGCTACCTACATTAGAAAACATCTATACACGATACTAAACAAACACAACTAACGACAAGCAATCGACTTCATGGCAAGAAAGTCAAACCCGCGCTAATACACGACACAAGTACACAGCCCAAACATCCCATCAGGATGTACAGGTAGGGGGAAAAAAGCGGACCGACCCTTGTAGCTGATTTCAGAGCCTTCTGATGCGTAAATAAATGTAAGAGATGTAACGGAAAAGTTTGTTTTCACAAGCAATGCAAATTACGTGAAATTATTTCTCAATTCAAGCAATTTATCGACACTAGAACAAATTCCAATACATTCCCTGCTATCCTGTAAATGCCGCTAGGCATGTGCAGTGGCTCATATCGGCAACTTATTTTAGTCGGTCCGCTTTCTTTCCCCTACCTGTACATAAGGGCACTATTAGGTAAACACATCAAACAAATGGTTATCAAAATTTGGTTTGACTGGAGGTAATAAGCTTCATTACTTGGCACTCCGGGGTAAGGGAGCACAAAAAAATGTTGAGTGTTAAGTTTAAGATCAAAATTTCAGTTTAGCGTTGAACATAAAATAATGACTATGTTCAGGTAAAGTTATCTCACATTGAATCCACTAGATGTGACGTATGCTTGCTGTTAGAACAGACTGGAGGCAACTGACTTAGTAGGCCTACAATGAATTGAAATAGTGTATTTATTTTTGTTTTGAACAGAAGTTTGGCAGTATCAAAAGAAAGAAGATACGGAACTATAAGAGAACTTAAACAAAAATAAAAGAAAAAAACCATTGTAAATTAAATTTCTGTAATTTTCATGTTAAATGCCATATTTTAAAAAAGAAAGAAGGAAAGAGGAAAAGAATTTAATATTCATAAATTTATTCTAATTTAAGTGTATAAGTAATATTATTTAACGTGCTAGCCAGGGCACTAATTACACTTATCACTAGAGCCGGATTTCCATGCAAATGCATGTTTTTATATACTTTGGTAACACTTCTCAAACTTTGTAGTTACTCATTACATGACTTATGGATTCCAAATAACCACATTCTGCCGTGCATGTTTGCAAATTTCGGCCTTTTTATGGCAAAATTCATGCATAATGCACGTTTTGGATTTTGCTGGTGAAATATAGCATATTCAGACGTTTTTAATGCATATAAACCCTCATTTTTTTGTTTTAGTGCATAATATCAAGTTATCATGCATAACTATGCATATTATGAATGTGCCTCCGTAAAATCTCGGCTTTTCAAAGAAACGTAAAAATGTTGTGTTGTATTACCATTGTTATTTGATTGACTTGGCAACAGAGTCTGCCACCTGCTTGGATTGAGAGTGCAAACTACTGTTTACCCTAAATAAACAGTAATATAATACACCAGACTACAAAAGAAAATCCCGACTCGCCGACCCCCACCACCTTCCATTGAAAGAAAACTGCTAAACAGAATGTTCACTGCTTGAATGTGTCAGTCACTAGCCATTGTTGAAGACGTTGAATTATCTTTGGAATCGTGTTGTGGAGAAATGGGTGTGAGAGGGAAAACTTAAGAAGGTACTTAGTTCAAATCATGATCTTAAACTTCTGAAAACAGTGAAAGACTATTATGTGGAAAAAATGTAAAAGACATGGAATTCGATCTCACCCTCAGTCAAATTTCTTCCCTTAATATGCACCTGTTATTTGTTGTGAAGTAGAAAGATACTTTTCTGCGTTCAAGAATGTCCTAAACTGATAAACGCACGAGTTTAAGGGAGGAGAATTTGGAAAAACTCGTTGTGTATTGTTTTAAGAGAAATTGAAATATATTGCAGTACAGTGCGGATTTTTGATAGTGCATGTTTCGCCTTTCATTGTGCATGTTTGGAGATATGATTGTGCATGAATGCATGCATGTTTTTAAGTTTGATAGTGCATGAAAATCCGGGCTTTACTTATCACTTACATTGGATCCACTCGTAATAACAATAGAATATTGAAATAATACATTCCGATGGCGCCCTTATAATAATAGTTCGGACTGTTTGCTTAAGTTTTTCAACTCCCGGTAGTTGGAGTTGTGCTTGATAAATACTGTGTGAGAGAGGGAGAGAGGGAGAGAGAGATATTAAAGACACATGGTATTCAGTGTTCGAGTTGGTAGATAACGGGCGTGAAAGGTCAAAGAATCTATTATTGTTACTGTGCTGACTATGATGAATAGTAATGTTACGAGAGGAAAAAAGTTAGGAAAAAAGGTAGTTCGTGAGATACTTAAATGGACCAATATAAAAATATAGACCTAAGTCTAATTATTCTTGTGGTTTATATGTCTACGTCATACATAAATTAATTGTGCCCAAACTGGGGACTACCACGTAATTTATTAATTGTTTTCAAAAATACCTATTGTATAGAGCTGACGAGATGATCCCTGGCCAGACTGAGGAGCGTTATCTTGAGCGAGGAAGGACAATCGCGGAAGCCATTGCTACTCTCTGACGTGAAAACATTAGTTCCGATATTCTCTAGCATAATAGTCTGTTGATGTTCTCTCTGTGAAATCGAATTAGACTCGAGCTCTTTATATTTTAAACGTAATAGTATAACAACACATCACTATAAAAACGCAAAAATCAATCAATAATTAATAAGATAGCCATTAAATAAAGAATCACATTCTTGTCACTCATTCAGTGGAGTGCTAGAAATTATATTTTGCTATTAATTGTAAGTGGTCATGTGGTTAGCGTCGGCCCGGGTTCGATCCCCGGAACCTCCTCGGATTTTTCTGAGGTAGGGAGGTCTGGTAGGGGTGTACTCAGCCTCGTGATTCAAATTGAGGAGCTACTTGATAGAGAAGTAGCGGCTCCGGTCATGGAAACCACCATTAACGGCCGTGGGTGTCGGCATGCTGACCACATGCCCCCAATCCTGTCATCTGCCTGTGGTAGATGACGCAGCGGTAGGGTGGTAGGCCTTGTTCCTTCGGGGATGTCGCGCCACGGAGTATAGTTTTTAGTTTTTAGAAATAAACTATGAAATCTAATTGCAAAAATAAACAATATAGGCCTACTTAATGTCACTAAAAAACGTGCAATTAGCCTACCTTACAAGGGTGAAGCTAACTCCGAATCGCTTTCCTCGGAGGATGATGAGTCGCTAGAATCATCGTCGCTGCTGCCATCAGGGTTGTTAATGACAATTTCATCAATGATATCATCAATAATCCCATCCCGTTGCCAGTACTCTTCTTCCAGATGTTCAACATGACGAATATAACCTTGCCAATCATCTGCTGTTACAGACTTGATTCCCTCTTCGGTGAGCTCCCGAAGACGCTTCAGGCTGAGATCACCAAGAACATTTGACTCGCGGACATAGTCTTTTACCTTTTTCCATGCTAGTTCTATTGGACTCAGATCACAATTGTATGGGGGTAACCTTACGACAGTATGCCCATGAGCCGAAAGCAACTGATCAATCTTATATATTTATCCTTAGGTCTCCTCGGGTTAATCAAGTCCCATAGCTGGGCTTTTCGCATCTTCATGTCACATACCACTCCTTGTCGTTCCAGCCATGATACCATATCTCCTTTCAAAGAGTACTTCGTTGGGGGTTTATCTATCTTTATACAGTGGTATGGAGCATTGTCTAGAACCACTACTGAGTTGGCAGGCAGATTTGGCAAAAGTTTCTCTCTAACCCACTTCTCGAAATTTACATGGTTCATCTGGCCATGGTAGTCTCCACTTGCCGTGCCAGCTTTGTAAATTAGTTGAGAGTCATGTAGAAAACCGTTGCTAGAACCAGCATGAACCATTATCAATCTATTACCGGCATTCCCATCAGCAGTTACTCCTATTACTTCATCACTCTGCCAGCATTTCTTGAAAGTGAGGTTGCTGTCAACCCAGCTCTCATCCATATAAAATATTTGCCTATCTTCATTGCGGTGTACCTTCATTTTCCGCAGATAGCGCCCTCTCCAACTAACAATATCTTGCCTTTCAATTAATATTTTTCTCTTAGAATTACATTTCCGCCACTTGAATTCCAATTTGTGTAAAATTCTCCTTAAAGAATGCACACCCCAAGGAAATTCTATTTTCTCTTGGAGGATAGGTAATAGTTTAGGACATGTCGGTACTTTCCATTTTATTACGTAGAATTCTTGCACTGTTCGACGTACTACTGCCATGTCAAATTCATCCATGAAGACATTTCTTTCTCTTGGCCTAGAACGATGTTTTCCCGGTGTGCGCAGAGGTGACGTCGAATCTCTACCTTCTCTTTCCTTCGCCTGCCGTCCTATTCTTTTAATGGTAGCGACTCCTACTCCTGCATACTTTGCTGCTCTATCTGTAGCATGAGCTATAGGACACACCAGCTGTTTGCTAACTGCCTCCTCGTCACATACATTTATTGTGTTAGCTATAATGTTCCGCCCTTCACTATGAATGGTCTTACCGTGTTTACGAACACTCATGATGGATACGCAATACAAAGGAAACACTTTAAAAAAATTACACCAAACGGTTAATGCATATACAGTGGTATTACTATCAAAGAGTATTTTAAATAGCTAAAGTAGATACTAAGTTATCACTTATTAAAACATAACACTACAGTAGGCAGTGACCATCCGTCCTCAAGTAGTCAACACTTCATCTGTGTGTCTGCGATCGAAATTGAACGAATGCTTTCTTCGGGGACATTATCAAACGATACCTGCACTGCTCTTATCTGCAGCCAATAGCAGCGCTCCCCTACACGTGCAGTTATAGCACAACACCGTCTTCCCCCTGCATGCCACCACCAAATCAAGGATCATCACGTCAGCTCCCAACAATACTTTCTGATGTGAATCTATATTAATAAAAGGAAGTGTCTGTCCTCCGTCTGTCTGTCTGTCTGTCCTCCGTCTGTCCTTCTGTCTGTCCGCGATGCCCAGCGAAATCTACTCAACGCAGAGATCTGAAATTTTATAAGTAGGCGGACTAAAGGGTCGGAATGTGCACCTCGAAGCCGGAATTTTAATTTTCGCCTCCGTTCGTGAGTTATGAGTGAAAAACTGGCAGAAAACGTGCATTTTTTTGCGTTTTAGAAGCATCAGTTTCAGTAATAAATTTCAATATCAAATAACTTACAGATGGCTTTGGCTATTTTTGTCAACATACCTCATAGCCTACCTTGAAAATAAAAGCAACGCGATCGCTTGATTTTGTAAGTCCATCCTAGACGATTCATTTGTTTAGAGTGTCAAGGCCCACAGACATATGACATTTTCAACCTACACGGAAGAAGGATAATCAACCCTAAATATGGTCAAACATTGTTCGATTTGAACGAAACTCACTATACAGGGGTTTTCTGGGCCAAGGAACTCGAATCTGAGGTCGCTTTTACCAGGGGACGCTACCTAATCGTGGAATGCACTCCACGTGATTTAGGTGTTAATAATTATAATTTGAAATAATTATCGCTGGGGAAGCCGCGGGCACATGCGGGCACATGCTGTTTGTCTGTCTGTCCACGATGCCCATCGAAATCTACTGAACGCAAAGATCTGAAAATTTAAAGATAGATGGACTGAAAGGTGGGCGAATGCACCTCGAAGCCGAATTTTTAATTTTAGCTTTCGTTCGCGAGTTATGAGTAAAAAACTGGCAGAAAACGTGATTTTAGCGCTGTCGAAGCATCAGATTTCAGTAATACATTTCAATGTCAAATCAATTGCAGTTGGCTTTGGCTATTTTTGTCATACCGTGGAAATAAAAGCATCGCGATCGCTTGAATGTTGTAAGCCCACGCTGGTCGATTCATTTGTTTAGAATGTCAAGGCCCGTAGACATATGAAATTTTCAACCTACACGGAAGAGGTATAATCAACATAGACCTAAATATGGTTAAACATCGTTCGATTTGGACGAAACTCACTATACACGGATTTTCTGGGCCAAGGAACTCGAATCTGAGATAGCTTTTACCAGGCAACGATATCTAATCGTGGTATGTAATTCACGTGATTTAGGTGTTAATAAAATAATGATTTAACTATTATGCTCTTAATTTTTAATTCTTGAAATAATTATCGCGGGCGATCGCTTGATTTTGTAAGTCCATCCTGGACGATTCATTTGTTTAGAATATCAAGGCCCGAAGACATATGAAATTTTCAACCTACACGGAAGAGGGATAATCAATATAGGCCTAAATATGGTCAAACATTGTTCGATTTGGACGAAACTCACTGTACAGGGGTTTTCTGGGCCAAGGAACTCGAATCTGAGGTCGCTTTTACCAGGCGACGCTATCTAATCGTGGTATGTAGTCCACGTGATTTAGGTGTTAATAAATATAATGATTTAACTATTATGCTCTTAATTTTTAATTTTTGAAATAATTATCGCGGGCGAAGCCGCGGGCACATGCTAGTATTATATAAAATTGCGTAATTGAAAAATTTACGAGAAAACACCCTGTAGTTTCTGGTCAGTTCAGGCGGGTGCAAAGATTTATTTGTTGGAAATTATGGGATTCATAGTAATAAATAAGCGGGGTGATAGTAGCTGTAGGCCTACATTAGGAGGAAACTGACTTGAAATGACTAACTTACTACGGAGGCCGTCCACAAAGTAAGTTTCCCTGGGTCCGTTTACAGAAACAAAACACAATTTCAAGTAAATAGTTATTACAACAGACATAGCAAGTGATCAGCTATTTTTCAACATATTCGCCACAGAAATTACCGTGGGACCAACTTTTGAATACCTGTGTCTTAGAAGTCTGCCGCCAGGGATCTGAACCACTGTGTGAAAAACATCTCTTTGTCATTCCCTGTCATTCTTTGTCATTTCGTGAGGTGTAGGAAAAGATGTAAATCACTGGGAGCGAGGCCCGGGCTTTAGGGTGGATGTTAAAACACCTCCCAGCCGAACTTATGCAGAAGACTTGATAGGAGGTGTTTTAACATCCACCCTACAGCCCGGACTTCGCTCCCAGTGATTTCCAACTGTAACAAAGAATGGCAGAGAATGACAGAGAGGCGGATATGTTTGTCACACCGTGATTCAAATCCCTGGCGGCAGACTTCTATGCCACATGTATTCAAAAGTTGGTTCCACGGTAAGGCAAAAGGCCCCATTCCGGTGGCAAATATGTTGAAAAATATCTGAACAATGGCTGTGTCTGTTGCAATTAATATTTCCTTGAAATTGTGTTTTGTTTCTGTAAACGACTTCCGGGATACTTACTTTATGGACGCACCTCGTACCAACATTCACTATTCCGTTGGAACCTCAAAATCCAAATATGCTAGACATAGTAAGGAGATGGAATATAAAATTTAAACCTGGTGTTGTATCTATTTATTTATAGAAAGATAAGAGGATCTCAAACAAGGATCTAAAATGCAGAGATATTATTGGCCATACCGGAGTCATTACAAGACACTGAACTATTATGGTTTCGTAATAGGGATTGTGATTAGGAATCGTGGAACAGTTTCATGAGAGATTTTAAGGATGATTGCCAGGGCTCGGATCGTGATGATCATTTAACTGGAACATTATGGACGTTGCCCACTAGTGCAGATGTTCTGATCATGACTCCTAGAGATTTGCAATAGTGATTTTCATTCTTACAATACTCGAAATAGAAATAAGTTTAGCATTCCTCAACATAATTTAAACAGTTTCAACAAATCCATCATGGTGTATGTACAATGATCAATTAATTCAATTAATTCAATTGTGTCCATACAGTGTTAATGAAGTAAATGTGGGCAAGTTATAATTTATATTTAATCACAGATTACACTGCCCAACAAAAAAATAATTTTTAAATGTTTCCTTCACTCCATGAGTCAATTCTTACTAATTTTGGGTTGAAAAAAACGAATATGACAAAGAAAAATTTTTATTAGCTCTAGTTTCTGAGATAAACAATAGGTGAAGGTTTTTAATTTTAAAGATTAAGAGAAAACGGTAAATTTAACATTTATAAATAATAATTAAATAATGTGCCAACAACATTTAAAGTGTGTTCGTTTTTTTTATTAATGACAGTTAACATCCTAAATTGATTAAAGAAATAGTTAATCTGAGGCTTTCACGGCCGGAATCTTGGAGTTGAAGCATCTTCCGGGCTGTGGGCCGTGGTCCAAAGGCAAGATAGCAGCCACTGAAGAAGTTCCCCACAGCGGGAGCGAAACGTCTGGCGAGACTTGTAATTTTGCCTTTGGACCACGGCCCACAGCCCGGAAGACGCTTCAACTGATTAAAGAAAACCTACCAGGTCGTTGGACCTACAGAGGATCAACTGGTAGCTTCATGAGATCGATGTCTTTTGGTTTGGTTTTTCTCTTGTGAGTTCTGGATCATCCCTACATGCAGTAATCCGCAAGCATTGCTTCATTTCAGAGGCCCTGATATCTCCGTTCCATCACAGAAATATCCTGATGGAACCTTTCTCCATACTCGTCACTGACAGCACCACAACTAGGTGGGAAAAAATTGAGATGGGAGTGGAGGAAATGAATTTTTAGGGACATGTTGCATCCGAATTGATGGTATTTTTCGTAGAAGTACTGTCACCAACTGAGTCTAGTTACCATCTCTTTTACTCCCTAAAAAGTCATGCATAACTCCCTTGAGAGCTTCCCAAGCTTCCTTTTCTTCCCCTTCCAAAAGTAGGTCGAACCAGGATCCTTTACAAGTTGACGTATTTGTGACCCATCAAAGATGCTTTCCTTGACTTTTGCATCACTCAGTCCAGAAAATTTCTCTCTCAAATATTTAAAAGCCTGGCCTTCTTGGTTCATGCCTTTGACAAAATTCTTCATCAAACCCAGCTTGATATGTAGATGTGGAAGAAGAACATCATCTGAATCCACAAGAGGCTCAACAACGACATTTTTCTCACTAGAGAAAAATCTGTCAATCTGCTTGGATATAATGTGATATCCTATCCTTACTGTACCACATACATAAAAAGGAACAGTATTTAGTGTACCTTAATTGCATTGCAATGACGTTTAGATCGCCACAGATTTTCCACTTATGTTCAGCATATTTGATTGAGTTGAGGAGGGCTTTCATGTTTGCATAAGCCTCCTTAATGTGAATTGCATGACCAACAGGAATAGAAGGAAGACGGTTGCCATTGTGAAGCAATACAGCTTTCAAACTAAGCTTGGAGGAGTCTATGAATATCCTCCATTCAGTGGGATCATGCTTCAAATTCAAACTTTTCATCAAACCATTAACGTCACAGCAAAAAGCAAGATTGTTTTTCTTCTCAAAAAAGAAAGCAGATTCCGTTGACATTATCTGTATTTGGAGATCCTGACATCACATTGAAGAAGATTCCATTGCTGTAACCTTGACCCAAGAAGTTCTGCCTTCTCCTGTGACAAGTCATGGTCTCGAATGAGATCACTCAACTCAGATTGGATCAATCTGTGCGGTTGATCAAATTTTACTTCAAAATCATGGTCATGGGATGTTGAAGGCTTGTTCAGTTCTTCTTCCTCCATACTGCTTTCATACTTCATACTTCCAACTCATAATTTTGGGGTGGAGTAGAAACTGCTAAACTGTCTGAATGTGGAATAGGTCGAGTAGCAGATGGAAGATTCGGGTATTGAACTGTTCCTTTATAGGCGGAGTCAAGCAAAAATAGCAATCACCTGTATGATTTGTAGGCTCCCACCAAACCATAGGTACAGCAAAAGGCATTGATCGTTTTTATTTTTCAGCCATTCTCGTAATAAAACTGAACATGAGTTGCAACATATATGTGGGACCCATGCCTTATCCTGATCCCCTATCTTCGTATCAAAATAATGTAGGCAGTCTTCACAAGAGGCATCAGATTGCGTTTCTGTGACGAAAATGTTATTTCACCACAAATGTAACAAAAATTGTTCACTAAATTTACACATTTCCATGGCATGTTGATGGAACAAATTTTGTTCTTTAAAATTCTCGAAAACAAAAATTCTGCACTAATTACAACAGATAATAAAAAATTCACCGTCACAATAGTGTTTACGTTTATAATTTACCCACAGCTAGATTACTGTTGAATTGTGACAATTGACAAATGTACCAACATAAAAAAAATATATTTTCCCGAAACTGAAAATGTTGACTATAGAGAATATAAAATGTCACTGTATCTCAAAACCAAGAGCTAATCGGTAATTTCTATGGTGATTTTTGAATTCAGCAGGTGGAAATACATAAGAATCAGCTATTTTTGAGCCCGAAACATTTTCATTGTTGGGCAGTGTTATTATTATTATTATTATTATTATTATAAAAATGGTAATTTTTGGGGTCATTTCTTGGTCATTTTCCTCCTTTTATTGTTAGGTTATTTTTAGGATTCAATTACATTTGGTCACTTTTGAGACATTTTACGGTTTTTTCCTCACATTTCATATTTCTAGGTGTATTTAAAAAAAGTATAAAGTCATTATTTTCTTATTTTCTGTTGTTTCACGCATTATACAGAATTTGTTTAATTTTTTAATTTACTCATACTGAATACTAGCATGTGCCCGCGGCTTCGCCCACGATAATTATTTTAAAAATTAAAAATTACGAGCATAATAGTTAAATCATTATATTTATTAACACCTAAATCACGTGGACTACATGTCACTATTAGATAGCGTCGCCTGGTAAAAGCGACCTCAGATTCGAGGTCCTTGGCCCAGAAAACCCCGTATAATGAGTTTCGTCCAAATCGAACAACGTTTGACCATATTTAGGCCTATATTGATTATCCCTCTTCCGTCTATGTTGAAAATTTCATACGTCTGCGGGCCTTGACATTCTAAACAAATGAATCGTCCAGGATGGACTTACAAAATCAAGCGATCGCCCGCGATAATTATTTCAAAAATTAAAAATTAAGAGCATAATAGTTAAATCATTATATTTATTAACACCTAAATCACGTGGACTACATACCACGATTAGATAGCGTCGCCTGGTAAAAGCGACCTCAGATTCGAGGTCCTTGGCCCAGGAAACCTCTTTATAGTGAGTTTCGTCCAAATCGAACAACGTTTGACCATATTTAGGCCTATATTGATTATCCCACTTATAATAATAATAAAAAGAAAATAATAATAATAATAATAATAATAATAATAATAATAATAATAATAATAATAATCCTCTTCGGTGTAGGTTGAAAATTTCATATGACTGCGTGCCTTGGCATTAAAAACATATGTATCGACCAGCGTGAGCTACAACATTCAAGCGATCGCGATGGTTTCATGTCCAAGGTATGACAAAAATAGCCAAAGCCTACTGACTTGACTTGAAATATTTGAAAACGATTTTTCTTGAAAAAGCCGATTTGACTTGAAATATACTGAAAACTGATCCTTCGAAAACGCAAAAAATACACGTTTTCTGCCCGTTTTTCACTCATAACTCACGAACTAAAGCAAAAATTAAAATTCCGGCTTCGAGGTGCATATCCCGACCCTTTAGTCCACTTAAGTTTAAAATTTCAGTTTTCTGCGTTCAGTAGATTACGCTGGGCATCGCGGACAGCCAGACAGACAGATATACAGACAGACGGAGGAAGACAGACACTTCCGTTTATTAATATAGATTATCGGAACTCTAAATAAGCATAAATAAATAGATCGTGTTATAATTTTAATTTGGATACAGAAATACGGTGTTTGCTGTTTGCTTTTAACTGTATGTAGCCTATAAGTGTGTGCACAACATAAATGCAGAATTGACACAAAAATTATCAATAAACTAGTATTTTTATACAAATTTTTGGGTCATTTTTATTAATTTTTTTTGTTTTTGTTTGTTTGTTTTTTTATTTTTGTAGTCATTTTATAGCTCACTTTTTAAGTAATTTTAGGTCATCAAAATCCTGGCCCTGATGATTACTTACCAGTTGGAAGAAACTTGCCATCGTACACTAGGTCCAAGTGGCGGATTATACAAATGTCATTCAAACTTCGGTCAGGAGGTTGAGGTTAAAGAATTTACGACCTGATGTTAAGCTATACAGGTTGATTCATGAAGAATGGACAATATTCAGGGAATTAATTCGTCACATTTTTCTCATTAAGAAAAGTTCATATGAACATGGGTCCGATCTTTCATATTAAAAAATTAAGATATCCAGAAAATTGAGATTAATTTGGGAGAAATTAAAGGATTTAACTTGAATATAGACTGAAAGTCTATTGAATTGCTTACTTAATGACTTATGACTGATTTAAATAACATTTCCAAATCATAAAATTCGTATCAAAGCAGAGTTTAAAAGATGCTGTCACCGGCCGTAAAGATTGCAGTCGCGCGGTTGTGAACCACTCGTGTAGCGTTACCAATTTCTCCCGTTCTTCACGGATTATCTCGGTGGTGGCATGAATGCCGATTCCTCTCTTGGGTTCACTCTTATACTGTAAACATTATCCTTGATCCATACCCAGAAACAATAGTCAAGTATATTTAAATCGGGTGATCTAGCTGGCCAAGCAATTGGTACACCACGTCCAATCCACTCCCACGCAAATCTTTCATTTAAAAAGTGCACTACGTTTCGTGAAAAATTTGCAAGTGCATTCTCTGTCGTGTGTGCGATGGGATATCTTCCAAAAAACTTCCAAATTGATTTGCCCGGTGAGATGGCCTTGGAAAAAGTGCGGACCTATCAGACGAGTTTGTAACAAACCGCATCACACATTACAATTAAAACGTCGCTGAAAATTGACAGTATTAATCGTTTTACCACCACAATATCTATGCACGTAAACCACATCTGCATATTCTACAGGTGTGTACAGGATTCACACAAGAGCTGAAATGCATACTGTATGGACCACCGGGTAATTAGTAGCTTAGGGATTCCTCCTAGCAGCTGCCAGACTTTCTCTTTTTGAGTAGTTATGAATAGGGATCGGATTTTTAGGTTTTTAAAAACACTGTTTTAGGTTTTCCATTAGGTGAAATAGTTTTTTTAGGTTTTTTTGTCCAAAATATCGTTTTCGGGCAGAATAATTGGTTTAATGAATTTGAATGTGCTACATAGGATTCAATACATAATTAACACGTCTTCTTAAAACACAGTGTGACCAATCAGTGTGAATAACAAGACAGTACTAAAGCTTAAGGCAAACAAACGCTTTAAAACACAGAAATCTATATCCTTGTTCAGACACGGCAACAATGGTTGTTCGTACGAATATTTTAAAAGGAATACGCCGGTACTCTACACTTCCTCTCTTGATACTGCCCATCCTAGACGACAATGGGTTGAACGAAACGCTGGTGGTATTAATTTCAACCCGACAAAGTTTCGTCTCTCCGCAAAATATCGATTCCTCAACTGACAAACAAAAAAGTAGCCTAAATTAGATATTTTAGGTTTTATATCCCGTTTAGGTATATTTAGATTTTTATACCCCATTTAGGTATTTTTAGGTGCCACAGAATTAATGTGGGTGAATCCTATGGACATGATTCGAAAAAGTGTATGAGTGCTTTTTGTTTTGGAAGCAAGGGAAAAAATAGGTAAAAACCTAAGAATCCGGTCCCTAGTTATGAATGAAGGTCACGGTTCAGTATTGGTCAACATAAGAACCTGAATGTAATGCGGTGATTCACTCCCCTAACCGCCCCGCAATCATTGTCAAGTGGAGCGAAGTTCAGAAGATTGCGGGCCAAACAGCATAACGTAACAAAAGAATGCCCTGAATATTGTCCATTCTTTGTGAATCACCCTGTATATTCACAAGGATGAGATAAGTCAGTAATGGATTTATTACAGTTAGGAAGGCAGTATGAACTGATTCTGTTCGAATCTTTGGAAAAAATATACATCCCACCAACCCACGCTGGAGCAGTATTGAGAGAGGCTGCATATAAACCACAGAATGACATGTATTTATAAAAAGAATTTTCAGAACTATGTCATACTTCATCTCCCTTTATTTCCGGAACTATTAATCCTACAGAAATATGATTCAGATAAATTTTGTAGGAAATTTTATATACCGTAGTTTAATTTTGTGCACAAACTGTTTTCTGCTAGAACCCATAGTTCTTTAGGTATTTAGGGAAAACTGAGAAAAATGACATTTAAACGTGCAACCCACCCCCACCCCCACCCCCACCCCCCCCCACCATGTGGACTTTTAGTATGTTGTTTAGGAAACTTTCCCCCACATCTGTCATATTTCAAAACTACGTGATTCTTTCCTCGTGTTTATCTTTTGTTGCCTGGATTATAATGTATTTTCCATTACTGTGCCCGTACGTGATCTGATTTTTAATAAATGCAATTTTAATGGTTGTGTAATGTTTCTCTACTTGTTTCACGTTGTAAATACATAATATACAGCTTACATAAAAAATATAACTTCAAAATAAAGAGAAAGTCCGATTCACGGTTTTCTTTCAAAATCTCGAAATTTAAAATTGATATAAAATCTGAAAATTTGAAGGCAAAATAACAAATTACTGCTCATTTTAAAAGAAATTTATTTTCCTACAACTTCATTTATGAGGGCTATGCTGCACATCGAAGGACTGAAGCACTATAAGGCAAAGTATGTCGAAAAGCGTGAGGCGAAAGATCGTTTTTCGAAAATTTGGTATTTTCGCAGGCGGATATCTCAAAAGCTATTGGGAATATAGAATAGTATGGGACACGGCTTGTAGGATATTTTATCATAGGTAATCCCACGAGAGTAGGTAGAGGAAGTATTGTGTTCGACCCCCAAATTCCAAGTTAAGGTTTTAACATAAATTCACGTTTTGAAGTCATTGGAATCCAAAAATAATATTTTCGGAAACATGTCTGTGTGTCTTTAAACAGCCTAGCTCTTGAACGAAAAACCGTACGAAAATGAAATTTTATATTTTGCTTTAGGTATCTTCTGGGGATGTGACACGAAGATTGACGACGACTTTCTCTTACCTTTAATGCCACTTTACAAGAAGAAAATTTAGTTTTCACGTTTTTCTCGAAAACGACTCCAAGAAATTTGTGTAAAATTTGTACATGAGGTGTTTATACTAAGAGCCAAAACTTTTATGTCTAATACTTTCAAACATTTTTTTCGCAAAAATTCTCTGAAGGGTAGTTATAAGCCACCAGGGTTTATAGAAATTAATAATAATAATAATAATCTTTATTGTTCATTGAGGTTCTACATAGTAGAGTTCCTATCATAGGCGTACCGAGGGGGGGGGTTGGGGGTTTGAACCCCCCCCCCCCCCATTGATTAAAAAAAGGAAAATTTTATAATTTTTTTAAATCTGCCCATAAATTACTTAATACAAGTATAAAGCGTGGGAAGCTTAAAACTCGTTATTTTGCGTCTTAATTTTTAAAAATTTCCGGGGGAGGACCCTCGGAAGCTTAAAACTCGTTATTTTGCAACTTAATTTTTAAAATTTTCCGGGGGAGGACCCCCGGGCCCCTCTCTCTCCATACCCTCCAGACCCCGCGGATGTTATAACCCCCCCCCCCATATGGTCGGCCTGGTTACGCCTATGGTTCCTATTGAACATTGTCATAAATTTCCAAACAAAATGCTTTGCTTCAGGGAAGTTACAAATAGTTGTTTGGAGAGATTAAGTTCAAGTCGATCCCTTGTTCTAACAAGAAGAAATGTATGTCAAGTTTATCTATTAAAAACTATTAACAGGGTTAAAAATAAATAAAAAAATATTATTATTGAAGTATGAAGTTATTTGGATTAAATTCATTCAAGGAATAATATGCATTAGTTACTAGTACATGTCGTATAGTTCTACAGAACTTGATTTCGGACAAATTCTTCACCTCATGGGGAAGCTTATTGAATATTTTGATTCCCATAGCAATGGGACTCATTGCTGTTATTTGAAGATTGTGTCTAGTTATTGCTATATTATTTGCTGTTCTTGTCTCATGGTCATGAATATCTTTATTTTTGTTGATATTTAGTTCATTTGTTTTTATCAGTTTAAGTAACTCATATAAGTACATATAATTCAGTCTTGCCTGGTGAACAATAAATCTTTTTGCACTCCTTAGCTAGTAAGTGGTACTTACGAACTTTGTTTACATGGATCGTAAGTTGACATTCCCACACAGTCTTGTTGCTAAGGCCGGTTGCGATGAGGTTAAAACACTTACGGTCCAAGCGCTACGTCATAATTCATTACGATACACTTCATAATACAAGCCTTTATGGCCACGGCCCCCAGGACAAATATTCGTTTCCTATAACAACAAACACATGCGAATCACTTTCTGAAATAAACATCTATTTTCAAGAATGTATTTACATAATATTTTCAGGTAATATCACAATTAATATAATTAAATTGATATAAATAATCATCGTGCTGCGCCTCGGGTTTTCAATCTGTTTCCTCGACCCGTAAACGTGCCTTACGGCACTTGTATCGCAATATACTATTGCACCAGGTTTGAAACAACTGAATACGCGCTCTTTCACGGCCTCTTATTAAGTGCCAGTATGGTACTTTATGAGATTGTGTGGGGGACGAAAAATGTCTGTCCGTCCGTCCGTCCGTCCGTCCGTCCGTGTGTCTGTACGCGCTCTAACTCAAATACGCTTTATCGAATTTTGATGAAACTTGGTATACGCATTTTTAATGTCTATGGGAAGACGTCTGTTGATGGTGGACCAAATCGGTTGGCCGGTACCGGAATAATACCCAATTTAGTGCCTTTTTTATGGTATCATATAAGAAAAGGCGCGGTAACTCAAATACGCTTTATCGGATTTTCATGAAACTTCGTATACTCATTTATAACGATAATAGCAATAAGCCTATTGAATTTGGACCTAATCGGTTGAGCAGTACCGAAATAAAGAGTAATTAACAGTCACATTTATAATAATAATTTGTTCAATTCGAAGCATTTTGATTGACTCGCGGCCAACCAATCAGCACGCTCGTATAAAGCCTCTTTCAGTTGCCATGGACAGTTGACATCTACATGAAAAACAAATGTTCCCATATGTTCGATTATAGATGAAATACTGTTGTATAATGACTAATTATTTTGCTCGTTCTTAAATGGGACAGAGAATAGGTAACTTGTCCCGACGAGGAATCGAACCCGGGCCCGCTGCATAGGAGGAGTGAATGCATCCCCTGAGCCACAGCAGTGGACGACGTTATATTTTAAGATTTTATTTTATTTAAAATTCGTTAATTATTCAAGTACAGCATATTTTACATATATACATTTACACTCTCTTCTACATGAACAAAGTAAGTCCATTTTCTACTAATTGCGTACCAGGGCGGGAGGGGCGATCCGCCCCAGGACCCACTTTGATCATAGGCCTCAAAATGTTATTTATTTTTCCCAGACCAGTGACGAGTCTTGGTTTGAGTGAATAAACAGTTATCTAGTAAACAACATTATAATTTTAAAAACGATTAAATAAAAACGGGTTTGAAACAGCCACATAGGAAGAACTATAGACCCACTGTAATAATATAAGCTCCGACGAGCAAGAGAAGAGATGAAAATCTCGTTTGTCAAGCTTAGCTCTGATATAGATTGAGAACTCTGTTGCAAAACGAGTCAATTTTCATGATGTAATAACAAAAGTTGATGAGGCAAAAGCCTGCAAGAATTTTTGAAGTGAAACTTCTTTAGGCGCGCTAGGAGTAAATCGAGAGCTAACCCAAAGTTGCGTTACGAACAAAATCGTCACGAAAGTACTGTAGTGGGGCTGTGACGGAACGGTATGCACAGAAAACAATCAACTCAATGATTAGGCTTATAAAAAATTTAAAAGATTATAAGATCCAAAATTTAAAAAATTAAATAATCCAAAATTAAAAGTAAATTCCAAAATTTTAAAAAATAAAAATCCAAAATTTAAAAAATCTAAAAATCCAAAATTAAAAATAGAAAGTTTAAAATTAAAATCATAAAAAATAAAAATCAAAGATGCCAAATTTAAAAAAATCCAAACTTAAAAAATCCAAAATTACAAAATTAAAATTTTCAAAGATCCAAAATTAAAAAAGCAAAAAAGCAAAAATTAAGAAAGTCCAAAAACCCAAAATTAAAAAAGTTCAACAATCCAAAATTGAAAAATTCGATAATCCAAAATTTAAAAAATCCAAAAATTAAAATAATCCAAGTTTCGCGTGGCGTTCCACGCACCCGATTTGTTTTTAAATTTATGTAGTGTTTAGTTTAATCATTGCTTTTTCAATCTTAGCTGTTTGGGTTTTCTTCGTTTTGTACATAAAGTAATATTGTGGAGTGAAGTGAAATAAGCTACCTTTTCAATGCCATGGCCGAAGGAATTGCATACTAACATAGACTTCCTCCGGCCACAGGCCAGTACTGGTACGGCTACTCCAGACAAACTTACAGTAAAAACGTAAAGTTGCCTAATGCATAATAAACATGTGAATGCCAATGAAAAAGTAATCCATTATTAAACATTTTATATTTGTGTATACTGGGTGGGCCCCCATGTTGATTAGCGTCCCAGCCCCCCATCACTCTTGGTACGCTACTGTTAATAAAAAAAATACTTCTACTACAGGGTGCGGCATTTATCGTTTCCCATTTTCAAAACCGTGTAACACATTTATTTAACAAATAAATAAGCTACATTGAACATTTTTAAATGTCTCACAGTCTTGGATTTGCAATTCTGGTCTTACTTTTTGAATATGATGTCCTTGAGATGCCCTCCATTAACTTCAGCACATTGCTGCAATCTCCCTCGTACACTGGCCATTACGCGATGTTGGTGTCTTGCGTAACATTTGCAATTTCCTGCAAATCCACGAGCGGCCACTTCATAGTCCTAAAGTCGTGGTGTGCCATTGCAGCGCAAGGTATTATTGGCCCTTATTTCTTTGAGAGCGATAATGGTGCTTCGGCGACTGTCAACTCTGAACGTTACAATTAGAGGTGTACAAATCTCGATTTTAGCTTGCCCATACCCGCTTGAACGCCAGGCAAGCAAGTTGCCAGCGTCATAGCTAGGAAGCAGGCAGGTTTCTTTAAGCCTGATGGGAATTTTCTGTTTTCATTTTTAAGAAAAAAAAATGATTGTTTTTTTTTTTTTTTTTTTTTTTTTTTTAGTATTTCACAAAATACTTTTCAATAACATAGCTCTTCTTAAAAATGAAAACAGAAAATTCCCTAGACTTGTCACAGAAGCAATAGAAATCATTAAACATCCCCATAACATAAACAGGGAAGATGGGTATAAGATTAGTGACATCTGGCGTGAAACAATAACACTGACGTCATGACAACTGCGACTGTTTACTAATCACAGGCACTTATTTTCTTGCAATTCTTTCTCAGAAGAAGGACACGATATGTTGTCCGAAACGTCAGAAGACACCATAAACACGACGCGGCCTAACCCGGATATCAATTACTATCATTTTAATTATAACTCTGGCCGTGGAAGCCTGCGAACTAAGTTAACCTAATTATGTACTTACACAGCCTAACAGAAGAATTTATTTAACATACACTGTAACAAACACAACACTTTCCTCGATTTCTAATATCTTTTTAAGAAATGTACCCAATGGTAGATTGAAACTTCTGTCTGCTTGAAACCATCATCCAAATCTTTAAACGCTGCTAATTTTCTTTCGAAGACTTATTGATTTTTGTTGAGTGGTGGCCATAGCTATTTTTTCGCCCACCCACTGAAAAATAACTGGTTAGCTGTTTAACACCGCCTAGCATATGCCGCAGAAAGTTCGGTCATATGGGGGGTGGAAAGAGGGAAGAAAGAGAGCGAAAAGAGAAAGAAGGAATAAAGAAGAAAGACTGGACAATGACTTTGGTCACTCTTTACTGAGAATAAAATTTAACTTCTGGAATTTCTATTGCACCAGCTGGAAAGGACACTAATCTGCTACATGCTATTGCCTGCAGGACTAAGTTACTGGCCTAGAATGGCTTCACTTCACTTCAAAATGTATCGTTATAAAAAGGGTGTTCACGAAATATCTTAATCGCTATAACGAGGGACAAATAACTTTATTAATGCCCGGTTTTATAAACTCGTGAAATATCTATGGGTAAATTATCCATGGGCAAATTAGTTCCTAATCACCCACAATAATAAAATGAGAAAGGCCTTGGAGTTGTACAGTTAATTTAATTCAGAAGGTTTTGATTCTCATTGTTTAAATTATTATTGATCCTATAGAGGTTAAATTTTATCCAGTCATCCATGAAAGGATAAATTACCCCGACGATTTACCCTTGGAAAGATTTAGCCCGAGTTTGTAGGAACATTTTTTATGTCATTTTCATATTTACCCGGGGACATTGATCTAGAAACATCGCCGTGGGTGAGTCGGTAGCGTGCCTGCCTTCCACTCCGGCGGCCCGGGTTCGATTCCCGGCCGGGTCGCGGATTTTTCAATAGTGAAAAATCCCTTTCCTGGGTTCAGGACTGGGTGTTTGTCAGTAGGTTAATTCTTCTGTAAATTATGTCTATTGGATAATTAAAGCCATAGGTATTTTGCGAGTTTATAGAAACCGGGCATAAGATAGCAAATTTACCGGGACCACAGAAAAATATCGCTCTACTAGTTTACAAAACTATGGTACTCTACTAACCTACCTCTACTAAACTACAATAACTATGGCTACTAGAGGCTGGGTTCTTCTTCTCCTTCCGCGTTGTTCTTCATGCTGCTGGGCAGCTCTAGCTCTTCCTGTCTGCCCAGGGATTGCAAGAGTTTTCTCCTGTTGCTCCTATAGTTCTTATTCTTTTAATTTTCATTGCTTGCACGAGCCAGGAGCCCTCGTAATTTCTCGGATCGCCTTAGGAGAACTGTCTCTATTACAAAAACTGAGAAATGAAGGAAACCAGCATAGAAAAGCTACGAATGGATGAAGAGACCATCAACCGTTCTGAAAGAAATAGTCATGGGCAGTGGCGGACGCAGGGGGGGGGGATGTAGCCCCCCTATAGGGGGGGATAGGGGGGCTACATCCCCCCCCCCCGAAATTTGAAAAAATGTACTCTAAGTGGCCAGTTTTATAAACTAATTGTATATGGAAGTTGATTAATTTTTTTTAGTATTCTTTCTACCTATTCAAATCCCCCCCCCCGAAAAAAAATTTCTGCGTCCGCCACTGGTCATGGGGGATGCCAAATGTAACATAATCATTTAAGGGTGGCTTTGAAAGAAGTTAATCATTGTGTTAGTTATTGGCTTATTCTAAATTTATATCTCTCTACCTAGGTATATATAAAAATTTGGCCGCGGTGGTCTAGAGGTAGCGTGCCCGCCTACCTTTCGGAAAATAAGCGTAACAAACAAAACAAAAATAGTATAGGTAATGAAACCACTTGGAGGCCCTATACCTCACCACAGGGGTTACAGGAAGTCAAGTCAAGTCAAGTCAAGTCAAGTCAAGTCAAGTAAAGTATATAAAAAAGCTTTGCCCTGACTATCTGACTGACTGCCTTAATTAATTAGGCCTACTGAATGACTGACTGACAGAGAATCAACGTAGAGCCTAAACTATAACAGGTAGAGACTTGGAATTTTGACAGTACCTTCGTTTCATAAAGTAAGGGCTCACTAAGAAAGGATTTTGCAATATTTTGATTTTAAATGCCAAAAATCAAATATTTTTAGAGGAGATATAATACCTTTTTACAAAGAATTGTCAAATCCAAATCACATTCCTTGACAGCAGTGTATTGTTGGCAGTGGTAACAGGTAGGTTTGGAAATAAATGAAACGGGACTTTAAAAAATTAGAGAAGCTATCGATATGATTCATCTAATGCACAATGTAATGCATTCACATAACTTTCTCTACCCTGGACATGGAGAATACCGTACGAGGTACAATAATATCTATGTTATTATATTGCAGGTTTTGGGAGAGGGAAGTATGAAAGTGATATTGTATTTCTTTTTAATTTCATCCCCGAAACGGTTGTATGGTGAGAGTGAGAAATAAAATTTTCCGCAAAGACAATACAATTCTATGTTCCGGAATTTCTGTTTCTTCTTATTTCAATTCCTACCATGCTTGGTGTGTAGAAGAGATGGGATGCAAAATTCTACATCCTCTAGAGCCATAAAATATAGTAAACTTATACACTGGGGTACAAGTGCCGTAAGCGGTGCATACGGATCGAGGAAAGAGTTTTTTTTTCAATTACCGAGATCCGTTATGCGCTTACGTCACGAGTATTAAATGCTATTCTTTGCACAATGATTTTTTATATCAATTTAATTACATTAATTGAGATATTACCTGAAAATATTATGTATATACATTATTGAAGATAGATGTTTATTTCAGAAAGTGATTCGCATGTGTTTGTTGTTATGGGAACCGAATATTTGTCCTATTAAAGTCGCCACAAACTGGGAGGCCTTGGTCCATACATGCTTGTATTATGATTTTACTTACGGCACAGTGTGCTTTTTGTAATTTTTACCGCACGGAAATTTGTTTTGTTTACATAGCAACAAGATTGCGTGTGGGAAAGTCAATTTACGATCCACAGCAACAATACCACTAATTAGGTACGTCGTGAAAAAAAGTTATATCAAGCGTTTTCTGAGTGTGATAACCCGTTCTTCATTTCGAATTTTTAACACCTATATAAGGACCTAGAATTTGAAAATCGAAAGTACTTCATATGTTAATTTTGAATTACAAAATACAAAACCCGGGCGACGCCGGGCCTTTTAAGCTATTTAAGTTATATTGTTATCTAATATATAAAGTCGAATGTGTGTTTGTGGGTATGTAGGCCTATGTGTGTATGTATGTATGTATGTATGTATGTATGTATGTATGTATGTATGTATGTATGTATGTATGTATGTTCCTTATACAAATCTACATTTCTTCACCAATTTGTACAAAATTTTGCACACATACCCAGTTAAGCTCGGGAAGTAACGCGGTCAACATTAAAATTCAAACAAAATACTCCTTCCCTTGAAAATTATATAATTTCTGAGAATATTATACTGAAAAAAATGAAATGCTGTTCAGTTCACATGACGATAGTGTATTGTTTTCTGTGATGACATAGGGCTTTGTCAACTATATAATGCTGGACTTTAACGAATTATGATTCCATCGACGTATACATTGGCGAAAATAATTACTGAAAAATGAATTCCACGAAAATAAAGCACAGTGTGATGCAGTCACATAACTTTCTCTACCCTCGACATAAGAAATATTTTCTCACTTCACATTTTGATGAAGAATAAGAGGTCGTATTGCAGGGACAACTAAGTGTGTGAGTATGCTATATCAGAAGTAGGTAAATAATCCTTTCCGCTGATACGTTATCCATAGCTGTAGGCTTTGTATTAGTTGAGAAATAGGGATGTTTATCATAGGCCCAAAGCATGGGATGGAACATTTTGAGTCCTATGCTCGCAGTGTATTATGTCCCGGGTTTTAGGGGAGGAAAGTATGAAAGTGATACTGCATTTCTCTTTTATTTCAGCCCCGAAACGGTTGTATGATAACATGAGAATGAGAAATAAAATTTTGCGTCAAGTCAATACAATCTTATGTAATTTATGTTTCTTCTTATTTCAACCCCTCCCAGGCATGATGTGTAGAAGCAACGGAATGCAGCATTCGACATCCTCTAGGAGCCATAAAAAGCTATATCTAGCGTTTTCTGATGGAATAGTTTGAGTGTGATAAATCTTTTTCTTCATTTCAAGTTCTACATACATATTATATAAGGACCTAGCGTTTCAAAATCCCTTTTCAGCTAGTTTCTTATAATTTATACTGCAATTCACGTCGCTCCCATTTAATTATACACATTGATTCCCGGATAAAATGTGATTGAATCGTGCTTTGAAAGTACACGTTTCGTTCCACCACATCTCACGCATGTGGATTAACAAACCAGGACGCTGTGTTCTCGGTACATCGCAAAAATAATCTCTCTGTATAGGCTAAAGCTGGAAACTGTGCATGGGGCATGGAAGCTTATCAAGTTATTAACTGGGACGGCGAGACAAGAAGGTTGGATTGAAGATACGAAGTAGCAATATAAGCGGCATTCTCATCGGCTCAGGTAGACCTATACTCAGTTTTGTCAGTGAATTAGCAGCTTGGTTTCCTATATCCCTTATGTTGGGGCGAAGGAAGGGCGGGTAGAGCACTATCTCTTAAGCATTGCAATTTTCCTTGGAACTGGAAATTTCATTAAATGTGCTTACTTTTGTTCAAGGAATTGTTGCGGCATAATAGAACTTTGCGCCCCATGCTGCTCCCCTTTCCACTCGCCACTCGCCTGGCAGCTTCCACCCCTCTCGGCTTCTTCCCGCGTGCCGCCTGCTCCACTTCACCACAACGCATACCTTCATGCCTGTAGCCGTTGCTCAACGCCGGTAATGCATAATTGCAATTGATATGTCACCTAATATTTCACAATAAAGAAAGCCCCTTGCACCTCCACATAAAATTCCACAATTATAAAAACGACCCTTCCAACAAAATAGGCTATTTCACAATTCAAAAAATACCCTTTTACCATACATAATATTTCATCATTATAAAAAATGCCGCAATATAACATAAAATGTGGCTTAATTGATGCAGGAAAATTCCCTTGCACCAACACTACTTATAAAAACCGATTCTTGCGTAAAACTTATGAAATCCCCCTAACATAACTCTAATATACGAAAGCTTCCTTCAGTGCTCAACATTCACTCGTAGCGTAGTGGTCAAGACTCCTAGCTATAATGCTAGGAGTCCCGGATTCGAATCCCGGTCGATCCAAAATTTACTATTAGGAATAGGTCTCAAATAGGTAGGTAGGGTGAAGAGGAGGTGAGAGGAAGAGAGAAAGGAGACGGGAAAGGAAGAGAAGAAGAGAATAAAGAATAAATAAATTATTTTTTCTGTTTCATCAGTTCATTAAGAGATGGCGCCACCGTCGCTACTAGTACAGTGATACCTCGAGATACGAGTTTAATTCGTTCCGTAGCCTTGCTCGTATGTAAATTTTCTCGTATCTCAAAGCAATTTTCCCCATTGAAATTAATTGAAATGCCATTAATCCGTTCCAGCCCCAAAAATGCTACCCCCAATTGTTTTTGTTACGTGTTTTTTAATAAGAAAAAAGTATTTATAAATGACAAATATTGTATAAAAACAATACTGTACTGCCTCGCCAAGTCAGCTACTCGCACACCTTGCTCATTTTTTTCTATGATTTCTAGAAAAACTTAGCAAAGATGCTTCGACAGCGAGGTAAACAAGCACACTGGGGGAATACGTGGGATAATGCGCGAGACGCACGAGGCGCAGGCGCAGTAAACTGGTGGGCCGTGTGCAGCGTCGCAGCTGGTCGTTCCTCGTATCTCAAATGTCACTCGTATTTCAAAACAAAACTTCGCTCGCTCGACAGCTCGTATATCAAATAACTCGTATGTTAGGGCACTCGTATCTCGAGGTACCACTGTAGTTCAAATGCCGCCGCTAGGGGAGGGAGTTTGAGAGTTGGAGTGAGGGACTCGCATGGGGCGCAAAGTTCGGTTTTCCCGATTCAGGGGTGAAATTAGTAGTTTTTAGAACCTTATCTTGTATCTTTACCCATTTCAATCAGTTCATTTTTATTACGCATAAAACACGCCAGCCATGTTATGGTTCTGAGCGACGCATGATACCAACTGTCCTTGCACTGAGGTAAGTAGTGGCAGGTAGATTCTATTTTAGTGGCAGTTACGTTAGGTTAGGTTAGGTTATGATAGTGATATTAGTTTAGTAGGGCATACCGAAATAAAGTGTTCCGAAAATGTGCCATATTATTTCTCCCGCGAGGCTTGTAGTGTTGGTCAGTCTGTTTACCCACACAAGATGGTTGTCAGATGGTTGGGACTGCGAGTTACTACAACCAGCCAGAGATGAACTCCGCAGAGAAGTGTTTCAATCGGGTGGACGATGGCCTCTAAATAAAAGCGAACTTGTTATAAAACACTTAAAATGTTTTTCCCAATTTGTTAAAGATAGATTTTGAAACTTTACGAAATACTAATTAAGTGATGTAAAAAAAAAAAAAAAAAAAAACTGAAAATATGAGATCTAAGTATTGTGACTGTTCTCATAAGCATGTAGTGTTACATTATGTAATGGAGCATGTAGCTATAAAACCGTGGTGTTAATAAAAAAAAAAAAAAAAAAAAAAAAGATGGTTGTCAGTCATATGTTACCATAATGAATTATGTATTTAAAGGATGTATTCTTATATATGAACAATTGCGGGCCTAACTATAATCCTTGCACCTAGGGACACATTTTTAACGTTGTTTCCTTTAGTAAAAATTAAAACTGTAATGCTAAGGAGATAGGGTTCGTCCCCGATGGGCCTCCAAGTGTGAATTTTGTTACGCTTATTTTCCGAGAGAGGTTAGAGGGACAGGTGGTAAGCCCATCGCCTCTCAACCCCCTCCGGAAACTAAGGTATTAGCCTATGTGGACGTGAAAGTGCCGAGAAATTTTGTCCAGAGGCTCTAATTTAGGTTTGGAGTTCTTTTAAGTGCCGTAAATCTACGACACGGGTCCCCCAGCTTAAAGTCCTGAATAGCAGTAGCAGGACTAATTGTTACACTTGATGTAATCTCAACACGCACTCTAGCCGTTAACTCCCAGTTAACAGCTTTCTGTTCACTGTTGATAAAGAAATGTGTTATTTTCCGTTCCATTAGAATGTATGCAACTAAATTGCGAAACACGTTACGCAGCATTACACGCACTTTGAGGTGGAAACTGGGATAATGGGTTAAAGGAAATACCACGTTGTCGTGGCAGCAAAGGCAGTGTTATGCAAAAGAGTCAAGTTTAGCCAACATGAAAGTGTAACGTATCCGAAGGAATGATACTTATCTTTCCTATTTAAAAAAAATATATACTTTTTTTCTACACGCTCTCTAAAACATTTGCTTGTTGGACCGGTAACACGCTGAAAAATTGCATTTTAGCAACCAAGGCCGCTAAAATTGCATAAAACTGCATTCAAAATGCAGTTTTATCGGCCTAGTACTTTAAAGTCGTCATGGCAATATATAAACATTGTTTAAAAAATCAAGATTTCTCGAAACTATGACCTTGTGCCTTACGCCCTTATGGAACTAGGCCCTTCACTTCATTGAAGCTTTGTTACGGTCTCTTAAAGAGTGTCAGAAACATATCGTATGAAATATTTAAGAGGAAGGCCAGGTCACCATTGGTAAACAACCCCATGTATTATAAAATTCATGAATTTTATAATGTTATTATATGAATCTATTCTATTGATATTATCGGTATGTGAAAGGTTGAAAGAATTACCTATCTATCTGTCTGTCTGTCTGTCTGTCTGTCTGTCTGTCCAATCATCCATCCATCCATTCATCCATCCATCCACCCATTCATCCATCCACCCATCCACCCACCCATCCATCCACCCATCCATCCATCCATCCTTCCATCCATCCATCCATCTATCTATCTATCTAAACATACGCACTTAGGGTTATAGAGATAATACCACAAATAAAATCTTGAAGAACTATATTTAAAAAAAATTGAAAATGCACACACTGCCCTGCTTATTGGCTATACCTATGAAAATATTAAATTTGCAATAATAAATTATAAAGAGGATAAAAATCAAAACATGCATCATCATTATCTCTATATATATAAAAGGCTTTGTCCTGACTGACTGAATGAATGTCTGACTGATTGACTGAATGACAGGAATCAACGTACAGCCTAAACTATAACAGGTAGAGACTTGGAATTTTGACAGTACCTTCGTTTCATAATGTAGGTGCTCACTAAGAAAGGATTTTGAAAAATTCTGATTCTAAATGCCAAAAATTAAATGTTTTTGAAAATACTTAATCCCATTTTACATAGAATTATCAATTCCAAATCACAGAATATATTGTTGCCAAATGGTATCAGGTGGGCTTGGAAAAAACAATTGAAATGCACTTTTGACAAATAAGAGAAGTTGTCAAAATAATTCATGTTATAAATAAATATTACAGAATGAAATCCACTAAAATAATGGAATCACATAACTTTCTCTACCCTGGACATAGAGAAAACAAAACGAGGTATGGTAATGTGTATATTATTATATTATATCGCAGGTTTTTGGAGAGAAAAGTATGAAAGTGATAATGCTTTCTGTTTAATTTCATCCCCAAAACGGCTTTATGGTAACATAAGAGTGGGAAATTTCCCGCCTCGATATTACAATTTTATGTTACGGGAATTTCTGTTTCTTCTTATTTAAACCTCTACCAGGCTTGCTGTGCACTGTACAAGCGATGGGATGCAACATTCTAGATCCTCTATGAGCCATAAAAAACTATATCAAGCGTTTTCTGAGGGAATAGTTTGAGTGTAATAAGTCGTTCTTCCTATTTCAAATTATAAATGCCTATATAAGGACCTAGAATTTAAAATTGAAAATCCTTCATAAGCTAATTTCCAATTACAAAATAATAAACCCGGGCGACGCCGGGTCTTTTAAGCTAGTAAATTATAAAGAGGATAAAAATCAAAACATGCATCATCATTATACGAGAATAATAAAAACTATTTTAAGAAATCCCTGCGAGGTTCTTTAGGCAACAAGTGTATAGAAATTCTTGCAAAGGACCTATACAATCACTTACCTCATACACTGAAAAATATAAGAAATAATAAATTGAAGCTAAGAAGGATAAAATCTTATCTAGTAGAAAATGCGTTTTACACAGTAGATGAATTTAGAGGAAGGACTAAATTATAAGATATGTAGGCTATATTCAATAAATTATACCCATTTATCAATTTTTAATATTATTTCATAGTCTAGAATTTAAGTATATTTGTGTACCTAAAATTTATTTTGTTCAATTCATGTACTTGACAAAGCCTTGTAAACCTTTTACATTTGGGTAATAAATCTGGAAATCTTGATAATCCTCATTTACTGTAGATAAATGAAGAAGCAGGTGTTTATAATCTCAAATATTAAAATGTAAGGGAGAACATCACAAAACCGGCGAGAGATTTAATTCTGACATTTGTTTTCAATAAATTCTATCGTTTTTTTTTTTTGTCTATTCACAACGCAAGTTGACATCATTAATATAAATGTCAAGTGTGCCATTGTTACGTCATTATCATCGAGATGACGCTTGAAAAGGACATAAATTACCGCTCTTTGTATATCGACTGCGAACATTGTCACAGCAACAAAGCAAGGCCGCCTGTCGCTCATCCTTGTAATACCAACCTAACAAATGAATGTTTAATCAGAATAGTTTTTATTGTTCTTCTGGTGTTCAGTTCAAAGCTTTTTTATACGTCAATAAGTATTACATGGAAAACATATTTCTCTCTCTTATTCGTAGTTTTACCTCTCCCTTTTAGGAACGTTTAAGCGACCCATGCCGCCCGGGCCTTACAGGGCCGCGACCTATCGGGAAAGGAATTGTCTTTGGATAACATATCTACTGTTTTGACCAGACAAGGAAATGGAGGGCATCCCCGGATGAGTGACCAGCCCAATGCCGGAGCCACCTCCGAGACAACACAAACACATAGAACGAGACACACCATTCACACACACACACATTCACTCTGAACAAGGCGAGGATGAGGATGAAGATGATAATGACGGGCAGATGATATCTGGGGACCATAAGGGCCTAAACTTACCCGACATTTGTCTCACAGGTGAGAAAACCCCCAGAAAAAACCTCACCCAGGTAACTTCTCCCTAGCAGGTATCGAACCCGGCCCCGCTGCGTGAGAGGATTAAACGCACCCCCGACGTCACAGCGATGGACGGAAAACATATTTAATGTATTATTATTAGGGCCCGGATTTTTAGCTATTAGCCTATTAAAAAGGTAATTTTAGCCTTTTATTTTCGTGGAATATCCCTTTTTAGGTTTTAAACAAACGATTTTAGCCGTCTTAATAAAACAGTAATATTAACATAGAAAATTCTATTAAATTTTTTAACACAAACCCTCCTATACTTCTCTGTCGTCGGTCGGCAACTTGTTATTTGAAAGTTGAAACAACAATGGATTACTTGTAAATTTCAAAGTATTGAAGATGGCTCAAGTTTCATTTCCTACGACGGCGAGGCGGCACATTTTCGAGTTACAAAGACAAGTGACAAGTAACATATACATTGTTCATTTTCAGTGCGTTGTATAAATTTATTGTAATTATGTATTTTCTTAAAATGCTTAAATTCACATATTAAATATGTGAAAATAAATTTTATTTTCCTTTTCATTAATTGGAAAATCTATTTAAAAATCTTGTTTTCTGCAAAAGTCTTTAGCCCCTAGTTTTTCAGCAAAAGTTCACTTTAGCCTCTAGTTTTTCAGCAAACATCCTCTTTAGCGTCTTTTAGGCCCTTTAGTCCGATTTAGCCCTTTTTAGGTTCTATAAGATTTATATATTCGGAAGCAAGTGGCATGAAACGGAAAAATACGTTAAAATGTTCTAATTAGGAAGCTGGGGAATAAATAGGTTAGAACCTTCAAATCCGGGCCCTAATTATTACTGATTACATTAAAATACATGTTATAAAACAGGTAAATTGCAGCGTGCAGTTTTCTATTTCTCGTTAGTACATTTTAAAGTGTTTTATTATAGTGTGAGTGGGTGAATATATTCATGGAAATGTTTGTAGTACATAAAATAATTTAGATGGTAGAGTGTAATTTGTGAAGCGATTCACAGATTTCCATATAGCCTAGACCTATTGCAGGGGACTCACCTTAACAGCCCTGAAAGGAATGCGGGTTAGTATTGTCTGAAGAGTGACTAACGGAAGGAGAACAGTTAGGGAACGACCTAACATGCATTATAAAAACATTGACTCACCTACTGTATGCAGCATTATAGTCTGTGCTCGAGATGAGAGAAATGTGTTTGGAACGTTCTTAAGCGAAGAGTGTATTGACCCCAGTAGCAACAACACGTCTCCCTAAACGGGATATAAAACCTAAAATATCTAATTTAGGCTGCTTTTTTGTCTTTTTTGTTTGTCAGTTGAGAAATCGATATTTTGCGGAGAGACAATAACTTTGTCGGGTTGAAATTAATACCACCAGCGTTTCGTTCAACCCGTTGTCATCTAGGATGGACAGTATCTAGAGAGGAAGTGTAAGAGTACCGGCGTATTTCTTTTAAAATATTCCTATGAACAACCATTGTTGCCGTGTATGAACAAGGGTATAGATTTCTGTGTTTTAAAGCGCTTGTATGCATTTAGTACTGCCCTGTCATTCATACTGAGTGGTCACATTGTGAGTTTTAAGAAGACGTGTTAATTATGCCAAAACAAATGAAATCGAGTTTATTACGGCAGTGGATTGGCGATGACCTGAATTTCATCTTTTTCCCCCATTCTTCTTCTTCCTCTTCCTCTTCCTCTTCTTCTTCTTCTTCTTCTTCTTCTTCTTCTGAGGTTATTTTATGACGTTGCACCCCGCAGGTTTCTACGTCTGCTGTGTCCTAAAGCAAGTTTACACAAATTTAAGTCAATTTTGTTAAGTTAAACTTTACAAGTATTATGTATTGAATCCTATGTAGCACATTCAAATTCATTAAAACAATTATTCTACCCGAAAATGACTATTTCACTATTTCACCCAATGGAAAACCTAAAACAGTGTTTTTAAAAACCTAAAAATCCGGTCCCTAGTAATGACCGCCCTAGCATAGAGGAGCAGCGCATGAGATGCCCTGATGATGGCGGAAATACGCCAAAAGGCCTAGGCAAACATTAAAATAAAATATTGTTGAGTTGCTGTCATCAAGTCCATTTTCATTTAGATTATGCATATGCATTCATGAACAGATTACTGTCTCTGTTGGACATTACATGATAATAATATAGTAGGCCTAGTAAAATTCCCCCGACACTGGAATTTGAATCCAGGACCTTTGGCTGTCCGTGCCAATGCTCTACCAACTGAGCTAAGCCAGAGTTCACTTTACAGCGCCAGATGGAACCTCTCTCCTGTGTTGAAATCCCAGTGTCGGGGGAATTTTTCTCCTAGTATAATATTCTCATGTAATGTTCAACAGAGACAATAATGTGTGGTCCATGAATGCTTATATATCTATCTTGAATGTTACTGTATAATAACAGTGGAAGCTTGGTCAAAAGAATCACTAATTAGTGTGCCTCACAGTACTGCATATGTCATAATTTGTCTGTCAGTGAGGTAGACCATTAAGGGCAATCAGTCATAGGAGAGGTTCTATCTCGTGCTGTGAAGTGAACTCTGGCGTAGCTCAGTTGGTAGAGCATTGTCACGGATAGCCAAAGGTCCTGGGTTCAAGTCCCAGTGTCAGAGGATTTTTAATCCTATAATATTACCATTATTTTACTGATTACATGCTTAAATACCGGTATGTGTTGCACATAGCCTACACATTTTTATGGATTTCTCCCCCCCCCCCATTTCCGTTATGCGGTTTAGTTCCTTTACAAAGTGCCTGCAAAGTGTTTTGGGTCAAGAAGGTTAATTGAGGCACCCACTTTTTTTCTTGTAGCAGCTTCTAATGTTCTTATGGCGGGGAGGTTGCAGTTTTCTTAAAACATAATTAAATATTCTTCAGTTAGGTTAACCCATTCAGACCAACAATATGATTAAAATATTCGAAATGTACGGTACCGTTTGTGCATAAATTTCATTAAATCAGTGATATTAGAACATACAAACCTTGAAACGAAACATTGTCCATATGGGTGGAGAAAAACATAGTTACTATCCTATTCATATGGCATTCTGATCATAAGAGGGTTGAGTCGTTGGAGATTGCGGGTTAAACAAATAACTGTCGGTCACATATTTCCTACCGAAATCATAAAGTTAATTCATACATTACCTAAATTAACGCATAATCTATCCCTAGCTGTACTTAATATCAATGTTATAAAACTAACATTTTGGTATACAGAAAATAGTAGGCCTACTAAATGCATAGTACGAAAAATTCGAACAAGTATCAACTTTACTATTTCCATTTTTAGTCACTCAGAGCTATTGGCATCGGATTACCTAGTAAGAATGTAGGCCAGTGGCGTAGCTTGACATTGGGTTCTGGGTAGACTGGATTTTAAAATATGAATTTATACCTGTTCAAATTATACACGAATTCCCAGTGTTTAAAATAATAAAATAATGTTAATATAATGTACATGGATTCGATTTCGTATGTACCTATATAAGTATATTATTATTACTATTACTACTATTACTAGTTGGCTAGTATTAGTATTAGTACCACAATCTTTATTAATTATTATCGAATTTTAGTGGATTTGGATATTAAACTAAACTAAGTTACATAGATTTAAAAAATAAAGTATAAGATTCAATTTTAGAAAAACGCCTAAATCAAGCTTAGAAGTTGGTTTTTACCCTTTTGTTCATACGATAGAGTCGAAAACGGTGTTATCCATACCTATTATATTAAAACGTGCTACACGGAAATAATTCACAATTTTAAGATAAACTAACTCTGCACTCAGTCCAATGACTGATGAGTGATGAATGTAATGTTTATGTTACCGTATCCTTCCCTTTATTCAATCTATTGTCCGGATTCATACTCGAGCGCTCTTCAAGTAAGCAGGTATCTGAAGAGACTAAATATGGCATCATTTGTTTCCTTCTTTCAATATTACTTAACTTTACATAATATTATATCTACACAGTCAATTATTTAACAAGGTTATAAAGTCATGCGAGAGTTGTCAGGTATGGAATAAGCCGCGAGAAAATAGTAATTTCTATGCTTAACTTAGAGAAAGTTGTGCGAGTGTTCTAAGAGGTGAAATAAGTCGCGAGAAAATTGTAATTTCTATGCTTAAGTTAGACAAAATTACGTGACTATTCTAATAGGTGAAATAAGTCGCGAGAAAATAGTTAACGGTACTTTGTTGCTTAAGATACAGATCGTTCTGTGAGTTTCCCAAGAGGAAGAATAAGACGAAAGAAAATGACAAATAAATTATTAGGGTAAAGCAAGTCGTGTGAGAGCTCCCTGACATGGAATAAGATATAAGAAAATAGTAATTTCAATGCTTCTGTTAGAGAAAGTGAGTGAGTCTTTAAAGAGCTGGAATAATAAGAGAGAAAATAGAAAAAAAATAATTAGGAAAGAGTAAGTCGTGTGAGAGCTCCCTGAGATGGAAGAAGACGCGAGAAAATAGTTATTTTAATTCTTATGGCACAAAACGTTCTGTGAGTTTTTCAAGAGGTAGAATAAGGCTAGAGAAAATAGCAACAATTTTATTACGGTAGAAAAAGTCGCGTGAGAATTCCCAGAGATGGAACGAGAAAACGGTAATTTTTAACGTTTAAGTTAGAGAACATTGTGTTGTGTTTTCTAAGAGCTGGAATCAGACGAGAGGAAATAGTAAGAATGTTATTAAGGTAGAGAAAGTCGCGTGATTATTTCAAGAGCGGCAGAACACATGCTGCGGGTTGTGAAATCCGTTTTCGTGTATTTAACATTCAAATTTGGCGGCATGATGCAGGAGGTGACGTCACAGCTGCGGAAGCAACTCTTCGCCGTTTTCCAAGAGACTAGCGTTCTCAAAATCCTCTACAGTTTCCTTGCTGGTGACTTTATGCCGCTCTTGCGAAACAAATTGGCCTGTCTTCGCTACGAGTAAGTTAACGTTTAGTGGGAGAAGTCATATAACTCGCACTTGATGAAACTAGACATGCGCAGTCACCGCTAGTCTCAGCTCGCTCGTCTTTACTGCCGCATCATGAGATTTCGAGGCTGCCTAAGCACACGGCACCACAAATTGACGCTTTGTGCGTTGGGATTGGGGAATGCAAAGGCGAAAAATATTTTGATGACACGGCTGATGAGTTTATAATGATTAATGGCTTGGTTGTTGCTGCCTTTATTTATTTGTTTATGAATCCACTATTTCCTTATATTATTTAGGTAGACTCAATCTCAAAGTCTACCCTTACGCTACGCCACTGATGTAGGCTATTACTCTATCGGTAAGACCTGAGCCAAACACGCACAGATAGCTTATCGTCCGCTGGTAGCAATGGAGTAAGGGCAGAAGAGAATGCATATACTGTACTATTCATTCCAAACTATGCGGTTCATAATAGCCCGTAACTATTGAAATAAAAAATTCAGTGAATAAATTATTATTATTTTTTAAATTATGAAATATTACTTAAGTAATGGTATATAACTCACAGAATATCGCTGTTAGGTCTTCACTGTTGAGATCTGTGAGGCTAACTGATATGTTTTTACACGGTCTGTACAGTATGAACTGGCAGGAACATTACGTGCTATGAAGGTCAGGCAGGTCAAGATTACGTCATCGTAGCCGACTGCGCATCCGTTTGTTTGGCTCAGGTCTTGCCGAACGAGTTATATGGATTTCAAATTAGAGTTATATTTTGTTTTATGTATTGTATTTAATTGTGTATTATAATAACTGAACTGTACCCGAACACGAACGCTTGTTCAATCGGGTAATTTGTTGTTATATAAGATTTACATATAAGAGTAAGAATATAAGTCTCCTGACCAAGAGTCAGATAAAAAAGTTGAAAATCCTTTCGTATGGGCTATAAATTCATTTACTAAAGATGAGTTGAATGAAAACGTTTCCAAAACCTATTGATGATGAAAATTAGTGATACGTGTATTTTTAATTATAGTAAATGATATAGGCTAGTAAATAAACTGAATGAGTCAGATGAACGTGTGTAAAAGTATATATTATAGGATACAAAGTGAATTTATACTAAAAGTTAATTAAACCATTATTTCTAATTAAAGGACCAAGCGTATAAATTGACATTAAGTGGACAGATCATGCAAACAAATTGAAGTGCCTTTTCATCAGCTAAATGAAAGCGTTAGCTCAACTGTTAATTTATCGTAAATTAAATGTTATAAATACATCGAGGGTGGATTGAAAAGTAACGCACAGCATTTTTTTACAAAACGTTTAATGGGTACAATTACAAACAAATGCACACATGAAGGGACATCTTTTATATATTTTTTTCTATACAGAGTGTTCGGAAATTCATATTACAAACTTCTAGGGCTAGTAGAGGGGACTTAGTAGACATTTCGAATAGGAACCCATGTACATTCCGTGCTACAGACATTACAGTTGTCGGATTTTCCGGTGTTGTTTTGCAACCGGAGAGGCAGTACATGACGTCAGACCGAGGAAGAACTGCTGGCACGAGTGATAGTCGCTGCACAAGAGATTGACTGGACACCAGATGTGATGGAACGAGTGTACCGGAACATGATTCGTCGGTACAACGACGTTGGTGGTCGTCACATCGAGTTTCTGTTGTAGTGAGCAGTTTCGTATGGGACACATCCAGTGCAGAATACAGAAACAAATTTGTTTTTTTCCACTGATGACACAAGTGTTATTGTGATCAATGAAAGATTTGTTTGTTACTTTGGTATTGTTACCGAAAAATTTGACTTTCGTCTGTAATGAGTTAAACGTCATTTACTTCTGTACCGTACGTCACACCTCATTTTACATGGTGCTCTTCTGACGTCATGTACTGCCTATCCGGTTGCAAAACAACACCGGCAAATCCGACACATTCTAATGGCTATAGCACGGAAACGGTACATTTCTGGACACGAGCTCCTATTCGAAATATTGTCTACTATGTCCCCTCTACTAGCCCTAGAAGTTTGTAATATGAATTTCCGAACACCCTGTATAGTCGCCAAGTTTCGCAACACATTTCTCCCATCGTGATACCAAATTCAAAATACCCTGTTCATAGAAGTCCGTTCGGTTGGAGTATAGCCATCTGCGGACTGCTATTTTCACTTCTGCATCTTACGCAAAGCCTTTACTGGCCAGGAATTGCTTCAGCGAGGTGTAGTGCGATTGTTATGGACTAAAGGGCATAACCCGAGTGAAATTCTCAGGGACATGCGTGGCGTGTATGGGGACGACTTTATGGGCCGTAGCAATGTCTCCAGGTGTTGTGCATTCTTCGAAGATGGCCTTGATAACCTTTCGTTTGTTTGGTCCCATGATGAAATTCCTAGCCCGTAAACGCTTTGCGTCAGTTGCAGAAGTGAAAACAGCAGTCTGCAGATGCTATACTCCAACCAAACGAACTTCTATGAACAGGGTATTTTGAAACTGGTATCACGACGGGATAAATGTGTTGAAAAAACTTGGCGATTTTATAGAACAATATACACAAGATGTCCCTTCATGTGTTTCTTTGTTTGAAATTGTAGTCTATTAAACATTTTGTAAAAAAAATATATTGTGCGTTATTTTCGATTCACCCTCGTGTTCGGAACACAGGTTGAAACTAAAAGCACTGAATATTATAATAATAATAGTAATAATAATAATAATAATAATAATAATAATAATAATAATAATAATAATAATAATAATAATAGGTTTAGTACTATCCATATTAAGTGATTGTGAATATGTATATATGGCAATTGAACTTTGAAGCATAACAGAATATCAGAATTAGTTTATTAATGTGCTAGTTGAATCTATTGTTAGAATCAATTAAAATCAACCTAATGCTAATAACCTAATTCAAGCCAGATATAATTATAATTATGCACTTCTATATAAGTAAAATCCTCCAGATTCTTCTTGACATATAAGATACAATAAAATATACATATAAATTAAAAACTGACATAATATTCATTTCAGTAAAAAGAGGTCTACAGCTTTCTCTCTGACTTTTGTTTGCCATTATCCTCAGAGCCTTTTTTTGGAAAAGTAAAATCGAATTTGTTTCCCTGGAATGACCCCAGAGATATATTCCATAAACAATATGGCTTTGTAGAGGAGCAAAATACTCAGACCTTAAAACCTCGAGTGAAATGCAAGTCTTAATTCTTCTTAGAACAAAGATACCTCTAGCCAATTTCTTATAAATATTTTCAACAGGGGGCTTCCAAGTAAGCTTAGAGTCCAGGTGAAAACCAAGTAATTTAATACTGTCGCAGTTATTAGGTATCGTGCTTGTAAGACCAAAAGAATATTTCTGAGTCTTTGATGCCCGGTTTCTACAAACTTATGAATTACCTATGGGTAAATTATCCATGGGCAAATTAGTTCCTAATCACCCACAATGATATAATGAGTTGTACAGTTAATTTAATTCAGAAGGCTTTCATTCTCATTGTTTAAATTATTATTGATCCTATGAGAGGTTAAATTTTATCCAGCCATCCATGAAAGGATAAATTAACCCGACGATTTACCCTTGGAAAGATCTAGCCCGAGTTTGTAGGAACATTTTTTCTGTCATTTTCATATTTACCCAGAGGACATTTATCTACAAACTCGCCACAAGTGTATGTGATTGCTATATTTAAATTAGTTGTGTTTGTGTGGTGTTATTCTTGTGTAAATTCTGTCCATTGGATAATTTACCCATAGGTAATTCGCGAGTTTATAGAAACCGGCCATGAATCATTTAGAGCAAACCCATTTCTACCAAACCAGTCCTTAGCAGCTTTGAGACCATCCATTCCCATTTGTTTAATCCGATCTAGGCTTTTATCAGAAGATATTAGAGTGGCTTCATCTGCATATAACATATAGTGAAGAATACCGCGCTGTTGGTCATGAATGAAGAAAGAAGTGTAAGTTTGAGATTGTGTAGTCATGGAAACACTCGAGAAGCCCGACAGGTAGATCACATTTTCCTCGCTACATTTACTCGCGGTAATGCGATTCTCATGCCATACATCAGCAAGAAGACAACGCCAAAACAAGATGGGATTGCAATAACAGCATATGTCCATCAAGAATGACCTTATTTTAAAGTACTATATGCCTAACAATGTGTGCGACATGGTCGCTTACTCTTCTGGAAGCACATAACCTGAGAGTGTTTGAAAACAGGTAAGTATTCGAACCTAAGAGAGATGAAAATGGGGACTGGAGAAAACTGTATAACGACGAGCTTCATAGCCTGTGCTGTCACCAGATATAGTAAGAGTAATTAAATCACGGAGGATGAAATGGGCTGGACATGTTGCACGCATGGGGGAGGGTAAACATATCTCAAAAGTATTGACTGGGAGACCCGAAGGGAAAAGACCACTTGGAAGACCTAGATGCAGGTGGGAGGACAATATTAGGATAGATTTAAAAGAAGTAGGATTTGTGGGGGATGATTCGATGGAGATAGCACAGAATAGGGTTGAATGGCGGGCTCAGGAAAGCGCGGCAATGAGCCTTCAGGTTCCATAAAAACAATATTCCTTTAGCTTGCTTAGGAATTATCTATTGCCAATGACTAAGTAAGTAAGTAAGTATATGCCTAACAATGGGGTACGCCGTGGGGTAGTGGTTGAGGCACTGAGGACCGATGAAGTCATTAGGATTTTTCAATTGGCTTAATCCATTTGGTGAAACTATGGCCCCTGGGGTCGACTCAGCGTTAAACATTTCAGATAAGGCATTACAATTACAATAGTAGTATGGGTCAAGCTCCGTTCCCGAAAATGGCCGCCAACCGACGCCGCCCCCGACGCCGCCCCCGGTGTAGAGTCACGTATAGGTGAAACGTGACGATTCGAAAAAGCGAAAGGCGCCCGTTCGTCCTGTGCTAATGCCCACCCGCCCCCAAGCCCCCGTAAAGAGCTATGCCCCAAAAACAAAACCGACGCCGCCCCCGACGCCTACTTAGGCCCTTTGGCCATGTACGTTATATGACATGAGGGGATTCGACTCGAACAAAGCAGACGTGGGCAATAAGCCCGTGCTACCCCTACCCCAATCGAAAACCGACGCCTGCCCCCCCAGTGGGCCCACCCCCCAAACCCCCGTACTATGGTCCTATATGACATGATGGGATTCGACTCAAACAAAGCAGACGTGGGCAATAAGCCCGTGCTACCCCCACCCCAATCTGACCCATTTCGAAAACCAACGCCGCCCCCCAAACCCCAGCTAACTCAAATACGTTGTATTAACCATGGGAATAAAACCTATAGGAAGGTGTGTGTGTGTGTGTGTGTATTAGCATATTACAGAAATAGTACTGTGCAATACCCGACAGTGAAATTAAGATAAACACAATAACAACTCTGTTAGAATAACAAGTTAGATGATAATACAGATATCGGCTTGGGGCAGAGGATATAATGCAAATACCCACTAAGAAACACTTCCCTTTAGTTACAACGTAATGATAACATATAAGCCTAATGTATTAATTAGATTCTTAAGGGTTGTGTATCCTTCTGGGATGGCTTTATGCTCTGTGCCTATCCTTCGTTTATAGATAGATAGTGTAATATTGCGCAAAGGTAGACATAGGTATGAAAAGATAAAATAGGTTTATACTTAACCAATTCTTCATCCATTCAGCATCCGATGAACACTAATACTATTACTATCAGCTAATGAGAATGATTATGCAAGGAATATGAAATGGATAAGGGTATAGTTTCATTTCAGAACGTCACAACCTTATTCTATATTAAGGCTGTCACGCTCATATGAAATAATGTGTATACACAAATGGTTTATAATAGAGCTGAATGGTTTATTTCAAAAGTATACATATCTATTAAAGACATGTTTTCCTACCAAACTATATAATTAAACACTTCGGTATGACGAAGACATCCTCTATGAATCATGGAAGATGAGAACATAGCGTTCCAGACACTGCAGCGAAACTGAGCTAGTCCAACGAAATAGACCTGCTTCCATTCTGAAATCAATAAATACAGGTTTTAACAAGTCTGTAAACCACTTTCTAATCTGGAAATAAATCCCTGTTGTTGATGTTGTTAAATACCTACAGTGCAGCCATCTACAAAACTATGCTACTATCAACAAACAAAACATAAAAAAAAAAAACATTCCATACTGATAACATCTAGAGAGAGAGTGAATGACTGTTGTCAAAGAATGGTGGTGGTGTGTTATGAAAAGATAAAATAGGCTTATACTTACATAACCAATTCTTCTTCTTCCTTTCAGCATCCTTACGATAACAAATAGTTTTAAACTCAAACTCCCATCCCCCGTAGGCGATGTATGTTTACATTGAATAACATTCATCAGATTGCTATGTTGTTGGAATAAAGAAAACCTAAAATACTGCACGCATGCATATGTCTATAAAGCATCCGATCGATTCATACCATATATGTAAATAAAACGTTAGCATTTAGTCAGTATAAGGAATACAGTAGACTGCAATAATTTGACAACGAATGTAGTAACCTACATTGCATAACATCTGGAAAAATCTCTGGCATCCTTTCCTTGTAACCATTCATCACTGTCGCATGTATCCTAATACCGAAAACAAGTATTCTATTTAAATAAAAACATGTCATTGTGGTGAACGCATGCCAAAGAATTAGTTTAAACTCAGACTCTCTCTCCCTCCCTTAGGCGATAATGTCTATACATGGAATACCATTCATCAGATTGCTATGTTGTTGTTGATAAAGAAGCAATTGCCTGAATGGTAATGAATAAACATATTACGTAATCGTGTTATAGCAAGAGTAAACATATCCTTCATATACTTTATAAAATACGTGGATGTGTTTTATAACACTAGATAATTAATTTATGTGCAAATAAAAAGATTATACGCATTCATTTAAAGAAAACATTGAATACTGCATTAACTGACAATGAAATGTAATAACCTTCATGCCAAGGTCAAATGTATTTAAATAAAGAAACAGTTTTAGAACTATTGAAAATGTAACAGCATTAGCAAATGAAGGTTTATAACCCTAATACAATGGAAATGATTATAATGGTCATACAGTTAGGTAGTTATATTCTTATATTGTAAGAATACCTATAGCTTGTCAGGCATTTGTTTCTTTCCTCATTTGCATAGAGTATAAATAAGTACCTGCAATCTGAAATCATAATTAGAAATACGGAAATTGTAACAGCATTATCAGATGAAGGATTATAACTCAAATACGAGGCAAATCAAAAGTGCTCAGATACGATTTAAATGAATTTCATATTCAAAGAATTCAACACAACTATATGTACATGTGTTTTAGCGGAATACAAGGACACTAAAACCATTATCAATTGCATGTTGAAAGATAACATATATGACTTAGCGAAAAGGCTGATGAATTTAAGTATATCACCCTTTGCGTTTAAGATATAGCACAGTTCTATATAATATAATCAAGACTTCAGCAATTATATTATTACAGAAAGGTAGCAGCATAACATAACATATATATATATATATATATCACAAACCTTACTTATATGGTGGTACGAATGGATTATTTTGAAGTCTAATAGCTCTTAATATGCGTATGCCTGACAACATTAACAGCTTTATGTGCCGAATGTCTAGAACCTAGGAACCTCAACCTCATGGAACCTTCAATGCCTCCATGTCTTTAATCCTAACAATAATCTGAAATCAGAATTAGAATTATTGAAATTGTAACAAGATTAACAAATGAAGGGTTATAACTCAGGAAACCATAGCAATCTGAAATACTAAGTATATACACGTAAGGAAAGGTTATGTAACACATCAGGATTATATTACGTATCTAGACATACCCAAGTAATAAGGCAATACTATTACGTTTATATATATATATATATATAATATCTATACCATAGGTTTACATTTTGAGGCATGAGCCAAAAGTCTTTTTGGTAATACATCCAGGCATTCGACATGCACTACCTTGACCACAATTATAGTCATGAAAAAATGCAGCCTTCGTCTGAAACACACAATATAACATCACATAAGTAACACAATATGATACTAGAATTAAATGTTAAGGTAGCTGATAGAAATCTACTTACAGCCCTTTTCAATGTGAGGAATACTTTACACTTTCTAGTGCATTTAGTACTCCAATGCCTATGTTTACCCTCTCGAGGCGAAAGGCATCTATGAAAATGCCTCGAACCGTGGCACACCTGATCGTGTCCTGCATCCGTGTGGGTAATAACGTCTCCAGCCATATCCTCAAGAGTGTTACCACACGGAAGGATTTCGGAGAGTTCTACATGTTCTTGATTATGGCCCCATACCTCTGTGTGTCGGATGGGGAACTCCTCACTCCCAACCTCATGTCCCCAACCGTTATGGATCCTAATTGTGTAGGATCCCGTAGGCTCCGGCGACGTGGAGGTAGGAGGCTCCATATCGGGGATAATATATTCCTCGGCCTGAGGAACAACCTCTTCAGGGATATCCCTGCCCATCTCCTGAAGTAGATCCTGCGATGTAGACATGGTTAAGATTTTAATGTTGACAATTAATAGTTCCATATATATATATATATATATATACGAGAGTTCGCATGCTGGGTTCTCCTACCACACGTGTCAAGGTGGGGGCTGTGTTGTGATAATAATGTCAAACAGGAATTTGTTATTGCTTTACGAAACTGATGTCTGAATGTTTGAACAATAAACATATTGCATAAATATGCTTTCCCTCCTTACAGTATGATCTACATTGAGTAAACAGTTGTCATGAAGGTAATCAACTTCCGATGTAATTAATAAGGTGATGGAATAAGGAATACTCCCCAATCAAATAAATATTGTGCCGAATGTCAGAATCACGGAGCCTCAACCTCCTGGAACCCTCAACGCCTCCATAGCATGTAATAAGGAACACATTGTAATAGGTCTATATAATATGCATACCGCATGCATGAATTTAGATTTAAGGTGACATTAAGTCAAAATAGTATGAAAGAGGAAGGGATTGAATATAGAATGTAGGTGACAATAAGTCTATATAATAATAATTAAATCCAGAGGAAAGGGATTCTGTATGAAAGAGGAAAGGAATACAATAAATACGATACAAAGTGAATCTGATTATTATTATTAATATTAATATTAGATAGCAGACACTTAACACTAATCTGTGCACATCAACTGTTCCTAAAATACCTCTGTAACTTAGGTAAACAGGCCTCATAACATTACAGTGATCTAACCATTAATCAGACATAGGTTAAACGCCTGAGAGTTAGGATATTTTCCTTTATACACTAGAAAGACATTACGTTCTCCTCTGTTTATAGCCGAGATCTCACTTTCCTCAAACACCTCTGTGTATTTTCTAGGCAAAAATACCGATAACATCTCTGCACTATCTTTCATACGAATATGAAGCAGTACACAACGTCCATATCGGGTTTCTTTTACAGATGCATATAGAATAGCGTAACTGCTGTTCTGCTCGAGGTCTGATATACTAACACAACGTGGTTGTGATGGGGTTGAATTGAATTTCTCTACCAATGATGTCATCTGTAAACATGAACGAAGTCTAATTAATTAACTTAATAACAACAATAATATAGCTTCCGCACAAAGTTTTTTTTTTATTGCTAATGTCATAAAATACGGTAGATGTAGTGTTACCTTGTTAGTTGAAAATCAGAAGATGATGATGATGACTGTAGAGCTGTTTACACAATTATCAAGACCTCCTACATACATGTCGTTTTATACAAAACTAACCAAGCAACAATATGACGTAGTATTGGTATATGGGGTTTTTACCATTTACGATGTTGTAACAAAGACTGGAGATATCGTTAAGGCTGTTATCACACAACTATGTAAAACATATTTGAAAGCCATTGTATTATTGTTTTCAACATGCCTTTGTATTTATCCTTAATTTTACTGTCCGCGTATAACATTCCTCTCTGTTTATTGCGCCTATCATACGGTCTGAGAAATAGATTCATATGGTACTATTCCACAGATTCCCTAGTTCATATCCCTTTACTAATTAAGTCATATGGTTACAGTTACTGTAATAATGACCTAAGTACGTCAACAAGGCTGTAATGCTATGAATACCTTATTATTGACCATTATTCCTACCCTAGCCTATTAATAATGAAAGGTCTAAACACAGATACGTTTTAAATGAATTTAATATAAAGGGAAGAACTCCTATACCACCAAAGGTATGTATACCTTTGTTTAGGTAATGTTTGAACAACAACAACATAATAATAACAATCGTTGTAGGGCGTTTAGTTATAATCGCATGATATTAGTCATTGTCCGCATAGAGTATAAATAATTACCAGCAATCTGAAATCATAATTAGAAATACGGAAATTGTAACAGCATTATCAAATGAAGGATTATAACTCAAATACGAGGCAAATCAAAAGTGCTCAGATACGATTTAAATGAATTTCATATTCAAAGAATTCAACACAACTATGTGTACATGTGTTTTAGCGGAATACAAGGACACTAAAACCAATATCAATTGCATGTTGAAAGATAACATATATGACTTAGCGAAAAGGCTGATGAATTTAAGTATATCACCCTTTGCGTTTAAGATATAGCACAGTTCTATATAATATAATCAAGACTTCAGCAATTATATTATTACAGAAAGGTAGCAGCATAACATAACATATATATATATATATATATATATATATATATCACAAACCTTACTTATATGGTGGTAGGAATGGATTATTTAGAAGTCTAATAGCTCATAAATATGCGTATGGCTGACAACATTAACAGCTTTATGTGTCGAATGTCTAGAACCTGGAGCCTATCTCAAATAATAAAACTATGGGAAATTTAGTTTCGGTTATGTTAGGTTATTGCGAACTGAAATTTAAGAAAATCGCAAGGTGTTTTCCATTGTCCTTAGTCACGTTAATTGAAAGGCACTAGTATTTCAAGTTCACACAGACTGTGAATACCCTAGGAGGGATATTTTAAAATCGTTACGGTGCAAATGCGCATGTTGAGGTGTAGGTTTTTTTCGAAATGTAAAGGCAATAGGTTAGGAAAGGTTAGGTTATGTTAAAATTAAATAGGTTTTACAAGGTAGGCAGCTTTAAATGTTGGACGAAGGTGCAGTTAATATCTCAAATAATATAACTATGGGAAATTTAGTTTAGGTTATGTTAGGTTATTGCGAGCGCATGATGAGGTGTAGGTTTTTTTTTTTTTCGAAATGTAAAGGCAATAGGTTAGGAAAGGTTAGGTTATGTTAAAATTAAATATGTTTTACAAGGTAGGCAGCTTTAAATGTTGGACGAAGGTGCAGTTAATATCTCAAATAATACAACTATGGGAAATTTAGTTTAGGTTATGTTAGGTTATTGCGAACTGAGATTTAAGAAATCATGTCTAGTTAGGTTACGGTATGTTAGGTTATCTCGGCTGAGGAAATTGAAAAAACTCGTCGCGCGCGACGAGTTTTTTCTTCAATTTCCTCCGAGATAACCTAACATACCGTAACCTAACTAGACATGATTTCTTAAATCTCAGTTCGCAATAACCTAACATAACCTAAACTAAATTTCCCATAGTTGTATTATTTGAGATATTAACTGCACCTTCGTCCAACATTTAAAGCTGCCTACCTTGTAAAACATATTTAATTTTAACATAACCTAACCTTTCCTAACCTATTGCCTTTACATTTCGAAAAAAAAAAAAACCTACACCTCATCATGCGCTCGCAATAACCTAACATAACCTAAACTAAATTTCCCATAGTTATATTATTTGAGATATTAACTGCACCTTCGTCCAACATTTAAAGCTGCCTACCTTGTAAAACCTATTTAATTTTAACATAACCTAACCTTTCCTAACCTATTGCCTTTACATTTCGAAAAAAACCTACACCTCAACATGCGCATTTGCACCGTAACGATTTTAAAATATCCCTCCTAGGGTATTCACAGTCTGTGTGAACTTGAAATACTAGTGCCTTTCAATTAACGTGACTAAGGACAATGGAAAACACCTTGCGATTTTCTTAAATTTCAGTTCGCAATAACCTAACATAACCGAAACTAAATTTCCCATAGTTTTATTATTTGAGATAGGCTCCAGGTTCTAGACATTCGACACATAAAGCTGTTAATGTTGTCAGCCATACGCATATTTATGAGCTATTAGACTTCTAAATAATCCATTCCTACCACCATATAAGTAAGGTTTGTGATATATATATATATATATATATATATATATATGTTATGTTATGCTGCTACCTTTCTGTAATAATATAATTGCTGAAGTCTTGATTATATTATATAGAACTGTGCTATATCTTAAACGCAAAGGGTGATATACTTAAATTCATCAGCCTTTTCGCTAAGTCATATATGTTATCTTTCAACATGCAATTGATATTGGTTTTAGTGTCCTTGTATTCCGCTAAAACACATGTACACATAGTTGTGTTGAATTCTTTGAATATGAAATTCATTTAAATCGTATCTGAGCACTTTTGATTTGCCTCGTATTTGAGTTATAATCCTTCATTTGATAATGCTGTTACAATTTCCGTATTTCTAATTATGATTTCAGATTGCTGGTAATTATTTATACTCTATGCGGACAATGACTAATATCATGCGATTATAACTAAACGCCCTACAACGATTGTTATTATTATGTTGTTGTTGTTCAAACATTACCTAAACAAAGGTATACATACCTTTGGTGGTATAGGAGTTCTTCCCTTTATATTAAATTCATTTAAAACGTATCTGTGTTTAGACCTTTCATTATTAATAGGCTAGGGTAGGAATAATGGTCAATAATAAGGTATTCATAGCATTACAGCCTTGTTGACGTACTTAGGTCATTATTACAGTAACTGTAACCATATGACTTAATTAGTAAAGGGATATGAACTAGGGAATCTGTGGAATAGTACCATATGAATCTATTTCTCAGACCGTATGATAGGCGCAATAAACAGAGAGGAATGTTATACGCGGACAGTAAAATTAAGGATAAATACAAAGGCATGTTGAAAACAATAATACAATGGCTTTCAAATATGTTTTACATAGTTGTGTGATAACAGCCTTAACGATATCTCCAGTCTTTGTTACAACATCGTAAATGGTAAAAACCCCATATACCAATACTACGTCATATTGTTGCTTGGTTAGTTTTGTATAAAACGACATGTATGTAGGAGGTCTTGATAATTGTGTAAACAGCTCTACAGTCATCATCATCATCTTCTGATTTTCAACTAACAAGGTAACACTACATCTACCGTATTTTATGACATTAGCAATAAAAAAAAAACTTTGTGCGGAAGCTATATTATTGTTGTTATTAAGTTAATTAATTAGACTTCGTTCATGTTTACAGATGACATCATTGGTAGAGAAATTCAATTCAACCCCATCACAACCACGTTGTGTTAGTATATCAGACCTCGAGCAGAACAGCAGTTACGCTATTCTATATGCATCTGTAAAAGAAACCCGATATGGACGTTGTGTACTGCTTCATATTCGTATGAAAGATAGTGCAGAGATGTTATCGGTATTTTTGCCTAGAAAATACACAGAGGTGTTTGAGGAAAGTGAGATCTCGGCTATAAACAGAGGAGAACGTAATGTCTTTCTAGTGTATAAAGGAAAATATCCTAACTCTCAGGCGTTTAACCTATGTCTGATTAATGGTTAGATCACTGTAATGTTATGAGGCCTGTTTACCTAAGTTACAGAGGTATTTTAGGAACAGTTGATGTGCACAGATTAGTGTTAAGTGTCTGCTATCTAATATTAATATTAATAATAATAATCAGATTCACTTTGTATCGTATTTATTGTATTCCTTTCCTCTTTCATACAGAATCCCTTTCCTCTGGATTTAATTATTATTATATAGACTTATTGTCACCTACATTCTATATTCAATCCCTTCCTCTTTCATACTATTTTGACTTAATGTCACCTTAAATCTAAATTCATGCATGCGGTATGCATATTATATAGACCTATTACAATGTGTTCCTTATTACATGCTATGGAGGCGTTGAGGGTTCCAGGAGGTTGAGGCTCCGTGATTCTGACATTCGGCACAATATTTATTTGATTGGGGAGTATTCCTTATTCCATCACCTTATTAATTACATCGGAAGTTGATTACCTTCATGACAACTGTTTACTCAATGTAGATCATACTGTAAGGAGGGAAAGCATATTTATGCAATATGTTTATTGTTCAAACATTCAGACATCAGTTTCGTAAAGCAATAACAAATTCCTGTTTGACATTATTATCACAACACAGCCCCCACCTTGACACGTGTGGTAGGAGAACCCAGCATGCGAACTCTCGTATATATATATATATATATATATGGAACTATTAATTGTCAACATTAAAATCTTAACCATGTCTACATCGCAGGATCTACTTCAGGAGATGGGCAGGGATATCCCTGAAGAGGTTGTTCCTCAGGCCGAGGAATATATTATCCCCGATATGGAGCCTCCTACCTCCACGTCGCCGGAGCCTACGGGATCCTACACAATTAGGATCCATAACGGTTGGGGACATGAGGTTGGGAGTGAGGAGTTCCCCATCCGACACACAGAGGTATGGGGCCATAATCAAGAACATGTAGAACTCTCCGAAATCCTTCCGTGTGGTAACACTCTTGAGGATATGGCTGGAGACGTTATTACCCACACGGATGCAGGACACGATCAGGTGTGCCACGGTTCGAGGCATTTTCATAGATGCCTTTCGCCTCGAGAGGGTAAACATAGGCATTGGAGTACTAAATGCACTAGAAAGTGTAAAGTATTCCTCACATTGAAAAGGGCTGTAAGTAGATTTCTATCAGCTACCTTAACATTTAATTCTAGTATCATATTGTGTTACTTATGTGATGTTATATTGTGTGTTTCAGACGAAGGCTGCATTTTTTCATGACTATAATTGTGGTCAAGGTAGTGCATGTCGAATGCCTGGATGTATTACCAAAAAGACTTTTGGCTCATGCCTCAAAATGTAAACCTATGGTATAGATATTATATATATATATATATATAAACGTAATAGTATTGCCTTATTACTTGGGTATGTCTAGATACGTAATATAATCCTGATGTGTTACATAACCTTTCCTTACGTGTATATACTTAGTATTTCAGATTGCTATGGTTTCCTGAGTTATAACCCTTCATTTGTTAATCTTGTTACAATTTCAATAATTCTAATTCTGATTTCAGATTATTGTTAGGATTAAAGACATGGAGGCATTGAAGGTTCCATGAGGTTGAGGTTCCTAGGTTCTAGACATTCGGCACATAAAGCTGTTAATGTTGTCAGGCATACGCATATTAAGAGCTATTAGACTTCAAAATAATCCATTCGTACCACCATATAAGTAAGGTTTGTGATATATATATATATATATATGTTATGTTATGCTGCTACCTTTCTGTAATAATATAATTGCTGAAGTCTTGATTATATTATATAGAACTGTGCTATATCTTAAACGCAAAGGGTGATATACTTAAATTCATCAGCCTTTTCGCTAAGTCATATATGTTATCTTTCAACATGCAATTGATAATGGTTTTAGTGTCCTTGTATTCCGCTAAAACACATGTACATATAGTTGTGTTGAATTCTTTGAATATGAAATTCATTTAAATCGTATCTGAGCACTTTTGATTTGCCTCGTATTTGAGTTATAATCCTTCATCTGATAATGCTGTTACAATTTCCGTATTTCTAATTATGATTTCAGATTGCAGGTACTTATTTATACTCTATGCAAATGAGGAAAGAAACAAATGCCTGACAAGCTATAGGTATTCTTACAATATAAGAATATAACTACCTAACTGTATGACCATTATAATCATTTCCATTGTATTAGGGTTATAAACCTTCATTTGCTAATGCTGTTACATTTTCAATAGTTCTAAAACTGTTTCTTTATTTAAATACATTTGACCTTGGCATGAAGGTTATTACATTTCATTGTCAGTTAATGCAGTATTCAATGTTTTCTTTAAATGAATGCGTATAATCTTTTTATTTGCACATAAATTAATTATCTAGTGTTATAAAACACATCCACGTATTTTATAAAGTATATGAAGGATATGTTTACTCTTGCTATAACACGATTACGTAATATGTTTATTCATTACCATTCAGGCAATTGCTTCTTTATCAACAACAACATAGCAATCTGATGAATGGTATTCCATGTATAGACATTATCGCCTAAGGGAGGGAGAGAGAGTCTGAGTTTAAACTAATTCTTTGGCATGCGTTCACCACAATGACATGTTTTTATTTAAATAGAATACTTGTTTTCGGTATTAGGATACATGCGACAGTGATGAATGGTTACAAGGAAAGGATGCCAGAGATTTTTCCAGATGTTATGCAATGTAGGTTACTACATTCGTTGTCAAATTATTGCAGTCTACTGTATTCCTTATACTGACTAAATGCTAACGTTTTATTTACATATATGGTATGAATCGATCGGATGCTTTATAGACATATGCATGCGTGCAGTATTTTAGGTTTTCTTTATTCCAACAACATAGCAATCTGATGAATGTTATTCAATGTAAACATACATCGCCTACGGGGGATGGGAGTTTGAGTTTAAAACTATTTGTTATCGTAAGGATGCTGAAAGGAAGAAGAAGAATTGGTTATGTAAGTATAAGCCTATTTTATCTTTTCATAACACACCACCACCATTCTTTGACAACAGTCATTCACTCTCTCTCTAGATGTTATCAGTATGGAATGTTTTTTTTTTTTATGTTTTGTTTGTTGATAGTAGCATAGTTTTGTAGATGGCTGCACTGTAGGTATTTAACAACATCAACAACAGGGATTTATTTCCAGATTAGAAAGTGGTTTACAGACTTGTTAAAACCTGTATTTATTGATTTCAGAATGGAAGCAGGTCTATTTCGTTGGACTAGCTCAGTTTCGCTGCAGTGTCTGGAACGCTATGTTCTCATCTTCCATGATTCATAGAGGATGTCTTCGTCATACCGAAGTGTTTAATTATATAGTTTGGTAGGAAAACATGTCTTTAATAGATATGTATACTTTTGAAATAAACCATTCAGCTCTATTATAAACCATTTGTGTATACACATTATTTCATATGAGCGTGACAGCCTTAATATAGAATAAGGTTGTGACGTTCTGAAATGAAACTATACCCTTATCCATTTCATATTCCTTGCATAATCATTCTCATTAGCTGATAGTAATAGTATTAGTGTTCATCGGATGCTGAATGGATGAAGAATTGGTTAAGTATAAACCTATTTTATCTTTTCATACCTATGTCTACCTTTGCGCAATATTACACTATCTATCTATAAACGAAGGATAGGCACAGAGCATAAAGCCATCCCAGAAGGATACACAACCCTTAAGAATCTAATTAATACATTAGGCTTATATGTTATCATTACGTTGTAACTAAAGGGAAGTGTTTCTTAGTGGGTATTTGCATTATATCCTCTGCCCCAAGCCGATATCTGTATTATCATCTAACTTGTTATTCTAACAGAGTTGTTATTGTGTTTATCTTAATTTCACTGTCGGGTATTGCACAGTACTATTTCTGTAATATGCTAATACACACACACACACACACACCTTCCTATAGGTTTTATTCCCATGGTTAATACAACGTATTTGAGTTAGCTGGGGTTTGGGGGGCGGCGTTGGTTTTCGAAATGGGTCAGATTGGGGTGGGGGTAGCACGGGCTTATTGCCCACGTCTGCTTTGTTTGAGTCGAATCCCATCATGTCATATAGGACCATAGTACGGGGGTTTGGGGGGTGGGCCCACTGGGGGGGCAGGCGTCGGTTTTCGATTGGGGTAGGGGTAGCACGGGCTTATTGCCCACGTCTGCTTTGTTCGAGTCGAATCCCCTCATGTCATATAACGTACATGGCCAAAGGGCCTAAGTAGGCGTCGGGGGCGGCGTCGGTTTTGTTTTTGGGGCATAGCTCTTTACGGGGGCTTGGGGGCGGGTGGGCATTAGCACAGGACGAACGGGCGCCTTTCGCTTTTTCGAATCGTCACGTTTCACCTATACGTGACTCTACACCGGGGGCGGCGTCGGGGGCGGCGTCGGTTGGCGGCCATTTTCGGGAACGGAGCTTGACCCATACTACTTACAATTGCTTCCAATCTTAAGCAAACTCTGCACCACACTTGGAAAATTCACCTTATTTACTGGTATAGATGAGTAAATGCTTGCTATGATTCACATATTTTACAGTAGGTAGCCTACTACTTGATCTAGTATGTACTGATTACTAATAAGCAACAGTAAATTAATTACATTCTTTCTTTCTTTATCGTAGTTTTACCTCTCCCTTTTAGGATTTAAGCGACCCAAGCCGCCCGGGCCTTACTGGGCCGCGACCTGTCGGGAGAGGGATTACCTTTGGATCACATACATACTTTTTTGTCCAGACAAGGACATGGAGGGTCTCCCCGGATGAGTAATTAGCCCACCTGAGTGTCTCGGGGCCACCTCCGAGACAACACGAACATACAAGACGAGACACACCATTCACACACACACACACACTCACTCCTAACAAGGCGAGGATGGGGATGAAGATGATAATGATGGCCAGATGATATCCGGGGACCACAAGGGCCTTAAGTTACCTGACATTTGTCTCACAGGTAAGGGAAATCCCTGGAAAAACCTCACCTAGGTAACTTGTCCTGACCAGGAATCGAACCCGGGCCCGGTGCTTGAGAGGAGCGAACGCATCCCCTGAGCCACAGCGGTGGACAAGTTATTTACTGAAATATTTTATTCACTAAAATGCTAGTATTTACTTAAAATTTTGCATAACAGCATTTACTGTCTGTCGTTCATTTTATGATTATCATCATTCAAAAGTCGGTTAATGTAGTTTAAATTCAGCATAAAATACTCGCCCAGATGCGTTGATTTTGTAATAAACATTTGGTATAAATTTCCCTTCACTACAATATGCCCTTTACTCAAACGACAAGTTAATTTTATCCATTTCTAAAGACTATTCCACTCATACGCCGCGTGTTTGGTATTGACCAATAACGTTTAGCAATTCCTCGGTTATAGACCAATCACAACGGTTTATCTTATTAAATATGAAGACGAGATTTTACCTGATAAAATCGGCAGCTCATTACTGGACACGCAAGCATCAATGTTCCGTGTTTAATACGTCACATGCTGCCAGTGAACACAATAAAAACACATTATTTCATGCAACATAACTTGTTTGGAAATTGAAATAATAGAAATTTACATTGATTAAAAACACAATTTCCATCCGGTGGGAGCCAGTTCGTGTGCTTTTATTCTGTTCTGCTGTTAGCTTACCTGAATGAAGTTAATTACGTCTTATATGCACCATTGGTAGCACTGGTTAGAACCTAGTAAGTCGAATCGATTCATGGATGGTTGATTCGTAGTATGCCGTGATCTCCCAGCTGTTAGTTTTGTTTTATATACCAATGCACGAAAATAATTCTAGAGTGTTAGGGAAAAAGCGAATAAGTCAAAATTCCAAAGTTTTAGGAGAGATGAATAACTATTTATTTTCAAAGCATTTTTACAATATTTAGATCTGTCCACCCAGATATTTTTACATAGTATAAGATATTGTGTAAAAATATCTGGGTGGACTGATCTAAATATTGTTAAAATGCTGTGGAAAGAAATTGTTTTTGTCTTTCCTGAAACTTTGGAATTTTGACTTATTCGCTTTTTCCCTATCATTCTAGAATTTATTTCCACAGCATTGTTACACTATTTAGATCAGCCCACCCAGATATTTTTACACAGTATAGGATAGTATGTAAAATGATCTGGGTGGGCTGAACTAGATATTGTAACAATGTTGTATAAATAAATTATTTGTCTCTCCTAAATCCCTAGTATTTTGACTTATTCGCTTTTTCCCTATCTCTAGAATTATTATTTGTATAATCCGTAAAATTTTTATTCATAAATCCAACTCGAGTTGACGAGTTTCATCACAAAAATTCGCTCCTCTTACGCAGTCGCGAATCTATCGATAAACTCGTAAATTCTCGTGGGATTACCTATATAAATAGATTTTTAACGTTGCTAATGAGTACATGAACAGAGTTATTTTCCCACTCTTCTGCTAAGTTGCCTCCCTGTACTTGTCCGGCTGCTTGTTGCAGTAGGTTATCTCACTTTGTAAGCAACGCACGGAGAGCCTCACTGAATTGCTTGCAGTTCAAAGTATGTAATATTTTAGGGTGGTTTTCATAACTGGTAGTAGTTGTAAAAATTAAAAAAATTATCTTTATTTTTATTATGGGGAACACAATGCTATCGGTGAGATTTTCCAAAGAGAGAATATCCACAGAAGAATGGAATGAGATTTCTAAAGCTCAGAAACAATTTCAGATAACAATGAGGACGACGTTGAGAAATGACTCGCATGATCTATCAATAGAAAAACGAGATTCTGTGTTTTATCAGGAGCCAGGTAAAGTGGAAAGAATTCCCTTCTCCTCTTCATAATAGAGAAAAATATTAAAGTTGTCAATAGCGAAGTGTATATCAAAATGAAAAATCTCGCGCAGAAGAGAAGTAAGAAAGAGAAATATGGAACCTGTTTTCTCGGGCGTCTCTCGTTATTAAATAGCGATATCTTCCCGTTGTTGAAGGGCCACGTTTTCAAACTGGGTTACAATAATGCCGGTTGTCGACCAAGAGCTAAGCTAAGTTAGTTTAACTTAGCTCACATACAGTGCGGGATTTCATATGTAGTTGTGCCAACAAAACTACATATGAAATGGCACAGCTATATATGAAATCCCTCACTGTATGTGAGCTAAGCTAAACTAACTTAGCTTAGCTCTTGGTCCACAACCGACATTAGAGTTGAAAATATGCGTTAGTACGAGGCGCGTCCATAAAGAAACATTCCCTGAAGCTGTTCAAATAAACAAAACACAATTTCATGGACATATATATTCCAAGTGTTCTGCTCTTTTTCAACCTATTCGCCACCGGAATCGAAACATTTGTCATATCATGGAAGCAACTTTTTAACACCTGTGTCGTAGAAGTCTGCCGCCAGGGATATGAACCACTGTGTCACAAACATCTCCTCCTCTCTGTCATTCCCTGTCATTTCTTGAGGTGTAGGAAAAGATGGAAATCACTGGGAGCGAGGTCCGGGCTGTAGGGTGGATGTCTAAACACCTCCTAGCAAGTCCTTTGCAGAAGTTCGGTTGGGAGGTGTTTAAACATCCGCCCTGCAGCCCGGACCTCGCTCCCAGTGATTTCCATCTTTTCCTACACCTCAAGAAATGACAGGGAATGACAGAGAGGAGGAGATGTTTGTCACACAGTGGTTCAAATCCCTGGTGGCAAACTTGTACGACACAAGAATTAAAACGATGGTCACACGGTATGACAAATGTTTCAATCCAGTGGCGAATATGTTGAAAAAATAGCTGAACACTTGAATTATATATGTCCATGAAATTGTGTTTTGTAACTGTAAACGGCCCTAATGAAACTTACTTTATGGACACGCGTCGTACATTCATAAGCTGAACACCTTTTTAAAAATAACAATTCTAAAGGAAAGAAATGGGTTAACAGGACATGGAATCTGAAACACATGATAGAGGGGAAAATACCCCTTTGCATAATAACCTCCTTTTAAAAAAATCTTATGAGAAACGCATAAATTCCTCTGCCCAAGTAAACGTTTGCCTCTTAGAAAATATCCTTTTATGTATTACATTCTCTTCATGAAAAATGGTTGTAAAAATGAAAGAATATCGTCACCACAACGCGTCAAGTACCCGAAGGATACACAATCCAAATAAAATCTTATTAATGCATTTTTATCCTAAGCATTGGCAATACATCTTTCTCAATTCACATTTTCATGTAGAATAAAATCAGGTAAACTGATATAACAAAGTGCCAGTATGCTTTTTTAATCAGTTATAATTGCAGTTATGATATACAGAAAATATATTATATATATTTTTTTAATAGATCTCCTTGTTAAACTCCAGATCGATTCATTAAGCAGGGCTTACGGAAGAACAAAGGTCTAAAGTTTAATTCATATTGGTATACACTGATATACTAATTCTTAAAATATGTAAACATTTTACAAAATGCTGATAATGAAATAGTACAGTAAGCCAATAAGAGTATAGGCTTATGCAATTTTAACGCAACGCAATAACTTTAAAGCTAGTTTCTGTTCGTGAAATAACATTTATAGGCATATGTTATCATTCTTTAGGATTGATGTTGTAGGTCAATGAAAGACAATGAATTCCCAGTTTTTTTAAAGAAAAATGTAATACTTATTTAAGCACATTGACAAAATAGAACACAAGAATGGAATAGGCTCAATTTAACACAATTGATAATAATAAAAAAAAATTGCTTTAGGGTGGACACGAACGTGATACGTCTTGGTTAGATACGTCTTGGTTACTAGACAAGCATCTTACCCCAAGACCAAACCACACTGCGAATGTTGAGTGTCCAATACCAGAGAACACTATCGCGTCGTAGCTCACAGAAAAGAAAAATCACGAGGCGTGGCTGCCATAGCCCGCACGTGAGAACGCACGTGTTCACCGTGTTTATGTTAGTTTGTTTATTCTCAGTACAACTGACCCGCAGGGTCGTCGTGAACAATGAATCCTTTGTTTTATTTGCTAATTAGTCCAGTCATTTGGTGCTCAAAAAGGGGGTTACCTGGAAAGTTTTCCGGGAGTTTTTAAAATTGGTGATTTTATAGATTTCGACGTGCTCTTTTCGAATTTTCACATTGCTACCTCGTATCTTTGCCGCTCGCGCCGCCATATTGGAAAAATGGCGCGCAAAAACAGTTTTTTCACAATATCTCCTTTACGACTCATTTTACGATGAAAATAGTTATGTAATAAATTAAACAAGAGAATATTTCCTATAATTTATGTCGTAACGATTTTTTTTTGTAAAATGGATAGTTTCAGCGTACGAGCGCCGTAAAGTCTACTCCGACACGCGTTTTGGCCAAAGCCACGGAAGATGCGGATACGCTAATAACAATCAATACGGCAATCAACACTTCATCTACATTTGATTCCGTAATAGTTGTCGGCAAATATGTAGATCTTATTCTTTTGACGGCTCTATCTACGCGTTCAGAGACACACACACACATATATATTATATATATTCTGAAACCAGGAAAAGGGAAAATTTCGCAACGAATATATTCAACAAAAATAAAACAGCCGCAGATAACATAATATTATTTCTGCACGCCTTCAGTGGCTGTGATACAATATCAGCACTCTTTAAACAAAGAAAAATTAAATATGCTAATGTATTTAAAAAAAAAAACAGAATTAAACGAGCTTGTCCAGGTATTCAAAAACCAAAATGCAGATCCAAAGATCATTGCTGAAGCTTCCTCCTTGCATTGTATGGTTACATTGTTGTGTGCCCACCCTTACCCCCGGAGTGCCAAGCAATTAAGCCTAAACCTCCGGTCAGACCAAATTTTGGTAACCATATGTGATGTGTGTATACCTATCATTGTATGGTTACAGTGCAGTGAAAAGTGTGTCGTTAAACAACTATAGATATGCATGCTTCACAAAATCAGCATATGAAAATAAATTTAATATTGCATCGCTGCCACCGACGGAAGCAGTAACACGACAACATTCGTCCCAAACCAATCACCTGGTTCAGCAGTGGTATGGAGTTGAATATATTCTTGCGAAATTTTTCCTATTCCTGGTTTGAGATTATATAGGCTAGGTTATGTTTGAACGCGTAGATAGAGCCGTCAAAAGAATAAGAAGATCTACATCTTCGCCGACAACTATTACGGAATCAAATGTAGATGAAATGCTGATTGCCGTATTGATTATATCAGCCTAGAAAAAAAGACGAAAATTTCTGCGGTAAAAACGAAAATAGGTGTGTTTGACTAAATTCGCTGTGCTGAATTCGAAAATGCATTTCGTTTTTCTCTATCACATCTGGTTAATTGACATTTGTGAAAAATATTATTTTGTCCTTTTGTATAGTAAAATAACTGTATGCAGCTTTGATGCTGAATTTGGAAACTTTTTCCTTTGCGGTAAGTGGTGTGATAGGTGATCTTAACCAATTTTGGGTCACTGAACATATATCTCTCGTTGTGAAGTACCTAGCCTATTGCAAGAAAACATGAAGTGTTACGTAGACGGTCAACGGATTCTTGTTAGTTATTGCTTAGACTAGCTTACAGGATAAAAAATACTTAAAAATTAGGATAATTTTGATAATATTTTTCGGGGAAAAACCAAATAATATTTTCAAACAGTCCAAGACGTATGTTTTCCAGTATTTTTTGTGAGTGCAGGCCAAATAAATTTATTTTTGCCAAATCATCTGATGCCGTACAAATGATAAGTGACAAAAAATCGAAGTTTGTTTGGAGGGGGAAATATTAAAGATTTGAACTTTTGGGAATTTTTACATTGGTCATAAGCTAATATCTATAAAATATATTTTAGTTGAGCAAATGGTATCTTATTTATCTTATTACATTGATCGAGCTGAACGATTTTGAACATGTATTTTAATAAATCTAAAATCTATAAGTTTAACAAATTTCAAGTTTCTAGCTCATCTGGAAGTGAATAAACATCAATGTTAATAAGTGGAAGATTAGACTGCCGTAGATGTGAATGATGTCACGGCTATCCAGGAAGTTTTTCTATACTTATGGGGCAGCTAGAAACACCAAATTTAGCACGCTTATGACTGTATGATTCTGTATGATTCTATCTTTCATACCATGTGTGCCAATATTACATAATGTGAGAAAAATATACAGAATTTATTTAAAATAAAAAAATCTAACTCAATCTAAGGGATAACCGATGAAGATACGTCAAAAAGTCATAAGAGCAAACTTGTAGATCTCTAAAAATCCGTTACTGCTTCTGCAACAGGTTTTTTTTTTATACGACTTACCGTTTAGCTACTATAAGCCCCCAAAAAAGTCTACACAGACCTTAAAATTGCGTCCGCCATAACAGCAAACACGGAAACTAGATGTGAAACAACAAAAATAATGACATTTTTTAAATCAGGAGACCTTATTTAGTTAAAATCGCTCATTAAATGCTTTACCGCAAAATGATGCAGGTAGTGGCGTATCCGCATCTTCCGTGGCTTTGGCCAAAACGCGTGTCGGAGTAGACTTCGCGGCGCTCGTACGCTGAAACTATTCATTTTGCAAAAAAAAAAAAAAAAATCGTTACTACATAAATTATAGGAAATTTTCTCTAGTTTAATATATTACATAACTACTTTCATCGTAAAATGAGTCGGAAAGGAGATATTGTGAAAAAAACTGTTTTTGGGCGCCATTTTTCCAATATGGCGGCGCGAGCGGCAAAGGTACGAGGTAGCAAAGTAAAAATTCGAAAAGAGCACGTCGAAATCTATAAAATCACAAATTTTCAAAACTCCCGGAAAACTTTCCAGGTAAAACTACCAAATGACTGGACTAAATTGATATACTATAATGATGATGATGCCAGTGAGAGTTTGTTATTTCACGTGTAAATGTTGATATTATTGTTGCATGAACTTACGAACACTCGTTAGCCACGCCCTGGCAATGGCGCATGCTAATGACATTAACCAATCACGTTTGGTCACATGATGCGAATTTTCCGCGAACTCTCTGTGAGTTCTCCTCCCCTTTGTTTTGACTAGGATCAAACTAGAATGGGATCAATTATAGGTGAGATTTTGTCCGGGGTTTTCCCTCACCTTTGAGACAAATGTCAGGTAACTTTAGGCCCTTGTGGTCCCCGAATATCATCTGGCCGTAATTATCATCTTCATCCCCATCCTCGCATTGTTCTGAGTGGTTGTGTGTGTGTGTGTGAATGGTGTGTCTCGTCCTATGTGTTCGTGTTGTCTCGGAGGTGGCCCCGACATTGGCCGATCAATCATCCAGGGAGGCCCTCCATGTCCTTGTCTGGTCAGAAAAGTATGTATGTGATCCAAAGATAATCCCTCTCCCAACAGGTCGCGGCCCTGTAAGGCCCGGGCGGCTTGGGTCGCTTAAATCCTAAAAAGGGAGAGGTAAAACTACGACAAAGAAAGAAAGAAAGGAAGAAAGAATAAACTTACAATTTACAACATATATTCTTATTTGATAATAGGTCTATGTTATGGTTATCATGTTTTATTGTATAACTGAGAAAAATCTTTAAGAAAGTATTTTTAAAAGTTTTAAGAAACTTATGTTATTAATGAATCTTCTAAAAAAACACAATTATTATTTACAGAGTTAAAAACAGTATACGTTTGGTACGCAATGAGTAGAAAATGGACTTACTTTGTTCATGTAGAAGAGAGTGTAAATGTATATAGGCCTAGTGTGTAAAATATGTTGTATGATACTTGAATAATTAACGAATTTTAAATAAAATAAAATCTTAAAATATTACGTCCTGGTAGAGACGCCTAGAGACCAGGATCTAACCAAGCAGATTTAGTTTATTTTATTATTAATTTCTGTGATACACTAGTTGCTTGTTAAAACTTGTTGCTTGTTAAACCGGTACACTAGTTGCTTGAAGAAGCTGTTAAAATAACAGAACCGAAGGAAAACACAAAAGTTGATACGAAAGTATAATAAACGCTGCAGACAATCGTAATTCGTTTTCAAGAAATCAGTTTCGTCATGTGAACTGGGCTCAGAAGATATCGTCTCGCACTATGCAATCAAGCCACGTGATGCAGTCTACGGCAAACAATGGAGACTGGTTTGAATGGATCTCACAGTGACCATAGCAACCCCAATCAGTCTTGGGATTACGAATGATGAATTCTTCACACGGAGAATTGTCATTATGAATATCACATGGGACCTCTAGCACCTGCGTCAACATTTCCTTCAGAAAGGACACATACAAATTACGGCGATATTTCATTTCACTCTTATTTCATTTGTTATAGGAGTTTTCCGGTGCGGAATATTGGGGGGACATACAGCTTTCGGTGAAATTTGTAGGTGAGAAATAGGCGAATTTTTTTCCCCCTCAGAAATGAATTTCTCTACAATCTTGCAATCTGACATACTCTTTATTGACTACTTCTAAAGTTGCATACTATTTTAAAAATCAAGCAAACTGTTACTGTTACGGGTAATTATCACAGGTAATCCCACGAGAGCTGACGAGTTTATCGATAGATTCGCGACTGCGAAACAAAAGCGAATTTATCTGATGAAACTCGTCAACTCGAGTTGGATTTATTAAGACTATTCATTGAATAAAAATCTAACGGATTATACAAATAATAATTACTTTCGTGCTTTGTTATGTAAAGACAAAACTAACAGCTGCGAGATCACGGCCTACTATGAATCAACCATCCATGAATCGATTCGAGTTACCATGTTGTGACCAATGCTACCAGTGGAGCATATAAGACATATTTAACTTCATTCACATAAACTAACATCAAAACAGAATAAAAGCATGCCAACTGCCTTGCACCGAATCGAAATTCTGTTTTAATCAATGTACATTTTTATTATTTCTATTCCAAACAAGTTATGTTGTATAAAATAATCTGTTTTCGTGCCACTTAATGGCAGCATCTGACTATTAATCACGGCACACTGATGCTTTCGTGTCCAGCAACGAACAGACCATTTTACCCGATAAAATGCCATCCTCACGATTCCTACAAGAATATTGCAAGATAAACGGCCGTGATTGGTCTATATCCGAGGAATTGCTAAACGTTATTGGGCAACATTAAACCCGCAGTGTATGATTTGAATAGTCGTCTCAAAATGACAGCCACATTTCATGCACTGAAAAGCCGTTTGCTTGATAACTTCCACAAATATCAATATTTCTGAGTGATTATTTTTCTGTGCATTTGTTAATACCACATCGACAACACTATCTACAATCATTCATTTAACATAAACAGTTTATTTAAAAAAATACATATACTTTAATGAATAATAAAATAAAAATGATTTTTTAAAAATACTTATACTGTAGATATTGCAAAGATTGTATATGAACATTTTATGATATTTGGAAATAGATAGAAAAAGGAATCACTCAAAGATATTTCCATTTGTGGAAATTAACAGGGAAACAGAATTTTAATGCACGAAACGTGGCTGCCATTTTGTACCGATAATTACCCATAATTGTAAAAATTTGATTGATTTTGAAAATAGTATGCAATTGTAGGAGCAGTCAATAAAGAGTATGTCAGATTGCAAGATTGTAGAGCAATTCATTGCTGAGGGAAAAAATAATGAAATTCACCTATTTATTACCTATGGATTTCACTGAAAACTGTCTGTTCACTCCTTGGACAGATGCCGACATCGGCGTTCTGCAGTCGCATGCTTCTTTCACTGCCGCGGGCGAGTCATGTCATCACCAGCGTGACGTGTTTGATGACGTTTCACATTTAAACCCGGTGTGATAATCGGCTGTTATGCTGGGGTTATTAGAAACACGGCTTATGTAGAACTTGCGCGGTGATCAACCAAACGCAAATATAACCAGCTTTTGTTAGTAAGGCTGTTATTCTATTATCGGAATAAGTCATTCATAAGGCCTGTCTTAAAGGTAGTCACATCGCGCTGACTAAGGTGTTTGGATCCCTGAATCCAATATCCCTGAATTATCACATAGACGAAATATTCATGCATGTTGTTTTTATACAAATATATTTAATTATGAAATAGATGATATTAATATTCTCAAAGAAATATATTTTTATGTTTCACGTTAAAGACCTTATAAATTGCATAATCTTTTTTTCGTCCCAAAATCAAACACTGCCTCCCATAATAATTCTCCTCTTTATAATGTGCTCCGTTTATACAATCAATTGCACAAAATGGACAATATAGATATTTTTAATACTAACAATAAGCGGTTTAAAAACATATGTGAAAACATTTTGAAAATTTTATAATAATTATTATTAAAATATGCTCCATGTCATTTTCTTTATTTGAATCTTTCTGACATAACTTATATATATTTTGCTCCAAATCTATTATATTATTATTTATATTATTATTTATGCTGTAATATTGTTTATGTTTCTGTTTTTCTTTTCTGAGTTTTTTTAGATATAGTATTAGTTTAATTATTTTGAATATCACTTTAAATATTTAATATTAGAATCTGGTGTATTAATATAAGGTGAGGCGATGGGCTTACCACCTGTCCATCTGCCCTCTCTCGGAAAATAAGCGTAACAAAATTCAAATAGGTATCAGAAACCTCTAATTGGAGGCCCTTCGCCCCGACACTGGGGATATAGGACAGAGAGAGAGAGAGAGAGAGAGAGAGAGAGAGAGAGAGAGAGAGAGAGAGAGAGAGAGAGAGAGAGAGATATAATTAATATAAGCGAGAATATTGTAATTGGGCATTAGCCTGTAATATTCTTAGCACAATAAATAAATAAATAAATATGAGTCATGGCTGGCGGGAGAGAATGACGAGTTTCTCCCTCTGAATTCAACTCCAACCTCTGAGTCTGAACGGCCTTCCCCTCACTCGCGTTTAACCACTTTAACACCGTACTACACAAACACACGTACATGAGTAAAAGGATAGCAATTAATAACGTTATAAAGCACATTATATTACAATTTAGGTGAGATTGCTTCCATCTATTTATATTACCATGGCTCATTAAAGGAGGCGAAATACAACCCCGCAATTTGCAACTAGAATAACCCCAGGAGAAGTTGCTAACAGCGTAACATAGTAATATCTGCATGTATTGCATTATTCATAAGAAAGTCGCCTTGGAGTCAATGCACTAAAGTTGAAATTCGAGCACCGAATCTGTGAACAACATAACCTCAACTCAAACACATTAAATGCGAGTAAAGGAGATTTTAACATTATACATATATAAACTTTCCGCTAGTATATAACTCAGTGGCGCTACATCCCCGACCGCTGCGTCATCTACCATAGGCAGATGGCAGTATTGGGGGGCATGTGGTCAGCATGCCGACGCCCACGGCCGTTAATGGTGGCCGCTACTTCTCTATGAAGTAGCTCCTCAATTATAATCGCGAGGCTGAGTGAACCCCGTTCCAGACCTCCGACCGCAGATAAATTCGAGGAGGTACCAGGGATCGAACCCTGGCCGAGGGAACGTAGTCAGCGACGCTAACCACAAGACCACGCCGGGGATCTCCGCTAATATATAGACATTACAAAATAAAATATATTTATCCAAGTGATTGCAGCTTGAAGTTGCTGGATAGGCCTGTATACATTCAAAAACTATTTCACATTACATGAGAATATTATAGGAGAAAAATTCCTCCGACACTGGGCTTTGAACCCAGGGCCTTTGGCTATCTGCGCCAATGCTCTGCCAACTGAGCTAAGCCAGAGTTCAATTCACAGCGCCAGATGGAACCTCTCTCCTATGACTGATTGCCCTTAATGGTCTACCTCACTGACAGACAAGTTATGTCATATGCATTACTGTGAGGCACACTAATTGTGCAGTTAACATTCAAGATAGATATATGCATATGCATTCATGAACCACATATGGCATCAGGTCGTGGAGAACACGTGGTGAAAACTTCAGATTTCTAGGTCAAAGGGTTCGGAGGAGTTGGAGTACACACACGCATTTTGGGGCGTATTTAATAAGCATACATACTTGATAATACAAGCAGCCTACAATGATATTTATTATGATGCGAGTTTGTTTATGAAACGAGCATAGCGAGTTTCACAATTTCCATACGAGTATCTTATTTACCATTATAGGCAAGTTGCACCCGAATGTTAGTAAGTTCTAGTCTTTTGCGATAGATGGCAGAGCGCTTGGTCGGGAGCAAGGCTTCTCTTTGGTGTTTTAACCTCAAAGCAACGAACATTAAAATACACGAAATGAACTCAATTCACTATTATATTAAAATTAACACGAATGGAATTGATTTTGGGTTGTTTATTGTGCAGTTTGAGTTGCTGCTTTCAAGGCTTTAAGATTATTCCGTGTACGATGTTGACATCACAACAGTGTCATAACATAATGGATGTTATGATTATTCCATACAGGAGGACAGTAAGAAATATTGGATGTACTTTGACTCTCACATGACAGGGAACACACAAATTAAACATCTGTAAAAAAAGCATTGTATTACGCATTCACTAAATAGACTAAAGAATTTCCTAAATGCTAAACTTAACCAGTCACAGGTGATGCCACAATTGGACTATTTTTATGTATTGTTCACCAACCAACCTCTAAGCTACAACGTGTTCAGAATTCTTGTGTCCGTCACATATTCAACATACGTCGATATGATCATGTCTCAGGTTATTTTGAGCAATTATCCTGGCTTCGACTAAAGGACAGACGCCTACTACACTCCCTAACTCTACTCTACCAAACACTATCTAGTAATTCTGCACCTAATTACTTAGTCTCCCGTTTCTCACTGTTATTTTCCCAACATAACCGCGACACACGATCTCAGAATAACGGTCTACGTCAATTCCACGCCATCAAACATCTCTGTACTCTGTCTCATCACCCGCACCTGGAACTCCCTCTCAGGGGTAGTCAGAACCTACAGATTTTGAGGTCAGAGTTACTCAAGTATCTCACTGCTAACTAGAAACAAATATCTCGGTACCCAGCCTAGGTTAATTTATGTTGTACAATATTTTATGTACAATGTACAATGTAATCATACTGGTAGCGATAATACGATAACTCAAATACGAGGGCCATTCAATAATTAAAGAGACAAACTGACCTGGAAAAAATCCCGTTTATTTTTAAGAAACAAGACTTTTCCTACTTTTCAACATAATCCCCATCAACATTTATGCATTTGTCCCAACGGGTTACTAGCTTTTTTTATACCGGCTGCAAAGAACTCTTTGTCTTGGTGTCGAAGCCAATTTCCCACAAATTTCTCGACATCCTAGTTGTCCTGGAACTTTTTCCCACGTAATACCTCCTTCAGTGGACCAAACAATTCGAGAACAGAACGGCCAGAACGGTGTTCGTCAATCACTGATTCTCGCCCACTTTTGAACTGTTCTACCCATTTGTAAAAATTTCCACGGTTCATACAACTTTCATCATACACTTTAGTCATTCTAGAGTATATATTATCTGCTTTTTCACCTTCAGCAATCAAAAAACGAATCACAGAACGTTGTTCAACCAATGTGGAATTTTCAAGAAGACCCGACATCGTAAAACTTAATTTGGAGGTTATAAACAGAGCAATGTTGATCCATCAGCTGATTAAAACTCACCCCAGTGATGCCAACTTAAAATCCTAAATGTATCAAACTTGTACTACTAACCGTCTTTTCCCCAGACCAATTTGTCTCTTTAATTATTGAATGACCCTCCTATTTATTTCATCTGCGAATTCGGCTTTTTCCGTAGAAAAAGCTAAGCTTCGTAGGAGTCAGTTTCTTCTTACATACTATTGTATTATTATGGTATCTATTGTATTTGTTTTTTGTTGATGTTTTTAATGTATTTTGTATTTATCCTGGTTGAGTGGAAGATAAGGACCTATGACCATAACTCTGCCAGACAAAATAAATCATCATTATTATTATTATTATTATTATTATTATTATTATTATTATTATTATTACTATTATTATATGATGGTCCTGGTGGTGAAAGAACTATCGCAAGTGAATACCAACAAATATGAGGTGATTTTTAGTATAGTTAGTAGCGCAGATATAGACAGGTTTCGAAAAACATAGCCAACACCAACAGTGACATCACGATCCGCCAGTTTAGACTGCAAAACTATAAACTACGCTAAACATTAAGCATATATTTTAAGAACAGAAGAAACACTTTAATAAGCGTTTTAATGCACCATATTTTACGGACCATAAGACGCACTTTTTTACCTTGAAAACAGAGCCTTAAAAGTTGGGTGCAGGTAATGGCCCGAAGTACACAAAAAATTAAAATGATGGTAAATATTGCCAGAATACCATAGCTAAAAATAAGGTGTTATAAACAATAAGATAGTTACAAATTTTGGCACAGACTATACATCAGTGTACTTGTCACAATCGTAAAATGAAGGTAGCCAGGTATACAATGTGAAAAGAAAGGAATGTTGAGTTCTTTTATACGAAAGGAGTTGTCTCCGTCGGGTGGTTTAAATGAAGGCAATGACCTTTAAACAGACTTGTCTCGTTAAACTTACCGTACGGTGAATTGAGGGTTAGAGGGTGTAAAAGTATTTTCAGTCTTTCATGAGAAATCAGTTCAGTTGTTAAAATTTACGCGATGCCACTTGTAAGAAGAGATTTTCTTACAAAGCAGGTTTTAAGTTAGAAATGATTTACACTGATTCCGTTGCACAAGGCTATAATTTGTTTATACAATGAAGTATGTTATTCCCTTTAAAACTTGTCGTTTAGAATCACATTGAATTTATTTTCCTTTAATGTCCATCCTAAAATCAAGGTGCGTCTTATGGTCCGGAGCGTCTTATAGCCCGTAAAATACGGTAGTTAAGTGTCGTATTTCTCCTTGTATCTAACGATATATAACTGAACTGATAGGTTTTAATCCGTACAGGAAATATCTGAAAACCCTAAATGACTTATAACGGAATTCAATCAGAGGTCCGTAGATGAAACGGAGCAGGAGAGAAAGAACTGGCAAAACCCCAATATTATACCCAACTTCTGATTATCAACAACAGGCGAAGAAATTTTATTCACAAAGAAAAGTTACTACAACATAAAAATATAAAAGATCTTGCACCAGATAGATAATGGCAGAAGAGGAAAGAAACCTTTTCTTTCAAAGTAGTTATCTGCACAAAATGACTCCCAACCCTAATAAATCAGTCTCGGATGGCATCCTGGCCGCCTTCATTGCATACGGGTAGGCTTTCCAACGGCATAACTAAAACTTAACTTCCAAAACAGAGAACTAGAAAGAGAAAGCCTATTCATGAAAGCGGAAAGAAAATCCGGAAATAAAGATCATACAGATCGGCGTTGTTCAGAAACTAAGCAAAATGATAAATAGAACGAAACTAAGAATAAAGTAAGGAATATAAAAATATATAAACTAAACCATAACTATCAGAAGACCAAATTAAAATAAGCAGAGAAAAGCAAATCAGAAAATATGTTTTAAGACATCATAAGATAGTTGTAGCTTAAAAACTGTTGAATTTACATGACTATCCCACTCATACGCCGCGTGTTTGATATTGACCAATAGGGTAAATCCGGGTGAGATGGCCATGCTTTTTTTAATGCTTAATAACTTGAAGTATTTTCAAGATAATTCGTGTGCAAAATGTTCAATTAGGTCCTTGGATATCACATTCTCATAGCATAATTTTTTATGGAGAAAAAAAGGAATTTAGGGTGAGAATTCCCAACATTTAAAAAAATGGTGCGTTGGCCATCTCACCCGAGGTGTCAGGGGGAGATTGCCATAGGACATAGGGACAGTTTTCGAAGGTAGAAAGTACAGGTAAAAAAGTAGAAAGACTAGTTAGCTCTTCTCCAATAAATATATACAAATAAAATAAACTTAAGTGCCAAATAAGTTATCACAACGTAAAAATAAACATATTTTGGAAAACAGAATCAATTCTGAGTAACTGAAAAGTTCTGATACATTTCTGTAAAGATAACTAAACTCTACTGCATGCCACTACTGCATGAATGGCGGGGAAGGGCATACCATCTAACCTCTACATCATTTATCTCCATCTTTCGACTTTGTTAGTTGATGACAGGAAAACGTAAATATGAAAAATAATACAATATTATGGAGCCACCTTTGGCATAGAAACATGAGTCCAATCCACTTTTTAAGCACATAAATAATTTTGAAAATGAATTTAATAATGTATTTAATTAGGGGTACACTGTCAAAGTCGTCTCTATTTACATACCGGATTGGATTTTCAAAATTGTTTCATTAAGGTACACGTATTAATATGTTCGTTTATGTCAGTTCCCTAGCAATAAAAATAAATAAGTAATTGAGAAGCGATGGAAATTAGTCTTAAGTGAAAATTTTTACATTTCGCGTTAGAAAAAATCAGAAGATCTTGAAAATATGGCTCTTAAGTTGTTGGCCAACTCTCCCGGAAATGAAGTGGGCCATCTCTCCTATTTGTAAAGGTGAGATGGCCATACTCAGTAGTTAAAAATTAAAAAGTTTAGAACAGAACACGAAATACAAGTGAAATATATAAGGTTCACTCACCCCACACAGTGAGTATCGTTTAACTGTTAGTAATAATGTCGGACTTCTGCTTATTTCATTCAATACACAAAAAATAAATGGCCAGTTAGAAAACAATAATGTTATATAAATCGCGAATTTCTAAATATAAACAGCGCAGGTGGTCAACAATCGACTCTTAGTACCAAAAGCTTGCCGCCTACCAAGTTACGATCAAATATGTTTATCGGCCTTGAAATCAGAGCGATTGGTCGTCTCCCCCGCATGGCCGTCTCTCCCGGAATTACCCTAACGTTTAGCAATTCCTCGGATATAGACCAATCACAGCCGTTTATCTTACAATATTCTTGTTGAAATCGCAAGGATGGCATTTTATCGCGGTAAAACCAGCTGCTCGTTACTGGATATGAAAGCGTCAGTGTGCCGTGATTAATAGTCACTACTGCCACTAAGCGGAATGAAATCAGATTATTTTATGCAACATAACTTGTTTGGAAATTGAAATAACAGAAATGTACATTGATTAAGAACACAATTTCGATTCGGTGCAAGCCGGTTGATGTGCTTTTATTCTGTTCTTGCTGTTAGCTTACCTGAATGAAGTTAACTATGTCTTATATGCTCCTTTGGTGGCACTGGTTATACCAAGGTAGCTCGAATCGATTCATGGATGGTTGAGTCACAGTATGCCGTGATCTCGCAGCTGTTAGTTTTGTTTTTATACAACGAAGCACGAATGTAATTTTGGGAATATAATCCGTTACATTTTATTCATGGAACAGTGTTAATAAATCCAACTCTCGTGTGATTACCTATGACTATTTCACTCATACGCCGCGAGTTTGATATTGACCGCGTTTAATGCACAACATCGGGAGATATTAAGGAAATATGAATAATGCTGTTCTTTTGCTTAAGAACTCACAGTAACGAAGTTACGATTAATTATTAAGTGCCAGAATGGCACTTTCTGAAATTGTGTGGTGGACGTAAAAATGTCTGTCCGTCTGTCTGTACGCGCGATAACTCGAATAAGCTTTATCGGATTTTGACGAAACTTTGTATACGCGTTTATAACGTCCGTGGGAGAAGCCTATTGATTTTGGACCAAATCGGTCGAAAGGTACCTGAGTAACGACTAATTAACGGTCACATGCTTTTTAAATGGCAAATCATCACTACTACAGTATAGCAAAGCCGCGTTCCTAGCTATAACCACGGCATCCATGTTCTGTTAAGCTGCGTCTCCATTGATAAACATTTAACACCAACATGTCAATATTAACAAGTTGATATTGACATGCATATTGCAATTTCGTGTTCCAGTTGACTTGACATGCAAACCCAGCGTGTTGCACTTTCATTTTCGTATGTTCATTTGTTTTCCGGAGAAAATGAACAACATGTCAAGTCAATTGACTAGTCGGACGATATCGGCTTTGTTTCGGGAATTTCCGGCAAACAAAAAGCGATCGGCAGCTTAATCGCTTTGGTTCGGGAATTTCGGGGAAAACAAAAAGCAGTCGACAGCTTCCTCAAAATTGCCGGTATCCATTGTGTATTATGTGAATATTTGGTATATCAGTGTTCTCAATAGTATTGCATCTACTTTTAAAATTATTTTTCATGGCATACTCCATTGTTGAAAAATGTGATAGTTATTTTGAAAAGATCAAGACATCTGTACAAAATTAGTATTTAAGAAAGTCATAGACAGTTAGCAAGAAGGTAATAACGAGTATATAAAATTACTCTCATTTTGTAATGTTGGCTGCCCTCTTCAGAGGCGTTTTCTATTTCAATGTTAATTATTATTCATTAATTTCCGTTCATAACCGCGCCAACTCATGTTAACCTATAGCCTAACACTGTAGTGGAGACAGTTGTTAATTGGCAAACCACTTGACTTGTATACATCAACAAGTTGATTATAAACATTTAACATAATATGTTAACTGCAACATGATGGTGCTAAATGTTAAGTAGTGGAGACCCGGCTTTAAGATGCATATACACATTATCATAGCAGGCCGAATGTATGAGTCAGTCGTTAGATTATGCTGCATGAAAATTGCCTTTTTATACAGAAATAAAGAAATTACCTAATAAGTGTTGTGTTCCTGGCTGTACTAAAACAATCGCCCTAGTAATAATAACGGAGAGTCTGTCCAAGTGTTTATATTCCCCAAAAATGAATCCAGACGACTTAAATGGATAGCTGCAATTTACAGAGAAGACTATAAACCTGTAGATAACTCATGGTAAGAAAGCACACGTTAGCTACCTCCGCTACTTCAATCTCCCGCTGAAGATTCAAGTAAAAGAATATCCAAAATGAAAAGACGGATTTCAGTGTTTTAACTCAACTATCTCACAGCAGGTGCATTATTAAGGTATATTTATGACGTTAAGATTCGCCACAGATAATAGTCATAAACGCTAAAATCTTCAGAGCGATATGGCCGCAGTCCGCGACTAATAGTATTCTCTCGTTGTCAAACACGTATTGTTGAAAGTTTGCATATTTTCATGGACTTATTGTTTACGTTCTACAGCAAGGCTATCGAAAAATGGGGTTCATCTTTCAGTCACACAACGTTGCTCATTTATTATTTCACAGTGAATTGTTGGGCACACGATTCAACGAGCTGTAACCGTATAACAGAATCCCACTTTTCGGTCAAGTAAACGGAATATATACAGGGTGTTAATAAATAACACCGAAATATTTTACCTGTATATAGAGGGGACTTAGACAAGCAACTTTTATTAGGAGATTTTTCCTCTATGACGTAAAATGTGTATGCTACAGGGCATCAAAGTCATTAAAATTTGGTGCTCATAAATCAATAATTACGCAAAATAGGGTTAAAAAGTTCATTCAAATGACTTCATGCCTTCCTAGTGATCGATAAAACCTGACTCTTAACAGCTATATTATAATTTAGTGTTTCCATAATCTGCAAAATTCACAGACTAATCACATGACTGGTCGCCACTGCATTAGTATTTTTTTTATTCATATACACTGACTACAGTGTTAACAGCGATGTTCCTTTGTTTTGCATTTTTTCTAACGTTAGAAGTCAGTAGCGGCCATGCCCTGGGAGATTTTATGCTGTAACAGGAAAAATTGAATCCATAGAGCAAAAATCTCCTAATAAAAATGGCTTGACTATGTCCCCTCTATACACAGGTAAAATATTTCGGTGTTATTTATTAACACCCTGTATACTTTATACGATTATTTTCAGGAGGTAAGCTACAGTAATGAAAATGCACTGTTCGAAGGAAACACAAGAACTGCGATCTGTACAGCCACTATCGCTCCATACCAACAACTGACCGTTTGGCCCATTTTTAAAGTCGTCGATTGATTCCACCGATGCCATCGGACTTTCATCAGGGTGTTTGTAAAGTCAACGAGCAATCGACTCGGAAAGCATCAAGCTATTCGTAAACTCGCTGGTGGAAGTCCGGTGAAAGTCATCGATTGCAATCAGAGTCAACGAACTTAAAGTACGATGCCTCTTAGTGAGCATTCACACCAAAGTAGCATAGCATGCAAATCGCACTACTTGGATGCAGGCTGCACATCGAGTTGCATGGTTTAAAGTTTTGCATTCATACCTAAGTAGCATATATGCGATCTGCAGTTTAACGTAAATTATATATTTTCTATTTATTTATTGAGCGATTTCCTCATTTCTGAGGTTAAACTCCACCAACACAACAACTCTATTACAATAACATTTGTATAAAAGTTCAGTAATTTCTAACCAAATTTTAAATTGCAATTTACCCAAATTTTTACATATTTTAATAAAATTAACATATTTCCAAAGAATGTTCAATGTGTTGCATGATACCACTTATCCCTGTCCATTGCATCTTCTGGGTTTAACTGAACATTTTGTAAGGAGTCTCGAACGCAATGATCCCATCTTCTAGCAGGTCTTCCCTTTTTCCTTCTCCCCTCTGGTTGCCAATTCATTATAGCTTTTGGGATCCTATTCTCTGACATTATTTGTAGATGTCCATACCAATTTAGTCTTTTTTTGTCTATTGTTGTTAAAATTGTTTCCTCTGCTTTCATTATCTTCCTTATTTCTGAATTTCGAATTCTTTCTATTCTTGATTTTCTTGCAGCTCGTCTCCAAAAATCCATTTCTGTAGCACTTAATTTTCTGTTATGGTGTGAATTTACTGTCCATGTCTCTGCCCCCATATAATATTATACTTTGGAAAATTGTTTTAAAAATTATTTTTTTAGTTTTGTTAATTATATTTTTATAAGAATAAGAATACAAATTACATATTTTCACTTGAACAATTTAGAAACCCATTTAAAACAATGTAATTTACCTATAGTTTCAGCAATTTTAATCCAGACTATTTCCCTACTAGTTTCGATTGCCATATCGTATAGTCTAAACATAAACAAATTGATGTTAAATAGCTCTCTTTCTAGCAGTTTTCATGACATCTTTGCCATAATCCACCGCTACACAAGCGAATTTGTGTTGAATTTTCTTAACAATTAGAAAACAGCTGAAAAGGCAACTGTACGCATGCGTCATCCCGAGTAGCGTCCATTGAGCTCTATTACATACTGGAGGTAGCACTGCATGATGAAAAATCGTGACGGCAGGGTTCGCGGTCCGCCATGAAAGTGAACGTATAATTTAGCTCCTATCCCGTATCTCCTTCTAACAAACTCATGTGTATTAATGGAATTATGAAGATGTATTGGCGTTTTAAAACTCTTTTATGAATGAAACGTTTCAATATAAACTACTAGATGCTTATTAAGTACATAACAAAACTAATTTCATATCGTAATGGTTTGGTAAAAATATTTCTTTAATCTCAATCAGGCGTGAATGTACATTGGTAAACAGTTGTAAACACTCGCATTTTAAATGGCACTCTGCTGATGATGCAGGAACACCACGGCCGTCCAGAAGTTTACTAAGGTAAATAAAGTGCGTTAAAGAAAGTGTTTTTATTCAACTATTAAAATAACTTCACAATAGGCCTTCATTTTGCGATATTATGCTTGATTTCGATATATAAAGAGAATAGACAAAATCTGTTCTACGTGCTTTGGAAATGTATAAACCGTGATCTTCAACTTTACCGTTACTGTACTGGATACAAATCACATTATTTATTTATTTTTTTAAATAATTCATGTAGACTAGCGCAAAGGGAAGCCACTGAAATAAAATGTCAAAATACTTTAAGTCAGTACGCCTACTTAGAAGTTCCTTTTCTTCAAATCTGAAATTTAATTAGCCATGCTATTTATCTTCTTGTTCTTGCGACAGACAATCGTCTGTAGCCTTTTGTTCTTTCTCAATTCTGTTTTGATAGGAGATGGTGGGAGATCATCTGTTTGTCTGTTTATCCATTTTCGTATAGTTTTCAGCGAGGTCTTATACAAAAACATCTGATTCCTCTTATTTCTGCAATTAAAAACTAGCATGAAAAATTTAGGCCTACATGCATAAGAATACTATGTTTACATGACTGACATATTGCATAATTTATATTCCTACATGGTACCTAAAGTAGGCCTACTACTAACAACATTACAAACCAGAGGCGTAACGAGGGGGTTTGAACCCCCCCCCCCCCATTGATTAAAAAAAGGAAAGTGTATAATTTTTTTAAATCTGCTTATAAATTGGTTAATACGAGTATAAAGCGTGGGAAGCTTAAAACTCGTTATTGTGCATCTTAATTTTAAAATTTTCCGGGGGAGGACCCCCGAACCCCCCTCTCCCTGGGGGGTATTCCATACCCCCCAGATGTTGTAACCCCCCATATGGTCGGCCTTGTTACGCCTATGTTACGAACCAGTTGTCTTTTTGGAACAATAATTTTTTGAAGGTGTCCTGGAAAATTGTAGTGTAGTAATTTTACAAGTGCACCAGACCTTGACTGATAGCAATCAGGTGTAAAGTGTCTGGTGCTTAATGTACTGTACGCTGTGGGTGACCAATATTCTCTGCACATTGGTTGAACCCACTTCTTCGGAATATCAGGCCAAGAAAATGGAAACCTGTACAAACAGGCAAGAAAAAGACAAGCGTTCGTGGCTATGCTACGCTTGAGGCTAAGTCAGATTTGGCCAGTATCCTCAAATGTTCCAAACAAAAATAACCTACTTGTGAAACTTAAGTCCACTTCCATTTCTCTGGAGCTCTGTGCAGCCATATACCACGCAATATTTGACCATTTTGTCATGAAAAATAATAAAAACACATTCATAAATATATGTTTAACATAGGAAGCACACTTCACCAATACGTACGGTGTAGCCAACTTAACAACAAGTGAACGTCACGATTTATGCAATTCCAAAGCACAGCTGCTGTGTATCCTGTTTATATATTGAGATCACTGGTAGCGTCGCATGAAATAAGTCCAGATCTATCTGAAGAAATGAATGTCGCACTCTTCTTCGAGATTCATTATTGTCGATATGAAGACTTGAACTTGTTTATTTGGGATTTAAAACCTGCATCCAACTATTGCGACTCGCTTGCTACGCTATTTCGGTGTGAATGCTCCCTTAGATTACAAACATGGCGGAGCAGAGAAGCAGACGACAGTTGCCACTAGCAAAATAAATTGAGTTGCTAACGAAATGTTCTTCATCAGAGTGTGAGTGATTTAAACATGAGAGTGATTAGTTGATTTTGATTCAAGACGAGAAAAGAAAGAAATACTCTACATAAAAATCTATTCATTAATGTCGTTTACCAAATATCTCAAAGCTGACAGCACAGGTTATCCATAATTGCCCGTTGAGGTTAGGTACCGTATTTAAATAAGCAAAATGTTTTGTGGTTTTTAAAATGCTTATAACATGATTTATAAGAATAGTAGCACTCAGTTATTAGTTCCCTGTCCATCATCTATATATATAAAAATGAATGTATGTGTGTATATGTGTGTGTGTGTCCTTTATGCATTACTACACCATTCATCCGATCGCCATGAAACTTTGGGAAGTTGTTAGGTACATTCCCGGGAAGGTTTCTGTCATACTACATTTTTAATTTTAGCCTTCATTCGCGAGTTATGAGTGAAAAACGGGCAGAAAACGTGTATTTTTTGCGTTTTCGAAGCATCAGTTCTCAGTAATACATTTCAATGTCAAATCAATAACAGTAGGCTTTGGCTATTTTTGTCATAAAACCATCACGATCGCTTGAATGTTGTAGCTCACGCTGGTCGACTCATTTGTTTATCATGTCAAGGCACGCAGATATATGAAATTTTCAACCAACACCGAAGAGGATTATTATTATTATTATTATTATAAAAGGGATAATCAATATAGGCCTAAATATGGTCAAACGTTGTTCGATTTGGACGAAACTCACTATACAGGGGTTTTCTGGGCCAAGTACCTCGAATCTGAGGTCGCTTTTACCAGGCGACGCTATCTAATCGTGGTATGTAATTCACGTAATTTAGGTGCTAATAAATATAATGATTTAACTACTATGCTCTTAATTTTTATTTTCTGAAATAATTATCGCGGGCGATCGCTTGATTTTGTAGGTCCATCCTTGACGATTCATTTGTTTAGAATATCAAGTCCCGCAGACGTATGAAATTTTCAACCTACACGGAAGAGTGATATTCAATATAGGCCGAAATATGGTCAAACATTGTTCGACTTTGATGAAACTCACTATGCAGGGGTTTTCTGGGCCAGGGAACTCGAATCTGAGGTCGCTTTTACCAGGCGACGCTATCTAATCGTGGTATGTAGTCCACGTGATTTTGGTGTTAATAAATATAATGATTTAACTATTATGCTCTTAATTTTTAATTTTTGAAATAATTATCGCGTGCGAAGCCGCGGGCACACGCTAGTATATTATAATTTCCACTTTCTGAAAATCCATGATACAATAATTATTATAAAATTCAAATACTCCCGCCGAAATCCATCAACCTGTTCGTAAAGTCAGCGGCTCATCAGACTCGTCGTACATTCATCGGACTTTCATCGCACTTTTCCACCGGTGGATTTACTGATGACTAGGGCAAGGCATTTGATGATTTTGCATCTTTTTTTATTTGAAGGTTAAAAGATAGCTCGATTATAAATAAAAAAATCAGGTAAACTGATATAACAAAGTGCCAGTATGCTTTCGCTGAATCCAAGACGTTACCATTCGGTTGACTCAGTCAATTTGACGATGTAGTTTGATAAGCTTATGTGAAGAAATATTGTTATTTGTCAAATCTAAATATATTAGGCCTACAACTTGAAATTCTTAAAATACGTCAACATTTCACAAAATTCAGTGGCATATAACTCCGCTAATTATTTCACAGTAATAGTATTTGATAGTACTTATTTTCAACTACATCAGCCAAGTAAACAAACATCTGACTGCACTGCAGACAAAGCCCCCAAATGATTAAAAATGCGACATTGTTGTATGGATATGATTTAAAAAAATGTGACCTTTAATTAGTTGTTACTCTGGTACCGGTCAACCGATTTGACCCAAAATAAGTAGGCTTCTTGCCACGTACATTATAAATGTATATACCAATTTTCATGAAAATCCGATAAAGCGTATTTGAGTTATCGCACCTTTTGCTATATAATACCATAAAAAGGCACCAAATTGGGTATTATTCCGGTACCGGCCAACCGATTTGGTGCAATATCAACAGACATCTTCCCATGGACATTATAAATAGGTATTCCAAGTTTCATGAAAATCCGATAAAGCGTATGTGAGTTATGGCGCCTTTAAAATATACACTAAATTGGGTTTTACTCCGGTACCGGTGAACCGATTTGGTTCAATATCAATAGGGTTCTTCCCATTGACATTATAAATGTGTTTTCCAAGTTTCATGAAAATCTGAAAAAGCGTATTTGAGTTAGAGCGCGTACAGACACACGGACGGACAGACGGACAGACATTTTTCGTCCCCCACACAATCTCATAAAGTACCATACTGGCACTTAATAAATGTGTATTATGAAATAACTGATTAAATAAGGGCAATTTGTTTTTGCATTTTTTTTACTTTATTTAGAATCTTTCGTCATTATCAAGAGGTAGGTCATTATTTGGCAATTTTTAGGTCATTTTCAGCATTTTTAGGTCATGTTTCAGTGGAGGTAGAGAGGAGCTTTTCCATGTACTCGTACAAAACGTTACTTTCAGACAACAGACAACCGTTTTTGTTTGAGAATCTCTGCCAAGTGTTCATAGTTTGTGTTAATTCAGGTTTCTTATGTGCTGTTTGTCTTGGAGCAATAAATATTTTTGTCCTTCTTGCTAGGAGCAATTTGATGGGCATGCCAATTCATAAAGAATTTATTTTTAGCTAACGGTGTTCAAGTAGTATAAATTTACTTACTTTTTAGTATCAAATCAAGTGTGTTTTATATTGCATATTCACATATATAACGCACTGTCATCCATTAAATTGCTGTTAGCATTTCATTACTTAAAAACTAATTATAAGTAATAATGGCAAATTTATTGGTAAATTTTAAAATTGTGGGTCATTTTTTCACTATTTTATGTCATAAATGCATTTTTGAAGTAAAACTTCTTTAGTGGCGGTTGAGGGTAAATCTGGAAAATCAGTCACTCTAAAACCGTCACGAAATCAGTCACACTCTTACTTGTTTCGGTGCGGACTGCACAGAAAACAATCAATCAATGATTAGGAGTAATCAAAGGAAAATTTTCAGACCTTACTTCCTCAATGGCAATAGACAATTCCTAAGCAATCTAAAGGTAGGCCTATATTATCTATTTTATGGAACCCGGAGGTTCATTACCGCGCAAATCCAAAATTAAAAATCCAAAATTAAAAAATCCAAATTTCCAAAATTAAAAAAAACAAAATTAAAAATTATAACATCCAAAAATCCAAAATTTAATAAATAATAAAATAAAAAATGTAAAAAGAAAAAAATAAAAAATTTAAAAAATAAAAAAATAAGCAATTCAAAGATCGAAAATTTAAAAAATCCAAAAACCCAATATTAAAATTGAAAAAATCCAATAATCAAAAATTGAAAAAATAAAAAAATAAAATAAAGTTTTACTTCTGTCGCGTGGCGTCCCCGCACTCTTTTCTTATTTTGCATTCTTTCACTATTTTATGGTCATTAAATGCCTTGCCATCCTGATGACTTTAAAACGTGTCCTATGAAATGCATGCCTCCGGCGCTGAGCACTCCTAGCGGTGGTGTGACGACTCAATCGCTTCTAGGGTCTTTACAACATGCTATGTGGAATACTTACTCAGATGGTTGGTTGGTGTGGCACGACGGTCGTAGTCGTTTTTTAAAAGTCCATCGAGAATCTGCAGGTGATCCAATTTCGCACCCCATCTGAAAATAACAAATATTGCGTTAAAACGTTCCTATGAGAGAGCACAGGGGAATGCAATTATTAATACTATTGAAAGTATCGTTCAATATACCGTAATCACTCGAATCAAATGCGCCAACATATTTGTCCATTTGTAGCATTGAACATTGAAATTTATGGTAAAGGTTCCACCTATATACTAGTAGTTTGTTTGAACACCATATATGCTTGAATCCGATTAAGATTGTTAGGAGTTAATTTCTTATCTTCTAACCTAACTTAATATCTGGTATTTAATGAAATATTTTCAGTTCTGTCATATATATTGAACTTGTTGTTATTTGATGTAATTTAATGAGATGTATTAGGTTAGGTTAGAAGAAATTTTACTTAACAATATAGCAGTTGAATTTTGATCAGATTTTTTCTAGTTCATTTAGACTTTAATATGTTTAGTCAATTATCAATTTGTATTTACAAGTATCATATGTATACAATATTCAAATTTATTCAATTGTTTTCTAAAAACAATTGAATAAATTTGAATATTCTAAAATATTCTAAAAACAATTGAATAAATTTGAATATTGTATACATATGATACTTGTAAATACAAATTGATAATTGACTAAACATATTAAAGTCTAAATGAAGTAGAAAAAATCTGATCAAAATTCAACTGCTATATTGTTAAGTAACATTTCTTCTAACCTAACCTAATACATCTCATTAAATTACATCAAATAACAACAAGTTCAATATATATGACAGAACTGAAAATATTTCATTAAATACCAGATATTAAGTTAGGTTAGAAGATAAGAAATTAACTCCTAACAATCTTAATCGGATTCAAGCATATATGGTGTTCAAACAAACTACTTGTGTATAGGTGGAACCTTTACCATAAATTTGAATTATACTATACTAGTTGAAATTATCTAAGCTTCATAATGAAATTTATTAATAATTGAACATTGAGGTGCGCATCAAATTTGAGTACAGTTTTAGCTGCAATTTTCTACATCCTATCACTTTTATCTCTTTCCTATTAGCTGGTGTGAGTGTTGAAGTTAACGCATTATTTTGACAATCTCAACACCAAGCGGCGGGGTTCAATGCAGAGATATCTACGAGGGTTGGAAGTTTAATAGTGGCAACACATCTGTGGATTCTGCTTCCATGTTGTCGATTTGGTAAAACTGCAGCAAACTTTTTATGTCTCTATTGACTTTTAAATAAAAATCAGGTAAACTGATGTAACAAAGTGCCAGTATGATTTTGTTTAATCAGTTATGACTGCAATTATGATATGCAGAATATGTTTTTTTTTAATTGATTTCCAAGTTAAGCTCCAGATTCATTCATTAAGCAGGGATTAACGGAAGAACAAAGGTCTAGTTTTTTTTAATTAGATTAAAATCTTCCAGCATTAACTGAACTGTACAGATTTGTGGTATCATGACAATCGCACACTCACATAAAAATACCAAAAAAATTCAAATTGGCCGGTTTCGGGTTTTGAACCATGGACTCCAGAATGTGAGGCCAAAGCGTTACCATCTTGGTCTAGTTGGATAAGAACATGTAAATCAATAGTGTTTTTTGTCATAGCTACCTGTATTTTAATTTCCAAGGCCTTATAAGATCACAGTAAAACAATAGGCAGTGTTGTCAAGATAACTGATTTTCATTTTTTTTTATAAATTCTTTCGAATACGTATATTACCATAAAATAGGCACTAAATTGAGCATTACTCCGAAACAGGTCAACCGATTTTATCCATTATAAATAGACGTCTTCCCATGGACATTATAAATGCGTATACGAAGTTTCATAAATATACGATAAAGCGTATTTGAGTTATTGCGCCTTTAAAGTAGACACTAAATTGGGGTTTACTCCGGTACCGGTCAACAGCTTACGTTCAAATTCAATAGGGCACTTCTCATGAACGTCATAAGTGAGTATACCAAGTTTCATGGAAATCCGATACAGCGTATTTCAGTCATGGTCCCTTTCTAATATAATACTATTAAAATAGGCACTAAATTGGGCATTACTCCGGTACCGGTGAACCGATTTGGTTCAATAACAATAGGGTTCTTCCCATCGACATTATGAATGTTTATACCAAGTTTCATGAAAATGCGAAAAAGCGTACTCGAGTTATGGTGCGTACAGACGCACGGACAGACGGACAGACAGACAGACGGACAGACATTTTTTCGTCCCCCACACAATCTCATAAAGTACCATACTGGCACTTAATAATTGTCCTAAAAGAAAAACGTACCACCCTTGCCCCCGGGTATGGCCGCCCATGCTGTTCACAGGTTATGTTATTACTTTTCCTTTAATATACTTCCAATTCGTAGGCCTATAAGTTTTAAATAGTGTATTTAATCTGCTTCCTTTGTTTTGTATGGGTTATAATTAGGGGCGGATTTCTATGATCTAAAAAATAGGATATATGCATGCATTTATGACCTAAAAAATTAAAATATGACCTAAAAAATTAAAATATGACCAATAAAATTTAAAATATGACTTTAAGTTTCATTACAATACATTTTATTAAAATATAGTGTCAATTATTTAAAATACTTGTAAATTCTCAAAAAGTATAATTACAATGCAAAATTTACAAAATATGATATGAAACTTCAAAATTTCTTTAATATGCACACAAATATGCCAAAAATATGACCTAAATATGCATATTCATACTAAATATGCTACAATAGTTGAACATTTCCTAAATATGCAGTTATATGCACAATAAAAGCCGTTCCATTTTCACCAGGATGCTTGGAATCGGATTTAAATTAGTCGGAAACCTGAAATAATGCAAATGGGAAAAAAATATGACATGTCATAGAAATCCGCCCCCTAGTTATAATATAGTCATTGCATTCTCTATTTTATTATTGAAATCATCCATTAGATGTTCGGCGTAGGAGATCTATTTCTTTGTCCGTTTCGAAAGTCTTTCCTATGTTCTTGGAATCTAGTCTGTTACATTCTTTGCAAGAGTTCGTAAATGCCATTTTTGTAAAATATCCCTTCTTTTATTTTCTCTTATCAAGTTTATTAAGTGCCAGTATGGTACTTTCTCATAGAAAGGCGCCATCACTGAAATACGCTGTAACGGATTTTCATGAAACTTGGTATACCCATTTGTGACGTCCATGAGAATTGCCCTATTGAATTTGAACCTTATCTGTTGACCGGTACCGGAGTAAAACCCAATTTAGTGTATATTTTAAAGACGCGGTAACTCAAATACGCTTTACCGGATTTTTATGAAACTTGGTATACATATTTATAATGTCCATGGGAAGACGTCTATTCATAATGGATGAAATAGGTTGATCTGTTTCGGAGTAATGCTCAATTTAGTGCCTATTTTATGGCAATATACGTATTCGAAAGAATTTATAAAAAAAAATGAAAATCAGTTATCTTGACAACATAGCCTATTGTTTTACTGTGATCTTATAAGGCCTTGGAAATTAAAATACAGGTAGCTATGGCAAAAAACACTATTATTTTACATGCTCTTATCCAACTAGACCGTTAAAATGACCCAGGTGGCCGAGATGGTAGACCTTTCTTCTTCCGTAAGCCCTGCTTAATGAATAAATCTGAAGCTTAACTTGGAAATCAATTTAAAAAAAACATATTCTGTATATCATAATTGCAGTCATAACTGATTAAACAAAAACATACTGGCACTTTTTTACATCAGTTTACCTGATTTTATTTTTCTAATCATTGGTTGTTTGATATACTATGTTTGTGTTGTGTTTGACTTTGTGTACATTTCTAACTACACGCTATATTAAAAGGTCCATGTTGTTTTTCTTCTTGTTTGTATTATTTATTGTTTCAGTTGTTTTTATTTTCTGCTGTATTTATACTCCTTTTAGTTGCGAGGCCATATCAGGAGTTCGGGATATACAATAGGGTAGGCCATGGAATTATTGATTGTCTATTATTTTCAGCTGTTAGTGTATTTTAAGGAGTAAATTTCAACTGATAATAATTTAAACGGATATGATACAGGATGAAATGGTGAGGATAATCCATGGTATGTAAATATCCAATTCGCCATTTGCCTTTACGACTCGGGAAACCATGAAAAAACCCATGAAAAACCTGAACCTAAGACCTCCAGAATGCTAGTCCAAGACCTTACCATCTCGGCCATCTCGCTCGGTAGTTTTGTTTTGTAGGTTCATTGTTATTTTTCTTCTTCTTATGCTTACTGATTAGTTTGTACACCATATTGATTGTGTATCCATTGTTGAACAAAGTTTTAATAAAATCAAGTAAACTGATGTAACAATGTGCCAGAATGCTTTTGTTTAATCAGTGACAATTACAATTACAATATGCAGAAAATAAGTTATTTTGGTAATCGATCTCAAAGTTAAGCTCCAGTTCGATTCATTAAGCAGGGCTTAAAGAAGAACAAAGGTCTAGTTTGTTAAGCATATGTGAAGGAATATGTGGGTAGTGTTATTTGTCATAGCTAACTCTATTGTAACTTCCAAAGCCGTAAATGAACACTGTAAAACAATATGTTGCCATGATAACTAATTTGCAGTTGATAAATTCTTTTTAATATATTACCATAAAATAGGCACTAAATTGGGCATTACTCCGGCACCGGTCGACAGATTTGGTCCACTATCAACAGGCTTCTTCCCATGGACGTTATAAATGTGTATACCAAGTTTCATGATAATTTGATAAAGCTTATTTGAATCATCGCGCCTACAGACACACGGACAGATAGACGGACAGACATTTTCCCGTCCACCACACAGTCTCATAAAGTACCATTCTCGCACGTAGTAACACGAAGATCCTATGCTACACAGGCAGGAAGCTAATATTTCAACATTCCTTGCACAACACTAGGAATTACATGAATTAACTGAAGCTAGAAATTCTCAGTCTTAATAAATTTAATGTAACTCACCTTATACATAATCATTCAATAAAGTTATTAGGTTTGTTCGCAAAGCAGTCAGAAACCAGGAACATATCGTTCGCGCATGCGCTCTTTCTCCACACGCGTTCGCAAAGCGAGAATCCGTGATTCTGATTTCAATCTTCTGTTCGCAAAGCTCTCACGGACAGTTTCTGTACTATAAGAAAAGTTTGCAGGCTCTAGCATGAATTGTTATCAGAGACATGCGCAGTAACCTATTTTCACGCGCCTGACTCCTCCCTCCTATAACATTGCGCCAGATTTATAAACATAGGCTACTTATTGTATGAATAATGGAAGATAATTAAACGTTTCCCAAAATATAGATTATATTGTCGATGTATATTGCATTTATAACATGTCAAAGGGAAATATATATTTTATTTGCATATCATATCGATTAAACGCAGAAACTATCGATTCCAAATTCTTCTAACCGTTCGCAAAGTGCAAATCACGGGTAAGTTACAGACTGGACATGCGCAGTACAAAAAAATTCTCAAGCGGTCACGGATTTGCTTTGCGAACAAACCTATTATAAACACATGAATGAAGCAGAGCAGGCTAACAAAATCGAGACGATGGTTAGCATGGCAGCACAGCAAGGCCATCTGCAATTAATTACACAATTTAACTGCAATAGTGAAAAGTAATGTTTCGATATCGCAAAAAGTCACATTTTCTGCCAGTTTTTCACCCAAAACTCGCGAACGAAAGCGAAAGTTAAAAAATCCCTCTTCGAGATGCATTCAAACACCCTTCAATTCAACTATGTTAAATATTTTAAATCTCTGCGTGGTCTAGATTTGGCTGGGCATGGCACAAGATAGACGGACAGGAAGACAGACAGACAAACACTTGCTCTTATTATACAGGGTGTTAATGAATAACACCGAAATAATTTAAGGCAGGGTTCACACTCAGGCGATAAGCGATAAGCGATATATCGCGAGCGATATACGATACGCGACACGCACGGACAGATACTTGAAATCTAAAGGGAGGCGATAAAAAAGGTTCACACTCACGCGATAGCGCAACATATCGCAAGCGATATATCGCTCGAAGTGCAGCATGCTGGTCGCCTCAGCGATTTGTTGCTTACGATATTGTAACTTTTGTAGTGAAGATTGTGTTCCCACCACATTTTAGGTAGATTTCGAAGAAAAATCTACCTATTGCAATCGATACCAAGTCATGACTTTCGAAAAATTCTTTCATATCTTTACGTTTCATGCCTCCCAAGTACGAAACCACCGCCTGTTCAAAAAAAAAAAAAAAAATGTGATATATATCTTTACACGCTAGCAGCCATAATTTTGAAGATATTTGAACCAAATTTTATTATGTTATTTCTAGGCCCAATAGTTCGGACAAGTTCGTTAATGACCAAATTTGGCCCCAGGGGAGGGTCGGGGAGGGGTAGAAATTCTGAAATACGATGTATATCTCGGCTCCTATGAAGTATAGAGGGAAACTTTGTTTGAATAAATTAGAGAACTCCCTATGGAGTTCACAGTGACACCAACGATTCGGGAGTTTTATGGGTACGAGTTGGGGTGGTTGGTTGGGGGATGGAAGTTCGAAATTTTTGAAACCACGTCTTATGGGGAATCGTTGAAAAGCGCTTGATGAGTACTCTACAAATCAGTAACTGGTTTCTCGATAGCTCTCATATAAGGCGATATTTAGCACATCGAAATCTACCTCAGCCTGTAGGCCTGCCTAAAGGGAATTTTTATCGCCCAGGTCGCGCCGATTTATCGCTCGCTGTGTGAACCTTCCTAGCAATATATCGCCGCAACAAATCCCTTCCTATAAATCGCTTATCGCTTATCGCCTCAGTGTGAACGCTGCCTAACTGTGTATAGAGGGGGCATAGACAATCAACTTTTATTGAGAGACTTTTGCTGTATGGATTCAAATTTTCCTATTGTAGTAAAAATTTTCCAGGGCGTGGACGCCACTGACTCTAACGTTTGAAAAATTGCAAAACAAAGAAACTTCGTTCGTAATACTGTAGTTATGAATAAATAAACTAATGCAGTGGAGGCCAGTAATGTAATCAGTCTGTAAATTTTTCAGATTATGGAAACACTCAATTATGATATAGCTGTTAATGAATGATTAATCGATCACTAAGAAGGCATGAAGTCAATTTACTGAAATTTTTTAAACACTATTTCGCTTAATTATTGACTTATGTTTTATGAGTAGGCCTACCAAATTGTAATGACTTTAATGCCCTGTAGCATACACATTTTACGTCATAGATCAAAAGTCTCCTAATAAAAGTTGCTTATCTATGTCCCCTTTATACAGAGGTAAAATACTTCGGTGTTATTCATTAACAATCTATATAGAAGAAAATTCGTCTGCATTGGTCTACAGGTAGCGTGCCCGCCTCTAGATCCGAAGGTCGCGGGATCAAACCTGGCGCAGTCAATGGGTTTTTCAGGACGTAAACATCCTGGGCACGGAGTCTTCCGGGAGGGATTTTAAGCTGAGGGGCCCTTGCCATAGATTTACGGCACGCAAAATAACTCAAAGCTTAAATTAGAGCGTCTGGACAAAATTTTTCGGCCCTTTCACGTCCAAGTAATACCTTAGTTTCCGGAGAGGGTTAAAGGGCGATGGGGCTTACCGTCTGTCCCTCTGCCCTCTATAGGAAAATAAGCGTAACAAAATTAGCATCGGTAAACAGAAACCTCCACTTGGAGGCCCTTTGCCCCAACATGGGGGCATAGAGAGATGAGAGAGATGAGAGAGATGAGAGAGAGAGAGAGAGAGAGAGAGAGAGAGGGAGGGAGAGAGAAGAAAATATACATAACGATCTTACTTTCCTTTTGTATCAACGTGAAGAAATTTTCTGCTTTAGCAACACTAGTAGATACATTTTGAACCTATTCCAACCTCACGAAATACCTAATTATCATGAAATAAATTAATTTATATGAGTACAAATGCTTGAAAGTGCAATGAAGTCCCTGAGACCTCGAGCTGACATTGGAGGTTGCAAGATTGATGCAAATAATTTATGTTTGCCCATCTGATGACAATCACTATCTCTAGGCGTATCAAGTGATAAAGTTCCGACATCAGTCAAGTCAACGTTCCCAATCACTTCTTGTGAAGACTGGATTTAACCTGTCTCCGAGCTCCAGTGAGCATCATTCTTAATCATTCAAGAGGTTATACAGGGTGTTAAAAAAATTACGTTTACAACGTTTCAGGGATGTTAGAGGAGTTAAAAACAAACATTTTCTTTCTGCGATAAAACTTTGGCATATGCTCCGGTTTTGCCGCTAGATGGACTTAAGGGTAGATGATTTAACTGCCGTCACAACACGCACCGATTAGTTTTGTATGTACTGCTTTGATCGTCGTGTCGGAACCATCTAAATGCTACATTCCCCAATCGTTGGATCGGCAGGGGTGGGGCGGTACAGTGGTGGCCACCTAGATCACCGGACCTATCTCCACTGGATTTCTTTTTGTGGGGAGACATGAAACGTCTTGTGTATGAGACACCGATCGATATGGCAGAAAAATTAGTTGATCGCATTGTTGAAGCTGCACATGTTATTTGGGACAATGTTGACATTTTTGAGCGTTGCAGACTGTCCATATACGAAGACACCAGTTATGTAATGCCTTCAATGAACGGCAGTTTGGACACCTTCTCTAAAACGACAACTGACCTCGTTCTTTCTGGATAATACGAACAAAATTCGAATGTTGCATTTAACACTTATGTAGGCCTACACAATAAACGGCGCATATGCCAAAGTTTTGTCACATAAACAAAATGTATTTTTTACCTCCTCATCCCTGAAACGTTGTAAACGTAATTTTTTAACACCCTGTATACAAGCACTGCCAACCTTACATTTAACTTGGCTTTTTTTCACGCAATACTTTGTTATTAAGTGCCAGAGTGGTACCTACTTTAAGAGATTGTGTGGGGAAGGGAAAATGTTTGTCCGTCTGTCCGTGTGTCTGTACGCGCGATAACTCAAATACGCTTTTTCGGATTTTCTTGAAACTTGGTATACGCATTTATAACGTCCATGGAAGAACCCTATTGATATTGTACAAAATCGGTTGGACGGTAGGCTACTGGAGTAAAGCCCAATTTAGTGCCTATTTTATGGTAATATATTAGAAAGCATTTATCAAATGCAAATTAGTTATCATGACAACATTGTTTTACAGTATTCGTATGCGGCTTTGGAAATTGCAATACAGCTATGTCAAATAACATTATTCCTTCACATACGCTTATGAAAGTAGATCGTTAAATTGAGCGAGGTAGCTGAGATGGTAACGTCTTGGACTCACATTTTGGTTGCTCCTGGTTCAATTCCCGTAGCCGGTCAATTTGACATATCTTTTTTTGTATTTTTATGTGAGTGTGCGATTGTCAAGATATCACAAATCTGTATAGTTCTTCTGATGTTGGACGATTGTTGGTTGATAAAAACAACTAGACCTTTGTTCTCCCTGAAGCTCTACTTAATGAATGAATCTGGAGCTGACCTAGTAAATCAATTTAAAAAAAAAAAAAAAAAAAAAAACTTATTCTCTGCATATCATAATTGAAATTATAACTGATTAAACAAAAGCATACTGGCACTTTGTTACATCAGTTTACCTGATTTTATTTTAGTAACATTTGTAAGAGATTTTCTTGTTTTGGGTGGTACTTAGGTGACTTCTATCTGACGATGCTAAACAAATTCTCAGTAGCCTGGACGAGTCTATTATAGAAATGTCAGTTGAAGGTATGATCACTTATTCATATGCTAGTCTTCAAGGGCGTCACATTACGCTGACTAAGGTATAATGCTCTTAATTTCATCGTCCCCATTCGGCGAGTCAAACGTTGGCATTTTCTTTTGCAGTCTTCCGGAATATATTATTGTTTATTGAGGGTAAACAGTAGTTTGCATTCTCAAGTCCAAGCAGGCGGCTGACACTGTTGTCAAACCAATCTAATAATAACAATAATACAAACTTTCGGCGTGTCTTTGATTGTCGTTTCCGACTGAGACATGACAACACTTCAACACGTGGCTATTAACGAGTGTGTCCTTCTTGCATTAAACAAACAACACTTCAAAGACAGCACCACTGGGGACGACATATACGGACATGAGACCATGATTGGTGGGAGAGGAATGAAGCTTGTCTCTAGCCAATATCAGTAAACTATAGATGTTCCGCATTCGGGATAGACAATATTTACCACTCAATTAGTCATAAGCCATTCAAGATATAAAGGTGGTACTTAATTTGGTACTTATTTCAAAATATTGCACTAAAACTTTCTCACTTGAAGATTATTCGGGACACTAAAATAAAAATAAAAATCTGTCCCATAGTCAAATTCGCTTCACCCTCTATGAATTTTGTGTAATGGGTGATATTTATAAAATGAAATAAAAACATTTGTGTCAGGTTTTTGGCTCTGTTTTAACCATCAGTAGGGCTGTTGTGTGTAGATTATTTCTGCAGCAATTTCAAAGGAATCCGACCAAGGGTGAATTGAAGGTTGTGAGTTTAATCCTAAGGTGTGAGCATTTTCTCCTAAACTCCGTGGCGCTACATCCCAGAAGGGATAAGACCTACCACCCGACAGCTGCGTCATCTACCATAAGCAGACGGCAGGAGTGGAGCATGTGGTCAGCATGCCGACAACCACGGCCATTAATGGTGGTTTCCATGACCGGAGCAGCTACTTCTCTATTAAGTAGCTTCTCAATTTGACTCACGAGGCTGAGTGCACACCGTTCCAGACCTCCCTACCTCAGAAAAATCCGAGGAGGTACCGGGGATCAAACCCGGGCCGACGAATCCTGTAGTCAGCGTCAGTGAGAATTTTCTAGATTGAGTAAAAGCCGGGAATAGCCCAAGTTGGAAACGCGTGACGTCAGACATTCCGCCTGCTCGCCTCAGCCCCCTGTCCCATAAACTTGCCGAAATAAGCAACATTCATAGTTTACAAGCCTTGGTCTCTAGCACCTCCCACCATTGACTGTCCTTCCCCTCACTCGCATGTCTCTGTGTAGTCATGTACATTAAAGCATACGCAAAGTCTGGGAGGGTCAGTGAGTCTTGCAGGCCCTATGTAGCTGACATTACGCACGCACAACATTGTTAGATTCCATTATTAGCCTACTCCATGTTATGTTTTTACACTGTTTTTTTCTTCAGTTCACTCTGTCCAAAGCGGTCCCCTGAGACTGAGCGTCCTCCCCTTCACAACTCTCCATTAGATGAGAGGTGAGTGACGTGACTTGACTAGAAGAGAAAGAGAAAACATTGATTTTCCCAAAATTTGATGTCAGATAAGGTTCTTCAGTGGTTGGTTATATGGTGTGTACTAAAACTTAGGCCTGTAACTTTAACCGCTGTGCCGGAATTTTGTCCCGCAGGAGTTCCTTACATGCCTGTGAATCTACAGACCAGAGCACACACAAATCCAATCGACCTGGCCGGGATCGACAACGCGATCTTGAGCATAGAAAGCCATCGCCATGCTCAAAGCGCTACGTAGCCAACTGAATGGTTCTTACTTTGTACTGTGAAGGGCCTAGTTCCATAAGAGCGTAAGGCACAAGGACATAGTTTCGAGAAATTTTGATGTTTTTAAACAGTGTTACCACTCACAAGTAGGTGGTTTAAAGTTTAATTTTATAACAGTGTTCTGCAAATTTACAAGGTTATTGGGATTTTTTACAACTAGAGTTACCTAAACATGTTAAACAAAAACTGAAGTACTTTTCCGGTAGTAAAATATTTTTACTTTGTATTAGATTATTTGATTTTACTTTATTTTAGTAAAAACCTGTATTATACAGTGACAGGAAAACCGGATCAAGTTGGATGTGCCTTCATATCCTTCCTAAATGGCCAGGAAATCCACTCACAGATGAATCGACTTTCACCAGAATGCTCAATAGTACAAGCTGAATTATTCGCAATTAAAGAGGCTGTAATTTGGGCCAAACTTTATGATTCTAGTTGCTGTTTATATAGTGATTCCCAGACGGCACTGAAGTGTATAAATAATAGAGATAATCTAAATCTGATGGCAGTGGAAATTAGGAATGTTTTACTATCATACACACGACATATTTGCCTAACATGGGTGAGAGGCCATCATGGAGTTGCCGGTAACGAGAGAGCCGATGCTGCTGCTAAATCAGCCGCAGTTTCGAGTCTAAATTATAGCTACTCTCTTTGTCCTTACTCTTATGCACGAAGAAAGATGTGGGATCACATTAAGACTAGGTGGAACAATCAGTGGTTATCTAGTGTTAAAGGAACAGTTACAAAAGAATTATTTTTTCCAAATATTGAAACCCGACTTCAAAGCAAAATTGAACCTGAATTTGTATTAACCCAATTCTTGTCAGGTCATGGAATTTTTGGCTCTTACTTTGAAAGGTTTAATATTATATGGGAGAATGGTTATTTATGTATTTGTAAAGAAAACCAGACCATAGAACATCTACTTTTTGATTGCCCACTCTTTGAAAGGAAAATATTTTCTTTAACAGGACACTTAAACTATTGTGGTGTTAAATATGATAAACCACTCTTAAATTTTTTTAGCAAGGATTGTTGTTGTAGAGAATTCCACTATTTCATACGTTCTATATTTAAGAGTTTACGATAATTTTATTTAAACTTTAGCAAAACAGGCTACTCTAGTATACAAGATAACAGGTACATTATAAATTGTAATTGACATAAAACTATAGCCCTAATGTACCTTATGGTGAAATAGGGCTAAAAGAAATTGTATATTAAATAAATAAATAAATATACAGTGACAATTGCATGTTTGTCAATGAATACCAGTATGTTCATTAATACTATAGATAAGCAAAACAATCTATTTTGAATGAAGTTACACTCAGAAATGCAAGTTCAGTTTTTATAAACAGTTGCTTGGATGGTAGCACTGCGGAAAATAAAAACAGTTGATAAACACACCTCAGTAACAGATAAGAAGTGCGCCTTACGCCTGTATGGAACTTGGCCCTTCAAATGTATTATCTAAAATCTTAAATGTTTCGTCACAGACTTTAAGTTGGCATTACTGGAACTAAATAGAGCTGTCGTGGTAATCTGGTGACTGATGTATACTTTTCAAGGGAACCGCTTTACCCTATACAAATTTAATTCAGTGACTCTCTGAATGTTGTCGCACAATGTCAAGAAATCCACACAGCAAGACTTCACAACAAAGTTGAAGTTCGACTAAAATCCTTGAAGCTAATACCGTAGTAAATAAAATCAGGTAAACTGATAAAAGAAAGTGGCAGAATGTTTTTGTTTAATCAGTGATAATTACAATTATGATAATGCAGAAAAGGTAACTTTTTAAATCGATTTCCGAGTTAAATTCCAGATCGATTCATTAAGCAGGGCTTACGGAAGAACAAAGGTCTAAAGATTGATAAGCATATTACATTACACCGGAGACGAGCTAAGAAGGAAACTTTTAAGTCATACGAGTAATGTGCTAGAGTGAGACAGGTGTACTGGTTTTTGTTTACTCCAGGTTTCCTTCTTAGAATGGTCAGACTTTAGGTCTATTGCTTGCACAGGAGCGTTTAACCTGAAAAAATTATCACATTGAAATATAAATTCGTATACCAAGTTTCATAAAAATCCGATAAACCGTATTCGAGTTATCGCGCGTACAGACACACGAACAGACGGACAGACATTTTCCCGTCCACCATACAATCTCATAAAGTACCATAGGCCTACTGGCACTTAATTATTGTGAAATTGATTGCAAGAATGTTCGGAATTCTGAAGATAACATAGGTTCAAAACGACCTGTATTGTCCCTTGAATAGGAAAAAGAGCTAGTCTAATACAGTAAAGAAACTCAGCCCGTTTTTCTGCCAGACGGACATGCGCGCGCAGATTACCTAGCGATCCTACCGGCCATTGAGTAATACTACAATCACTACTGCGGGAAGAATGGAAATAAATAGGAGTCTTGAATTTTTATAGCAATGCGTGTTTCGAAAGGATGTTATTGTTCTGCTATAAATTGCAGTAACAATAAAGGAAGAAATCCTGAATTGCATTTCTTCACTTTCCCAAAAGATCCAGAAAGGTAAGAAGAAAAATACGTAATATTTATTGTATGCCTGCTGGCTTACTCTTGACACATGTTCTGGTGTGGTTATGTTTACATTTACTTTACTGTAATATTTTTATCTTTAATTATGTTGTAATTTCTAACAATAGATACTAATGAAATGAAAATGTTAGCAGTCTATATCACGGTTAAAAATAACAATATTTAGGATGTCGTATTGTGATCGCTTAAGATAACACAATATTTGCTGCGGTGCAGCTTATTTCCTATGTGCATTGTAATGTATATGTCAGGGCCGGTTATATATACAAACATGTGTGCCGTGTTGGCAGTCAAGAATGGCTATGTGAGCTCTAATGCACATGGCCATTTTGCAGCATGTAGCTGATTTTTTTTCTTTGCTTGCACAAACCTGACAATCAAAGATCCACATGCTCGGTTGAAAGGAACAAAGCAAAGGAATATCAGTGCACATAACTCAATTTCGTAAAAAAGTGCACATAGCCGATTTTACAGGCGGTACGATATTTATTTTCTCGAACACGATGTAGGCGTAAAGATGACGAAAACATAATCTTACATCATAAATTCTCGGATACATGTGCCATTAAGGTGTTTGCGACAGTAAACTAACATGACATCATTATCCAAACCTAGGCAAGCAATGGGCTTACCTAAAATAGGCTACTGTTAAGAAGCGTATCTAGTCCAAGGTTTTTCCCACCTTTAAAATCAACGTTTAAGTTATAAATTATATTAAAGAGTGACCTTTGAATATAGGTTTGTCACACTGCTCGTCCTCAACTTCATTGTTGAGATTGTATTTTGTTTCTGTATCTTACGGCTTCGTTCTACCTTCAATTGTTGTAATGATTTCAGGTGTAAAAAATGGGTCATCAATAGTCGGCGAGAAGACCTACTAACAAAAACTGTAAAATATTTAAATGTAAATTGCCGCCTATGTTTGGAACACTTCGAAAGCAGCCAGTTTATGAATTCCAATAAGAACTCTTTAATTAAAACTGCTGTACCGACTGTACACTAAAAGCAGTTTTGGAGTATTAGAAATTGAGAAATATTGATAGAAACCTATATTTTTATTTGAATTTTGAATTGTATTTTATGTCATATTGTATTATTTTTGTAAAATGATGACATTTCTATTCTAATGTAATATTAGGCTACTTTTAAAAATAAAAATGAGTTATAATTGGTTTTCCAAGAATCATCTTGAAGTTATTAAAACTTGTAATAAGAATAGCCCTAGGAACTGCAGTGCAAGTTAACTATCCGTCACAGGTAAGTGGCATTTAAAAATTGTGCCTGATCTTAACTAAAATATAATACATGCTTCATTGTTTCTTAAATTTAAAATTCAGTTTTGAAAGAAGATTTTTTTCTCTTATTATAACATATACTGTGGTCTACTCTTATACAATTCAACGACCCTATAAATAGCGTGCTCACTCGCTCCCTCACTTCGTGAGACATCGGGTATACTCGGCGATGCTCGTCTCTCGCAATCTAAACTTTCACGAAGAGTACAAAATTAGGAAAACCGTTTCTTTATTATGTAAGGCCTAAGTGAAATGAACACAATGAACAAATATTCTAATTTTATTTTTACTTACAATTTTCATAGCTCTGAACCACAAACATTTTTAATAAATTGCCAGTGTAAATTTCTTAAAAATCCTGGATACAATTAATAATGGCGGGTGAAGCCGCGGGCACCAGCTATATTAGGTCTATATTGATAGTTTAACCCTGAAAGTATCGCGGACAATAAAAATCCAAACACACCACGCCTTCCCTTGAAAAATTATATGATTTTTGAAAATTACACTGAATAACTTAAATCAAATAAAACTCACATCATATTCATCTGTTAACAAACAGTTGAGAAACGATACGTATTATCCACCGCCGTCTCGAGAATTACACACGAGTAATACAGTCTAAAAGGCAATGGTATTATCAGTTTTCACAGTTAGCTTTGGAAGTGCATAATCGAATCTGAGACCGTTTTTCCAGGCGGCGCTTTCTAATCGTGGAATGTACTCTAAAGCCGGAATTTTAGCTGTTTCATTAATTATTAATGGTTTAGTTTACGAATGATTCGCGTGGAAGTGTTAATAAATATAATCCTTTAATAATTATTATAGGCTACTCTTAATTTTTAATTTTTCAATTAATTATCGTGGGCGAAGCCGCGTCCACCTGCTAGTAAGCTATATTCTAAAAATGAAAGAAAATAATGGTCCATGATAGAAGAACCTCAGTAAAGAAAATATATAATAAAGAGTCAGATACCGCCACTGTGCAGTCAGAAGACCATAGACATGAATATCTGACATACAGATGTGTCACAGTCGCCACTAATATTTTATATAAATAAACTGAGTTTGTTTTCGTGCTAATACAATGAACTGGTTTTCATCAGAGTATGAATCATCCGAAAATGAAAGTTATGAGTTTATTTTGTTTGAAGAGTAAAATTCCTCATAACTAATGTTGTTTACAAATATATCGGAAATGATATCCATAGTTATGTGTTGCTGTAACATACCCTATCCAACATTTTAAATAAATGGAATTTAATATGCTTAAAACATGATTTATAAGTATGATCCGTCATGACTTCCACTGGTACAACTCGAATACTCCACCAGCCTATCCGTCAAGTCAAGTGTAATCAGAAACTCATCACAAATATAAATGACTAGCTGAAAAGGCCCGGCGTCGCCCGGGTTTTTTATTTTGTAATTGGAAATTAACTTATGCAGGACTTTCGATTTTTAAATTATGGGTCCTTATATAGGTATTTAGACAGATATATAAGCATTCATGAGCCACAGATTATTGTCTCTGTTGGACACTACATGAGAATATTATAGGAGAAAAATTCCTCCGGCACTGGGACTTGAACCCAGGACCTTTGGCTATTCGCGCCAATGCTCTACCAACTGAGCTAAGCCGGAGCTCAATTCACAGCGCCAGTTGGTAGAGCATTGGCGCGAATAGCCAAAGGTCCTGGGTTCAAGTCCCAGTGCCGGAGGAATTTTTCTCCTATAATATTCTCATGTAGTGTCCAACAGAGACAATAATCTGTGGCTCATGAATGCTTATATATCTGTCTTGAATGTTAACTGTACAATAACAGTGGGAGCCCGGTCACAAAAATCACTACTTAGTGTGCCTCACAGTACTGCATATGACATAACTTGTCTGTCTGTGAGGTAGACCATTAGGGCAATCAGTCATAGGAGAGGAGTTCCATCTGGCGCTGTGAATTGAGCTCCGGCTTAGCTCAGTTGGTAGAGCATTGGCGCGAATAGCCAAAGGTCCTGGGTTCAAGTCCCAGTGCCGGAGGAATTTTTCTCCTATAATATTCTCATGTAGTGTCCAACAGAGACAATAATCTGTGGCTCATGAATGCTTATATATCTGTCTTGAATGTTAACTGTACAATAACAGTGGGAGCCCGGTCACAAAAATCACTACTTAGTGTGCCTCACAGTACTGCATATGACATAACTTGTCTGTCTGTGAGGTAGACCATTAGGGCAATCAGTCATAGGAGAGGAGTTCCATCTGGCGCTGTGAATTGAGCTCCGGCTTAGCTCAATTGGTAGAGCATTGGCGCGAATAGCCAAAGGTCCTGGGTTCAAGTCCCAGTGCCGGAGGAATTTTTTCTCCTATAATATTCTTAGGTATTTAGAGTTTGAAATAAGAAGAACGACTTATCACATTCAAACTATTCCCTCAGAAAACGCTTGATATAGCTTTTTATGGCTCATAGAGGATGTAGAATTCTGCATCCCATCGCTTGTACACAGAAAGCTTGGTAGGGGTTCAAATAAGAAGAAACATAAATTCCGGTAATATAAAATTGTATTGTCTTTGTGGAATATTTATTTCTCACTCTCAAGTTACCATAAAACCGTTTTGGAGATGAAATTAAACAGAATTGCAATAGGCCTATCACTTTCATACTTCTCTTCCCAAAACATATTACCTTACCTCGTATTGTTTTTTCTAGGTCCAGTTTAGAGAAAGTTATGTGACTGCATTATTTTCGTGGATTTCATTTTTTAATATTTATTTATAACATGACTTATATTGATAGCTTCTCTAATTTGTTGCAGTCACATTTCATTTATTTCCAAACCCATATGAGACCACTGGTAACAATATGTTGTCATGTGAACTGTGATTTGGATTTGATAATTCTGTGTAAAAAGGGACTAAGTATTCTAAAAAACATTTGAGTTTTGGCAATAAAAATCAAAATTTTCAAAATCCTTTCTTAGTGATCACCAGGGCCCGGATTCTGATGACATAAAATTGTTTGAAAAATTACCTATAAAATGACCCTAAATTTTAAAGAAAATGACTTAATAATTACAAAGAATGACCTAAAAACTGATATTTATTTATAAAAATTATTGTGCACACACAGATATAGATAAATTTGTACATAATTCTAAAAACTGTAAATGTAGAAAAGATATTGTAGGTCTAAAAAATTTGTTCTTGATTGGAACATTTAAGAATATAAATAAGAAAATTGTTTTTTAAAAGGAGATTCTACAAAAATTATTACAGTAATTATAGTAACCTAGTGATTTATTTAAAGTAAATGCATAAAAATGACAAAATAAGGAAGCAAATGACACGAAAATGACAAAATAATGACCTAAAATTGAAATAAATGCCCTAAAAATATAAAATTGCTTAAAATGACAAAAAATGACCTAATAAAAATGCATTTCTATAATCTAGAGGCCAAGATTAGGATTTATATACAAGTTGGCAATGTCGAGGCAGCATCAATAAAAAGATGACATGTCATTAGAATCCGGGCCCTGGTGATCACTTTCATTGTAAATCAAAGGTACTCTCAAAATTCCAAGTCTCTACCTATTAAAGTTTAGCCTCTGCGTTGATTCTCTGTCATTAAGTCAGTCAGTCATTCAGGCATTCAGGACAAAGCCTCTTATATATATATATGTGAGAGAGAGAGGGAAAGAGTGAGAGAGTGAGAGATATGTAATCGTCATTAATCGAACTTCTCCACCGGTGGATTTACAGATACGTGTTTTCAAAGAGAAAACACGTTTCCACCGCTTCTTCAATTAAATCCAATAGTTCTCATGTAATTACAACTGTCTTTGTTTAATGTCATGTAAACTCGTAGAGAAATCTGGGATGAGGAGTCGAGTTCACCGAATATATCTCAAGTCATGAAGTTTAAGTCATAATAATAACTAAAGGATGCATCCACACTAAAATGTCAAATATATGCAAAATGAATGTAAAATAAAATCAGGTAAACTGATGTAACAAAGTGCCAGTATGTTTTTGTTTAATCAGTTATGACTGCAATTATGATATGCAGAATATGTTTTTTTTTTTTTAAATTGATTTCCAAGTTAAGCTCCAGATTTATTCATTAAGCAGGGCTTACCGAAGAAGAAAGGTCTACCATCTCGGCCACCTGGGTCCTTTTAACGGTCTAGTTGGATAAGCGCATGTAAAACAATAGTGTTTTTTGTCAAAGCTACCTGTATTTTAATTTCCAAGGCCTTATAAGATCACAGTAAAACAATAGCCTATGTTGTCAAGATAACTGATTTTCATTTTCTAATAAATTCTTTCGAATACGTATATTACCATAAAATAGGCACTAAATTGAGCATTACTCCGAAACAGGTCAACCGATTTTATCCATTATGAATAGACGTCTTCCCATGGACATTATAAATGTGTATACCAAGTTTCATAAAAATCCGGTAAAGCGTATTTGAGTTACCGCGTCTTTAAAATATACACTAAATTGGGTTTTACTCCGGTACCGGTCTACCGATTTGGTCCAATATCAGTAGACGTCTTTCCACGTACATTATAAATGGGTATACAAAATTTCAGGAAAATCCGATAAAGCATATTTGAGTTATCGCGACTTCTTATATATTAACATAAAAACACTAAATTGGGCATTATTCCGGTACTGGCCAACCGATTTGGTCCAATATCAATAAACGTCTTCCCATGGACATTATAAATGCGTATACGAAGTTTCATAAATATCCGATAAAGCGTATTAGAGTTATTGCGCCTTTAAAGTAGACACTAAATTGGGTTTTACTCCGGTACCGGTAACAGATTAGGTTCAAATTCAATAGGGCACTTCTCATGGACGTCATAAATGGGTATACCAAGTTTCATGGAAATCCTATACAGTCTATTAAAATAGGCACTAAATTGGGCATTGCTCCGGTACCGGTGAACCGATTTGGTTCAATATCAATAGGGTTCTTCCCATTGACATTATAAATGTGTTTTCCAAGTTTCATGAAAATCCGAAAAAGCGTATTTGAGTTATGGCGCGTACAGACACACGGACGGACAGACAGACGGACAGACATTTTTCGTCCCCACACACAATCTCATAAAGTACCATACTGGCACTTAATAATTTTACAATAATATATTATCGAACTACAACTTGCATCAGACAATTAATCCACCATGTATTTAATCAGCTGAAATGTGAATTAGCTGATTTTATTGCGTGGTTGGATACATTTCCTCTATTCTGCAGCCTTTTAATGAGCCATTGTGTGCATGGTAAATTAAAAATTAAACTTTTTTTACCAGTATGAAAATTATGCTTCTCAAATGCATTTAAATTTATTACACATAATATGTAATATCACTGTGTGATAACAGCTATAAAGCAGAAAAACATATATACCGAGTGTTAATGAATAACACCGAAATATTTTACCTGTAGCCTATATAGAGCATATATGGGCCCGCGGGCCGGAAGTGGCCCTCCCCGACTTTTGATCCGGCCCGCGGAACATTTTAAAATTTCCCTCGAAAAAGTAAATATTTTCGATTCACAGATTGATTCCTACATTGATTATCTTGTTTCTTAAATTCAAGCTCAAGCTTCTCCTTAATTTCTGCTGATTGTAAGTAAATACCTAATCTGTTCGATATTGTTCTCATTCATGTAACTTCAGCATTATACTTTATAAATATAAAAAAACAGTATCATGATTATTTTTTCATAATTGCCTACTATCTCTGGCCCGCAACTTCATCAATATCGTAAAGTTTAGCCCGTATCATTCCAAAGGTTGCCCATACCTGATATAGAGGGACATAGACAAGCATGTTTTATTAGGAGATTTTTGCTCTATGACGTAAAATGTGTATTCTGCAGGGTATTAAAGCCATTACTTTTAGGTTCTCATAAGTCAATAATGATGTGAAATAGGGTTAAACTTTTCATTTCCTAATGATCCATAAAAACCTGATTCTTAAGCATTCATCAACAGCTCATAATTTAGAGTTTTCATATTCTGCAAAATTTACAGACTAACCACATGACTGGTCGCCACTGCATTAGTTTTCTTATTCATAACTCCAGTGTTAAGAACGAAGTTCCTTTGTTTTGCATTTTTTTCTAATGTTAGAAGTCAGTGACGGCCATGCCCTGGGAGATTTTATGCTGTAACAGGAAATATTGAATCCATATAGCAAAAATCTCCTTATAAAAGTTGCTTGTCTATGTCCCCAAACAGTAATAAGAATAATATTTTAGCCTGAGAAATACAGATTCATGTAAACCTTATTTTAGAAATGTTAAAATTCTGACTGTTCCCTATATATAGATTTATAAAACATTAATTCTAACAAAGGAAAACTAATTAATCTAGGTTAAAAACAAAGATACCCATATACTCGACATGGAACTCTATTTTTATTGAAAGACAAAAACGTAGTAAATATAAGAAACCTCCATTTTATTGCATTACATTCTATAATAAATTACCTGGTAGCTACAAGGATTTTACCTCTGACGAAATTTAAAACTGTAATGAAAAGACTACTTGTTGAGAAATGCTATTATTCCATATTGGAAATTTTAGATCATGCTTTTTTAATTTTTATCGTTTTATACTTTTTTCTATATATTTATTACATTTATGTATGACTACCATGTCAATAGCTAGTTTTTTACTGCTCTTTATGACAAATAAATATGAATTAAATTGAATTGAATTGAATTGAACTGAAATGATTTAGGCAGATTTCTAAGAAAACTCTTCCTATTGCAATCGATACCATGTCATGATTTTCGAAACATTCTTTCATATCTTTACGTTTCATGCCTCCCTACGTACAAAACCACCGCCCGTTCAAAATTTATATATATCTTTACACGCTAGTGGCCGTAATTTTGAAGATATTCGAACCAAATTTTATTATGTTATTTCTAGGCCCAATAGTTCGGATAAGTTCGGTAATGAGGTTGAAATTTTGAAAACTTTATATCTCGGCTCTATGAAGTATAGAGGGAAACTTTGTTTGAATAAATTAGAGTACTCCCTATGGAGTTCACAGTGACACCAACGATTCGGGAGTTTTGGTGGTACGAGTTGGGGTGGGGGATGGAAATTCGAAATTTTTGAAACTACGTCTTCTGGAGTATCGTTGAAGAGCTCTTGATGAGTAGGCTACTCTACAAATCAATAACTAGTTTCTTGATAGTTCTCATATAAGGCGAGATTTGAATGTTTGAAAAACAATAACACTTAAAAATATACCTCAGCCTGAAGGCCTGCCGAAAGGAATGTGTGAGGACCGACTAAGGAAAAAATTACCAATGTAATAGAGTTTGAAATATTAAAAGTAATAATTACACACCTTTAGAACAATAATGCATGGCAAAATAAAAAATAAATACTAAAATATAATATCAATTTAAAACATTATAAACAATTCTCTTTTTATAAAAACGATTTCAGTTTTATTTATATTTCATATGGTGCATTGTACACTTTGATATTGCTTTCAAAATCTACCTCAGCCTGTAGGCTTGCCAAAAGGGATTTTTTTGTTTTTGTTTCATAGAACAAAACCCAGTAAATATGCAATGAAATACGCAAAATGGTATTTCGCAAAATGGTATTTAATAAGCAAAAAACAACTGAAACATATAATAAAGTGCAATATTGAATCTGCATATTGGTGATTCTCCATACCAGTATGAATAAGCACTTAGGCACTTTTGCTAGCAGGTCTGAGCTGGAAACTGAGTTCATTATTAATTTGGGGTCACTTGGAAACAAGCTGTCCATCAGTCTGACAGCCTTTGTAGTTGTACGCACCGCTACATTGTATTGTTTATAATGCCAGCGTGAAATACGATTTCGATTAACCTCGCCAAACACCACCATTTTGAAACTTATCGTCCTTCTGTTTGAAAAACTTGATATGTGCTAAGGCTATTGCTCATGTTTAATGCTATATTCAATAAAAGAGTATTCCATGGTTCATTGAATAGATTAGGAATACATGAAATTTCAACCATTCCTAGGTGTGGATTGTCATAAGTAGGGTTCGGATGTTTATGACTTTTTTTTTTTGCACGACGTAACTAATTAGTGGTACTTACGAATATTGTTGCCGTGGATCGTAACTTGACATTCCCACACGCAATCTAGTTGCTATGAAAACAAAAGAAATATCAGTGCTGTAAAAATGACAAAAAGCACACGTGCTTCATCATAATACAAGCCTTTATGGAAGACCGGAACCAAGGCCCCCTAGTTTGTGGCGACTTTAACAGGACAAATATTCAGTCCCCATAACAAACCAACACATGCGAATCACTTTCTAAAATAACATATATCTTCAATATTGTATATACATAATATTTTCAGCGAATATCTCAATTAATATAATTAAATTGGTATAAATAATAATAATCGTGCAAAAAATAGCATGGCTCATGACGTAAGCTCATGACGGAACACGGAAATTGAAATTTTCAAACTCTCTCGTCGACCCGTATGCACCGCTTACGGCACTTGTACCGCAATATACTATATCCTAACCTCCGTTCTCGCCACAAACACCAAATACGAATTGCACGTTTGTTATTCTAATTTAATCTAATCTAATTTTATTTTGCATATAAAGTCATATTTTGGTCATGTTTGTGGTCTTGGTCACATTTTAGCCATATTTGTAATTTAAAGTCATATTTCAGTTACAAATTCAGTCAAGGAGCACAATTATTCAGTGTATGTACTAGCCTATATGGTCCAGTCAAATTTGAAATTGATTTCATTAATTTAATGTTTATTGCCAAATTATAAGCAACTTATATTTTGAAATCAATGCAATTGTTGATATTTTATAGGGACACGCAAGATCTACAAATTATTACGAGTATTCGGGACCGATGAAGCGAGTAAACAGGAGAAAATTCTTGAAAAATAGAAGTTCATCACAAGTGAAACTGTAAATCACCAAAATTGTTAAAAAAATGATTATCTGGTTGAATTCATGTGATGTAAGATTTTAGTACTTTTAAGTGTTTTAAATTGGAACATTTTTTAAAGTGATTTATTACGTCATATTTACGGATTTTCGGGTCATATTTAGTCATTTTTAAGGGAATATTTTCAGTCATATTTTTCAATCTTTAGGTCTCAAACATCCGAACCCTAGTCATAAGGAATAAATAATTAGTCACGCGTCGCCTTAGATTCGTATTTGATGTAATTCGAAACTACCTTATGGAGGACTTTCGATTTTTAAATGTTATATCTAGAGCCCGGATTTCCATGCAAATGCATGTTTTTATATACTTTGGTTACACTTCTCAATCTTTGTAGTTACACATTACATGACTTATGGATTCCAAATAAACATATTTTTTCCGTGCATGTTTGCATATTTCGGCCTTTTTACGGCAAAATTCATGCATAATGCATGTTTTGGATTTTTTGGGCTTAATGTAGCATATTCAGACGTTTTTAATGCATATAAACCCTCATTATCTGGTTTTAGTGCATAATATCAAGTTACCATGCATAACTGTGCATATTTTGATTATGCCTCCCTAAAATCTTTTCTTTTCAAAGAAACGTAAAAACGTTGTATTGCATTACCATTGTTATAATATTTTGATTGACTTGGCAACAGAGTCTGCCACCTGCATCACTTTGAGAGTGCAAGCTACTGTTTACCCTAAATAAACAGTAATATAATACACAAGGCTACAAAAGAAAATGCCGACTCGCCGACCCCCACCACCTTCCTTTGAAAGAAAACTGCTAAACAGAATGCCCACTGCTTGAATTTGTCAGTCACTAGCCATTGTTGAAGACTTTGAATATATCTTTAGAATCGTGTTGTGGAGAAGCGGGTGTGACAGTCAGGGAAAAACTTAAGAAGGTACTTAGTTCAAACCCTGATCTTAAACTTCTGAAAACGTGAAAGACGTATTATGTGGAGAAAATGTAAAAGACATGGAATTCGATCTCATCCTCAGTCAAATTTCTTCCCTTAAGTAGGCCTATGCACCTGTTACGTCTTGTGAAATTTCCTTTTCTGCGTTCAAGAATGTCCTAACTGATAAACGCACGAGTTAAAGTGAGGAGAATTTGGAAAAACTCGTATATTGTTTTAAGAGAAATTGAAATATATTGCAGTACAGTGCGGATTTTTGATAGTGCATGTTTCGCCCTTCATTGTGCATATTTGGAGATACGATAGTGCATGAATGCATGCATATTTTTAAGTTTGATAGTGCATGAAAATCCGGGCTTTAGATCCTTATGCAGGTATCTAGCGTATGAAGCGAAGAAGAACGACCTATCACACTCAAAGTAGATCTACTCCCTCAGAAAACGCTTGATATAGCTTTTTATCGCTCATACAGGACTTATAATTTTCCGACCCATTGCTTCTATACTATCCCTGGTAGCGGGCTGAAATAAGAAGAAACGGAAATTCCGGTAATATAAAATTTTACTACCTTAATGGGATGTTGTATTTCCCACTTTCATGTTGCCATTTCGGGGCTAATATCAAAAGAAAATCAATATCCCCTTCACACTTTCTTCCCAGAAACCTGGGACATAAAACTTCACTGTACACATAGGACTAAAAATGTCCATCTTATTTTATCTCTCTTTACATGCTTAGGGCTCACAATAAACATCGCTATTTCTCAAATAATACAACGAGGAATAACGTATCAGTGAATATTGTATTTAGACATAGCCTACTCACTACCTATCGTTGGCGCAAACTCAGGCTGAATATTATGCACTCTGCTATACGACCTCTTATTCTACGAGGGTTGGTCAATAAGTAAGGTCTCCAACACTCTAGCCCAAGCTCACAACGTCGGACGAGAGATTTGGCACCACTGCCATGTTCCGCTATGTCCCCTCTTTCAATCGAGCCATTGCTGCAGCCGCTGAACCTTATAGTGTCCGAGATAGAGCTGTTTGAAATGGATCTCCCGATTTCCGCCCCCGCCAAGTGCGCCTAAGCGAAGTCATACGGTTTCTTACTGCAAAAAAGTTCCGCCGATTGAAATTCACAGACAGCTTTGCGAAGTTTATGGAGAGGGATGTATGGACATAAAAAATGTGCGTAATTAATGGGTTCGTGAGTTTAAACAGGGCCGGACAAATATTTATGATGAAGAACAAGTGGGAGACCAACAACAGCCGTCACAGAAGAGATTGTGGCAAAAGTCGATGAATTGGTGCGACAAGATCGACGCGTAACTACCCATGAACTTTGTTTATTGCTTCCTGACATTACTAAAGGTTCCATACAGACCATTTTGAGTGACAAATTGATGTTCCATAAGGTTTGTGCGAGGTGGGTTCGCGGAGGCCGCACTTGGCGGGGACGGAAATCGGGAGACCCATTTCAAACAGCTCTATCTCGGACACTAAAAGGTTCAGCGGCTGCAGCAATGGCTCGTTTGAAAGAGGGGAGATAGCGGGACATGGCAGTGGTGCCAAATCTCTCGTCCGACGTTGTGAGCTTGGGCTAGAGTGTTGGAGACCTTATTTATTGACCAACCCTCGTACATCAAAATGTGAAGTGAGAAAATCATATTATCCATGCTCAAGTTAGAGATGGATTGCATCCAATATTATTACATCGATTTCATTCTTCAATATGGATTTATAGAAATTATTTCTACTCTAGCTTCTCTGATTATTTGTCAAAGCTCAGTATGATGCAACTTCCAAAGCCACCTGTGAACACTGGAAACAATACTGTTGTCACGGGAACAATTGTTATTTCTTAATTTCTTTTGGTGAATTTTGTATAATCTTTTCACAAATAATATCATTTTACAAGGGAAGGTGTGCTTTCTTCCCTGGTTGAAGTGGGTATGAGTGCGAAATTTCTTGCAAATTGGTCAAAGCATGTAGATTTGTATAAGGAACATACATACATACATACATACATACATACATACATACATACATACATACATACATACATACATACATACATAGATACATACAAACATTCATACCCACACACGTTCAAAAATATACTATTAAGAAGATTACAGTGATCGCCGCTTAATGTAATCACGGATAATTTTATCAACCGGGCAATGTTATCATTTTTATGAAGTCCCGCACGGATTAATACCGTTATATTGAAAAAAAAAACAATTTATTGTGATCAAAGTTTCTGTTTATGTTATCACATTTTCCTTTTGGGGCTTTATTTCCAAGTACTGTACGTCATTCAAAATTTCGTTTTTTATGGTTTCGTTTCTAACTCAACTGTATTGTGTTGTATTAGAAGTAAGGGTACTGTTCCCAGCTCACAGAATGACCAGTTCGAGCGGGTGGCATTACCTAACTTTCTCTTTTAAGCAATAAAACCTGTTTCATCCCTCAGTTAAGCTGCAGCCTTTGGTTTATGAAGATAACAGTGTTGACAGGCAGTGATTGCTAATGTAAAATAAAAAGATTTGAACAGACAGAATATATACATTATATCACCATATATCAGTATAGACTTCCAAAAACACTCGTAACTGAGTATGGAGTATTGGTTAATGGACTCCTAAAGGAGAGTAAAAACAATTAAAATCTTTGTTACTGGTTGTAATAATAGTTGCTTCCAGTCTATTGCTGAATTAGCCTACGAGTGATTCAATAATACACAGAAACTTATTAAGTGCCAGTATGGTACTTTATGAGATTGTGTGTGGGGACGAAAAATGTCTGTCCGTCCGTGTGTCTGTACGCGCCATAACTCAAATACGCTTTTTCGGATTTTCATGAAACTTGGAAAACACATTTGTAATGTCCATGGGAAGAACCCTATTGATATTGAACCAAATCGGTTCACCGGTACCGGTGTAATGCCCAATTTAGTGTCTATTTTAATAGATTATATTACAAAGGCGCCATTACTCAAATACGCAGTATCGGATTTCCATGAAACTTGCAAGGGGATGGTACGAACCTTCATGTCGAAACCCACCCTCAAATTTTGTACACATGTAGGTCATTCTAAAATGGAATAGTACACAAAAAATTAGCTGTCAGTTCGAACTGCAAGTCTATGAAAATCACGTCACAATATCGCGAAAAAAGCATTGTCAGAGCGCCTCATCCCGTCTAGCAGGGATGCGGTCTGTGACTGAGGTACAAGGTCTTGAGCAAGGCATGCGGGCAGTCGGCTCAACACAACACTAGGTTTGTTCGCAAAGCAGTCAGAAACCAGGAACAAATCGTTCGCGCATGCGCTCTTTTTCCACACGCGTTCGCAAAGCGAGAATCCGTGATTCTGATTTCAATCTTCTGTTCGCAAAGCTCTCACGGACAGTTTCTGTACTATAAGAAAAATTTGCAGGCTCTACCATGAATTGTTATCAGAGACATGCGCAGTAACCTATTTTCACGCGCCTGACTCCTCCCTCCAAATCCTTGCTCCAGATTTATAAGCATAGGCTACTTATATGTATGAATAATGGAAGATAATTAAAACTTTCCCAAAATATAGTTTATATTGCCGATGTATATTGCATGTATAACATGTTAAAGGGAAATGTATATTTTATTTGCATATTATATCGATTAAACGCAGAAACTATCGATTCCAAATTCTTGTAACCGTTCGCAAAGTGCAAATCACGGGTAAGTTACAGACTGGACATGCGCAGTACAACCAATTCTCAAGCAGTCACTGATTTGCTTTGCGAACAAACCTACTGTAGTCACAGTATGCAGTTGCATGATCACTTCCCCGTGCACGAACAGCTTGTTTTAAACTTTCTTCTTCTTCTGCCTATCCATTAATGGATGTTGGCGATCACATGATGCATCTTCATTCTATGAACCACAGTATGTAATAGTTGATCTACCCTTGGTAATCCTGTCCACTGCTTAATGTTATCCAGCCAAGATATTCTTTTTCGCCCTCTTCTTCTTTTCCCTTCTATTATCAACTGTAGAAGCATATATTTAGTATTCCGTAATAGATGTCCTAAGTATGCAGTTTTTCTTCTTTTAAAAATCCTTAGTATTTCTCTTTGTTTGTGTAGCCGTTGCAATATTTCGGTATTAGTTATTCTTGCTGTCCATGGAATTTTAAGCATTCTACGGTAGATCCACATTTCAAAGGCCTCGATCTTTTTTGCTGTTGTTGTATTCAGTGTCCATCCTTCAGAACCATACAGAAGTATAGACCAGATGTAACATCTTACAAATACATCTTAAACTTTACTATTCAATAAATGTGAAACAGAAGTGCCTAGTGTCGATAGAATGGGAAATGCACAAATTTGCTTTGCACCATGCACATCGAAACAAGTGCTCCCATATCACATTCTGCTTCTTAACACTTGTGTTGGTTCGATAGTTTATAGCAACTGAAAGCACATTAATAGGATTCAACACGTCTGTAGAGACAATCATGGTGACTTCCTTCTATTAACTGTCAGACACACAGATCGCAATTCATCACTACGGTCGTTGTTTATACTGCTATGGCAAGAAGAAGGCAGCCCGTGTTTGATAAGCTGGTGAATGAGTCACGTAAGTTGCAGTATGCGCTACAAAGATCCAGGAACAACCAACTAAGGTCGCTTTCAAATTTCAAGCTTCAATTTAATGGTTTCACAGTTCAAACTTGTTGGTATAGGCCTACGCAGTGGCGGACGCAGGGGGGGATAGGGGGGTTACATCCCCCCCCCCCGAAATTTGAAAAAGTACTCTAAGTGGCCAGTTTTATAAACTAATTGTATATGTAAGTTGATTAATTTTTTTTAGTATACTTTCTACTTATTCAAATCCCCCCCGAAAAAAATTTCTGCGTCCGCCACTGGGCCTACGCATTTATGACGTCCATGAGAAGTACCCTATTGAATTTGAACCTAATCTGTTGACCGGTACCGGAGTAAAACCCAATTTAGTGTCTATTTTAAAGACGCGGTAACTCAAATACGCTTTACCGGATTTTTATGAAACTTTGTATACACATTTATAATGTCCATGGGAAGACGTCTGTTGACACTGGATAAAATCGGTTGACCTGTTTCGGAGTAATGCTCAATTTAGTGCCTATTTTATGGAAGTATACGTATTCGAAAGAATTTATGAAATGCAAATCAGTTATCATGACAACATAGCCCTTTGTTTTACTGTGTTCTTATAAGGCTTTGGAAATTAAAATACAGTTAGCTATGGCAAATAACACTAGTGCTTTACATGCGCTTATCCAACTAGACCGTTAAACTGACCCAGGTGACTGAGATGATAACGTCTTGGCCTCACATTCTGGAGTTCTATGGTTCAAATCCCGAAACCGGCCAATTTGACTTTATTTTTGTATTCTGCATATCATAATTGCAATCATAACTGATTAAACAGAAACATGCTGGCACTTTGTTACATCAGTTTACCTGTTTTCTTTTAATTTTATGAATGAATATTTTAAATTCTGTTTTGTAGTGTATTGTATATTATATATGAATAAATAACTTTCATTTAATTCCTTCGGCTATTGTTATCAATTGGCTAATATTATCAGATTAACTGCGTCCCGAAATGATCACAATAAGCGGCGTGCACTGTAGATACATTTCGTGATAAAATATTATCATGGCTGTACACGATCATTCCATGAGTTAGTAGAAGTCAACGCTGCCCTGAGTTCTGCATTCAAGCCGTAAAGTTCATCTTGATGTACAACACGCCTGGAAGTTAGTTTTGATTACGTTATTTGTTTTCCCCAGCGAATGAAGTGGTGTAATTAATCTGAACCAAGTCTCAATGTCGGTCTCCTGTAGAATTCAGTGGTTTACAACTATCATATTGAGTGGCATCTTGTGACGGTTACAAACTGTTGGAAACCACTGCAGAGCCACCGGTGGCCAAAACTAGCGGGAATGCTTTTACATGGAGTTTAAATGGGACAGGCGCACACGCAGCTCGTTGTCGCTGCTAATGCTCGCTGCAAGTAGTCGGGTTCACTAAGCCATTTCATAAAATATGGGAATTTTTCCCTCAAAGAGAGAATTTATAAAATTATTGTAATTGGGTGGTCCAAAATAAGTTTAAAACCTCAAATTCTCCAAATATTAAGGACTTAGGTGTATCTGAAGTGGTTTCATGTGTAAAATCTATCGATTTACTTATTTATTGCGTTGAGTTACTCTTTTTGCCATTTTTAGCATGATTTTAACACTCTTTTTATTACCAATTAGTCAAGAGTAATCAGCTACGTCCATTTTAATTTGATAAAATATACATCTTAAGGTACAATTTGGTATAATATTAACTTCAAAAAATATATGTGGTTAATTACTATGTAAAATAACAAACAAGTGACTATTTGTCCCACCCGTAATGATGATAGTTTTGTTAAATTACTATTGATGAGTTAAATAAATGTTCTGATAATCTGGAAACAGTTTATAGTTTGTATTTAATCCCTCATACTCTCATTAATAACTACATTAGGCTAAGACCCTAACAGTAATAGCAGAATAGAAAATGAGCTTTTGTTTTGCATCATTAAAATCAGTGTCCAAATTATGTCCCACCCTTAATAGATTTTGAGAAAAAAATTTAAAATATTTAAAATAATGCTTTGCATGTAGTGTGGAGGAGAAGGCATTGTAAATTTTACAGATTGTGAAGAACCAATTCTAGTTTATTATTTATGATATGTAATAAACAAAAATAGTTTTCATAATTTTCTAGAACGTGCCACCCATAATTATGAAATGGCTGCACTAGTGGCTGGCTTCCGCTTCTAATCCACTTCTGTCGTGCTACAGTGGCATACAGCTCCCTTCTTGAAGAAACTTAAGGCCTCCAATCTATTGCGTGCCCTTATGTGAAATCTAATAGCTAATAACTACGGCAAGACATTTACTCACAAAAAATAGAAAATATGAAAAACAAAATATGCATTTATGGCCTGAAAATATTCAAAAATTAATAAATTATCCTTTATTGCTGACTACTCCACTCATATGCCGCGTGTTTGATATTGACCAAAAACGTTTACCAATTCCTCGGATATAGACCAATCACGATAGTTTATATCATAAAATGCTTGCTATTAATATGAGGAAGGGAGTTTACCTGATAAAATATTCAGCACGTTACTGGACACTAAGCATCAATATGCCTGATTAATATGTCACATGCTGCCATTAAGCATCACGAAAACAGATTATCTTATACAACATAACTTGTTTGAAAATTGAAATAATACAAGTGTATGTTACATTGATTAACAACACAATTTCGATTCGGTGCAAGCCAGTTCGTGTGCTTTTATTATGTTCGTCTGTTAGCTTACATGAATGAAGTTAACTATGTCTTGTATGCACAATTGGTAGCACTGGTCACAACATGATAACTCGAATCGATTCATGGATGGTTGATTCATAATATGCCATGAACTCGAAGCTGTTAGTTTTGTTTTTATATAATAAAGCACGAAAGTAATTATTATTTGTATAATCCGTCACATTTTTATTCATGGATTAGTCTAATAAATCGCATAGGCGTAACCAGGCCGACCATATGGGGGGGTTATAACATATGGGGGGGTTATAATACCCCCCTGGGAGAGGGGGGCCCGGGGGTCCTCCCCCGGAAAATTTTAAAAATTAAGATGCAAAATAACGAGTTTTAAGCTTCCGGGGGTCCTTCCCCGGAAAATTTTAAAAATTAAGACTCAAAATAACGAATTTTAAGCTTCCGGGGGTCCTTCCCCGGAAAATTTTAAAAATTAAGACTCAAAATAACGAGTTTTAAGCTTCCCACGCATTAAGTAATTTATGGGCAGACTTAAAAAAATTATACAATTTTCCTTTTTTTTAGTCAATGGCGGGGGGGGGGGTTCAAACCCCCAAAACCCCCCCCTCGTTACGCCTATGATAAATCCAACTCGAGTTGACGAGTTTCATAAGATAAGATAAATCTATCCATAAACTCGTAAACTCTCGTGGAATTACTTATGATAATTAGCTTTCTGGAAGTAATGCGTTGATTTTAGAGAGCAATTTAATGGCATTATATTTAATTTTCAATAAATAAACTTGTTTTGTTGCTAGTAAAATAAGTAAATGTACTGGGATACGTGGTTCAGCAAAATTTAAAATGAATACAGAAAATCTAAATCGGCTGAGATTCTCAAATAAAAATTATTTTCTATTGTCCGAAAGCAATTATTTGTGTTGTATATGAAAAAGTTTCTAAATAACTCCACTGAAACAATATTTACATATTCAGAACAACACTTCACAGAAAGCTATAAAAACAATCAAAATGAGCGAAAATACAGAAAAAAATAACATATAACTTGAAAACCACGAAAAAGTCAAAATAATGCCATAAAAATTGTTCTTATTTAGTTGCCTAATTCATGATATACACTTATGTACATTCGAGCTATCGTTCAATAATAATGGTATAAAAATTATGCAAAATTACCTTGCCCTACCAATAATAAAAACAACTTTTATAAGCAACCGATGAAGTTCACTCAAAGCTGATTTTTCTTCCAGAGTTTTGGGTCAAACGTTTCTACTGCTTCGTCTGAAATAATCGACGAAACAGAAACAACACGAAAGCTAAACTAAGCAACAAGGAAATAGAATTGAGAGAAGAACTAATAAAAGAAGGAAAATAGAAAGGAAGTGAAGAACAGATGAATAATGCAAGAAAGAAATGAGAACGGTGGTATGAAAATAACACACTTGTAATAATTACAGCAATTAACAAAGTTTTGGAGTAATGAGTTTATTGTTTATAACAGCTTCTAGGAGAACAATGCATGGAGAATCACACAACTTCTGAGACAGCGAAAAAGAACTGTCCCATTAATTGCCTCAATCAGCCTTTTAAAAGGAACTTACCCGCGTTTAAATGCCCCATGATGAATACAGAACGTCCCTCTTTTTAAGTTTCCCATTATTTTCGAGAAAAAATAGCTTCCCTTACTAAAAAGTATTATTTCATCTTCCATTAAAATGGTCAAATTATAGCTTAAGCCATTTTTAGGTAGATTTCGAAGAAAAGTCTACCTATTGCAATCGATACCATGTCATGACATTCGAAAAATTATTTCATATCTTTACGTTTCATGCCTCCGTAAGTACGAAACCACCGACCGTTAAAAAAAAAAGTGATATTTATACACATATTTATATCTTTACACGCTAGCGGCTGTAATTTTGAGGATATTTGAACAAAATTTTATTATGTTATTTCTAGGCTCAATAGTCGGACAAGTTCGTTAATGAGCAAAAATGCCCGTGGGAGGGGGTTGAAATTTTGAAAAAAATTATATCTCGGCCCCACTGAAGTATAGAAGGAAACTTTGTTTGAATAAATTAGAGTACTCCCTATGGAGTTCACAGCGACACCAAAGATTCGGGGGTTTGGGGGGTACGAGTGGGAGTGGGGGTGGAGGGATGGAAATTCGACATTTTTTGAAACCATGTCTTGTGGGGTATCGTTGAAAAGCTCTTGATGAGTACTCTACAAATCAATGACTGTTTTCTCGACAGCTCTCACATAAGGCGAGATTTGAATGTTTGAAAAAGTGCTTTTTCCTCTCTTTTGCAGTTATTATTGCGGGTTTGTCATGCCAAAGCTAAAGAAGAAGAGTGCTGCGCAGCGACAATAAATTAAACCAACAACTCTTCGAAATCTACCTCAGCTGTAAGCCTGCCAAAAGGGATTTTTTAAATGTCGCAATCAATCTTTTAAGACTGAGAATGCAAGAGTGAGAATGATGCACGTCTTTTTTCTTACGTTTTTTCACCGTCGATTTTTCATATAAAATCTCCCTTGTTATAATATTATAATTAGAATTAGAATTGTAATCCAAAATTTATATATAAGCACATAAATCCTAGTTATCATTTCCTATGGATTTTATTGTAATATGTGTTGAATAGTATTAATGGTTTGTTAAATGATGCAGTAAAGTTATTATTATTAGTTTTAACATACAAATTCAGATGCTGTACAATAATTCCAGAAAAGGTGGCCTTCATCAGAGGAAAAGCAGAGCAAACTTTACATACATATGAATCAAGGTAAGTGTGAGTAAATAGCTTCCTATCAAACATTAGTATTAAAAATTAGAAATTGCATCGCAAGAAAATTTTATGCAAAACTTTAAATAAAATAATAAAATTTACAATATAACTTAAATTAAAATTTACGAAATTAAATTTTAGTATACCGAGAACCGTTACAAACGTCAATGTGACCCCTTAATATGAAGCCTCTATATTTAAAAATATGTAGGTATGATCCTCCTGAAAAAATAGTTTTGTTAAGGCTTATCGCTTCTACCCGTTATCGTACTTGCAGCAATGCAACCAATGCTTCCAAATTGGGGTCCAATCTGTTACTGGGGATAGAAGAGGAAATAATATCTGGTTAAAGTGGCGACCACCGGTGGCGGAGTTTGTAGCTGACACGACCTATGACACGCCACAGGTGGCGACCACTAGCAGCTCCGTGTGCTTATGCTACAGGGACAATTTGAGCTTTGTTACACTTCAGTTTTAGATGTGCTACATGAATATATGAATTCGTTTGTATAACAGGTCCCTATGAAGATGGGAATAAATGTGGAGTTGCCGTTGAAAGAAAGGAGTTTTAACAATTGCCTTCCTTCTAGCTGTGGTTATCAGGTGAAAAGGTTTTATTTTATTTTATTTTATTTTTTATTTTATTTTATTTTTTATTCGTAAAACATTATACATACATTCATTACTGATGCCCGAATGAGCAAAAGCTCGTGCTCGGGAACAGCTCAGCACAGCAACAGAAAAAGTGACCACTGGAAATTACAAAACAAAAAATTCAGGGCAAAGCGACGCTACAAACAAAACCCACACAAAGTGTATTGACAGAATACTTAACCACAGAAAAACTACAGAATGAGAGAAAATATCGTATTTATTGAAGCTGTGTGGAGGGGACTGATGCCGGTTGTCGACCAAGAGCTAAGCTAAGTTAGTTTAGCTTAGGTCCCATACTGAGAGGGATTTCATATATAGTTGTGCCGACAAAACTACATATGAAATCCCGCACTGTATGTGAGCTAAGCTAAACTAACTTAGCTTAGCTCTTGGTCGACAACCGACATGAAGGAGCCTGCAGATTTCATATTTCAAATTCATGTAATGTGCACACAATTTCACCCAAGTTTTAAAGTGCGTTTCTGAACTTGAGGCGGTGCTCAAACTCAATGTAAATTTAGGGTTCACACGCGGAGGCCTTCTTACCACTTATTGCAATTTATCTGATAGACCTTTGACATCAGAGATTTAGGCCTATTTTGTGGAAAGGCTGTAAGGTAAGTAAGATAATGCTAATTAGCATGCGTTGTTAGGTTAGAATATGTGAACGAATTGAAAAGATTTTTTTGCACTCCTTAGCTAGTAAGTGGTACTTACGAACTTTGTTTACATGGATCGTAAGTTGACATTCCCACACAGTCTTGTTGCTAAGGCCGGTTGCGATGAGGTTAAAACACTTACGGTCCAAGCGCTACGTCATAATTCATTACGATACACTTCATAATACAAGCCTTTATGGCCACGGCCCCCAGGACAAATATTCGGTTCCCATAACAACAAACACATGCGAATCACTTTCTGAAATAAACATCTATTTTCAAGAATGTATTTACATAATATTTTCAGGTAATATCACAATTAATATAATTAAATTGATATAAATAATCATCGTGCAAAAAATAGCATGCAACACACGGGGCCGTAAAGGCATTTACGGGTCTCGAAAACTTAAAAACCCTCGGCTGCGCCTCGGGTTTTCAATCTGTTTCCTCGACCCGTAAACGTGCCTTACGGAACTTGTATCGCAATATACTATTTAAATAATATTTGACCTTATGGTTCGATTTAGTTAAGTTTAGTAAAAATATTGTATAACTTGCCTGGTGAACAACTCAATACGTGGACATTCACGGCCTCTTATTCTATATAAGTACAATACGTGAAGTGAGAAAGTGTTGGCCATGCTTACAGCTAAGAAATATCTGAGGGGAATGTTCGATAAATTTCGGAAATTATTCTTTACGGTGGAAAGTTCAATAAACGTTTGCAGTCACTTGTTTTCTTCCCATAGCCTGCGTTTTTAGTCGCAACATTCAAAGAAGGGGCTATAAGGTATTTATAGCATAATTAGCGTAAAATTGTCTTTTACGATTCTGTACAAGGATGTGTGAATCACTGCCTTCTAAACTGTATTAATCGTGTATACACTGCCTGTCCTATACGGCTAATTTTGCGTACTCTGCGACATTACAGATGGCAGCACCTTTCACACCCAGACTGCTTCTTGTTTTTTGCTACGACATTGTTGATTATGTAGTGCTGTGACCGCCGTCTCATAATCACTGCCTTCTAAACTGTATTACTCCTCGAGAGGGCGGTGCTCATAATATAGTCTATCAATGCGTCTAATTAATTTACATTTATTTTAATTATTGCTCCAAAATTCCATTTCAAGGTAAGTGTCATATACTGGAATAATATTACGTTCTAAACAAATAACACAAGTATCTGTGTCTGTTTAATGCTTGTTTTGATTAGTGATTGCTGCAATCTGGGTGTGAACTGTGTCGCCTCTACTGGATAAATTAGGCAATTTAACAATACTCTGAACTCCATGTTAAAATAAAGCATAGGACAGGCAGTGTAATTCTCGAGACGGCGGTGGTGTGAATACTTCTAACTTTTATTTGGGCAGAGGAAGTTATGTGACTTTCACATCAGATTTTTTTCACTTGTTATTAAGTGCCAGAATAGTACTTTATGAAAACTGTTTGGGAAACGGGAAAATGTCTATCCGTCTGTCTGTATGTCCGTGTACGCACGATAACTCAAATACGCTTTATCGGATTTTCATGAAACTTCGTATACGCATTTATAACGTACATGGAAAAAGCCTATTGATATTGGACCAAATCGATTGACCGGTAGCGGAGTAATGCCCAATTTAGTGCCTATATTATGGTGATATATTAGAAAGAATTTATCAAATGGAAAACAGTCCTCATGGCAACATATTGTTTTACAGTTATTGATAAATTTCATGTAATCTAACTTATTTATAATAAATTATTGACTTATCAGATACTTCATTCAACAGATATTGTAAAAGGTTGCCCCCACATCCTTGGTAGACGGCATCTTACTATTCCATATTGAGGGTATAAGACTGAAAATTCTTAAATATTTATATTGTTTTACAGTGTTCATATACGGCTTTGGAAGTTGTAATACAGTTAGCTTACACAATTAACGTTTTCCACATATTCCTTCACATACGCTTATCAAAGTAGACCTTTGTTCTTCCGAAAGCCTTGCTTAATGAATCGATCTGGACCTTAACTCGGATATCTATTACAAAAATAACTAATTTTCTACATATTATAATTGCAATTATCAATGATTAAACAAAAGCAATCTGGCACTTTGTTACATCAGTTTACCTGATTTTATTTCTATTGTTGGTCTGTAGTCTACTTAATCATGACAAGTTAGTTTTAGAAAGCAGTTGTATATGTGAAGGAGAATGGAGTAACTCATTCCGAATCTGTTTAATTTAGACCATTGAATGAGGTCCCGTTAAGACAAGAGTTACTTTTTTATACCAATAGCAGTAACGGCTATTACAAATAATTTAGAGACATGGACTGTGAACTTAGCTGCTAGTTGTCAAGTTCTAAAGGATAGAAATATCTATTGTTCTCCTTGAATTCATATTTGGTTTGCCTCAGGGTTTTAGAATGGATCGAAACAATAACATGAGTATTTGCTGTGTCATAACAATTGACATTACAATGGACAAATGTTTGACTTGTGAGTTCCTGAAGCTGTAATATATTTCCAGTGTAACTATAATGCTCTAAAACTGGTTCCCGTTGCATGGAATAGCATAAATGTATGACTAGCCTGAAGAGTATAGACGGAGGTAAATTTCAACTTGTTTAAAAATTAACGTTATGTTACAGGCAATGTAACTAACTAGGAGGTGCCCGCGGCTTCGCCCACGATAATTAATTGAAAAATTAAAAATTAAGAGTATAATAATTATTAAAGCATTATATTTATTAACACTTGCACGCGAACCATTCATAAACTAAACCGTTAATAATTAATGAAACAGCTAAAATTCTCGCTTTAGAGTACATTCCACGGTTAGAAAGCAAGCGCCTGGGAAAACTATCTCAGATTCGATTATGCAGTTCCAAAACTGACTGTGAACACATAATACGTATTGTTTCTCAACTGTTTGTTGACAGACGAATATGATGTGAATTTTATTTGATAAATTCAGTGTAATTTTCAGAAATTATATAATGTTTCAAAGGAAGGAATGGTTTGTTTGGATTTTTATTGTCCGCGATACTTTCAGGGTTAAACTATCAATATATTATAGCTGGTGCCCGCGGCTTGAACCGCCATTATTACTTAAATCCAGTATTTTTAAGAAATTTACACTGGCAGTTTATTAAAAATGTTTGTGGTACAGAGCTATAAAAATTGTAAGTAAAAATAAAATTAGAATATTTGTTCATTGTGTTCATTTCACTTAGGCCTTATATAATAAAGAAACTGTTTTCCTAATTTTGTACTCTTTGTGAAAGTTTAGACTCCGCGAGTCGAACATCGCCGAGTATACCCGATGTCTCACGAAGTGAGGGAGCGAGTGAGAACGCTATTTAGGGTCGTTGAATTGTAAAAGAGTAAATTAGTATGTACCTTGTTTTCATGGAAAAGTTAAGGTTCGTCAAAAATACTGTAGGATATGAATGAGGGAGATGAAAATTGTAATCATATCTGTTGATCAGACAATTTCTTTTCTGTTATTTAAACACGCTTAACTGCAGTGGTGGCTCGTAGCTAAAATTAGTGGAGGGTGCGGCTCCAGAAAATCTTTAGCCTTTGTTTTAAAATTGTGTAAAAGGAAACATATACCGTATTTTACGGACCATAAGATGCACCTTGATTTTAGGATGGAAATTTAAAGGAAAATAAATTTAATGTGATTCTAAGCGAAAAAATGTTAAGGGGAAGAATACACTTCATTGCATAAACTTGTTATAACCTTGCACAATGGAATCAGTGTAAATCACTACTAACTTAAAACCTGCGTTGTATGAAAATCTCTTCTGTACATATGGCATCGCGTAAATTTTAACAACTGAACGGATTTCTCACGAAAGACTAAAAATACGGTAAGTACAGTGAGTCCCACGCAAGTGTTGCCCAACGACGCGGGTTCCTGCGGCGCGGCGGGCACAGCCCCAACTCCCGAGCGATCGGGTGAAATATCCACGCTAATAAAGCCGCGATGGGTGTAATGATTCAGGTTCTTACATTTACAGTTAAAATTACAATGAAAATAAACACGTACCTCATCACAAGAGATGTTGGAAATGTTCTCCTCTTGCATCCACACAATACTGGCACCTTTTTAGGAAACTTTCTTTCACGCGCATGGGAAATTGACCTATACACTTTATTTTTAAAGATTCCCCATAAATATTATTCACATACTGTTAGAAGAACTTAAAGACAATACCACATAGGCATGTCACAAGAGAAATTAACTCTGTCTCGGAAGCTGAACTTATGAGCGTGAAAGAAAATTTCCTAAAAAGGTGCCAGTGTTGTGTGGATGCAAGAGGAGGACATTTTCATCATCTCTTGTGATGAGGTACGTGGTTATTTTCATTGTAATTTTAACTGTAAATATGAGAACCTGAATCATTACACCGATCGCGGCTTTATTAGCGTAGATATTTCACCCGATCTCTCGGGAGTTGGAGCTGTGCCCGCCGCGCCGCAGGAACCCGCGTCATTGGCCAACTCTTGCGTGGGACTCACTGTATAACGGGAAAAGGCTGTTTATAGGTCATTGCCTTCATTTAAACAATCCGGCGGAGACAACTCCTTTCGTATAAAAGAACTCACCATTACTTCCTTTTTGCATTGTATACCCTCATTTTACGATTGTGGCTGATGTAGGCCTACAGTCTGTGCCAAAATTTATACAATCTTGTCGTTTACAACACCTTGTTTATAACTATGGTATTCCGGCAATCCAAAATCCAAAATGTTTACTAACTTTAATCTAAATTGTTACAGTTCAAGTTTGATCTATTCATTAAAAATGAAATCCATTCTTTTTGTTTCAATTTCCGCGAAAAGATCAATAATAATTTTCTCCTTGATCTGCTATGGCTAAAGTTTTCTGTTAAATAAAAGAACCGAAGAAATGAGTCAAATAGAATAGCTGGAAACAAGATAATAAACTAATTGTACACTTGATCACATTCAAGAATATGGTACATGGTTTTTAAGCACAACGCGGTGCAAATAGTATATTGCGACACAAGGGCGGAAAGGCACGTTTACGGGTCGAGGAAACAGATTGAAAACCCTCGGCTGCGCCTCGGGTTTTTACGTTTTCGAGACCCGTAAATGCCTTTACGGCCCGTGTGTTGCATGCTATTTTTTGCACGACGGTTACTTATATCAATTTAATTATATTAATTGTGATATTACCTGAAAATATTATGTAAATACAGACTTGAAGAATGGGGCTTATTTCAGAAAGGGATTCGCATTTGTTATTGTTTATGGCAACCGAATATTTATAAAGCGGGGAGGCCTTGGCCATTACAGCCCCCAAATAAGCGTTTGCGGGCGGTAAAGTAACTTTCTGTCCGTCGCCCCTAGCAACAAGTCACTTTCCGCCCGTCGCCCCTAGCAACAAGATTGCGTGTGGTAATGTCAAGTTACGATATATGTAAACAACTTTCGTAAGTAACACTTACTAGCTAAGGAGTGCAAAAAAATAAATAAATAAAAACAAAACTGTGAAGCGCACAGTTCCATACAAATATTTTCTTTTCTATTTTTAATAAACTGGGGGATGGCTACTGGCATTAAGCTTAAGGATTATATATTGTACAAGTATAAAGAAAGAATTAACAAAAAAAGGACTCCTCGTATTAAACTAGCCCGGGTTTTTTATTTTGTAATTCGAAATTAACTTATGAAGGACTTTAGATTTTTTAATTCTAGGTCCTAATATAGGTATTTATAATTTGAAATAGGAAGAACGACTTATCACACTCAAAATATTCCCTCAGAAAACGCTTGATATAGCTTTTATGGCTCATAGAGGATGTAGAATTTTTCATCCCATCGCTTATACAGTACACAGCAAGCCTGGTAGGGGTTCAAATAAGAAGAAACAGAAATTCCTGTAACATAAAATTGTAATACTGAGGCGGAAAATTTTATTTCTCCCTCTCATGTTACCATAAAACCGTTTTAGGGATAAAATTAAACAGAAATGCAATATAACTTTCATACTTCTCTCTCCAAAAACCTGCGATAATATAATATACACATTAGTATACCTTATTGTTTTCTCTATTTCAAGGGTAGAGAAAGTTATGTGACTGCATTATTTTCGTGGATTTCATTCTTTAATATTTATTTATAACATGAATTATATTGGTAGCTTGGTAGCTTTTCTAAAACCGATCTGAGACTACTGGTAACAATATGTTGTCATGTAAACTGTGATTTGGTTTTGATAATTCTGTGTAAAAAGGGATTAAGTATTGTCAAAAACATTTAATTTTTGGCATTTAAAATCAAAATTTTTCAAAAATCATTTCTTAGTGAGCACCTACATTATGAAATGAAGGTACTGTCAAAATTCCAAGTCTCTACCTGTTATAGTTTAGGATCTACGTTGATTCCTATCAGTCAGCCATTCAGTCAGTCAGGACAAAGGACAAATATCTAGTGGAAATAGGGGGTGCTGCAGTTCCACAGTGCCTATACACGAGCAGCCACTGCTTAGAGTTGGATTATTCCCACAAAGTCTCTGGCCTTGAAGACAAACCCAGCCAGCGAGCTTCTCGTTATGTCTCGTTACCAAGATGCGCGAATTCGGTGCGCGTAAGATCAGTAAGCTACCGCTGGGCAGAGAGTGAACATCATGCCAGTCGTAGAAAATACTATAATAGTTGAGTGGAGGGATAATGCCCCTGCGAGAGAGACAGACAACACGTGGAGTGGGATAGGAGAGCTGAGCCAATCAGGGTGCAGCTACCTCCCTGTGAGGTGAGACTCGCTCCTAAGGTATATACGTAAAAACCCAGAGACGTTGTGGAGGTAATCCAACTTCTAACTGCATAGATCCTTTCGCGTGTTAAGTCTTTGGATTTATCAGTAAGCATTGTAACTAGCGACGTTCATTTGTTGTTCATTTTGACTGATAATTAATTTCAATGATTTCGGTGTAGGGTGGAATAGCGGCGATGAGTCAAGGTTAGTCAACATCCAATAATTTCCCTCCGTGACGAAGGAAGTCATGAAAATCCCCTTCAAATTGGCTAGCCCCGGGATTTGTACTAAGGATTTCTCTAATGCGAAACCCAGGCATTCCGCTTAGTGATAAAATGTCTCACCAGTTTCTTTGTGTTTAAATGACCTCATTCGTTTTCGAGACAATGGTGAGAGAAGAAGAAAAGGATAACATTTGAGTAGGTTTGTTGTGAAATTGGTTGTAGCTATTGTGTTCCAAAGCAAAGAACTTCTCTGTGAGGAATGCGAGGAATGTGGCCGTTACGTTACGAGTCGGAACCGTGCCGTGCTATTATTAACATTGTAGTACAGTACACTATCTGTTATGAAAACATTCTCCTCCTAGACCATGGGCCACTAATATGAAACACTCCCCCCCGTGGGAATTTCCGACACATATTTTTTTGTTGGTATTGCCATCTAGTTTAAGTTTTTAGTTGTTTGCCTCTTGTCAATTACAGCATTTACCCGGAAAATCCGGAAAACCACGGAAATCCGGAGAAAATGAATTTGTTTTAATTTTTCATTGTTCTTTGCTCCTAATATTCCCAGGGAATTTCTGACTCACACATTTTGTTGATATTGGCATCTAGTTTAAGGTTTCAGTTGTTTGCCCCTTACAAATTACAACATATCCCCGGAAAACCACGTATATACGGAGAAAATGACTTTGTTTTATTTTTTAAATCTCTGTTCTTTGCTCCTAATATTCAAAGCGAATTTGTGACTCATGTTTTTTATTGGCATTACCATCTACATTAAGGTTTGAGTTGTTTGCCACTTATCAATTACAGCATAAGCCCGGAAAACTCCGAAAACCACTGACATCCGGAGAAAATGGCTTCGTTTAATTTTTTTTTAATTTTTGTTCTTTCCTCCTAGTATTCAAAGGGAATTGGTGAATCATATGTTTTTGTGTTGGTATTGCCATCTAGATTAAGGTTTCAGTTATTTTCCCCTTGCCAATTACAGCATACACCCGGAAAACCCCGAAAACCACGTATAGTCGGAGAAAATGACTGTTTTATTTTTAAATCTTTGTTCTTTACTCCTAATATTCAAAGGGAATTTCTGGTTCGTATGTTTTTTCTTGGTATTGCCATCTAGATTAAGGTTTCAGTTGTTTGCCCCTTATGAATTATAGTATATCTCCAGAAAACTCCTAAAACCACGGCAATCCAGAGAAATTGATTTTTTTTTTAATTTCTTTAAATTCTTTGTTCTTTGCTCCTAATATTCCAAGGGATTTTTGTTTGTTGGTATTGCCATCTAGTTCTAGGTTTCAGTTGTTTGCCCTTATCAATTACATCTTATCTCCGGAAAACTCCGAAAACCACGAAAATCCGGAGAAAATGAGTTTGCTTTAATTTTTTTAAATCGTAGTTCTTTGCTCCTAATATTCAAAGAGAATGTGTGACTCATATGCTTTTGTGTTGGTATTGCCATCTATATTAAGGGGTTAGTTGTTTCCCCCTTATCAATTACATCTTATCTCCGGAAAACCCCGAAAACCACGAAAATCCGGAGAAAATGAGTTTGTTTTAATATCTTTTAAATTTTTTTAAATCTTTGCTCTTTGATACCAATATTCCCAGGGAATTTCTGAATTACATAATTTTTGTTTTTATTGCCATATAGTTTAAGGTTTCAGTTGTTTCCCCCTCACCAATTACAGCATGACAAAGAATACTGGAAAAAATCCTGATGCTGAAGGGATGAAAGCGATTGAAAACCTGGCAGAACACCCTTCATATTCAAATTTGAAATCTGTGAATGATAATTTATCTTGCCAAACCTTCCACAGTCACTACCCTACTTTCTTGACTGAAGTTAGAGAAGGGACATTGGGTAAAACAGCACAATTTTGGATTGGTAATATGGACAAATTAGTGTCATTGATTTTAAGATTTCAGCGAGCAACTAAGAAAAAGAACTTTAACTTACACTTGGCATGTTTAGAAGTTATGATTCCCCTTTTCTTTGCATGTGACCATTACAATTATGGCAGATATCTCGTAGTCCACATACTCACCCTTTTGTAACTGCAAAGGACACACCTGAAGCAGAAGAATTATTTCGCAATAATTGTTACAGTGACTGTACATCACAAGTTTCGAGTTCTAGAAATTCTGTGGATTTCCGTGGTTTTCCGGGTTTTACGGGGATATGCTGTAATTGATAACGGACAGACAACTAAAACCTTAATCTAGATGACAATGCCAACAAACAAATATGTAAGTCAGACATTCCCTGGGAATATTAGGAGCAAACAACTAAGGTAAGAAAATTAAAACAAAGTCATTTTCTGCGGATTTCCGTGGTTTTCCGAGTTTTATGGGGATATACTGTAATTGATAAGAGGCAAACAACTGGAACCTTAATCTAGATTGCAATACTAACACAAAACCATATGAGTCGCCAATTCCCTTTGAATACTAGGAGCAAAGAACAAAGATAAAAAAAATTGTCATTTTCTCCGTATATACGTGGTTTTCCGCGTTTTCCGGAGATATGTTGTAATTGGTAAGAGGCAAACAACTGAAACCTTAAACTATGTGACAATACCAACAAAAAATATGTGAGTCAGAAATTCTCTGGGCATATCAGGAGCAAAGAACAAAGAAAAACTCATTTTCTCCGGATTTCCGTAGTTTTTCGGGGTTTCCGGGTAAATGCTGTAATTGATAAGGGGAAAAAAACAGAAAACTGAAACAAGATGATAATACCAACAAAAAAATCTATGAGTCGGAAATTATAATAAAACTAATTGCACAGAAATTATAAGAAAAGTAAAATAAAACTGCACAGAAATTATAAGCAACTGAAGTGCTTGCCAAATATTTTTAACTTTGCTAATAGAGCATTTCGGCACGTGCGGCGGCAACAATCACGCGCACGGCAGCCAATAAGCAATCGTTTAGCCACCTGTGATTGCAGCCCTCACCGCCTCCTCTACTACCACCTCCTCTTGCCCCTCTAATTAGCAGTGCACCCCGCAGAGAAGTTCTCTGCTTTGGCCAACTATAACTGGTGTGCAACAAAGGAAAGTAATAAGAAAGATTTGTGTTTATTTGAAAACACGGTCAGAAGGGAAAACTAAGTTGTGTTCCAGCTGCGATTCTCAAATATAGGCTTATGTATGAAATACGCAAAATAACGCTTTAGCGGACGAATCTAGTCTAGCGGCCGAGACTGAAATACTGTGTGACTCCGATAAAGTTCTTGCGTAGGTGGTCCAGGGCCGTCGCGTGGGCAGGGCGCCCGGGGGCACCGTGGCAACGGCAAAAATAAAACAACAAAATTTGAAATAATATGTTAGATGTACATAACGTATTTTTAGGTAGATTTCGAAGAAAAATCTACCTATTGCAATGGATACCATGTCATGATTTTCGAAAAATTCTTTCATTTCTTTACGTTTCATGCTCCCCTAAGTACGAAACCACCGCCCGTTCAAAAAAAAAAATTGTGATATTTATATATATATCTTTACACGCTAGCGGCCGTAATTTTGAAGATATTTGAACCAAATTTTATTATGTTATTTCTAGGCCCAATAGTTCGGACAAGTTCGTTAATGGGCAAAATTGGCCCAAGGGGTGGTCGGGGGAGGGGGTTGAAATTTTAAAACATTTATATCTCGGCCCCTATGAAGTATAGAGGGAAACTTTGTTTGAATAAATTAGAGTACTCCCTATGGAGTTCACAGTGACACCAACAATTCGGGGGTTTTTGTGGGTACGAGTGGGGGTGGGGGTGAGGGGATGGAAATTCGAAATTTTTTAAACTACGTCTTGTGGGGTATCGTTGAAAAGCTCTTGATGAGTACTCTACAAATCAATAACTAGTTTCTTGATAGCTCTCATATGACGCGAGATTTTAATGTTTGAAAATAATAACACTTAAAAGAATTATTATAATATCATAATTTTGTCTTGTTTAGCGGCTTTGCTAATTTTATTCATTGCTGATCTTGCGCACGGCCTCCCAGAATATTATATCCTATTCTTGTTGTCAAAACAAATTATTGTAGGCTCTTCCTCTTTACCGAATTCAGTTCATATTACTGCGGGTTTGCCATGCCTAGGCTAAAAAAGAAGAGTGCTGCGCAGCGATAATAAATTAAACCAAAAGCACTTTGAAATCTACCTCAGCCTGTAGGCCTGCCTAAAGGGATTTTTTTTGATAGGCCTAAGTATAACTGAATTTTGAATATTACGTTGTTTGTATTTATTGAACAAATAAATATTTGACGTCAATAACTTTATATTTTCTAAGTTACACCAAAAAAATATTTTCTCAAAATTGAACAGCTGGATTTGCTTGTATACTGTTAATAATAATAACCTAATAATAATGCGTGTTTAACCCCATTATGTTTATATGTATTTGATAGTGTCGTGTGTGTTTGTGTTTGAATCCTTACAGATAGGTGGAATGTCGGGTGGGTGCACGTGGGATTAAGTTCTTTTTTGGGGGGGGGGCGCCTGACGAAATCTTGCTCCGGGCGCCAAAAAATCACGCGACGGCCCTGGGTGGTGCATACAATATTTTTTAGTAAAAGCTCTCTAAATTAAATTAAATGAAACAAAAATACCTTATAAATAATTATAATGAAAGATAGTCACCCATTTGTTAAATTCATAATCCCATAGCCACCTATATCACAAAACAACAATGAACCGTACGTACCAATACGAAATGCGGTATTTATTTATTTATATTTCCCTCTGGTGTAGTTAAGGCCTTAAGGCCTTCTCTTCCACTAACCAGAGGTGGATACATTCAAACCTTACGAAATAATCTAATTTAGAATTTAAAAAAAATAATAATAATAATAAAAAGAGAAACATGATTATATTATATAGATGTAGATTATGTTAGTGAAAACTATAATTAAGACTATATCAAACTATAGCCTATTATAGATGTATTATGAGTAGATTTTTGTAAACAATAATGCATACGAACTATAATTATGAAAAACTTGTGAGAACATAAGTGATAATGCCGAGGAAATTTCAATCCAATGTAGAAACATTGAATTGGAGCTGGTGCCAGCAACATGACGGCAATAGTAGACTATGAAAAGGAATATATTGCAATTAAATGCTGGTGCATCCATGGTAAGCGATGATTCTCTTGTGAACGAAGAAGTGAAAAGTTGTTGGCTTATATTTGTTGTTATGTGATGAAGAAGGCTACCATGTTTTGCGAAAAACCCTGGTAAACTTTCTGATTATCATAAAGAAACATGTTGACTTAAATTTGTTGTTTTATGACCAAGTATATGCTTAAATCCATGTTAAAGTTGGTGTGACTGGTCAATGCCATCTGAGTTTTGTTTATAGATTGTCATGACGACTTTAAAGTACTAGGCCGATAAAACTGCATTTTGAATGCAGTTTTATGCAATTTTTCTGCGTTACCAGTCCGACAAGCAGCTGTTCTAGAGAGGGTGTACTAAAAAATAAATATTGTAATTGTTTGTTATTATTCTTTGCTATTATAATTTTTTTTACAGACAGTAGGCTACATCATAGAAACGTCATAGAAAAAAAAACTGAAATGTAAGGTAGCCCTGAAGTTTATATTTCTCTTGCACAATACATGCGATGTAGTTCTCTTAATAACATACATTCCAGTTATCGATTTCCCGTGAAGCATATTATCGTAAGAGGAACAATCCTCAAAGCTCGGTCTTTTTTTATTGAAATAATTTGTTCTTCATGTTTTCATTACACTGCATAACAAAATTTAACTTCTTGTTTCATTACCAGGAACGAAGAGACTGGAATTCAAATTATTTTTATGTTGAATACGAAAAGGCAGTAAAATTGTCAGAAGTTGTTCAGGTTTTTGGAATTTGATAAAGAAATCCATAGAGAAATAAAAGTATTCCTAAATATGAAAATTTTTGGTTTGGCTTACCTCAGTTACAAATTTTTCCTGTTAGCTTGACTGCTTTCTAGGATTTTGGGAACATCCCTCACCACAAGCAATTGTCATCTAGCATGCGAAACTAATTGATATCGAGAGGCAGAACATTGAGGCTGACTGTAATGGTAAAGTGTCATTAGAATTACAAGCAGAATTAAAGGCTACTTGGGGAAGGGAAGCATGTATAGAAAGATTGGCAGCAGAAGATAGAGCAGCAATGGCCTGGTTACGCCTGGGAAGATGGAAATCTAAGAGAATTTCGGATGAGAGAGGGATGAGAATCTGCCCAATGTGCAGAGAAAATGAAACCTGGGTTCATATCTTGTCGGGATGTGGAGTTACAGAGCGCTGGAGAGTTATGATGCTACCCGACATAGTATATTGCGATACAAGTGCCGTAAGGCACGTTTACGGGTCGAGGAAACAGATTGAAAACCCGAGGCGCAGCCGAGGGTTTTTAAGTTTTCGAGACCCGTAAATGTTGCATGCTATTTTTTGCACGACGGTTACTTATATCAATTTTATTATATTAATTGTGATATTACCTGAAAATATTATGTAAATACATTCGTAAGTACCACTTTTTTTTTTTTTTTTTTTTTTTAGGAAGATATATATTTTTAATTTTTATTAATTAAGTTTATTACAAATTAAAAAATTCAAATTGGTTGGCCAGTACCGGAATAATGCCCAATTTAGTGTTTTTATGTTAATATATAAGAAGTCGCGATAACTCAAATATGCTTTATTGGATTTTCCTGAAATTTTGTATACCCATTTATAATGTACGTGGAAAGACGTCTACTGATATTGGACCAAATCGGTTGACCGGTACCGGAGTAAAAACCCAATTTAGTGAATATTTTAAAGACGCGGTAACTCAAATACGCTTTACCGGATTTTTATGAAACTTGGTATACACATTTATAATGTCCATGGGAAGACGTCTATTCATAATTGATAAAATCGATTGACCTGTTTCGGAGTAATGCTCAATTTAGTGCCTATTTTATGGTAATATACGTATTCGAAAGAATTTATAAAAAAAATTAAAATCAGTTATCTTGACAACATAGCCTATTGTTTTACTGTGATGTTATAAGGTCTTGGAAATTAAAATACAGGTAGCTATGACAAAACACATATTAATTGACATGCGCTTATCCAACTAGACCGTTAAAATGACCCAGGTGGCCGAGATGGTAGACCTTTCTTCTTCCGTAAGCCCTACTTAATGAATAAATCTGGAGTTTAACTTGGAAATGAATTTAAAAAAAAAACATAGGGCTATTCTGCATATCATAATTGCAGTCATAACTGATTAAACAAAAACATACTGGCACTTTGTTACATCAGTTTACCTGATTTTATTTTGTCATATATTATAATGTTTTTATTTATCCTTGTTATACTTTGTCATCATGGCAGCCTCCTAATGGGGGAAGTTTCTCAAATTAAAAAATAAAAAGATTATAATTAGCAATCAATATAATATATCATAAAGCACGTCATATTGTATGTATAAATGAATGAATGAATGAAGCCAATTGGATCCCATGAAGGGCAATGGCCTCATATAAGGGAAAGCTCACGTCAAGTTCATGCGGTGCGGTGAGCTAATCCACATGAATTTATGGTTTTCTGGCTTTTGAGCCCTATTTTTCAATGCTACACTAAGCCCATTAATGTGAGCTTTGCTCGTTCGGGTTTTCTTACTTTCAAAAATAAATAAATAAATAAATAACAAATAACAAATAAATAAAACTTGAGAGCTAAAATATCACGACTTTACCTTAACCGTAGTGTCTCAAGCATACGTGAACAAAGTCATTGTTTTCTTCATAGATTTTTTTGTTAACTCAACTATGTTCAAAATTCAAATTTACGACCGAAAATATTTGTTCATCTGGAAGTAATAAAAGTTTTAGTTTTGTGGTCACTGTGAAAATCAGATGTTTGGCGCTAAATAAAAGTTTACATAAATTTCGAAAGCCTTTGTTTAGCATATAAATAAACTGTAAAGAAGCCAAAGTCAAACAAGGCAAGATTTTCAGACAGCTTGAATTAAAAGTAGAATTTCTAACACAAGACACACGAAGTAAAAGATTTGTACGGAGAAAACGTAAACAACCTAATGTGAAAGTACAAAGGACAGTTCACAAGAGTTCGTTTTTGTGACGGTTGAATCGATTACATACAGTAAAGTCAATTGAACTTTATTTTTTAAGATTAAGCCCCAAGGATCCCGGGTTCGACTTCCAATGTTTTGTTTCTTTATTGTTAACGTAAGTTCTGAAGGCCCTGGCTCGCAATTTTCTTCTACAATGCAAATTATTAGAGGTTATGCCTATTACGTTTCTTACAATATGTAGTGTACAGTCGGTCAAATAAAAAACGTCGGGCGTTATTTTATAAAGTATCCTGAACGAGCATATGCGCATGTACAGGAAGACTTAAGGTTAGGTTCACACACGCCTCTTGTCTATCCATGTATTTTCTTGATTATTTAGTCAGTTTTGTTCCAAAACAAACATGTATAGAAGGCTGTGGCTATATGCCTCAAATCCGCCATATTCTTGGTTGCAAATTATAATAATATTAATAATTAATAGATTCGCGAGGAATATGTTTATTCAAGGAGCATTTTTAAAGATTTTATTTTATAATACCGGTACTTGTAGTGCAAAATCAATAACTTACGCTCAACTTCTGCAACCAATCTAGCATCGAAATACGCGGCCTTCCGCAGATCCACGTTTCCTATGAAAACTTCCGGTCGCATTATAGTGACGTTCCTACTTCTGAGCTGCACTTTCATACATATGGAACCTTCCCGCTGCTTCAGAGGCCGAAAAATGCAGGTCAATTACAGCCCTAACTACACTTTCTCTCACTTTAGCATTTGTATGTTGCGATGACACAAAGCAAAATGAATTATGACAATACATTAAGTTGAATATCGTGTGTTGCGCTTTCCGCGTTGTTCATTTTTCCCTCGTTCATTTTTTCCCTCCTGTCGCATGGCCTCATATGATCCGAAAATGACCTGTATTTTATGTTTTTTATAGGAAACTTGTGAACTAATGCGTTAAAACTTTAATTCTAACTGCATACGAGTCCCGACGTTTTTTATTTGACCGACTGTACATCATCACACATTATGTAAATGAAAAGTACAACGAATTAATTAATTATTTTATAAAATACTTCTTGCATTTAGTAAGTTATGTCACTTGTTTTTCTTCAGAATCAACAAATTAGCCAAGGCAACGATAACAAAAATGAAATCTTGTTTGCCAGATATATGATGTAAATCATGTATAATATAAATACGGAAGCAAGCAACTCACTTAAGGGAACTTAAGTTTTCACAATTACATAAGATATAAATAATCGTAAATATGTGCGGAATGGAAGTAAACGTCTGACTGAGCTTGTTGCACTATCGTAAAGTATGCGCTGGTGCGATTAACCAATGAAACGACAGGACACAGTTAGTCAAGGCAAGTCTGTTGTTTACTTTTGCTCCGTACACATCTTGGATCAAGTTATCTCTATATATATAAAAGGCTTTGTCCTGACTGACTGAATGAATGACTGACTGACTGACTGAATGACAGGAATCAACGTACAGCCTAAACTATAACAGGTAGAGACTTGGAATTTTGACAGTACCTTCGTTTCATAATGTAAGTGCTCACAAAGAAAGGATTTTGAAAAATTCTGATTCTAAATGCCAAAAATTAAATGTTTTTGAAAATACTTAATCCCTTTTTACATAGAATTATCCATTCCAAATCACAGAATATATTGTTGCCAAATGGTATCAGGTGGGCTTGGAAGAAACAAATGAAATGCACTTTTGACAAATAAGAGGAGTTATCAAAATAATTCATGTTATAAATAAATATTACAGAATGAAATCCACTAAAATAATGGAATCACATAACTTTCTCTACCCTGGACATAGAGAAAACAAAACGAGGTATGGTAATGTGTATATTATTATATTATATCGCAGGTTTTTGGAGAGAAAAGTATGAAGGCTTTATGGTAACATAAGACTGGGAAATTTCCCGCCTCGATATTACAATTTTATGTTACAGGAATTTCTGTTTCTTCTTATTTAAACCTCTACCAGGCTTGCTGTGCACTGTACAAGCGATGGGATGCAAAATTCTAGATCCTCTATGAGCCATAAAAAACTATATCAAGCGTTTTCTGAGGGAATAGTTTGAGTGTAATAAGTCGTTCTTCCTATTTCAAATTATAAATGCCTATATAAGGACCTGGAATTGAAAATTGAAAATCCTTCATAAGCTAATTTCCAATTACAAAATACAAAACCCGGGCGACGCCGGGTCTTTTAAGCTAGTAGTGCTATAAAATCTTTATGGCACTTCCTTATCACCAGGCTTTAAAACTTAGTGCCCGATCGAATATGTTAACAGCAACCATACCGTACAGACTTTGCTCGGCGTATGCCCTAGCTACCATATGCTAGTTCACGTGATAGTAAACAAACCGGAATACAGATATAGGAAGACCACAAAATAACTTCTCATTATCTAAACTCACATTACAAGCATGCAAAACGATACTTTCTCCTGTTTGTGTATAATAGTCCCTCCCAAATGTTTCCATATATGTTTGCGTTTTAGAACGCTTTACTTTCGGCATGCCGAACACGTAGTATAAATTTATAAACACGCACAATGACAAGGTGCACTGTTGACCAATTTGTCAGGCACCGTACTACGAGCGCATTCACTTATCGGTACTACTATCAATGACTGTCTTATCAGCCTACGCAATCACCCTCCACCCCCTATACTCAGGTTGTTGGTAACCGGAATCAACTCCCTCTGTGGGTTCGGGCACTAAGTTTTAAAGCCTGCTTATCACTAAGGTCCGGGGGTTTAGCCACAAAACATTAGGCTACACCAGGTTAGTGGTGACTACGTTACCTGTGTTTTCTAAACATTTCAGCAACTCGTGTAATGCGGGAAATCTAGCTAGTCAGTGAAATGACGGACTGAGCGTCATACAATACGTAACACGTTTATTCGTAAATTACACAAACGAAACATATTTTCCAGTGATATGAACTTGAATATGCATTAACATTAATAAAGTGCACAGTAAATGAAAAGTTAATTGATGCCGACCATTCTTTACATTATGCCTGTGCATATGCTTTGTTACAGTGAACGACAATAAACATTTATGGATGGATATATAGCTTATATGCATTCATGAACCACAGGTTATTGTCTCTGTTGGACATTACATGATAATATTATAGGAGAAAAATTCCTCTGACACGGGGATTTGAACCCAGGACCTTTCCGTGCCACTGCTATACCAGTTAAGCCAGAGTTCACTTCACAATATTATGGAATTTTCTTCTTTTTCTTTATCGTTTACCTCTCCTTTGTAGGTTTTAAGCGACCCAAGCCGCCCGGGCCTTACAGGGCCACGACCTGTTGGGAGAGGGATTAGCTTTGGATCACATACATGCTTCTTTGACCAGACAAGGACATGGAGGGCCTCCCCGGATGAGTGATGAGCCCAATGCCGGGGCCACCTCCGAGACAACACGAACACATAGGACGAGACACACCATTCACACACACACTCACTCCAAACAAGGCGAGGATGGGATGAAGATGATAATGACGGCCAGATGATATCCGGGGACCACAAGGACCTAAAGTTACCCGACATTTGCCTTTCAGGTGAGAAAAAACCCCAGAAAAGCCCCACTTAGGTAACTTGTCCAGACCAGGAATCGAACCCGAGCCCGCTGCGTGAGAGGAGGGAACGCATCCCCTACGCCACAGCGGTGGATATAGAATTTTCACTTTGCTATAATTATTATTTATGAAACAAGTAGTAAAAGAGGGATTCTACCAAGTGTAACATGGACTAATTTTCAGACAGCTGTTAATATTTGTGAAATAATCATAAATATAAGTTTTAACATTAATTCAGTTTTATTTATACTCCTTTGTACAGCGAGATTATAATCAGGAATCAGGTTATCAGTAGGTCATATTCATGTCGCTATTGGTGTTCCACGTTTTTCTGTTGTTGATGTGTTTATGGCGTGTAGGCTATTAATTTAAACTGATATTAAAGTTTTTTAACGAATATGGTGCAGAATAAAATTGCGGTTATACATGAACGTAAGTAAATGGGTCCGGCAGAGAAACCTGACGGTTTTTAAATTGAAATTACGACAAAACTATCGTTTGCGTACATTATTTTATTTTAGAATTACAATACATCTCAAAGTATTTTACTTACATTAATTACTTTTTGAAAACTGTGTTCCTACTTCAATCCATAAAGCTAAACAAGTCCACTACATCAAAATTATTATTATGATTTTGTGAAAAGTTGGGATCAGCCGAAACTGCGTAGTGTCGTAACTCTTTGTCGCCAGTACATCTTGCGCTTGCGCATTCAAGTAAAAAACAATTGCCACCCACAACAGTATTGAATGTTCTCATTTTAATGAATGTCGAAATGGCGGCGAAACCGAACTAAGTTTCGCAATTGTATTTTACTTGAATGCGCAAGCGCGAAATGTACTGGCGACAACGAGTTACGACACTACGCAGTTTCGGCTGATTCCAACATTTCAAGAAACCATAATAATAATTTTGATGTAATGGGCTTATTTAGCTTTATGGATTGAAGTAGGAACACAATTTTCAAAAAGTAATTAATGTAAGTAAAATACTTTGAGATGTATTGTAATTCTAAAATAAAATAATGTACGCAAACGATACAGTTTTGTCGTAATTTCAATTTAAAAACCGTTAGGTTTCTCTGCCGGACCCATTTACTTACGTTCATGTATAACCGCAATTTTATCCTGCACCATATTCGTTAAAAAAAACTTTAATAGCCTACACGCCACAAACACATCAACAACAGAAAAACGTGGAATACCAATAGTGACATGAATATGGCCTACTGATAACCTGATTCCTGATTATAATTTCAATGCCTAAAGGAGTATAAATAAAGCTGAATTAAATGTTAAAATATCTAATATGCATTATTATTTCACAATGATTAACAGTTGTCTGAGAAATAGTCTATGATACGCTTGGTAGAATCCCTCGTTTACCACTTGTTTCATAAATAATAATTATAGCATAGTGTTCACCCAACTGACAAATTAATGTAATAATACCAGGCTCCTCCATAAAGTAACTTTCCCAGAGGCAATTAATGGAAACAAAACATAATTTAATGGAAATATTGCAAAAAATAAAATAAAATCAGGTAAACTAATGTAACAAAGGGCCAGTATGTTATTGTTTAATCGGTTATGATTGCAATTATGGTATACAGAATATGTTTTTTTTTTTAAATTGAATTTTTAAGTTAAGCTCCAGATTTATTCATTAAGCAGGGCTTACGGAAGAACAAATGTCTAGTTTTTTTTTTATCAGATTAAAATCTTCCAGCACCAGCTGAACTGTACAGATTTGTGGTAACTTGACAATCGTACACTCACATTAAAATAATTTAAAAAAAAAGTCAAATTGGCCGGTTTCGCGATTTGAACCATGGAACTCCAGAATGTGAGGACAAGACGTTACAATCTCGGCCACCTGGGTCAGTTTAACCAATAACACCTAGAGCACGTCCACCTAGAGCTGGTAGCAGTTACCTGCTGTAGGTGGTATTGCTTTAACGGTCTAGATGGATAAGCGCATGTAAAGCAATAGTGTTATTTGTCATAGCTAACTGTTTTTAATTTCCAAAGCCTTATAAGATCACAGTCAAACAATAGGCTATGTCGTCATGATACCTCATTTGCATTTCATAAAGTCTTTCGAATACGTATATTACCATAACATATGCACTAAATTGAGCATTACTCCGAAACAGGCCAACTGATTTTATCAAATATCAATAGACGTCTTGCCATATACCTTATAAATGTGTATACCAAGTTTCATAAAAACCCGGTATTTCAGTTACCGCGTCTTTAAAATATACACTAAATTGGGTTTTACTCCGTTACCGGCCTACTGATTTGGTACAATATGAGTAGTTGTCTTCCCATGTACATTATAAATGCGTTTGCGAAGTTTCATAAAAATCCGATAAAGCGTATTTGAGTTATGGCGCCTTTCTAATATAATCTATTAAAATAGGCACTAAATTGGGCATTACTCCGGTACCGGTGAACAGATTTGGTTCAATATCAATAGGGTTCTTCCCATGGACATTATAAATGTGTTTTCCAAGTTTCATGAGAATCCGAAAAGCGTATTTGAGTTATGGCGCGTACAGACACACGGACAGACAAACAGACAGACAGACAGAGAGACATTTTTTCGTTCCCCACACAATCTCATAAAGTACCATACTGGCACTTAACAAGTGTTCAGCAACAATTTTTTTAACATATTTGCCACCGGAATTCAGACATTTCTTTCATAACGTGGGACCAACTTTTGAATACATGTGCCATAGAAGTCTGCCGAATGGGATTTGAACCACTGTGTGATAATCTCCTCCGTTTCTCTGTCAGTCTCTGACATTCTGTGTTATTCACCTCCATTTCTTGAGGGGTAGGAAAAGATTAAAATCTCTGGGTGCGTGGTCCGAGCTGTAGGGTGGAGGTTTAAACACCTCCCTGCAAGTCTCCTGCAAAAGTTCGGTTAGGAGAACTTTTAGCATCCACCATACAGCCCGTGCCTCGCTTCAAGTGATTTCCATCTTTTCCTACACCTCAATAAATGACAGAGAATGACAGAGAAGCGGAGATGGTTGTCACACAGTGGTTCAAATCCCAGGCGGCAGATTTCTACGACACAAGTGGTCAAAAGTTGGTTCCATGGTATGACAAATGTCTCAATTGTAGTGGCGGATATGTTGGAAAATAGCTGAACACTTGCTGCATCTGTTGCAATAAATATTTACATTAAATTTTCTTTTGTTTATGTAAACGGCCTTAGGGAAACTTACTTTGAGGATGGCCCTGGTATATACATACCACTGCCTTCTAAACTGTAATACTCGTGTATAGGCTACACCTGCCTGTCCTATACGGCTAATTTTGCGTACTCGGCGACATTACAGATGGCAGCACCTTTCACACCCAGATTGCTTCTTGTTTTTTGCTACGACATTGTTGATTATGTAGTGCTGTCTCGTAATATAGCATAAACTGAATGTTTAAACTTGTATTATTCTAGGTACCGGTACTTAATTGCTACGAATAAAATTTTGTAAAATAATAATTATAAAATTTACTATCAATACGTCTAATTAATTTATATTTATTTTAATTATTGTTCCAAAATTCCATTTCAAGGTAAGTGTCATATACTGGAATAATATTATGTTCTAAACAAATAACACAAGTATCTGTGTCTGTTTAATGCTTATTTTGACGCAGCAAACGCATAGAAGCAATGTACGGTAATGTATAGGGCAATGCCTTCTAGACTCTATTACTCGTGTATTCTCGAGACGGCGGTTGTATAGGTGGCGGTGATTTCTGCAATCTGGGTGTGAACTGTGTCGCCTCTACTGGAGAAATTAGGCAATTGAGCAATTCTCTAAACTCCATGTTAAAATAAAGCATAGGACAGGCAGTGTAATTCTCGAGACGGCGGTGATACATACAGAATCTGGAAAAATAAGAATGTCTATTGAATTCTTTGAATGCAGATGTAAGCATATAGCACGTAGGTTTACGGATCTGGGTACCAATGAAGGCAGGAAGTAGAGTTACTGCGGCTTTGTAAACCCGTTTGTTTCCTTAACTACAGAAGGTAGAAACTAAAGTAAATAATTATAGGTATGAAGCTATTCGCTTAATTAAGTTAGCAATCTGTTGAGAAGAGAAAGCGCTGTGCATTCTAAACAAGTTGACTTAAATTACATCTCGTACATAACGAGACAGAAGTTGACAAGAGATAAATAAGCCCCCCCTAAAATGGATACTGACAGCCATCTCCGTCTCTTTATAGCCCAGAAACGTCTTGCGACATTTAATTAATTTTGTTGTCTGATAAACGGACAAGTGCTGCGGAGAATAGCTTACTAATGAAGTAATTTTTAGTTTTAATTCTGTGTTGTGAAATGCGAGATGCCTTAGCTTTTATCCTCAATTGCAAGACTGATCTTTATGTCCACTGAACCGAGTCAAAAACTAATTAATGTGAAAGTTGTTGTTAAATGGTGAACAAAGTTTACAGTTTAAACATATTAATTACAAGAAACATACAATACATAATCACTGTAGTTCTGACTCCTGAATTATCAGGTTAGATAAAGCCGAACACTTTCCTGGAGAACATTACTAATAATGAAGGCCCGCAAGTTTAGGAATTATAAATCTAATTAAAACTGACATCGTTTTTACATAAAATACAGGAATTACATAATTTTATTAATTATATAATTTTACGTAATAAATAAAGATAATTAAACGAACAAAAAGAATCTTGTGCTGCCACATGGACTTACAGGTTCGAAATGATTAAAACATACCACAGATTCATGAACAAACAAGCATAAACAATTAAACCAATTTATAGTTAAAAAGCTAAAAACCCGACTTTGAGGTGCCTTTCACGATTGTAGTGACTCGCCCAGGGAAAAATAAATCAGATTCGAACTTGCTATCCCGTCAAAAAACCGCACAGTGTGTACAATGTTTTTCCATTTAGGCATACATTCATGATTCCCCCTGCGAGTCGTTAAGAAATGAATCAAGAGAGCGACCGAGCAAGGCCATATTGAATTAATTTCACAATTGAATACTGTCTTGTTAATAGGTGGTACATGGAAACACAAGCTCAAAATTATATTAAAATGTTCAGGATTTCAATTACATGAAGGTGTACAATTTGGCACAGATTCGTATTAACAATAATTTGCAATTTTTCCTTTAAATTAAACAATTGAAGCGGGACGTGAGAAATTAATGATGTCCATCCCAGTAAATATCATTCCAGAAAGTCGTAATTGCTTTTACTATCCCAGCAAAATTAATTAACATGCCATTACATGAATTCCTCTCTATAGGAATAGCTGCAAATAAACCCCTTTGTAACATCTGAAATAATGAAAACAGCTGGACTTACCACAGACATATTACCAAACAGACAATGAATAAATGACACATTGATCTCACGACACTCGAAACGTAGACCCCAGGTAGAGATTCGTCAATATCATCAACGCCCGAATATAGTAGAGCGAACCTCGACACGTGTGTTCCCCATCATGGCTGGAAGACGAAAGATCAAGAAAAAGTTGAACGTATAAAAAACAAAAGAACATCACTTGGATTGTTACGTAACCTCACATATTGTCGAAGTCATGACGTACGTTCAATGACGCAGCCAAAACTAATTATTACCTTCATTCATTCATTCATTCATGGTACTTCTGCCCTACGGCCGGTCTACACTCCCATGTAAAATTCCATTTTTCAGCTCATTCTATTTTGTGCTGCATCTTTAAACTCTCCATAATTTCTTTTCTTTTTTATGTCATCCATTATCTCAATTCTTCTTCTGCCCAGTCTTCTCTTTCCTTCTATTTTCCCTTCTATGGCATCTAGCAGGAGTCCTCGTCTTCTCATAATGTGTCCCATTCAGTTGGCTTTTTTCTCACTCTTACATCTTGCAAGATGTAAGATTATCTATTCTTCCACTCTACTTAAAACTTCTTCATTTGTGATTCTATCCGTCCATCGAATCCTCTTCATCCTCCTCCAACACCACATCTCAAAGCTCTCCAGATATTTATTTTCCCTTTTCCTGAGTGTCCATGCTTCGACTCCATACAAAGCTACTCTCCAAACGTAGCATCCCACCAGTTTTTTCTTTGCTGCAAATTTAGTTTTCCTGCGAGTATATCTCTATTTTTATTGAAGGCTATTTTAGCCATAAGAATCCTTTCTCTGATTTCTTGTATCATAAGAATTAAATTTCCGGAAAATTAAATATCTCTTTCTGGAAAGTTCTTACAATAACCATTATAGGCCTATTCATGACACAAACCTACAATTTCCCCCCAGTCATAAATATTTTCGAAAGGAGATCCCACCTAAACTTTCCATATTAATATTTAAATCCCCTTGACTTAAGAAATCCAAAATTTGTACGGTTATCTGCGAGCCCTACTAATAGACATAATGAATTCTCCCCCGAGTCAGATTTCTCTCAAGCTTTCGGCACCCAACTCTTTTCAGATCTTCAATTTCACGCTTTTCTTGTCTAATACATTTCAGGGGAAAATTCAAATATAAGTCGCACCTTGGGATGGATCTAAAATGCTATTCAAATAATTCAATTTCAATGGGAACTCCTCCCCACTCCTGGCGTTGCCCATGATAAACTTATAGCATTTATAATGAGTAGGGGCAGGCACTGGATACTGTAATGCCACAGCTTTATAATTTATGACATTAGGTTAAGTGCCACCATGAGATTTCGTAGTGGACGCGAAATGCCTATCTGTCTGTCCATGTGTCTGTACGCTTTGTCGGATTTTCATGAAACTTGGTATACCCAATTATAACGTCCGTGGAAAGAAGCCTATCGATTTTGGATCAAATTGGTTGACCGGTACGGGAATAACGTCTAGTTAACGGTCACATGCTTTTTAATTGGCCAATTCTCACTATACTACAACAAAGCCCCGTTGCTAGTCAACCACGGCCTTCAAATTCAGTTAACGCGTCATATACACACCATTCATTGGTGTGATTCATAGCAGGCCGAATGCAAGAAGCCATTACATGCTGGATGAAAATTGTCTTTTTATACAGAAATAGAGAAAATGCCTAATAAGTGTTGTGTTCCTGGCTGTACTATAGCAGTAATAATGCTAACGGAGAGTCTGACAAGTGTTTAAACTTCCCGAAAATGAATCCAGACGGCTTCAATGAACGTCTGCAATTCACAGAGAAAATGCTATACTTTCAAATAACTCATGGTAAGAAAACACTCGTTTATCTATCTATAACTTATTTGTCAATATTTTGTTAACCCCATACGGTAGTGTATTTTAGTAATTGTGATTTCTACGAGGCACATCCAAAAAGTAAATTTCCCTGGGACCGTTTACAGAAACAAAACAAAATTTCATAAAAATATTTATTGCAACAGATGCAGCAAGTGTTCGTCTATTTTTCAACATATTCGTCACCGGAATTAAGACATTTGCCATACCGTGTGACCAACTTTTTAATTCTTGTGTCGTAGATGTCTGCCGCCTGAGATTTGAACCACTGTGTGACAACCTCTTTAATTCTCTGTCATTTCTTGAGGTGTAGGAAAAGATTAAAATCACAGGGAACAAGATCCGGGCTGTAGGGTGGATTTTTAAACACCTACCAGTATGTCTCCCGCAGAAGTTCGGCTGGGAAGAATTCAAACATCCACCCTACAGCCCGGACCTCGCTCCGAGTGATATCCTTCTTTTCCTACACTTCAAGAAATGACAGAAAATGACAGAGGAGAGGAAATGGTTGTCACACTGTGATTCAAATCGCAAACGGCAGACTTCTACGACACACATATTCAAAAGTTGGTCCCACGGTATAACAAACATTGTCAATTGCGATGGCGAATTTCTTGAAAATTGCTGAAGACTTGCTGTATATGTTGGAATAAATATTTCCATGAAATCGTGTTTTGTTTCTGTAAATGGTCTAAGGGAAACTTACTTTCTGGACGCGCCTCGTAGTTTGTGAAGGTATTTATTTACATTATTGCTAATGAATTCGGCCTACTTACTAGCGTATTATTATAATATTTAAATAGAATTCTCTATTAATAAAATCAGATATACTGATGTAACAAAGTGCCAGAATGCTTTTGTTTAATCAGTTATAATTGCAATTACGATATGAAAAAAGTACGTTTTTTTAAATTGATTTCCAAGTTAAGCTCCATATTAATTAATTAAGCAGGGCTTGCGGAAGGAAAAAAGGTCTATTTAAAAAATCTGATTAAAATCGTCCAGCATTAGCAGAACTATAGTCTACAGATTTGTGATATGACAGTCGCTCACTCACATAAAAGTTTAAGGACCTTCAGAATGCGAGTCCAAGACGTTACAATCTAGGGAACCTCACTCAGTTTAACGGTTTAATTTGATAAGCGTATGTAAAGGAATAGTGTTATTTGTCATAGCTAACTGTATTGCAACTTCCAAAGCCATAAGCTATATGGAGATTCTAAACCAATATGTTGTCATGATAACTGATTTGCATTTGATAAATTCTGTATAATATATTAACATAAAATAGGCACTAAATTGAGTATTACTCCGGTACCGGTCAAACGATTTGATCCATTATCAACAGGCTTCTTCCTATGGACGTCATAAATGGGTAAACCAAGTTTCACTAAAATCCGATAAAGCGTATTTGAGTTATCGCACGTACAGACACACGGACGGACGGACAGACGGACGGACGGACGGACAGACATTTTCCCGTCCCACACACACAATCTCATGAAGTACCATACTGGCACTTAATAAACATTTATGTTTAAGAAAGGCTTCTATATTAATATTAATAGTACGTGCCACGTATATCAGTAGTGTATTAACTGTGTCTGGCACTTTGTTATATCAGTTTCCCTGATTTTATTTATTTTGTAATGAGGACTCAGGTAACTGTACAACGAGATGACTAACGATTTTCCTGTACACATAAAACCAAGTCAAACTTTCTCAACAAAAACACTCGTACTCTAATGTAGCCGTGCATTTATTCTCAACAGGGGAGACGAGAGGCGTTAATCTGCGCCTGGTTCCACGTCGCGACTTTTTTGTTGTTGCAGAATATAAATACTGTCCCACACATCTTCCTCACACTGTATTGATTTATTTCTAACGGATTAAGGAGCATATGCTAGAAAAACCTCTTCTGTCCACTTTTTGTGGATTTGCTTCAAGTCTACACTTATCATCTCCTATGCCACTGACGCTAGAAAAACCCCGACTAAACTACCCATAAACTGCATGTAAATCTGAGCAGTATTTGAGTGGGTTACTTACTCAATCGCAATAGACAATTCCTAAGCAAGCTAAAGGAATATTATCTACTAGCATGTGCCCGCGGCTTCGCTCGCGATAATTATTTCAAAAATTAAAAATTAAGATCATAATAGTTAAATCATATTTATTAACACCTAAATCGCGTGGACTACATACCACGATTAGATAGCGTCGCCTGGTAAAAACGACCTCAGATTCGAGTTCCTTAGCCCAGAAAACCCCTGCATAGTGAGTTTCGTCCAAATCGAACAATGTTGGACCATAATTAGGCCTATATTGATTATCCCTCTTCCGTGTAAGTTAAAAAATTTCATGCGTCTACGGGCCTTGACATTCTAAACAAATGAATCTTCCAGGATGGACTTACAAAATCAAGCGATCGAGTTCCCTGGCCCAGAAAACCCCTGCATAGTGAGTTCCGTCTAAACCGATCAATGTCTGTCCATTTAGGCCTATAGGCTATTCATTAGCCCTGTTCCGTCTATGCTGAAAATTTCAGATATCTGCGTGCCTTGACATTATAAACAAATGAATCAACCACCGTGAGCTTACAACATTCAAGCGATCGCAATGCTTAAATTTCCAAGGTTTGACAAAAATAGCCAACGCCAACTGTAATTGATTTGACATTGAAATGTATTAGGCCTAGGCCTACTCAAAACCGATGCTTCGAAAACGCAAAAAATGCAAGTTTTCTGCCCTTTTTTCACTCATAACTTACGAACGAAAGCTAAAATTCAAATTTCGGCTTCGAGGTGCATTTTCCGACTCTTCAGTCCACCTATGCTTAAAATTTCAGATCTCTGCGTTCATTAGATTTCGCTGGGCATCGCGGACAGACAGACAAACACTTCCTTTTATTAATATAGATTTTATAAAACCCCGAAGGTTCATTGCCGCGCTTACCTGAGCCCGCCATTCAACCCTATCCTGATCTGACTTCATCCAACCATTCCCCGCAAATCCTACTTCCCTTAAATCTATCCTAATATTGTCTTCCCCCATACGTCTACGTCTTCCAAGTGGTATTTTCCCTTCGAGTCTTCCCATCAATACTTTTGAGATAGCTTAAGTCTTTCTTCCCCCATGCGCGCAACATGTCCAGCCTATTTCATCCTTCGTGATTTAATCTGCCTTACTATATGCGGTGACGAGTACAGGTTATGAAGCTCGTAGTTATGCAGTTTTCTCCAGTCCTCATTTTCATCTCTTTTAGGCCCAAATATTTTCCTAAGCTCCCTGTCTTCGAAAACTCTCGGATTATGTAAGGGGCCATGTCTCACATCCATATATCACAACCGGCAGGATAATTGTCTTATCTCTATATATATAAGAGGCTTTGCCCTGACTGACTGAATGAATGACTGACTGACTGACTGACTGACTGACTGACTGACTGACTGACTGACTGACTGACTGACAGAGAATCAACGTAGAGCCTAAACTATAATAGGTAGAGTATTGGAATTTTGACAGTACTTTCGTTTCACAATGTAGGTGCTCACTACGAAAGGATCTTGAAAAATTTTGATTTTAAATGCCAAAAATCAAATTTTTTTAGTATACTTAATCCCTTTTTACACAGAATTATCAAATCCAAATCACAGTTGGCATGGCAACATATTGTTTCCAGTTGTTTCTCAGATGGGTTTGGAAATAATTGAAGTGGGGACTTTTAGAAAAGCTACCAATATAATTCATGTTATAAATAAATATTAAATTATGAAATCCACGAAAATAATGCAGTCACATAACTTTCTCTACCCTGGACATAGAGAAAACAGTGAGGTATGGTTATATGTATATTATTTTATCGCATGTTTTTGGGGAGGGATGTATGAAAGTAATATTGCATTTCTGTTTAATTTCATCCCCAAAACGGTTTTATGGTAACATTAGAGTGAGAAATAAAATATTCCGCAAAAACAATACAATTTTATGTTACCGGAATTTCTGTTTCTTCTTATTTGAACCCCAACCAGGCTTGCTGTGTACAAGCGATGGGATCCAAAATTCTACATCCTCTATTAGCCGTAAAAAGCTGTATCAAGCGTTTTCTGAGCGAATAGTTTGAGTGTGATAAGTCATTCTTCCTCATTTCAAATTCTAAATACCTAAACAAGGACCTGGAATTTTAAAATAGAAAGTCCTTCATAAGTTAATTACGAATTACAAAATACAAAACCCGGGCGACGCCGGGCCTTTTTATCTAGTTATCTTATAAATAGTTATTTATAGATTTCTGTACAGAAGACAAGAAAATAAGAGTTTCTGAAGTGCATAAAATCAGACATATCCGGATTTGAGTCTACTCTTAACTTGTGCCTTAATATTTTTTGTATCTGTAATTATTGCTCCCAGATATTTGAATTTCTCCACTTGTTCGAACGATTTGCCGGCTATACTAATATTTTGTAGCGCATTATTTTGACGTTTTTTGACCATATACTTAGTTTTTTCAGTATTAATTTCTAATCCAATATTAGTGCAGGCATCGAAAATACTTTCTGCAATATCTCTCGATTGTGGTTACGTCATCGCCCAACAAGCAAACGACAGCATTTGAGTTATAAAAGCTTAATAGGCTCTCTAAGAGCTCCAGATATTTTCTTTCAAATTTTAATATCTCTGAAAATTACTTATGTATACAAAAGCCCACTAGCAAATTCAAAACAGAACAACAACCGGTAAGAATAAATTAAAATACAAAACACTTTGATACATGCCAAGGGGAAAATGTAGGGACCGAGCCGAAAATGGAGCTCGCGTTCTTGTCGTTTAGGGGGTATTTCCCCAGCAAAGATTTGCTGCCATTGTGTGCAGTCCCTCCAGCATCTTCATCTATTCAGCAGTTCGCTCTTCTGCAAATTACTGTTTTCCTAGCAGTTTAATTCCGCTGGCTGTTGATAGCAATGCAACTCTCTTGTAATTATTAAGTGCCAGTATGGTACTTTATGAGATTGTGTGTGGGGGACGGAAAAATGTTTGTCCGTCTGTCTGTTTGTCTGTCTGTCTGTCGGTCTGTCCGTGTGCCTGTACGCGCCATAACTCAAATACGCTTTATCGGATTTTCATGAAACTTGGTATAGACATTTATAATGTCCATGGGAAGAACCCTATTGCTATTGAACCAAATCGGTTCACCGGTACCGGCGTCAAACCCAATTTAGTGTTTTTATTTAAAAGCACCATAACTCAAATACGCTTTATCGGATTTTCATGAAACTTGGTATACACATTTATAATGTCCATGGGAAGACGTCTATTGATACTGGATAAAATCGGTTGACCTGTTTGGTGTATAAACATAATATTTTCAGCTAATATCTCAATTAATATAAATAAATTGATATAAATAATCATCGTACAAAAAATAGCATGCAATACTCGTGCCGTAAGCGCATAACGGATCTCGGAAATTGAAAAAACTCGGCGCAAGCGCCTCGTTTTTTCAAACTCTTTCCTCGATCCGTATGCACCGCTTACGGCACTTGCATCGCAATATATACTATTTATTTATACACTCACCGTCATGAAGAAAGCGGACTAACAATAACAATATCAATAAAAGTTGCTTGTCTAAGTCCCCTCTATACACAGGTAAAATATTCATTAACACTCTGTATAAACATACTTGTAACATTGAATTCTCTTCTTTTAATGTTGAACTTCCTACTTTATTATTTTCTTTTTTGTAATTTTAGTAATACCATACATATTAAATAGAAGAGAAACATTACCATTTAGAAATATACGCATAAATTAATATGTATGGTAATTACATGAGCTAGACTCATACCGGGCTTTTGATTTTGAAATGCATGGTAATTTTGTTTGTATGTAGCCTATGCATGTTTTAAACATTCTGATTTCAATAAATTTTTATTTAAGAAACAAAGTATTCAACACAAATTCAACACAGTAACAGAATGTCTTTACAAGTGTTGAAATGCTTCTATTCTGAAGTTCTGTAACATTGATTTCTGGGTCACGACTGAAGCACTGTCACATCTATATTAATAAATGGAAGTGTCTGTCTGTCTGTCTGTCCGCGATGCCCAGCGAAATCTACTGAACGCAGAGATCTGAAATTTTAAACATAGGTGGACTGAAGGGCCGGAAAATGCACCTCGAAGCCGGAATTATAATTTTAGCTTTCGTACGTGAGTTATGAGTGATAAACGGGCAGAAAACGTGAATATTTGCGTTTTCGCAGCATCAGTTTTCAGTAATATATTTCAATGTCAAATCAATTACAGTTGGCTTTGGCTATTTTTGTCATACCTTGGAAATAAAAGCATCGCGATCGCTTAAATTTTGTAAGTCCATCCTGGACGATTCATTTCTTTAGAATGCCAGGGCCCGTAGACATATGAAATTTTCAACCTACACGAAAGAGGGATAATCAATATAGGCCTAAATATGGTCAAACATTGTTCGATTTGGACGAAACTCACTGTACAGGGATATTCTGGGCCAAGGAACTCGAATCTAAGGTCGCTTTTACCAGGCGACGCTATCTAATCGTGGTAAGTAGTCCACGTGGTTTAGGTGTTAATAAATATAATGTTTTAACTATTATGCTCTTAATTTTTTATTTTTGAAATAATTATCGCGGACGAAGCCGCGGGCTCATGCTAGTTGACCTTAAATAATTTAGCTGTTTCTTCAGAAATGATTGCCTTTTCAATATGTAGGCCTACTATTGATAATAATGATATTATGTTATGTCCACCGCTGTGGCGTAGGGGATGCTTTCGCTCCTCTGAATCAGCGGGCCCAAGTTCAAATCCTGGTCGGGATTTTTTCTCAACTGTGAGACAAATGTCGGGTAACTTTAGGCCCTTGTGGTCCCCGGATATCATCTGACCGTCATTATCATCCTCATCCCATCCTCGCCTTGTTTCGAGTGAATGTGTGTGTGTGTGTGTGTGTATGTGTGTGTGTGAATTGTGTGTCTCGTCCTATGTGTTCGTGTTGTCACGGAGGTGGCCCCGGCATTGGGCTGATCACTCATCCAGGGAGGCCCTCCATGTCCTTGTCTGGTCAAAAACGTATGTATGTGATCCACAGCTAATCCCTCTCCCGACAGATCGCGGCCCTGTAAGGACCGGGCGGCTGGGGTCGCTTAAATGTCCCTAAAAGGGAGAGGTGAAACTAAGGTTAATGAAGAAGAAGCTTATTGCTTATAAATGTATAATTATGTAGTATAGCCTAAAAATATACGATTATGTCATCATTGCCTATATTTAAGCATAGGCCTATATGTGTTGCAATGAAACTTGCTCTCTTGTCAAGCAAGTTAAAAGCTGTGGCTGGTTGCAGAGTTAGAAAAGGTCAAGCAAGCTAAAATATGAATATGTACGCCTCCGCTTCTCATAGACGTCATAAATGCGTGTACCAAGTTTTATGACAATCCGATAAAGCGTGTTTGAGCTATGGCGCCTTTCTAATATAATATATTAAAATAGGCACAAAATTGGGCATTTCCCCGGTACCGGTGAATCGATTTGGTTCAATATCAACAAGGTTCTTCCCATGAACGTTATAAATGCGTACAGCAAGTTTCATAATAATCCGATAAAGCGTATTTGAGTTATGGCTCGTACAGACACACGGACAGACAGACAGATATTTTCCCGTTCCCCACACAGTCTCATAAAGTTAATAATGGGGAGTCAATAGATAGTCAATATATTTTAATATAATTATTTGCTTTTAAAAGTCTTGCATTCGACGATTGTATTCCTAACTTTTATTCTCTGCCCTTTTCTATCCCTTTCATTACCTTGTGTTTGTCATACCTTGCTTGAAACTTGCCTTGGCATCAGTTTGTGTATGATGGATGAGGTTCTTCAAGATGAATTCAAATCATTTTGTTGGTTTTAAAATGGACGCAAATTTTACTGAAATATATTTTAACCTTACAAAATATTGTATAACACTATAAAAGTATCTATATTCTTAATTAGGAAGTTCTGGAGAGAAAAATGATTCCATTAAACCAAGAAATGTGATTTTTTACCGTTTTTGCGCCTTGATGTATTGATTTTTTTTTTCAAAATCTAAGGTTATTCTCAATTGAAATACTTTTATATACATTTAAGCATGACCTAAAATGTAAAATTAGAGCGTCTGCTTTTTGTCCCTGAACGTTTATCAGGATCATAAATAAATAATCCTAATATTTTCATAATACTTTACCCCTATATAGCCAACAAAGGGTTTATATGCCGTTCCCAAGACACTGGAATATAAGAATGATGTAGGTTGCATAGCAACGAAAATATGTGAATTTCGGATTCTTGAATGTGACTCACTGCTAATCTGAGCTCTTCCTACCATATTACATTTATTGAAATCTATTTTTATATCTCAAGTTACATGTGAACTAGTGGCTATATCATTTCCAAGTTAAAGGCAATGGGCTGTGTATTTTATGGTAAGAATTTGGTTGGGTGACCGCTATACAAAATTTCTCATATACATACAAGAACAAATGGATTGCATTTTATTGAGTCCATAGATCATATAGATAAATATGATGAAATCCAAGTCACACTTTTGACCTATTAGTAAATAAATACATAAAAATGGGCATGTACAGTTGGGAGCTGACGAGATGATCCCTAGCAGGACTATGGGGCTCTTATCTGCAGCCAATAGCAGCGCTCCCCTACACTTGCAGGTATAGCACAACACCGTCTTCCCCCTGCATGCCACCACCGAATCACGGATCATCTCGTCAGCTCCCAACAGTAGATGGAGGGGAAATTACATTTTTATCCTGTCAAGAGAACAATCTTGATTGATTACCATAATATTATTACCGGTACCTACAGTTTTAATCTTCCTCTATACTAAAACAAACTCTTTGTTGCAAGTTTCTGAGCTAAAGAGAAAATTTCCTATTTTTATTTCCTTTCTATCATTCAAGGGAAATAGTAGTATAACGACTGTATTCAACTTTATTTAACTCATGCAAAGCACTAACATGATTGTTATTAGATTTCCAGATGCAGAATTAAAACTGGAAAAATGTTGGACGTGGCGTGGAGAAAGTCTGACCTATTCGAAACCGGCTCTGCAATCTAAGTATCACAATTTTTATTTCCCTTTGACTTGATCAACTTCACTTATTCTATATCTCCCTCTGACTTTCAGTCTTTTTCTCCCTGCTTCTTCCCTTAAATCTTGCCTAGCACATTGTATGCACATAAAAACTCTTGTTGGCACTGCCAACATAGTCATCATTCAGTGTGATTAGTTTCCTGGGTCTGGTTGAAAATATTAGCGCGAGTCTAATAACTGCTTTGGCCGTTGGAGTTAGCAAGGTTTTTGGTCTTTTATTTCATAAAAATACAATTCTTTCAGTTTTATTTTTACAAAGATCACTCAGTTTTAAACAATAATAATTTCTGTCTTTGTCTTGATCAACCTCTTTTTTTTCTCTCTCCCTCTTTTCTCCTTGTCTCTTCCCTTAAATCTTGCCTAGTACGTTGTATGTGAAAAGACACTTGTTGCTATCGTACAGTGTGGCTAGTTCCTGGGTCAGATTGAAAATATTAGCGCAAGTCTAATAACTTTTTTGGCCGTTGGAGTAAGCAAGGTTTTTGGTCTTTTATTTCACAAAACTACAATTCTTTCAGTTTTATTTTGACAAAGTTTCCATAGTTTTAAACAATAATAATTTGCATTTCTTTCACAGATTCTTCTGAAGAATGGACTGTTGAGAAGAATCAAATGGAATTTATAATGAAATTCTCTGAAAGAGTGTATTTAATACTTACACAAATAAGGAAAGAAAATTGCATCGCATCCTCAACGTTACAGCTCATAGCAGCAGAACTATCGGTTTAAAATTCACAGTAGGTACAAAAATTATTATAAAATGGTTCTCTGGAATGAAAGATGTGTGGAAGGAAAGCATTTGATTCAAGGTGTCTATATCTTATCAATCCCTGAAAACAAATGTTTTAAATGTATAAACTATTATGGATTATAAAATATATCCTTAAATGCTAAATGTCACAATTTATATTGAGTTTTTATATTACTTAAACACTTGACGTTGCACACTAAGATTACCTCTGGCTATTCAGTATAGTTGTTGGGTGTTTTTTCTTGTGTGTTTGTATATTTGAGTGTTTGTGTTCGATTGTGTGTAGTTTACGGCTTTTGTGTCGTGTGTGTGGAATTTCCAAGATTTAAAGCACATCTTGCCGTTGAATAATGAAACGCAGCCACATTCCATGGAAATGTACGGCTATCGAAATCTACAGTATATTTTAGTGTGATTTTTAGGTAGGTTTCGAAGAAAATCTAGCTATTGCAATCGATACCTGTCATGAATTTCTAAAAATTCTTTCATATCTTTACGTATCATTTCTCCCTAAGTACGAAAACACCGCCTGTTCAAAAAAAAATGTTATATTTGTATATATATTTATATGTAAAATTAGAGTGTCTGCCTTTGTCCCTGAATGCACTTATATATCAGAATCATAAATAAATAATCCTAATATTTTCATAATACTTTAACCCTATATAGCCAACAAAGGGTTTATATGCCGTTCCCAAGACACTGCAATATAAGAATTGTGTAGGTTGCATAGCAAGGAAAATATGTGTATTTCCGATTCTTCAAGGCTTCTAACAGGCAAGAATGTGATTCACTGCTAATCTGCTAAACTTAGCTCTTCCTACCGTATTACATCTTTGAAATCTATTTTTATATCTCAAGTTACATGTGAACTAGTGGCAATATCATTTCCAAGTTAATGGCAATAGGGCTGTGTATTTTATGGTTAGAACTTGGTTGAGTGACCGCTATACAAGAATTTCTCATATACATAAAAGAACAAATGGATTGCATTTTATTGAGTCCATAGATCATATAGATAAATATGATGTGATACAAGTCACACTTTTAACCTATTAGTAAATAAATACATAAAAATGGGCATGTAGGTGGAAGGGAAATAACATTTTTATCCTGTCAAGAGAACAACCTTGATTGATTACCATAATATTATTACCTACACTTTTAAATTTTCCTCTATACTAAAAGAAAATCTTTGTTGCCAGTTTCTGAGCTAAAGAGAAAATTTCCAATTTTTACTTCACGGGTATAACGACTTGATTCAACTTGAAGAAAAATATTTTTTGTAACTCATGCAAAGCACTAACATGATTGTTATTAAATTTCCAGATGCTGAATTAAAACTGGAAAAATGTTGAACGTGGCAAAGAGAAAGTCTGACCTATTCCATACTGGCTCTGCAATCTAAGTATCACAATTTTTATTTCCCTCCCACGCAACTTCTGTCTTTGTCTTGATCAACTTCTCTTTTTTCTCTCTCCCTCTGACTGTCAGTCTCTTTCTCCCTTATTTCTCCTTGTCTCTTCCCTTAAATCTTGCCTAGTACGTTGTATGCGAAAAGACTCTCGATGTTATCATTCAGTGTGATTAGTTTCCTGGGTCAGATTGAAAATATTAGCGCGAGACTAATAGCTTTTTTGGCCGTTGGAGTTAGCAAGGTTTTTGGTCTTTTATTTCATAAAACTACAACTCTTTCAGTTAATTTTGACAAAGATCACTCAGTTTTAAACAATAATCATTTGCATTTTTTTTTTACAGATTCTTCTGAAGAATTCCGTATGTAGGTAATGGACTGAAGAGAAGAATCAAATGGAATTTATAATGAAATTCTCTGAAAGAGTGTATTTAATACTTACACAAATAAAGGAAGAAAATTGCTTCGCATCCTCAACGTTACAGCTCATAGCAGCAGAACTATCCGTTTAATAATCACAGTAGGTACAACAATTATTATAAAATGGTTCTCTCGAATGAAAGATGTGTGGAAGGAAAGCATTTCATTCAAAGTGTCTATATCTGATGAATCCCTGAAAACAACTATTTTAAATGTATAAACTATTATGGATTATAAAATATATCCTTAAATGCTAAATACACTTGACGTTGCACACTAAGATTACCTCTGACCATTCAGTATAGTTGTTGGGTGTTTTCTTGTGTGTTTGTACTTACGTGTTTGTGTTCGATTGTGTGTAGTTTACGGCTTTTTTGTCGTGTGTGTCGAATTTCCAAGATTTAAAGCACATCTTGCCGTTGAATAATGAAACGCAGCTGCAATCCATGGAAATGTACGGCTATCGAAATCTACAGTATATTTTAGTGTGATTTTTAGGTAGATTTCGAAGAAAAATCTAGCTATTGCAATCGATACCTGTCATGAATTTCTAAAAATTATTTCATATCTTTACGTTTCATGCCTCCCAAGTACGAAACCACTACCTGTTAAAAAAAAAAAAATTGTGATATATATAGATATATATATATCTATATATATATCTCTATATATATATACACACGCTGACGGCCGTAATTTTAAAGAAATTTGAACCAAATTTCATTATGTTATTTCCAGGCCCAATAGTTCGGACAAGTGCGTTAATGAGCAAAATTGTCCCAAGGGGGAATCGGGAGAGGGGGTTGAAATTTTGAAAAATGTATATCTCGGCCACTATGAAGTATAGAGGGAAACTTTGTTTGAATAAATTAGAGTACTCCCTATGGAGTTCACAGTGACACAAACGATTCGTGGGTTTTTGGGTACGAGTGGGGGTGGGGGCTGGAAATTCGAAATTTATGAAACCACGTCTTGTGGGGTATCGTTGAAAAGCTCTTGATGAGTACTCTACAAATCAATAACTATTTTCTCGATAGCTCTCACATAAGGCGAGATTTGAATGTTTGAAAAAGTGCTCTTTCCTCTTTTTTGCAGTTATTATTGCGGGTTTGTCGTGCCAAGGCTAAAGAAGAAGAGTCCTGCGCAATAAATTAAACCAAAAGCACTTCGAAATCTATCTCAGCCTGTAGGCCTGCCTAAAGGGATTTATTACTTTAAAATAGATAATCTATATGTAAAATGCATACCAATGCTTTTATACAATAGGAAATAGTATTAATGGACTGCAGTCATTACCACTAAAGTGAGTACTATTATTGGATGGAGGTCAGTTGCAGAAGTCATCACTGAGATGTTATACACAGGAGTCACTGTCGGTAGTCATGTTTATTTTGATTACATCAAATCCTACAACTTTCCTACTAAAGAGGAGTCATACAAGTGGAAAGGAAATAAGATTTTTATCCTGTCAAGAAAGCAATCTTTATTGATTACCATATTACCTGCAGTTTTGAAATCTGTCTGTATACTAACAGAAACTGTTTGTTGAAAGTTATGAAGTTGAAGAGAAAATATACTATTCATAATTAGGAAGGTCTGGCGAGAAAAATGATTCTATTAAAAAACGGAAATGTGATGTTTTACCGTTTTTGCACCTTCATGTATTGATTTTTTTCAAAATCTAACATTATACTCAATTGAAATACTTTTATATTCATTTAAGCATGACCTAAAATGTAAAATTAGAGTGTCTGCCTTTGTCCCTGAATGTACTCGTATATCAGAATCATAAATAAATAATCCTAATATTTTCATAATACTTTACCCCTATATAGCCAACAAAGGGTTTATATGCCGTTCCCAAGACACTGGAATATAAGAATGATGTAGGTTGTATAGCAACGAAAATATGTGAATTTCCGAGTCTTCAAGGCTTCTAGCAGGCAAGAATGTGACACACTGCTAATCTGCTAAAGTGAGCTCTTCCTACCATATTACATTTATTGAAATCTATTTTTATATCTCAAGTTACATGTGAACTAGTGGATATATCATTTCCAAGTTAAAGGCAATGGGCTGTGTATTTTATGGTGAGAACTTGGTTGGGTGACCGCTATGCAAAATTTCTTATATACATAAAAGAACAAATGGATTGCATTTTATTAAGTCTATAGATCATATAGATAAATATGATGTTTTCCAAGTAACACTTTTAACCTATTAGTAAATAAATACATAAAAATGGGCATGTAGGTGGAAGGGAAATAACATTTTTATCCTGTCAAGAGAACAACCTTGATTGATTACCATAATATTATTACCTACAATTTTAAATTTTCCTCTATACTAAAAGAAAATCTTTGTTGAAAGTTTCTGAGCTAAAGAGAAAATCTCCTATTTTTACTTTCTTTCTATCATTCACGGGCAATAGTAGTATAACGACTTTATTCAACTTGAAGAAAAATATTTTTATTTAACTCATGCAAAGCAATAACATGATTGTTATTAAATTTCCAGATGCTGAATTAAAACTGGAAAAATGTTGGACGTGGCAAAGAGAAAGTCTGAACTATTCGATACCGGCTCTGCAATCTAAGTATCACAATTTTTATTTCCCTTTGTCTTGATCAACTTCACTTATTCTATATCTCCCTCTGACTGTCAGTATTTTTCTCCCTGCTTCTTCCCTTAAATCTTGCCTAGGACATTGTATGCAAATAAAAACTCTTGTTGGCATTACCAACATAGTTATCATTCAGTGTGATTAGTTTCCTGGGTCTGGTTGAAAATATTAGCGCGAGTCTAGGCTACGGCTCCACTAGCAGTATTCGACTGCTGAAGCGAGCAGCATTCTACTGCTTGAAAATGGAACACACGCAAACAAGTCTAGGTGGCTATATGGGCAGTCATTTTACTGCTCTTAACACAATTACTGCGGCAGTAAAAATTTATACTGCCGCAGAATAGAACATGTTCCATTTTGGCGCAGTAATCTGCCGCGGCAATCTGGCTTCACTAGCTGTAGAAATCTGCTGGCAGCGGCAGTAACTCATTGTCTCGAGCGCCCATGTTGTATTTATTGTTGTTCATTGTTTGTTTGTTTGTTTGTGTACTGCCAAAATGGAACTAGACAGTGAACAGATCATAGTGCAAGTAGAGATGTATCCTGTATTGTATAATACAGGTGATGAAAATTATAAAAATCGAATAGCAAAAGTGGAAGCATGGAAAAAAGTTACTGAGGCGGTTGTTGGTGAGGGATACAAGGAAATGGAGTTTGCAGAACAAAATAGAATAGGTAAGTGATAATCAGGGCCCGGATTCTGATGACATGTCATCTTTTTATTGATGCTGCACAGACACTGCCAACTTGTATATAAATTCTAATCATGACCTCTATAGGTAGATTATACAAATACATTTTTATTAGATCATTTTATGAAATTTTATATTTATTGGGCATTTATTTCAATGTTACGTCATTATTTTGTCATTTTCGTGTCGTTTGCTTCTTTATTTAGTCATTTCGTGCATTTACATTGAGTGTATTAACTTTTTTCGTCGCAAGCGGTTCTCTCTTTGAAGTGTTTGTTTGTTAATGCAAGAAGGAAAAGTGTTGTCATATCTCAGTCGGAAATGAGGATCAAAGAAATGCCAAAATTATATTACTATTGTTATTAGCTTGACTTGGCACCTGCTTGGATTTGAGAATGCAAACTACTGTTCACCCTCAATAAACAATAACATAATCCGGCAGACCGCAAAAGGAAATGCCGAAGTTTGAATCGCCAGTTCCTCAGTGCCAGTATAAATTTCCGTGAGGGGGGGGGGGGGAATCACACCATTACAGACAATTAGTCTAAAACTTTGTGTGTGCAATAATAATTTTTTATTAATAAAATATCAGTTTTAGGTAATTTTTTATAGTTATTAAGTAATTTTCTTTAATTTAGGGTCATTTTATAGGCCTTTTTTCAAACAATTTTAAGTCATCAGAATCCGGACCCTGGTGATAATAAATTAATAAATATGCTACATGAAAAATATGACATTATTGTCATTTTTTATTGCTACAAATTCTATTTGTGCACTTTCTACTTTTCCAAGAATCAAATTATTGCTTCAGGCTCCGTTAGGTCTAATACTTATTTTGCCAAGGAACTGATCCCTCGCTTGAACAAAAGTAGTCCATAAACATATTACGTACATGAATGCCATTCTTAGTACCTCTTAAACCTTGCGATGGTATACTTTCCAAATCACATGTCAAACTATCCTCAAAGTTGTAGCCATCCCTTTGTCTTACAAAATTATGTAGAATGCAACATGTTTTAACAATGGAATCAGCAAATTCAACATTAACATCAATTGGACGATGCAAAATTGTCCATTTATTAGACATTATTCCAAAAGCGCATTCCACAAATCTCCTAGCCCTAGACAATCTGTAATTAAATATTTTTCTTTCCTTTGTAAGTGTTCTGCTAGGAAAAGGTCTCAACAAATGAGTACTAAGAGCAAATGCTTCATCAGCCACAAAGACATAAGGGACATTTTGATTTTGACTTTCTGACATACCTGAAAGTGGTTTTGGTTCCGGTAAATTTAACTTATCCAAGTACAATTCTTGTCCAAATTGTGTAGATTTGAATACATTGGAATCACTTAATTTCCCGTAGGACCCAACACTGATATATGTAAAACAGTATTCGGCATCAGCCACTGCCATTAGTACCAATGAGAAAAAATGTTTATAGTTAAAAAAATTGCTCCCACTATAAGATGGTTTTACAATCCGGATATGCTTTCCGTCGATCGCTCCGAGACAGTGTGGGAAATTTGCAATTCTTTCAAACTTGTTTGATATTGTAATCCAATCTTCTTTTGCTGGCTGCTTCATATATTCATTACGTAGCCCATTCCATAAAGCGTCACATGTCTCTCTAATGATAGTACACAATGTTTTGCGACCAATAAGGTACTGGAAGTACATCGAACGAATTGAACACCCTGTAGCCAAATACCTGAAAGTAACATAGTACGTTAAATTCAAATAATGTAAATTCGACTTGTTTCAGGAAAGGAAGTTCAAATGAAATGGAAGACTATAAAAGATGCATATATTAGATCCTTGAAAACACAAACAGGCAAGAGTGGAAGTGGTGCGAATAAAAGAAGGCCGTACATATACCATCACCAGATGTCTTTCCTTCAACCAATTTTGCAGAATCGACAGTAAGTGATCTGAATACCTGTTTATTTTTTAAAAAGTTAAAGTAAAATGACTAAATATTAATAATTCCCCAACTTTGAAATCGGACTTGAACTTCTCAGTTTCATGCAGTATTTTACTTGCTAATTCTGATATTATCATGCTATTATTCAGTATTTGTTTTATATTGAAGTACGATGTCTACGCTTATTTTCTGTTCAGTTCAATGATATCAGTATTTTTGTACACTGCAGGACTTCTGGAAACATGGAACTACTGCCTGAAAGTCAAGAAAAAGAGCCCGAACCACGTCCGACCGTTCCAGCAGTTCGCCCGAAGGATGCACGTTCGTTGGTCGAGAAGAAAAGGGGGTCGTTTGAAAGTCAATTAATCAACATTCTGCAAACCAGCATTCCAAAGCCACAGGAACGGACAGCTCCACTTCCGCCAGAAAGCGATGCTGACAAAATGTTTTTGTTGTCGTTATTACCAAAACTGAAACAATTAAATCAGACAGCGGCTTTCGATTTCCAGATCAAAGTTATGCAATTATTACAACAGTATTTGGCTGATAAAGCAAATACCGAAAATTCAGGTCGATCTACCTCTTCAATGCAAGAAGAACGTGTCCTTCTAGGACAGAAAAATTCTCAAACCCAACATGAAACCCCTTCCACCAATATGTCAGATGTTGCTTTTCACATGCCTTCATCAAGTAACACATCCAGTTCATACCTATCCCCACAGTCAGTATTATCAGTGGAAGACAGTGAGGAATCTGTGCTGTCATTTCTTGATTTGTAAAGTTGTCATTGTATTGAACATTAAATAAAATTTAATCCTATTTGAAATAAACTTACCTTAATGTAACAGACAGCTTTTCTTCTACGCCTATACTTTCCCTCATCTTGGTGTTCCTTTTTTTCAGACTACCGGAGACCACAGATAGAAGATAATCAAAGGAACCCTCCGACATCCGGTAGAATTCAAAAAATTTGTCTGGATATTCCCTAAGTTTGTGATGCATTGTAGCAAACACGCCCTCACGTTTCCTCTTGCTTAATATTGGATGAATCCACCATCTTCTTTTGTGCAATCTCCGGCGACGGCGAACCAATAGCAAACATACAATTACTTTTAAGATATACAATGCACTCATTTCCACCAATTATTACAAGACAAGAACAAGAACCCCACAACGCTGTGTGCAACGCAGAACAAAACTGCTAGTGAAGCCGGGCTGAGCAGAGCGGAGCAGTAAACTACAGCTTTTTTTCGCAGAAAATTTACAGCAAGTGAAGCCACCTTCTCGCAGTAAAAATTTAGACAGTAGAATGCTGCTCGCGGCAGCAGTCGAATACTGCTAGTGGAGCCGTGCTACGGCTCCACTAGCAGTATTTGACTGCTGCCGCGAGCAGCATTCTACTGCCTAGATTTTTACCGCAAGAAGGTAAATTTGCTGTAAATTTTCTGCGAAAAAAAGCTGTAATTTACTTCTCCGCTCTGCTCAGCCCGGCTTCACTAGCAGTTTTGTTGGTGTTGTTGGGTTCTTTAAATGCATAGAATATAGACTGTCTTGTGATAAATGGTGGACATGAGTGCATTGTATCAGTGGCGTTCCTTGAGTGGGGCGGTGGGGGCGGTTCGCCCTGGGCCCCACTTACTATGGCCCCCCCATTGATGCCCCATCCTAATATAACAATTAATGTTCCACCTCTTTTTTTCACTCATTGGAATTAAAAATATAGAGTATTTGACGTGTTACCAAAAAAAATTGACTCAAATTACCACTGTTTTGGTCTCAGGCTCATGAGTCGGTCGCAAGAGATCACTAGGAGATGCGCAGTTGGATACTGCGCTGAAATGTATAATTTAACTGATGAAAAATAAAACATGTAATTTCATTTAATATTGACGAAAAATTTAACGAGTTCACGAGTTGACCGCGAGAGGCCTCTAGAAGATGCGCAGAAGATGTATCATTTAATTGAAGAAAATAGAGCAAGTCTTAATTTATAAATTAACTTAAGAAAACACTTAATGTATGCGATGGTCTATAATAGTTCAAAGGCGTTCAAGAATAAATTCTAAACTTATGTTTAACACTAAAGTTGTTTTTAACTATTTGCATTTGAGTTGCAACTTGTTAAAGAAGATTTTCAGAACTGAAATTAATAAAAAAAACTATTTGCGCTCAACAATGAGACAATTAGACAGTTTTCTGTTGTAAAAGCTATAAAAAGACGATAAACGTGGCTCTTTATTCTGTCTATTATTTATTCGTATAGATTAGCCCGTGGAGAAGATCTGAAAGACAAAAAAGCTAGCCATAGAAAAAGAAGTTAAAAATAGCCGTGTGGTAGCTTTTACTGGGGGAGGGAGCCTCAAAAATAAATCCGCCCCGGGCCCCAAGTGGTCTGGTTACGCCACTGCAATGTATATCTTAAAAGTAATTGTATGTTTGCTATTGGTTCGCCGTCGCCGGAGATTGCATAAAAGAAAATGGTGGATTCATCCAATATTAAGTCACAGGAAACGTGAAGGCGTGTTTGGTACAATGTATCACAAACTTAGGGAATATCCAGAATTTTTTTTAATTCTACCGGATGTTGGAGGGTTCCTTTGATTATCTTCTACCTGTGGTCTCAGGCAGAATTGCATAGGGTGCTCGAGACATTCGTCGAGATGACTTACTGCCGCTGCCAGCAGATTTCTACAGCTAGTGAAGCCAGATTGCCGCGGTAGATTACTGCGCCAAAATGGAACATGTCCTATTCCGCGGCAGTAGAAATTTTTACTGCCGCAGTAATTGTGTTAAGAGCAGTACAATGACTGCCCATATAGCCACCTAGACTTGTTTGCGTGTGTTCCATTTTCAGGCAGTAGAATGCTAGTGGAGCCGTAGCCATTGGCCGTTGGAGTTAGCAAGGTTTTTGGACTTTTATTTTATAAAGCTACAATTCTTTCAGTTTTATTTTTACAAAGATCACTCAGTTTAATTTGTGTCTTTATCTTGATCAACTTCTCTTTTTTCTCTCTCCTTCTGACTGTCAGTCTCTTTCTCCCTTATTTCTCCTTGTCTCTTCCCTTAAATCTTGCCTAGTACGTTGTATGCGAAAAGCCATTCGTTGTTATCATACAGTGTGGCTAGATCCTGGGTCAGACTGAATATATTAGCGCAGTCTAAAACTGTTTTGGCCGTTGGAGTTAGCAAGGTTTTTGGTCTTTTATTTTATAAAACTACAATTCTTTCAGTTTATTTTGACAAAGATCACTCAGTTTTAAACAATAATAATTTGCATATTTTTTTTACAGATTCTTCTGAAGAAATCTGTATGTAGGTAACGGACTGAAGAGAAGAATGAAATGGAATTTATAATGCAATCCTCCAAAAGACTGTATTTAAGACTTACACAAATAATGGAAGAAAATTGCTTCGCATCCTAAACGTTACAGTTCATAAATGAAGAACCAATCGCATGAACCCTCTATTTGAATTGTACAGCAGAGGGAGGGGTGTTGCAAAGAAGAGCAACGAGACTTTCCAGCCCACAACGCAACAGACTTGTTGAGTTTATTCAGAATTTTGTAAGCAAGGATTCAGACAATTTTACAGAATATTCCCATATCACAACACGATATCAATGCTGTATACCGGGTGTTCGGAAATTCATATTACAAACTTCTAGGGCTAGTAGAGGGGACTTAGCAGACAATATTTCGAATTGGAACCCATGTCTTGAAACTTACCGTTTCCATGCTACAGCTATTAAAATGTCTCGGATTTGCCGGTGTTGTTTTGCAACCGGACAGGCAGTATATGACGTCATAGGATCACGAGACTCCTGTAGAGACCGAGGAAGAACTGCTGGCACGAGTGATTTTCGTTGCAGAAGAGATTAACGGGACACCAGGTGTGATGGAACGAGTGTACCGGAACATGATTCGTCGGTACAATCTTTGCAACGACGTTGGTGGTCGTCACATCGAGCCTCTGTTGTAGTGAACAGTTTCGTATGGGACACATCCAGTGCAGAATACAGAAACAAATTTGTTTTTTCCACTGTTGACACAAGTGTTATTGTGATCAATGAAAGTTTTTTTGTTACTTTGGTATTGTTACCAAAAAATTTGACTTTCATCTGTAATGAGTCAAACGTCATTTACTTCTGTACCTTACGTCACACCTCATTTCACATGGTGCTCTTCTGACGTCATGTACTGCCTCTCCGGTTGCAAAACAACATCGGTAAACCGACACATTGGGTTCTTATTCGAAATATTGTCTACTAAGTCCCCTCTACTAGCCCTAGAAGTTTGTAATATGAATTTCCGAACACCCGGTATGTTCATTATTATAGACCTGGAGATGACGTATTAGCGTCGAAACGAAGAAGACAAAATCTGCATTTTAGTATAAGACGTATTTTGTGGACTTCAAATACAGTTTTTAACAGCTTTAAGAATTCTTAGTAATACTCTTGACTAATTTAATGTATGTACATAAGCTTTTATATTTCTAGACTAGTAGCTTATGCTACTTATATATGCTGACTGTAATAAGGCAAGTTATGTTTTTAAAGTAGGTTAAATTTTTAATGTGTTAAATACTGAGCTTAGGTGGAAATTGTAATTTAAAAGCAAATTGTATAGCTCAGTAGGAAAATGAAAATAACTGAAATATGAAACTACAGCTTTACCCGCCACATTATTAGAATGGCTTTTGTTTGAAAAAGCAAACATACGTCTTCTCTTATTATTAATTAGAGTGTCTGCTTTTTGTCCCTGAATGTTTATCAGAATCATAAATAAATAATCCTATTATTTTCATAATACTTTACCCCTATATTGCACACAAAGGGTGTATACGCCGTTCCCAAGAAACTGGAATATAAGAATGATGTAGGTTGCATAGCAACGAAAATATGTGAATTTCCTATTCTTCAAGACTTCTAACAGGCAAGAATTTGACTCACTGCTAATCTGAGCTCTTCCTACCATATTATATTTATTGAAATCTTTTTTATATCTCAAGTTACATGTGAACTAGTGGATATATCATTTCCAAGTTAAAGGCAATGGGCTGTGTATTTTATGGTGAGAACTTGGTTGGGTGCCGCTATACAAAATTTCTCATATACATAAAAGAACAAATGTATTGCATTTTATTGAGTCCACAGATTATATAGATAAATATGATGTAATCAAGTCACACTTTTAACCTATTAGTAAATAAATACATAAAAATGGGCATGTAGGTGGAAGGGAAATAACATTTTTATCCTGTCAAGAGAACAACCTTGATTGATTACCATAATATTATTACCTACAGTTTTAAATTTTCCTCTATACTAAAAGAAACTCTTTGTTGCAGGTTTATGAGCTAAAGAGAAAATCTCCTATTTTTACTTTCTTTCTATCATTCACGGGAAATAGTAGTATAACGACTTGATTCAACTTGAAGAAAAATATTTTTATTTAACTCATGCAAAGCAATAACATGATTGTTATTAAATTTCCAGATGCTGAATTAAAACTGGAAAAATATTGGACGTGGCGAAGAGAAAGTCTGACCTATTCGATACCGGTTCTGCAATCTAAGTATCACAATTTTTATTTCCCTCCCACGCAATTTCTGTCTTTGTCTTGATCAACTTCTCTTTTTTCTCTCTCCTTCTGACTGTCAGTCTCTTTCTCCCTCTTTTCTCCTTGTCTCTTCCCTTAAATCTTGCCTAGTACGTTGTATGTGAAAAGACACTCGTTGTTATCGTACAGTGTGGCTAGTTCCTGGGTCAGATTGAAAATATTAGCGCGAGTCTAATAGCTTTTTTGGCCGTTGGAGTTAGTAAGGTTTTTGGTCTTTTATTTCATAAAACTACAATTCTTTCAGTTTTATTTTGACAAAGATTGCTCAGTTTTAAACAATAATAATTTGCATTTTTTTTACAGATTCTTCTGAAGAAATCTCTATGTAGGTAATGGACTGAAGAGAAGAATCAAGTGGAATTTATAATGAAATTCTGTGAAAGAGTGTATTTAATACTTACACAAATAAGGGAAGAAAATTGAATCGCATCCTCAACGTTACAGCTCATAGCAGCAGAACTATCGGTTTAAAATTCACAGTAGGTACAACAATTATTATAAAATAGATCTCTCGAATGAAAGATGTGTGGAAAGAAAGCATTTGACTCAAAGTGTCTATATGTGATCAATCCCTGAAAACAACTGTTTTAAAGGTATAAACTATTATGGATTATAAAATATATCCTTAAATGCTTATATTGAGTTTTTATATTACTTAAACCATTGACGTTGCACAATAAGATTACCTCTGGCCATTCAGTATAGTTGTTGGGTGTTTTCTTGTGTTTGTACTTACGTGTTTGTGTTCGATTGTGTGTAGTTTACGGCTTTTGTGTCGTGTGTGTCGTATTTCCAAGATTTAAAGCACATCTTGCTGTTGAATAATTAAACGCAGCTGCATTCCATGGAAATGTACGGCTATCGAAATCTACAGTATATTTTAGTGTGATTTTTAGGTAGGTTTCGAAGAAAAATCTAGCTATTGCAATCGATACCTGTCATGAATTTCTAAAAATTATTTCATATCTTTACTTTTCAAGCCTCCCCAAGTACGAAACCACCACCTTTTAAAAAAAAGTGATATATATATATATATATATATATATATATATATATATATATATATATATATATATTACACGCAAGCGGTCGTAATTTTGAAGATATTTGAACCAAATGTTATTATGTTATTTCTAGGCCCAATAGTTCGGACAAGTGCATTAATGAGCAAAATTGTCCCAAGAGGGAATCGGGGGGGGGGAGTTGAAATTTTGAAAAATGTATATCTCGCCCCCTTCAAGTATAGAGGGACAATTTGTTTGAATAAATTAGAGTACTCCCTATGGAGTTCACAGTGACACCAACGATTCAGGGGTTTTTGGGTACGAGTAGGGGTTGGGGATGGAAATTCGAAATTTATGAAACCACGTATCGTTGAAAAGCTCTTCATGAGTACTCTACAAATCAATAACTAGTTTCTCGATAGCTCTCACATAAGGCCAGATTTGAATGTTTGAAAAAGTGCTCTTTCCTCTTTTTTGCAGTTATTATTGCGGGTTTGTCGTGCCAAGGCTAAAGAACAAGAGTCCTGCGCAATAAATTAAACCAAAAGCATTTCGAAATCTATTTCATCCTGTAGGCGTGCCTAAAGGGATTTTTTACTAATCTATATGTAAAATGCATACCAATGCTTTTATACAATAGGAAATAGTATTAATGGACTGCAGTCATTACCACTAAAGTGAGTACTATTATTGGATGGAGGTCAGTTGCAGAAGTCATCACTGAGATGTTATACACGTGAGTCACTGTCGGTAGTCATGTTTATTTTGATTACATCAAATCCTACAACTTTCCTACAAAAGAGGAGTCATACAAGTGGAAAGGAAATAAGATTGTTATCCTGTCAAGAAAGCAAACTTTATTGATTACCATATTACCTGCAGTTTTGAAATCTGCCTCTATACTAACAGAAACTGTTTGTTGAAAGTTATGAAGCTGAAGAGAAAATATACTATTCATAATTAGGAAGGTCTGGCGAGAAAAATGATTCTATTAAAAAACGGAAATGTGATGTTTTACCGTTTTTGCACCTTGATGTATTGCTTTTTTCAAAATCTAAGATTATACTCAATTGAAATACTTTTATATTCATTTAAGCATGACCTAAAATGTAAAATTAGAGTGTCTGCCTTTGACCCTGAATGTACTCGTCTATCAGAATCATAAATAAATAATCCTAATATTTTCATAACACTTTACCCTTTATAGCCAACAAAGGGTTTATATGCCGTTCCCAAGACACTGGAATATAAGAATGATGTAGGTTCCATAGCAACGAAAATATGTGAATTTCCGATTCTTCAAGGCTTCTAACAGGCAAGAATGTGACTCACTGCTAATCTGCTACAGTGAGCTCTTCCTACCATATTACATTTATTGAAATCTATTTTTATATCTCAAGTTACATGTGAACTAGTGGCTATATCAATTCCAAGTGTAGGGTTGTGTATTTTATGGTGAGAACTTGGTTGGGTGACCGCTACACAAAATTTCTCATATACATAAAAGAACATATGTATTGCGTCCATTGAGTCCATAGATCATATAGATAAATATGATGTAATCAAAGTCACACTTTTAACCTATTAGTAAATAATTACATAAAAATGGGCATGTAGGTGGAAGGGAAATAACATTTTTATCCTGTCAAGAGAACAATCTTGATTGATTACCATAATCTTATTAGCTACAGTTTTAAATTTTCCTCTATACTAAAAGAAACTCCTTGTTGGAAGTTTCTGAGCTAAAGAGAAAATTTCCTTTTTTTACTTCACGGGCAATAGTAGTATAACGACTTTATTCAACTTGAAGAAAAATATTTTTATTTAACTCATGCAAAGCAATAACATGATTGTTATTAAATTTCCAGATGCTGAATTAAAACTGGAAAAATGTTGGACATGGCGAAGAGAAAGTCTGACCTATTCGATACCGGCTCTGCAATCTAAGTATCACAATTTTTATTTCCCTCCCACGCAATTTCTGCCTTTGTCTTTTCAACCTCTCTTTTTTCTCTCTCCCTCTGACTTTCTCCCTCTTTTCTCCTTGTCTCTTCCCTTAAATCTTGCCTAGTACGTTGTATGTGAAAAGACACTCGTTGTTATCGTACAGTGTGGCTAGTTCCTGGGTCAGATTGAAAATATCAGCGTGAGTCTAATAGCTTTTTTGGCCGTTGGAGTTAGCAAGGTTTTTGGTCTTTTATTTCATAAAACTACAACTCTTTCAGTTAAGTTTGACAAAGATCACTCAGTTTTAAACAATAATCATTTGCATTTTTTTTTTTTACAGATTCTTCTGTAGGTAATGGACTGAAGAGAAGAATCAAATGGAATTTATAATGAAATTCTCTGAAAGAGTGTATTTAATAGTTACACAAATAAGGGAAGAAAATTGCATCACATACTCAACATTACAGCTCATAGCAGAAAAACTATCGGTTTAAAATTCACAGTAGGTACAAAAATTATTATAAAATGGTTCTCTCGAATGAAAGATGTGTGGAAGGAAAGCATTTGATTCAATGTGTCTATATCTGATCAATCCCTGAAAACAACTGTTTTAAATGTATAAACTATTAGGGATTATAAATATCCTTAAATGCTTAATTTATATTGAGTTCTTATAATACTTAGTCCGCCGGCGTGGTCTTGTGGTTAGCGTCGCTGACTACAGATCTGTCGGCCCGGGTTCGATTCCCGGTACCTCCTCGGATTTTTCTGAGGTAGGGAGGTCTGGCAGGGGTGCACTCAGCCTTGTAATTCAAATTGAGGAGCTACTTGATAGAGAAGTAGCGGCTCCGGTCAAGAAAACCACCATTAACGGCCGTGGGTGTCGTAATGCTGACCACATGCCCCCCAATCCTATCTATCTACCTACGGGAGATGACGCAGCGGTCGGGTGGTAGGCCAAGTCCCTCCAGGGATGTAGCGCCACGGAGTTTAGTAGTTAGTCTTATATTACTTAAACACTCGACGTTGCACACTAAGATTACCTCTGGCCATTTTAGTATAGTTGTTGGGTGTTTTCTTGTGTGTTTGTGTTCGATTGTGTGTAGTTTACGGCTTTTGTGTCTTGCCGTTGAATAATTAAACGCAGCTGCATTCCATGGAAATGTACGGCTATCGAAATCTACAGTATATTTTAGTGTGATTTTTAGGTAGATTTCGAAGAAAACTCTACCTATTGCAATCGATACCATGTCATGAATTTCGAAAAATTCTTTCATATCTTTACGTATCATGCCTCCCTAAGAACGAAAACACCGCCTGTTAAAAAAAAAATTGTGATATTTATATGTAAAATTGGAGAGTCTGCCTTTGTCCCTGAATGTACTCGTATATCAGAATCATAAATAATTTATCCTAATATTTTCATAATACTTTACCCCTATAGACTATAGCCAACAAACGGTTTATATGCCTTTCCCAAGACATTGGAATATAAGAATGATGTAGGTTGCATAGCAACGAAAATATGTGAATTTCCGATTCTTCAAGGCTTCTAACAGGCAAGAATGTGACTCACTGCTAATCTGCTAAAGTGAGCTATTCCTACCATATTACATTTATTGAAATATATTTTTATATCTCAAAATGCATGTGAACTAGTGGCTATATCATTTCCAAGTTAATGGCAATAGGGCTGTGTATTTTATGGTTAGAACTTTGTTGGGTGACCGTTATACAAAATTTCTCATATACATAAAAGAAAAAATGGAATGCAATTTACTGAGTCCATAGATCATATAGATAAATATGATGTGATACAAGTCACACTTTTAACCTATTAGTAAATAAATCCATAAAAATGGGCATGTAGGTGGAAGGGAAATAACTTATCCTGTCACGAGAACAATCTTTATTGATTACCATAATATTATTACCTACAGTTTTAAATTTTCCTCTATACTAAAAGAAACTCTTTGTTGCAAGTTTCTGAGCTAAAGAGAAAATTTACTATTTTTACTTCTTTGGCAATAGTAGTATAACGACTTTATTCAACTTGAAGAAAAATATATTTATTTAACTCATGCAAAGCAATAACATGATTATTATTAAATTTCCAGATGCTGAATTAAAACTGGAAAAATGTTCGATGTGGCGAAGAGAAAGTCTGGCCTATTCGAAACCGGCTCTGCAATCTAAGTATCACAATTCTTATTACCCTTTGACTTGATCAACTTCTCTTATTCTATATCTCCCTCTGGCTGTCAGTCTTTTTCTCCCTGCTTCTTCCCTTAAATCTTGCCTAGCACATTGTATGCACATAAAAACTCTTGTTGGCACTGCCAACATAGTCATCATTCAGTGTGATTAGTTTCCTGGGTCTGGTTGAAAATATTAGCGCGAGTCTAATAGCTATTTTGGCCGTTGGAGTTAGCAAGGTTTTTGGTATTTTATTTCATAAAACTACAATTCTTTCAGTTTTATTTAGACAAAGATTGCTCAGTTTTAAACAATAATAATTTGCATTTTTCCTTACAGATTCCTCTGAAGAAATCTGTATGTAGGTAACGGACTGAAGAGAAGAATGAAATGGAATTTATAATGAAATTCTCTGAAAGAGTGTATTTAATACTTACACAAATAAGGGAAGAAAATTGCTTCGCATCTTCAACGTTACAGCTCATAAATGAAGAACCATTCGCACACAACCCTCTACTGTATTTGAATTGTACAGCAGTACATGACGTTAGACCGAGAAAGAACTGCTGGCACGAGTGATGGCCGCTACACAAGAGAATAACTGGACACCAGGTGTGAAGGAACGAGTGTACCGGAACATGATTCGTCGGTACAATGTGTGCAAAGACGTTGGCGGTCGCCACATCGAGCCTCTGTTGTAGTGAGCAGTTTCGTATGGGACACATCCAGTGCAGAATACAGAAACAAATTTGTTTTTTCCACTGTTCACACAAGTGTTATTGTGATCAATGAAAGGTTTTTTTGTTACTTTGGTATTGTTACCAAAAATTTGACTTTATTCTGTAATGAGCCAAACGTCATTTACTTCTGTACCTTACGTCACACCTCATTTCACATGGTGCTCTTCTGACGTCATGTACTGCCTGTCCGGTTGCAAAACAACACCGGCAAATCCGACACATTGTAATGGCTGTAGCACGGAAACGGCGCGTTTCTGGACATGGGTTCCCATTCGAAATATTGTCTACTAAGTCCCCTCTACTAGCCCTGGAAGTTTGTAATATGAATTTCCGAACACCCGGTATTTTCATTATTATAGACCTGGAGCGTCGAAGCGCGTAGTAGGAAGAAGACAACATCTGCATTTTAGTATAAGACTTTTATTTTATGGACTTTAAATAAATTTTTTAACAGTTTTAAGAATTCTTAGTAATGCTCATGAATAATTTAATGTATGTATACAAGCTTTTATACTTCTAGACTAGTAGCCTAAGCTGTAATAAGGTAAGTTATGTTTTTAAAATAGGTTAAATTTTTAATGTGTTAAATACTGTTTTAGAATAGGTGGACATTGTAATTTAAAAGAAAATTGTATAGCTCAGTAGGAAAATGAAAATAAATGAAATATGAAGCTACCGCTTTACCCGCCCTTTATTAGAATAGCTTTTGTTTTAAAAGCAAACATACGTCTTCTCTTATTATTAATTTCACATTTTGAAACCTCGTCCAGTCGTGTTTAATTTTTTATGTATCGCTCGTTAGACATTTCACGTATTCGTTTCCGTAAAATATCTTCCAAATACATCTCTATATATATATAAAAGGCTTTGTCCTGACTGACTGACTGAATGAATGATTGACTGAATCACAGGAATCAACGTACAGCCTAAACTATAACAGGTAGAGACTTGGAATTTTGACAGTACCTTCGTTTCATAATGTAGGTGCTCACTTAGAAAGGATTTTGAAAAATTCTGATTCCAAATGCCAAAAATTAAATGTTTTTGAAAATACTTAATCCCTTTTTACATAGAACTTGGAAAATACAAATGAAATGCACTTTTGACAAATAAGAGAAGTTATCAAAATAATTCATGTTATAAATAAATATTACAGAATGAAATCCACTAAAATAATGGAATCACATAACTTTCTCTACCCTGGACATAGAGAAAACAAAACGAGGTATGGTAATGTGCATATTATTATATTATATCGCAGGTTTTTGGAGAGAAAAGTATGAAAGTGATAATGCTTTATGGTAACATAAGAGTGGGAAATTTCCCGCCTTGATATTACAATTTTATGTTACAGGAATTTCTGTTTCTTCTTATTTAAACCTCTACCAGGCTTGCTGTGCACTGTACAAGCGATGGGATGCAAAATTCTAGATCCTCTATGAGCCATAAAAAAAACTATATCAAGCGTTTTCTGAGGGAATAGTTTGAGTGTAATAAGTCGTTCTTCCTATTTCAAATTATAAATGCCTATATAAGGACCTAGAATTTAAAATTTAAAATCCTTCATAAGCTAATTTCCAATTACAAAATACAAAACCCGGGCGATGCCGGGCCTTTTAAGCTAGTCTTGATATAAGTATCAGGGCCATGTTTCATAGAACTTTTCCACTATTATTATTAGTAAATGCATAATAATATTATTAGTTATTATTGGTCTTCTGTTTCATAAGAATACTTTCTAATAATATTAGTTATGAGTTCATGGCTCTAAATTATTAGTAAATGTTGTTAATATTATTAGTAAACTGTTTCATATACTACAGAGCTAATGAAGTTTACTGATAATATTAGCAGTTTTTCTATAAATGTTTTTGGGCTAATAAGTTATTCTCATTCCCATGTAATTCAGATTTCGTGATCTTAAATTTGTGGAAAATGAATCACTCTGATTTAATTATCACTTTAGAAAAAGCTTACATACGCTATCAAAAGGAATTTTTATCATAAGTTTTTAGGATTTGAGGTTAGATTTTAGTACATAAGCCTACTGCTATTTTGAATAAGTGCCTGGCAGATTTATTCATTTCGTATTATTTGTTACATTTATGAAAATATATGTAGGCCGTGCTGCTTTGAAATAGTATTGACAAAAAGACTAAGAAGGGGAAAAACACAAACAACCATCCAGACATAACCTCCAAATCAATCAGCTACTAATGAACTAATGATTAGACCTGGGATTTTAAGATCTAAAAAACTTGGTTTTAGGCACCTAAAATAGGCTTTTAAAACAAGTAAATAGGCTTTTAAACTAGAAAATAGGCGAGAATGTTATAGGAGAAAAATTCCTCCGACACTGGGACTTGAACCCAGGACCTTTGGCTATTCGCGCCAATGCTCTACCAACTGAGCTAAGCCGGAGTTTAATTCACAGCGCCGGATGGAACCTCTCTCCTATAACTGATTGCCCTATTGGTCTACCTCACAGACAGACAAGTTATGTCATATGCAGTACTGTGAGGCACACTAATGAGTGATTTTTGTGACCGGGCTCCCACTGTTATTGTACAGTTGACATTCAAGATAGATATATAAGCTTTCATGAACCACAGATTATTGTCTCTGTTGGACATTACATGAGAATGTTATAGGAGAAAAATTCCTCCGACACTGGGACTTGAACCCAGGACCTTTGGCTATTCGCGCCAATGCTCTACCAACTGAGCTAAGCCGGAGTTCCATCCGGCGCTGTGAATTGAACTCCGGCTTAGCTCAGTTGGTAGAGCATTGGCGCGAATAGCCAAAGGTCCTGGGTTCAAGTCCCAGTGTCGGAGGAATTTTTCTCCTATAACATTCTCATGTAATGTCCAACAGAGACAATAATCTGTGGTTCATGAAAGCTTATATATCTATCTAGAAAATAGGCACTTAAAATACGCTTCAAAAATGTGTAAATAGAGAGAAAAAGAAATTACAATATTACAACATACACTTAAACTGTAACGTGATTTTTTTATTAGACCTACTGTTAGAATATTATCAGGTATGTAGATAGCTGTTGTGGTATTTAATGTGTAACTGTATGTATAATGTGTCATTTTATATATATATGTGTGGCTGGTATTTATTGCAACACTGCCACCGGGTTGTTGACCCACTTGCAGTGCAACAAAATAAATACAAAAATAAAAATATCTATTCTTAACAGAAATAACTGCAAAATGTTTTCTTAATTAAAAAGACATTTATCAAAGGTAGTTATGGGTCATCAGAAAAATTAGATCACTACAGGCCTTGAAGGGCCTTGGATTTCAATAACGGACAGCTCATGGCCTGCAGATATTGGATGATCGTGTGGTTAACACACTGGCGACTTGACACAGTATGTCCCTTCTTACTGCTTCCTCCTTGTTCTTTTGAGCTAATCCTCCCCCTCCCCCATCAATCAGTATTCCTTTGGCAATAATTGTTTTGGAAAATCAAGTTTCTGTGAAAAACCGATCCTTTGCTGTTCTACTTTTCATTGAGGATGTCCATTATGAGATTGTAAAAATTACAGAAGTTGAATTTTATTTTAAATGTACAAAATAGGAATTTTAGGCACTAAAACAGTAAAATAGGCTCTAAAGGTTCAAATAGGCATTTTAGGGCACTGTGAAACATCCACATATTTAAAAATTTTCATGGTATTTCTTATGGAACAAAATAGGAATTTGCCTAAAAATCCCAGGTCTAGTAATGACTAGAGACCGGATTTTAAAGGGAAAATTTTCGCCCAAAAAAGGACGAAAAAAGGGAAAATTATTGCCAAAATAGGTGGGGAAAAAATGGAAAATTATTGCCAGAAAAAGGTGCGAAAAAAGGGATATAAAAGTAAGAGAGTGTAAAAATTCAACAGATGTTTGATGTTTGTTTTATGTAAAGCCTTTGCTTGCTCCACAGCTGCTGATTCTGTAACATCTAATGACTGAAGAAATTTTTTGATCTTATTGAAATTCTCACAGAGGAAAATAGCATACGAAATCCATGTTCCCCACCTTGTTATAATGGGAAACTTAGGCAATGGCAAGCCTGTGATTTCCATGTAACGCTTTATTCTGCTGGGAGGAATTATTTTTTCAATGGTGAATCAGTGAAAAGAATTTTTAATGTTTTCATATTGCCAAATACTGGGTAACTTACGCAGGGGTGCCCATAGGGGGGGGGGGGTTAAGACGCAGACTGCGTCATTGAAATTTCTGGGGGGGGGGGCAAAATATTATTGTTTTATAAATTTTCTGGGGGGGGGGTGAAATTTGTTGCAAAATTAGCGTTTTATATGTTAAAAATAAAAATGGTCAAGTTTTATAACTTTAAAAGGTCTCTTCTAATTCTTTAGAAGTGAATAGTCAATAAATTAGCGCCCATACCCGGGGGCGGGGGGGGGCGCAAGGGAAAAAATGTATATTAATAATATTATTATAGTCAGGTGTTTTTCTTTTAAGACAATTATTTGAAAGTCAGTTGAGACATAAAAAGTTTGCAGAAGTTTTACCAAATCGACAACATGGAAGCAGTCCACAGTGGATTAGGAAAGGGGGGTTCAGGGGGTTTTGCCCCCAAAAGTCAAAACCTAAAATTCTATATTTGTACTTTAAAAAAATATTTAATTAAACAAGATTTGTTGGTGTGTCAGATATGATATAGCAGTTATTTTCTTCTCATAACATAATGAGTAGTATTATGCACACTGTTCCATGTGTTATTCAACTTTTCTTATAAATAGTAATAAGTATTATAACTTAGGTAACAATTTCTTGTTTAAGTTGCCATGTCTTAGAGTATAGTAAACAAATTTGCTAACTAGTTTTTCAGTGCTAAAATAGCGTAAAATGTGATTTTCATTAGTTCAATATTTAAAAATTTTCCGGGGGTGGACCCCCCACATAGGTAATGATTTATTATTTACATTGGAATGTCTTAGAGTTTGGTAAACAAATTTCCTAACTAGTTTCTCAGTGCTAAAATAGAGTAAAATGTGATTTTCATTAGTTCAATATTTAAAAATTTCCCGGGGGTGGACACCCAACTTAGGTAACAATTTCTTGTTTACAATGGCATATCTTAGAGAATGGTAAAGAAATTTCCGAACTAGTTTTTGAGTGCTAAAGTAGCGTAAAATGTGATTTTCATTAGTTCAATATTTAAAAATTTTCCGGGGGTGGACCCCCACTTAGGTAATGATTTCTTATTTACATTGGCATGTCTTAGAGTATGGTAAAAAAATTTCCTAACTAGATTTTCTGTGCTAAAATAGCGTAAAATGTGATTTTCATTAGTTCAATATTTAAAAATTTTCTGGGGATGGACCCCCTTTTTTTGGGGGGGGGGGGGGTATTCCAAACTCCCCGTCTCTTCCGACCCTCCCCGCAATTATCTTCTGGCTACGTCATTGTTGCACTTATTATATTATTAGTATAATGCTACAACGTGGCCCAAGAAGTTAAGGCGACAAAAAACAAATTAATTAAAAAAATGGCCCCCTAGAAAATATATGGGTGCCCTTGTCGACAGCCAATCAGGTTGGGGGGTGAGCAATGAAGTTTGGGGGGGTGAGCAATGAAGTTTGGGGGGGGTGAGTCATGAAGTTTGGGGGGGGTGGGCACCCCTGACTTACGAAATTTTCAAAATAAATTAGCAAAAAAGGTACTGGTAAGGGAAAGTTCCTCAAAAAAGGGAAATGAGCCTAAAAAAGGGGGGAAAAAAGGAACGTTAAAACCAGGTCAGTTGAAAGTAACTCAGTAATGTCCTGTTCAATTTTATCACGTTTTGTGATGAAATATAAAAAAGGAATTCCCTTTAAAATCCGGTCTCTAGTAATGACTGAATCTCTGCATTGAGGTAGCAACCAGATGCTTGCTGTGACCAAGGAAAGGGTGTCATTTGTCAAGGTCGCTGCAGGGAATGCTATATTTTCTCAGCTGTAGGTTGATTATTGTGTGTCAGGCATTTCCAAGTTGCTGTGACGTCATAGCACGTCAGTTGTTAAGTGCAGGCCTGTGTTTCTTGACATTTGATAGTGCAAACTCCATTTAAGTGTCCACTTCTTCCTCATTTTTCTTATATTTCGCATATTGTTAGGGACCAAGTGAGTTTATACAGAGTGTTAACGAATAACGCCGAAATGTTTTACCTGTGTAGGCTAGGCTATATAGGTGACATAGACGAGCAACTTTTATTAGGAGATTTTTGCTCTATGACAGTGTCCGGCAGATGCTGCAGTTGTGACGTAAGAGCCGATCATCTCGCAAGAGCTTGAGAGAGCGAGCAGTTGAGTTGCATTCCTGTTAATACGCACTAGCGCAGTGGCGTTCAGTGCAGCAGTAGGGTTAAGGTGAGCCGTGATGGTACATTGAATTGCGTGCATTAACCATGGCAAGGGTGCAGAGGTCAGTTAATCAGTGAAATGTATGGTAAATTTAGTGCATTCAGATTAATACTAGACTTACGGAAACGTCAGGTCACCCTCGGAGACACGCCACATTTTCCAAAGTTGTCTACAGTATGTCATTCAATTACAGACATTAATAATTATGTACAAATATTAGAAGAACTGGATCAGGATATTTTATTACAGATTTCAAGATTTTGCAAAACTCCAATCCGATATTTGCATATTTGCGACACCATTTTCTGTGGATGTTGACAGTGTTCCAACGTCATTGCAACTAGAAGTCATTGATTTGCAAAAGAATATTGAAATGAAAGACCGCTTTCAAAACAAAAAGGATCTATCTATATTTTATAGAAGATTTCCCCAGGCAACTACATAATATAATATAAGATCGTAGGCTTCCGCGGCCCGAGTTGACAATAAAATCTTCTTGGCTTCCGGGTATCTGCCGCGTCATGTTTAAGAATTCTGCCGACGTTTCGACCATCTTGCCGTGGTCTTTATCAAGGCTACTGCTACTGCCTTGATAAAGACCACGGCAAGATGGTCGAAACGTCGGCAGAATTCTTAAACATGACGCGGCAGATACCCGGAAGCCAAGAAGATTTTATTGTTAACTACATAATATATTTGCTGCTAGAATGTTGAGTATATTTGTATCGACGTATGTATGTGAATAGTTCTTTTCTTGTATGAAGATCTGCAAACCACAACATGGAAACCGCCTATCTGATCAGAACATGAAAAATGTTCTCGTTTGTGTGTTAGCCAGACTATGTCTCCTAATATTGCAAAATTAGTGCGCGAGAAAAGAGGGAAAAAATCTCGACAATGCCTTGAGCTTGGGCACGATAGTGACACAAAGTAAGGGTGTGTATCAAAAGTCTGAATAGGCCTATACTTGGCATAGTGCTCACAAAGGTGTATAGTTTAATTTGTATATTTTGTGTATTTTGTATATTTTGTATACTTTAACATTTTTCAGTTTCCGAGTAGACAAAGTTTTGCACTACTCCTTAAAGTATTCTTATGTTTTATGTATTTGTATGTTTATAGTAGTTTCGGAGCCTCATTTAAATAACCTGACGCTTCCGCACCTGGATGCATTTCAGATTAGTGTAAGTAGGGCCTATATTAAATTTCATTACAAACAAAACTGTTCTGTTACATTGATTTATCACAGTTGTACTATTTTGTTTTCGTACAAATGCATTGTAATTGTGCTATTCCCATACTATCTACGAAGATCGGAGCGCACTCTGTCAATGCATAGGCGTCGTTCCGCCACTGGCCAGTTGAACCCTTCCTCCACGCTCAGTACGGAGATATTGCCGAGCAAAGAGCGCGGATGCTCTGTAGTATGACGTCACAGAGCACGGAACATGCCGGTCACTGCTCTATGACGTAAAATGTGTATGCTACAGGGCATTAAAGTCATTACTGTTTGGTGCTCATAGGTCAATAATTAAATGAAATAGGGTTAAAGTTTTCATTAAATTGACTTCATGCCTTCCTAGTGATCGATAAAAACCTGATAATTTAGTGTTTACATAATCTGCAATATTTACAGACTAATCAAATGACTGGCCTCCACTGCCTTAGTTCTTTTATTCATAACTCCAGTATTAACAAATTTTAAGCTGTAACAAAAAACATTGAATCCATAGAGCAAAAATCTCCTAATAAAAGTTGCTTGTCTATGTCCCCTCTATACACAGGTAAAATATTTCGGTGGTATTCTTTAACACTCTGTATATGAATTCCACATGTTCACATCACATCTTGCCGTTTTTGGTGTTTTCAAGGAAATAAATGATGATAATAATATTCATCCCAGTGGCGGCTCGTAGCTAAAATTAGTGGGGGTGCTCCTCCAGAAAAATTGTAGCCTTTGTTTTAAAATTATGTAATAGGAAACATACATGTATATAAAGAAAAATTATTCAGAAACTTGATAAAACCCTAAAAGAACAAAATCCATAAAACAAGATAATAATATAATTCTACACTTTATGACATTCAAAAATATTGTACATGGTTTTTAAGTCCAACACACGCAGAGCGTTTAAAAAAAAACACTACCTTCCGCTAATATGCCGTAGTCGGCACTGTGGAAGCGACAGTGCTCTCTCTCCCTCGCAGCCCGCGTGTAGCTTCCTATGTGGGCATGCGCACAACAGTCAAACACCACGCCGCTGGAACTGTGGAGAGCACAGTTCCATACAAAGATTTTCTTCTATCTTTCTAATAACCTGGCAGATGGCTACTGGCATTAAGCTTAAGGATTATATATTATACAAGTATAAAGAAAGAATTAAGGAAAAAAAGGACTCATTATATTAAATTTTATCGATAATATCAAATGGAAATAGGATGTGCGACAGATATACATTCGTTTTTATTTATACAGGGTGTTAATGAATAACACCGAAATATTTTACCTGTGTATAGAGGGAACATAGACAAGCAACTTTTATTAGGACATTTTTTCTCTATGAGTAAAATGTGTATGCTACAGGGCATTAAAGTCCTCAAAATTTGGTACTCATAAGTCAATAATGGAGCGAAATAGGGTTAAAATTTCCATTAAATTGACTTCATACCTTCTTAGCGATCGATAAAAACCTGATTCTTAATAATTCATCAACAGCTATATCATTTAGAATTTTCATAATCTGCAAAATTTACTGACTAATCACATGATTGACCGCCACTGCATTATGTTTTTATTCCTAATTCCAGACCTAACAAAAATGTTTCGTTTGTCTTTTTTTTCCCTCAGTGTTGCAAGATATCGATCGTCATTTGTTACAATTTTCCCGACCACTACACAATATTCACTATTCCTTTGTTTCCCATCATTTCAAGTATTAGAAGTCAGTGGCGTGCATATCCTTGGGAGATTTTATGTTATAACAGGAAGAATTGAATTCATAGAGCAAAAATTTCCTAATAAAAGTTGCTTGTGTATGTCCCCTCTATACACAGGTAAAATATTTCGGTGTTATTCATTAACACCCTGTATAGATGAACAATGGAATAAGCTTACAGAGGCCGTGGTTTCTATATTCATTTGTCCAAACATATAATTCCGTTACATTTCAGGCATATTTAAAGACCCTACTTAAGAGATTTTAATTACGATTACATACAAAAATGTTGTAGCCAGGACCCCGAACTAAGCAACTTCCCCGGAATTTTCTTTAAACCATCTTTCATAAGAAGCATATTCCATGTTAAATAAATGTTTAATATTACCTTATCATAAACTTCTCTGGCGTTTACAATAACATGAGATATCCATTGCCTTCCATATTATGCTCACACTTTATCTTGAGCCAAATAAATGCGGGGGTGAGGGGAGCTGATCTTGCATGCAGTATAAGAGATTGACTATTGCAGAAGGCGGTGAGTTGAAATTGACGTTGTTTCTGAAGGGTTGCCAATTACCAGAAAATATAACGTGTGTAGTTTTATGCTGGGTCACAATGGAACTAACTGTAATCTGTAGCACTTCCAACTCTCGCTACCAAACTAAAGATTTTATATTGATTCAGATATTATAGTAGAATATATCGCTGGAGAAATGAATAAAGTAATATATTTAGGCCTATTTAGACAATTTCTCTCTCGGTCTTCAGAATATAGAAAATCGTATAAAAGTCGGAGCATTATACTTGTAGGCCTACTTGAATACGCACTTTCACATGCCTGAATTGATGTAATTTAACTAAATGCCTTTCGCGAAAGTTTGTAGGTAATTAATACAACACAATTCATACAACGAAATAATAAAACTTGACTTGTTCTTTTCTCCAACGACAGATTCAGCTTGAAACACATTAAATTGCTTTTCCTTCCATTTCATTTATTTGGTTCATTATTTCGCTGATTTCCGATACTTCTTGGTTTAAAGAATCTTTATTTTTTACTTCGTTGTCACTTATATCGACCATTTCCACAACACCAGTACTGTTCTTCTAATATCCCTGGATTTATTCTGTCATTTTCAGAATAATATGATGTAAACAAATAAAAAAAATTGACGGTAACTCAAGAATGCCTCAACGGGAAGTTTTTGGGTATGGCAATACTGGGGACGGGTCGCGATCTTCATTTTTTCGAGCGAGGCCTTCTTTATATGGACGGTTTTCAGCATTAAGGAGTGTGAAGCTCAAGATAAAGTGTGCGAATAATACCGATCGCGATGCTTTTATTTCTAAGGTGTGACAAAAATAGACAAAGCCTTCTGCAATTGATTTGACAAGTGAAATGTATTACTGAAAACTGATGCTTCGAAAGCGCAAGAAATGCACGTTTCATTCCCTTTTTCACTCATAACTCGCGAACGAAAGCTAAAATTAAAAATGTAGTATACCAGAAACCTTCGCGGGAATGTACTCAACAACTTCCCGAAGTTTCATGGCAATCGGATGAATGGTGTAGTATTGAATAAAGGACAAACACACATGCATTCGTTTTTATATTTCAATAGTATTGTATGTGAGACAATCGGATTTAGTTAAGCGAGGATATATACCTTTTGGTGAAATTCATTGGTGAGAAATTGATGAATTTCATTATTCTTTCCCTCAGCAATGAATCTCACATACTCCTTACTGACTTCTTCTACAATTGCATACTATTTTCAAACTTAATCAAACTGTTACAGTTATGGGTGATTATCGTAACAAAATGGCAGCCACGTTTCATGCATTGAAATGCCGTTTCCTTTATAACTTACACAAATATCAATATTTCTGAGTGATTACACTATCCACAATCATTAATTTAACAAACTACGAGTAGTTTATTGTTAAATATATATATAATTTAATGAAAGGGAACATTTAAAAATGATTTTTAAAAGTACTTGTATTGTAGATATTCCATACATTGTAGGTTACGTTGTTCATATGATATTTGCAAGTAGACAGAAAACAGAATTAGGCCCTACTTAAAAATATTGTCATTTGTGGAAACTATCAGGGAATCGGCATTTTAGTGCCATTTTGTAACGATAATAACCCATAATTGTCACAGTTTGATTAATTTTGAAAATAGTATGCAATTGTAGAAGCAGTCAATAAAGAGTATGTCAGATTGCAAGATTGTAGAGCAATTCATTGGTGAGGAAAAAAATAATAAAATAAATCTATTTCTCACCTATGCATTTTAGCGAAATCTGTATGTCTTCCCTTAAGCAATGTATTTACTAAGTAGATCTAAATACAATTCAAGTTTTCTTGGTATTTTCGATGTGATGTTTAGGAGAGAATCCTCCGGTTGTGGTATTGAACTCTGACTAGGGGGAGTTTTCGTATAATGGAATGCGATACGATCCCACCTTTCTTTCCTGCGTTTTCATGAGGAATTTAATACGGTAAGACCGATTTGAATTCACCATGGAGACGAAGTAATTATCATCGCTATCTCTTACTTGGAAGAGAAATAAAACACAATGAAATAATATATTGCAAGTTTTCTCCTGGGAGAAAATTGATACTTAAAACGAAGGAATTAAAACAAGTAGGTAGGGAAGCTGTTATATGCAATTTGGAATAGTAGGCCTGTGTTAGGGTTGCCATATTTCCAGGAGTAAAAATGAGGACACATTTGTCGAAACCTATCTACACAATAACTCAAATGAGGTTATTTTATAGCCCTTATTATTCATAAAGCAAAGGAAATATAATGTGTGGGTAACAGCATTAAAATTTTCAATTATATATAATTATGTAACTGAAATGATTTAGTTTACATTTAACAAGTAATTACAATATTCAAGTACTGGTATGTTGACTCAAAAGACAAAAGAATAAAATACTATGTTTCAACAGTCGGCCGCGGTGGTCTAGAGGTAGCGTGCCCGCCTCTAGATCCGCAGGGCGCGGGATCAAACCCGGCCGTGGTCGATGGATTTTTCAGGACGTAAAAATCCTGGGACTTTAAGCTGGGGGTCCCGTGTCGTAGATTTACGGCACGTAAAAGAACTCCAAGCCTCTGGACAAAATTTCTCGGCCCTTTCACGTCCAAGAAATACTTAGTTTCCAGAGGGGGTATGCGAGGCGATGGGCTTACCACCTGTCCCTCTACCCTCTCTCGGAAAATAAGCATATCGAAATTAGTATAGGTAATGAAACCTCCATTGGAGGCCCCTTCGCCCCACCTGGGGATCATAGGGTACCAGATACCTTATGTTTCAACACATTCAGTAAGTACAAGTGGAAATACAGTTGCCTCAAGATTTTTCACTTTTAATGCACTTTGACCTTCGTTGGACCAAGCGTATTTCTCTGTAGGTCTTATCTTGATCAGCAAAGATTTCTTACTTAAGACATAGGCATGGAATTCCTTACAAGTGAAATGCTTTTAATTATATTAAACTAGCAATATGCTCTGCTCGGCTCATTAGGCTCGAGGACTGTTGGCTCATGTAAAAAATAAAGTCATTGAATTTATGGTCTGATAATGGCATCCATTCAGAAAACCCGGACATTTTTCCGAAATTAAAAGTTCCATCCGGATATAAATTATAACTAGACCTGGGATTTTAGGCTCTAAAAAAATTAGTTTTAGGCAACTTAAAATGGCTTTTAAAACAAGTAAATAGGCTTTCAAAAGATAAAATAGGCACTTAAAATATGCTTTAAAATGTGTAAATACATAGAAAATGAACTTTAAAATATTACAATATACACTTAAACTGTAACATGGTCTTTTTTTACTGCAAGAAACGTGGTATATCTATTCTTAGCATAATTAACTGCAAAATTAGACATCACGAACTATATTCACTTAAACAGATGTTTTTCAAAGGTGACTTGACACAGTAGTCCTTCCCCTTAATCCTCCCCCTCCCCCGTCAGTCAGGGTTCCTTTAGCGACTATTGTTTTCAATAATCAAGTTTCTGTGAAAAACCCACCTCTGCTGTTCTGCTTTTCATTGAGGGATGTCCATTATAAGATTGTAAAAATTACATAAGTTGAATTTTATTTTAAATTTACTAAATAGGCAATTTATTCACTAAAATAGTAAAAGAGGCCCTAAAGGTCCAAATAGGCATTTTAGGGCACTATAAAACTCTATAAATGTAAGTGATTTATCATGAAACGTCCACATATTTAAAAATTTCCATGTTATTTCATAAGGAACAAAATAGGCATTTGCGTTAAAATCCCAGGTCTAATTATAACCCTAATTACAGGACATGTCCGGGAAAAACCGGGCATATGGGATCCCTAGCCTACGTAGATGGTAAAAAGTTCAGTGACGAGAAAAGCAAGCTAATCAGCAGCAAAGGCAGACAGCGAAGTCGTGAGTCTCAAGGCAATGCTGAAAGTCCACGAACCCACGTCAGGACAGTTAATAAAGCGTGTGGAGGAAAAGGTGGGAAATGACATCATGATACGTCATACTTCATCACAGCTGATGACTACGGGCCGTATTTTTACTTCCTCTGCCCGTACCATAGGTACTATAGGTAGAGGAAGTATTGTTTTCGACCCTAAAATTCGAAGTTGAGTTTTTAGCATATATACACGTTTCAAGGGCCCCTGAATCCAAAAATACTATTTTTGGAAACATGTCTGTGTGTGTGTCTGTGTGTGTGTCTGTCTGTCTGTGTGGAAGTTTGTGAACAGGCTAGCTCCGAAACGGAGAATCGTATGAAAACAAAATTTCGTATTTGGGTCAGGTACCTTCTGAAGATGTGAATCGAAGATTGGCGACAAATTTCTCTTATTTTTAAAGGGACTTTACATGAAGAAATTTTTGTTTTTCGCGATTTCCTCGAAAACGGCTCTAACGATTTTCTTTAAAATTTGCACATGTGTTCCTTTTACTGAGAGCTAAAACTTTTATTTGAAACTTTTTTTCGAAAAAATTCTCTGAGGGTAGTTACAGGCCACCCACTGTTCACCCACTGTTTGTAGAAATTTTGTCTTGCGTGATGAACAACTGAATACGCGCTCTTCCACGGCCTCTTATTCTATATAAGAATGTGAAGTGAGAAAGATGTATTGTTGGCCCGGTATAGAGTAAAGAAGTATATGAGGGAAATATTCGATAATTTCGGAAATTATTCTTTACGGCGGAAAGTTCAATAAACGTCTGCAGTCACTTGTTCTTTTTTTAAGTTTGTTATATAGGCTAGCCTGCGCTTTTAGTCGCATCATTGAAAGAAGAGGTATTTATAGGATAATAATAGCGTAAAATTGTGTCTTGCGATTCTGTAAAAGGATATGTGAATACTGCTAACTTTTTTTTTGGGCAGAGGAAGTTATGTGACTTTCACATCAGATTTTTTTTGGAAACATGTCTGTGTGTCTGTCTGTCTGTGAACACTCTAGCTCCAAAACGGAAAATTGTATGAAAACAAAATTTCGTATTCGGGTCAGGTACCTTCTGAAGATGTGAGGATAAGATTGGCGACTATTTTCTCTTATTTTTAAGGGGACTTTACATGAAGAAATTTTCGTTTTTCGCAATTTTCTCGAAAACGGCTCTAACGATTTTCTTTAAAATTTTCACATGTGTTCCTTTTACCGAGAGCTAAAATTTTTATTTGAAACTTTTTTTCGAAAAAATTCTCTGAGGGTAGTTACAAGCCACCCACTGTTCACCCACTGTTTGTAGAAAGTTTGTCTTGCGTGATGAACAACTGAATACGCGCTCTTTCACGGCCTCTTATTCTATATAAGAATGTGAAGTGAGAAAGATGTATTGTTGGCCATGCATAGAGAAAAGAAGTATCTGAGGGAAATTTTCGATAAATTTCGGAAATTATTCTTTACGGCGGAAAGTTCAATAAACGTCTGCAGTCACTTTTTTTTTTAAAGTTTGTTATATAGCCTGCGCTTTTAGTCGCATCATTGAAAGAAGAGGTATTTATAGGATAATTAGCGTAAAATTGTGTCTTGTGATTCTGTACAATGATATGTGAATACTGCTAACTTTTATTTGAGCAGAGGAAGTTATGTGACTTTCACATCAGATTTTTTTGGTAACAACGATAAGCGCGAAATTTTATAAAACAACCTCCCTTAGCTATATTTAGCTTTTATATGCTTAAAATACCAATATATACCAAACTGAATCCACGAAATATCGCGAAATTTACTCGATTCCGGTAAATGTGTCTATAAGCGCGAAATATGCCCCTTCTGTCCGTAAAGTGAGAAATGAGTACGAAAATGTGCCTTAAGATCACAATATTGTGTTTTGGTGTACCGATACTGTATTTTTTATTTCTTAGCAGCATGCTTTTTTTCTGCTGTTTCTGTGGCTGTCGAAGATTTACCGATATATCGATATTTGTGATCGATTACAAAGATTGCAGAATTTACGCAAAGATTGTCTGTGACCTGGTTTGTACTGTTGAGTACACTCCTTTCCTGCTATGTCTTTGCCAAGTTAGCGATGCCTATGATCGATTACAGCAGAAGAGTGTAGAATGTTTGTTTTTTGTATTCAACAGATTTCGCCTTTTATCTACAATAGTATGGTTGGCACTTCTGTTTGCAAATGGCAATCTGATGGTGTTTAGTAGAGATTACTATAATATTTCTCGTCATTATACTTGAACATTAACTCTAATCATGCCTAAATCGAAAGTTACTTCAGTTCATACAAGGGCAGAAGAATATAGAAATGGAATGTAAATAAAGAAGCAAAGTTTATCATTGCACAATGTTCCCAATCTCTATATATATAAAAGGCTTTGTCCTCACTGACAGGAATCAACGTACAGCCTAAACTATAACAGGTAGAGACTTGGAATTTTGACAGTGCCTTCGTTTCATAATGTAGGTGCTCACTAAGAAAGGATTTTGCAAAATTTTGATTTTAAATGCAAAAAAATTAAATGTTTTGAGAATACTTAATCCCTTTTTACACAGAATTATCCAGTCCAAATAACATTTGACATTAAAACATATTGTTGCCAGTGGGTTTCAGATGGGTTTGGAATTAAATTAAATGGAAGTTTGACAATTACAGTTGGCTTTGGTTATTTTTGTCATGCCTTGCAAATAAAACTTTCGCGATCGCTTGAATGTTGTAAGCCCTAATATGGTCAAACATTGTTTTATTTGGACGAAACTCACTATACAGGGGTTTTCTGGACCAAGGAACTCGAATCTGAGGTCGCTTTTACCAGGCGATGCTATCTAATCGTGGTATGTAGTCCACGTGATTTAGATGTTAATAAATATAATGATTTAACTATTATGCTCTAAATTTTTAATTTTTAATTTTTGAAATAATTATCGCGGGCGAAGCCGCGGGCACATGCTAGTGGAATATAAATAAAGAAGCAAAGTTTATCATTGCGCAATGTTCCCAATGTAGTATAAGTAACTTATTTCACGAAATACCCACCGAAATAGAAGGAAGTTAACACCGAAATTAGCCATTTTATTTCACCAATAAATCAGGGCCCTACTGATGACCGTGAACGACAATGCAGAGGTCAAGGGAGCGAGGACAATAATTACTCTAAGCAGTGGATTAAAGATAGCGGCCATAGGCGTAACCAGGCCGACCATATGGGGGGGGGTTATAACATCCGCGGGGTCTGGGGGGAATGGAATACCCACCAGGAAGAGGGGGGTCCGGGGGTCCTCCCCCGCAAAATAACGAGTTTTAAGCTTCCGGGGATTATCCCCCGGAAAATTTTAAAAATTAAGACGCAAAATAACGAGTTTTAAGCTTCCCACGCTTTATACTTGTATTAAGTAATTTATGGGCAGACTTTAAAAAATCATATAATTTTCCTTTTTTTAATCAATGGGGGGGGGTTCAAACCCCCAAACCCCCCCCTCGGTACGCCTATGATAGCGGCCGGTCCGTGGTTAAAAGAAACGAATGAAGAAGAATCAATATGAGCAGAGGAAGACAAAGGAAATGATACAGGAGGGATTGAATTACGAAGCAGAGAAAGATCTACTGATAATGGGGCGAGAACGACTCAAGTCAGCAATTCACAGATCCTGAACGACCCGTGGAGAGATGATACATGGAGAGCAGGAGGAGGAGAGATTGAAACTAGATCCAGGAGACGTTTGCAGTCTTTCAGTGCGAATGTACAGGGGCGTATCCAAGATTTTTCTTCGGGAGGGACTGTGATAAGCCTGACACTATTATCACTAGGTCTCAGAAGTTGATGCCCTAAAAATGACTGAAAATTACCTTAAATTTGTGATATGAAGAATTGAAAAAAAAAAAAAACTTAATATTTCTAAATACATACAGAGTGCTTCAAAAACATGTATACACACTTTGAACTGTCATAGAAAATTTTATTCCCGTTCTACAAGGTTAAATTTCTGGGAGAAAGTAATGTTATATTTCTTTAACAGAGGCAGCAAAATAGTTTCAACAATCGTCCAACAATCGTGCCAATAATCATCCGACAATGAAAAGTATCTAAAAATGCTTACTGAGTCCATATTCCCTGCCGTTCGTGCTTTATACGGTTTTATTACCAACAAGATGGCGCCCCGCCACAACATCATGGGGACGTATGAACATACCTGGATAGAAATTTGCCAAGGCAGTGGATAAGACGCAGGGGGCAAATCGAGTTTCCTGCATTCTCTCTAGACCTTACGCCGCTGGATTTCTTCTTATGTAGCACAGTAAAAGATGAGGTGTACAAACATAAATCACATAACCTAGACACACTTTGGAATGAGACTCAAGCGGTGTGCGCAGAAATTTCATTGGACCCTTTGGTATGATGTACGGAATCAGTGGTGACTCGTACTCAGAAATGTATTGAATCTAAAGGCCACCACTTTGAACATTTGAACTAATCCATTTTCATCAGAGAGTCATTTATTTTTTAAATTGGACTTTAAGCTTTCCATTTCCAGAAATTTAACCTTGTAGAACGGAAAACAGACTTTCTATGACACTTCAAATTGTGTGTACATTTTTTTGAAGCACTCTATATTTAAAATAGGAAATATACAGTAGTATGTTTATAAATAATAATAAACAAAAGACAAGGTTTAAGTATTTTATATTATTACTTTAATATTATGGTTTTTATTAGTGTTATATTTACTAAAGTAATGAATGCCTCATAGCTAAAGAATTATTAGATCACTTTATCTGTAATGTTGGAAAAGTTCATTCTGAAAACAAAATAGGGAAAATGCAACGAAAGAATGAAAATTTCTTAAAAATTGACTAGTAAAGAATAAAATGCCGAAAATGCAAAATAAAAGTTATAATTGTTAATTTTGAGGCGAGACGAATTTATACTACATCTTGCATTGTCTGTGATGGCTCAGAAAAAATGACATTTCATGAACTTCTGAGCTCTAATTATCGCACAAAATTACCCTATATTGAATTTTCACAACGTTAGAATAACATAACTATACGATACTCAAACAAAGCAAGCAGGTTTGTTTGTTGATGTGTACGTCGCAATCACACCTTACTCTAAAATAAAAACATTAAAAGTTGAGCCATAGAACAAAATTTGGTTTTCTTGCTTACCCACTATTGAAATAGTATATTGCGATACAAGGGCCGTAAGGTATGATTACGGATCGCGAGCGCCTCGTGTTTTTAATTTTCCGAGATCCGATATGCGCTTACGGCACGTGTATTGCATGCTATTTTTTTGCACGATGATTATTTATATCAATTTAATTATATTAATTGTGATATTACCTGAAAATATTATGTATATACATTCTTGAAGATTGATGTTTATTTCAGAAAGTGATTCGCATTTGTTATTGTTTATGGCAACCGAATATTTGTGATGAGGGGATACATGATATTCGAACAAATATCTGTATTGTAAGGTTTGTTTATAAGCCCAGTTCGTTATCAATGAATCCCTCACAAGCCTGGTTTTATTAATTATTTATGGCCGAGTGCACCAACCTCGGTATTCAGAATACCGCGGTATTAGGCCTACTTAGTTTACCCCGGTAAAGTCATACTTTCGTTGCACCGTGCTCGGTTTCGACTTTTACCGCGGTAAGATGCAAACCGGCCGTGAAGGAGCTGTAAAGTGAGGAAACAGCGGTTTTCTTTCCAAGATGAAGATCAGCGTAATGTATCATATTTATGATATCTAGGCCAAAAGCTAATTGAACATAAAGAATAATGAGAGACAGGTGGGGTCTATTTGAAGAATGAACGATGGTGCATATCTTTGCAAATACTGTGCTGTAACATCGATTGAAATGACCTTCCTTTCTCACCTCAACCAAACCAGTAGTAGGCGAAAGCAATTCATTTCACGATTGGTACAGTATCTATGGTGCTTGAATTCAAAGTATGAATTCAGACGACATATATACGCAATATAATATTCCCTTTTATCCTTATGAACATCTTTTTATTGAATAATATGGCAACAAATAAATTGGATTTGGAAAACCAATAGCCTAGGCGAGCCACCGTGACTGGCAGACGTGCAGAGAGAGAGAGAGAGAGAGAACCTAGCGGCCATGGAAGAAACCATCAATGAGAATTGATTCGGAGCAGAGTAACCGCAATATTTCCAAGCATTAGCAAACCGCGGTATTTTAGCAATGGTGCACAGAGATTTTGAGAATACCCCGGTATTAGGCCTACGTTTACCGCGGTAACGAAACGGCTGAGAAAACCGGAGAATGGTGCACTCGGCCTTTTTATGATAATAGAAATATAATTAGAACAGTGACCTAATGGTGGTACGATGCAAACTTTCAAGGGACTTACGAAGAGAGCCTAAAGGGATAACAGAGAAGAAACGTATTTTGATAAGCCTATTAGAAAATTGTCTTTTTTGTTTTGTTTTTGTTTCTCTTATTGCCTAGTGGTTTTCTCTCTTACTCTCTGTAGAGAGGGAAATCAGTTTATATGCATTTAGCAGCACTGTCTGTATGGCTACACATTCCTCCAATTAGAAAGTGTTTTTGTGTTGTTTAAGATGTCTACTGGTAAAATGACAAGTGTCAAATCCAGTAGACTCTTTTGTCATTTTCTTGGTACGATAAATATATCATATCATATTGCCAATTTAATTGTGTGTGGAACTGGCTGATTAATAAATAGGGCCCGGATTTTTATGTGCTAAAAAACTTAAAAATATTTAATTTTTACTAGCGTAAAAGGCCCGGCGTCGCCCGGGTTTTCATTTTGTTATTTGAAATTAACTTATGAAGGACTTTCGATTTTCAAATTCTAGGGTCTTGCATAACATGTACGTAGAACTTGAAATGAGGAAGAACGACTTATGACACTAAAAATATTCCCTCTGAAAACGCTAGTCATAGCTTTTTTTTTTTGGCTCACAGAGTATGTCGAATGTTGCATTCCGTTGCTTCTACACACCATGCCTGGGAGGGGTTGAAATAAGAAGGAACATAAATTCCGATTACATAAGATTGTATTGTGTTTATGGAAATTTTTATTTCTCACTCTTATGTTACCATTGAACCGTTTCGGAGCTGAAATTTAAAAAAAAAAAAAAAAAATGCAATATCACTTTCATACTTTCCTCCCCCAAAACCTGGGACATAATATACTGCGGGCATAGGACTGAAAATGTTCCACCCTATTTTGTCTTCTTTACAGCTATGAGTGACATATCAGTGGATAGGATTTTTTACAGACTTCTGATGTACGTACTCACTGGCACACGCTTAAGCTGTCCCTGCAATACGACCGATTATTCTACATCAAAATGTGAAGTGAGGAAATATTTTCCATGTCGAGGGTAGAGAAAGTTATGTGACTGCTTCACATTGTGCTTTATTTTCTTGGATTTCATTCTTCAAGAATTATTTTCACAAATGTATTAATTACATCGATAGCATCAAAATTTGATACAGCCCAGTTTTATGTAATTCCTAAAGCCCTATGTGAACAGTCTAAACAATACACTGTTGTCATTATAACTGAATTGCATTTCATTTTTCAGTATAATATATTCAGAAATTGTATACATTTTAAAGGGAAGGAGTGGTCTGTTTGAATTTTAGTGTTCACCGCGTTACTTCCCGGGCTTAACTGGGTATGTGTGCAAAATGTCGTGCAAATTGGTCAAGAAATGTTATCCAAAACACTATGCGGCTTTATTGGACGAGTTTTCACTAAATCGGAGTCTCTGTATTCACTACCCACTTTCCAGTCACATTCCAGATCGGTGAATTCCAATGTCAATTTTACAATGTCCTCTATTGCAAGTCTGGGATATTTTTTAAGAAATCCACTAAACACATTCAATATTATTTCCTTTTGTCCACTTCGCAAAGACTTACCTCTCTTAATTTTAACTATGCCACTCAGACTGGGTTGAATTTCAGTCATTATGATTAATGCTTCTCGAAGACTGGGTTATAAATTATAAGTGCCACATTTCGCTATCCACTGAAATTTATATGTTTTTGTTTGTTTGTTTTATTATGAAAGCATGTGAAAGCGGAACTCTCAAACTGTGAATATGTCACACTTCAATTTTTTTATGTAAACAATTGACAGCAGAACACTCTAACTTTGTCTAACTTTGCCTCATTTCATCACATTTCCGACTTTCCCCGTGGATTTTCCAAAAATTTTCTTTCATACAAACCTTCTCCAGACAATTACGATCACAACAAAACAAAAACCAGCCAAATCGGTCGAGCCGTTCTCAAGTGATGCGGCAACAACCCTTTTGAAAATTCATTTTTATTAATATAGATGTTCTAAAAATGTTTTAAATATGTGCTAAAATTTGAAAAATATGTGCTAAAACTAAAAAAAATATTTTTCTGAAAAAGAAACAAAAACACCAGAATGTGTATTGAAACTCACCAATTGCAGCTAAACATCAGATGTAAAATGCTAACTGGAGTTGCAGTGCACAACAAACGTCATCTCCAGATTATGGATCACAAATCCTTGGCTATTATCCGAGAATAATGCCTTATATTGAGAAAAGGAACGTTCTACATCACACAATGTTAACCTTGCATATTTAAAGAGGTGTACTGTATATCTCTAACACACACACGATCCAAAACTTGAGCGACTTTGTAGAGGGTTTGGTAGCCACCATTTTTCTCAAACATACCTTTAACTTTTGTTCTTAGAACATCTATTTTCGAACCTGAGATAGTGTTAAGTTGCCTTTCAACATATTGTATTTCTTTAACTGAACTACGCAATGTTGAGATTGGGTTCTGTTCTTCCCCGATAAGCAAGTGCAAGTGAATCACTCTCACCTCATTGCAAGTGAAGCATTATTGTTGAATTAATTTGAGATACAAATTTTTGTTGTAAAATGTTAAAAGAGAATGAGGCAAAGTACCAAAATATTTATTTATGGAGAATATATAGAAAATATTTATTCATATAACTTTTTTTGTAAAACATGTATTTTTATGTAAAATAAAATTTAGAGTTTGCTGTTTTCGGACCTTGATATGAGCATCAGGAAAAAAAAAAATTACATAAAAAATCCTGAAAAGTACTAAAATATGTATTTATGGAGAAAATCGAAAATATTTATTCACATAACTTTTTTTTGTAAAATATGTTATTTTATGTGAAATAAAATTTGGAATTTGAGTTTGCCGGACCTCGATTTGGATATAAAACTTTGTTTTAGGAATGTACGCATCAGGAAAAAAAATATTTTTTTACATGCAAATCCGGGCCCTATTAATAAAGATGTCAACAAGAGGTGTGTAAGCATCAAAAAGAATAACAAGAATTAGTTCTGCTTCATTGTACTCATATATATGATATTTATCATCAGAAGTTGTGGTAAACAGTCGATGTCTAGTATGATTATTATTCTAACATGTCTAGACTTCTAGTTAAGTTTGACTGGCTTCAATAACATCGCTAGATTTCATGGGAGTTTATTTACAGCGAAGCATGATCATTGCATTATGTAGAGCTGCATTGATTGATTCATTACTTGCTATGTACATGTCCACATGGCCTGCGTCCATCTTCCCAACTGCGTTCTAATAGTTGTTCAAAATGAACAAAACCAGCACGAAACAAGCAGTGATGATGTTAATGGGCAGGCTTGGAACTGTTCCATTTTCTCTTTTACCTTAAGGTGGTAAGTAAACAGTATAAATTTTTTCATGTAATTTGTGTTTATAATTTTTAATGATAATATAAAATCAGGTAAACTGATGTAATTAAACCTACTAACTAATCCAACTAACTTTCTTTCTGTCTTACTTTCTTTATCCTAGTTTTACCTCTCCCTTTTAGGATTCAAGGGACCCAAGCCGCCCGGGCCTTACAGAGCCGCGACCTGTCGGGAGAAGGATTATCTATGCATCACATACATACTTTTTTGATCAGACAAGGACATGGAGGGCCTCCCCGGATGAGTTATCAGCCCAATGCAGGGGCCACCTCCGAGACAACACGAACACATAGGACGAGACAAAACATTCACACACACTCACTCCAAACAAGACGAGGATGAAGATGAAGATGATAATGGCGGCCAGATGATACCTGGGGACCACAAGGGCCTAAAGTTACCCGACATTTATCTCACAGGTGAGAAAAAAACCCAGAAAAAACCCACCTAGGTAAGTTGTCCCGACCAGGATTCGAACCCGGGCCCGCTGCATGGGAGGAGCGGTGGACAACCAATTAACTACCTGATATAACTGATTAAATAAAGTAAATAATCTAACTGAACTAACCAAGAAACTATCTGTACTCACTAATCAATTATACCAATAAACTATCTAACTAACTAAACTAACTAAACTAAAACTACATTAACTAATGAACTAACTAAACTAACGAACTAACTAAACTAACGAACTAACTAAACCAACTAACTAGACTAACTATACTAACTAAACTAACTGACTTAAGAAATTAAATAACTAAAGTGAATAACTAAAGTGAATAACTAAACTAACTAATTAATAAAATTAACTAAACTAACCAATTAAACTCACTAACTAAACTGACTAGCTGAACTAATTAAACTAACTCACTAAACTATATCAGCAACATCAATATAACAAGCATAGTTGGTCATTCTGTTTCGGTCAGAAAACAAACACATCGCTAACGAGCATACTGTGACAAGGGGGATCCCCTGGGACTATAGCCTTAATGCTTAGTTTTAAATAAAGAAACACAATCATAACACATTTCCATGCTTCAAACACTATGTTTCTTGTGATATCAAGAAGCAGAATTTTGTGGGAAATTCACGAGGGATAAAGACAAGACTCCACAAAGAACCCTTCCGTTTTATTTGCTCGTAAATCTAAGATATACGTCAATGGGATACTACACTGCATTTACTAACTTCCTTGAGGAGTTCATATTCTATGGATTCATGAGTAGGCCTACATATCTTAATCTACTAACGCCTATGTTTTCATAAGCTAGAGTCTTGAAATTTTGGAAAAGGTCGTTTCATGAATAGTTAACACAGTACACAGTATATTACTTTAATCTTTACTTTAATCTTTAATTACTAAGCAATCTTATTTATTTTTATTCTTATTTTTTGCCTAAAACTATAATATGTATGTTTGTTTTTATATAATGTTTATAATATAATTTTAGTATGACTGAACTGACCCCGAACACGAGCTATGCTCATGCGGGGCAAATAATACTCTTTTCAAATTGTACTAATTGTGTTTATATTATTTGTATTGGTAATAATTTTGTATTAATTTGTATTTTCTAATTTGTAATTTGTAATTTGTAAAAAACTTCATCAAACTTCAAATAATAATAATAATAATAATAATAATAATAATAATAATAATAATAATAATAATAATAATAATAATAATAATATTTTGCTTTACATACGAAATTCCTCTGTTCGCATTAGTATTAACTGGTATTCAGGAGTAAAATAGTTACGTAATGCGTATGTAACAGAAATGGACTAAGTCCTGATATAATAGAAATGGACAAATCACTATAACATTTTAATAGCTTTTTATGTATCAAGTACGAAAAATAACGCTTTATCAGACGAATTTAGTATAGCGGCCGAAGCGAAAGCCGAGGCTGAAATACTGGATGAGTCCGCTAAAGTTTTTGCGTGCGTGGTGCATACAATATTTTTTTAGTAAAAAAACAAATTATATGAAATGAAACAAAAATATCGTGTAATTAATTATAATGGAAAATAGTTAGCCATATTCTATCGGCCATCTCAATCATAAAACAACAATGACCGTACGTACCAATATCAAATGTGGTAAGGATGCATAATATATGAGTCCCTTGTTTGTAAACAATATTTCATACAACTAGTATTTATGGAAAGCTTGTGAAAATATAAATGATAATCCAGAGAAAATTTAAATCCAAGCCAGAAACATAGAAAAGAAGCTGGTGACAGCAACATCACGGCAGCGATACATTATGAGAAGGAATCACCGCCGTCTCGAGAATTACACTGCCTGTCCTATGCTTTATTTTAACATGGAGTTCAGAGTATTGTTAAATTGCCTAATTTATCCAGTAGAGGCGACACAGTTCACACCCAGATTGCAGCAATCACTAATCAAAACAAGCATTAAACAGACACAGATACTTGTGTTATTTGTTTAGAACGTAATATTATTCCAGTATATGACACTTACCTTGAAATGGAATTTTGGAGCAATAATTAAAATAAATGTAAATTAATTAGACGCATTGATAGACTATATTATGAGCACCGCCGTCTCGAGGAGTAATACAGTTTAGAAGGCAGTGATTATGAGACGGCGGTGACAGCACTACATAATCAACAATGTCGTAGCAAAAAACAAGAAGCAGTCTGGGTGTGAAATGTGCTGCCATCTGTAATGTCGCCGAGTACGCAAAATTAGCCGTATAGGACAGGCAGTGTATACACGATTAATACAGTTTAGAAGGCAGTGGAAGGAATATATTGCAATTAAATGTTGGTGCATCCGCTATGGTAAGCAGTGATTCTCTTTTGAACGAATATGTGAAAAGTTGTTGACTTATATTTGTTGTTATATGATGAAATAGGCTACCCTGTTTTTCGAAAGAAAAAAACCTGGTAAAGTTTCTGATTATCATAAAGAATCATGTTGACTTAAATTTGTTGTTTTATCAGCAATTATATGTTTAAATCCATGTTAAAGTTGGTGTGACTGGTCAATGCCATCTGGATTTTGTTTATAGATTGCCATGACGACTTTAGCATCCTAGGCTGATAAAACTTCATTTTTAATGAGTTTGAATGCAGCTTTATGCAATTAGCGGCCTTGGTTGCTAAAATGCAATTTTTCGGCGTGTTACCAGTCCGATAGGTAGCTGTTTTAGAGAGCATGAACTAAAAAAAGTTTTTACTGTCATATTTTGTAAGTCTCAATATAATTAAATTGTAAAGTTTCTGAGCCCATTTCATTCTGAGCGAAACTGGTGCCAAGGACTTTATAGGGAGTAAAATGTGATTTGGAGAAAATTAACATTTGTTGCATTTAATTACTTATGAGTATCTGTTGCACTACAAAAGTAAGGGGAGATATCTGATTGGTCGGGAACAAAAAGTAATTTCCTGTTGTATTATATTTGTTTCCCAGTCAATGAGTTCTCCGATCCCTCTATCAAGTTCTCTTTCTATTGAACAACAACTACACAGGAGATTGAGTGCAGTATTGACATTCAGGAGCAAGTCAACTATAACTCGATCGGTAAGACCTGGGCCAAACACACGCAGATAGCTTATCTTCGCCGGTAGCAATGGAGTAAGGGCAGAAGAGAATGCATAAACTGTACTATTCATTCCAAACTATGCCGTTCATAATAGCCCGTAACTATTGAAAACAAAAATAAAGTGAATAAAGTATTTGTTTTTTTAGTTATGAAATATTATTTAAGTAATGGTATGTAACTCACAGAATATCGCTGTTGGGTCTTCACTACGGAATGCTGTGAGGCTAACTAAGATTTTTTTACACGGTCTGGACAGTATTAACTGGCACAGAACATCACGTGCTATGAAGGTCACGTGCTATGAAGGTCATCGTAGACTACTGTTTGTTTGGCTCAGGTCTTACCGATCGAGCTATACATTCAATTCTTCTGCTTCTTGTTTCCCTTAGTTTAACCACTTCCAATGTCGGGTGTTTAGTTTAAATCTTAACATACCGAGACAATGGTGAGACATGCATAAGTCACTGCCTAAACAGAGTCTCAGACCTAGTTAGAAAAAGAAAAGAGGAGGTGTAGGAGGTGATAAAGAAAAGTCAATAAATATTGAGTAAATAAGGTTTGTGATTAGCTGGTTTTAGACTCTTTCTTATACGTTACTAGCTTAAAAGACCCGGCGTCGCCCGGGTTTTGTATTTTGTAATTGGAAATTAGCTTATGAAGGATTTTCAATTTTAAATTCTAGGTCCTTATATAGGCATTTATAATTTGAAATAGGAAGAACGACTTATTACACTCAAACTATTCCCTCAGAAAACGCTTGATATAGTTTTTTATGGCTCATAGAGGATCTAGAATTTTGCATCCCATCGCTTGTACAGTGCACAGCAAGCCTGGTAGAGGTTTAAATAAGAAGAAACAGAAATTCCTGTAACATAAAATTGTAATATCGAGGCGGGAAATTTCCCACTCTTATGTTACCATAAAGCCTTCATACTTTTCTCTCCAAAAACCTGCGATATAATATAATAATATACACATTACCATACCTCGTTTTGTTTTCTCTATGTCTAGGGTAGAGAAAGTTATGTGATTCCATTATTTTAGTGGATTTCATTCTGTAATATTTATTTATAACATGAATTATTTTGATAACTTCTCTTATTTGTCAAAAGTGCATTTCATTTGTTTCTTCCAAGCCCACCTGATACCATTTGGCAACAATATATTCTGTGATTTGGAATTGATAATTCTATGTAAAAAGGGATTAAGTATTTTCAAAAACATTTAATTTTTGGCATTTAGAATCAGAATTTTTCAAAATCCTTCCTTAGTGAGCACCTACATTATAAAACGAAGGTACTGTCAAAATTCCAAGTCTCTACCTGTTATAGTTTAGGCTGTACGTTGATTCCTGTCATTCAGTCAATCAGTCAGTCATTCATTCAGTCAGTCAGGACAAAGCCTTTTATATATATAGAGATTAGTCCGATTCGAAAGAAAGGCACATGATCTACAGTTACACAGTCAGCACCAATCATAATATAGTCATGTGTATTACTTCCTGAAATTGTCGTTGCTTCAGTTCTATCTTCTCCAACGTTGCCACATCCGGTAAATTATTAGATTTCCTGTTCATAACATAGTCCCCTTCAGTCTAAATGTTTGTATCACTTCCACAGAGACCTGAACTTCAAATTATATTCAGATACCTTCACAGCGCTCCATATGAATTCATTTTTGATACCTCTCATCTGCAAACAGTTCAGACTGAAGATGATACATGCCAGTGTCGAAATCCACATCTTTTAAAGGGGGACATAAAGCTTTCGATGATGAAAACTAGTTGAAGTTATTTTTTTCATAGCAGTGAATTGTTCTGTAGCTTTGCAATCTGGCACGTTCTATATTGACTAGGTCTACAATTGCACACTATTTTCAGAATTAATTTAACTACTACAGTTAATGGGTAATTATCATTACAAAATGGCAGCCAAATTTGTGCACTGTGCATTTATTGACATATTGCAGTGAAATTTTGCATGCAAGTATATTTGATATTAGTGAACAACACTAACTAGAATCACTTATGTAACTTTAATAGGTTATTTATTAAAAAAACACATTTCTGATGTAAACATTTGTAAAAAAAATAAGTGATGAATTATTTAAAAAAAATATTTATACTGCAGATAATCCAAAGATTGTAGATTATGTTGATCATATGATATTTACAAACAGGTAGAAAAAATAATCAATCAGAAATATTGTTGTTTATGAAAATTATCAGGGAAATGGAATTTGGCTGCCATTTTGCAATGATTATTACCTATTAATTCTAATAGTTAAATTAATTCTGACAATAGTATGCAATTGTAAAACTAATCAAAATAAAGCATGCCAGATTGCAAGACTGTAGAGCTATTCATTGCTGAGAAAAAAAAATTAACTTCACCTATTTTTCAGCATCGAAAGCTGTATGTCCCACCTTAAACACTGGGACAGGAAAATCGTCGCTGAAAACGAGATACAACAAAATACAACAGCAGCAGAATACAAACAACATCACAATAGTGAAGCTATCCACTCTTGCACTTGTATCAAACTATATATATATATATATATATATATATATATAGACGGTGACAACTATTTTGTGAACATTTTGTCATAGATCATTTCAGTGACAAAAGAATTGTATAATTCTATATGTTAATGTACGTAGTATCTGGTACTGTATCTGGTACCCTATGATCCCCAGGTGGGGCGAAGGGGCCTCCAATGGAGGTTTCATTACCTATATTAATTTTGATATGCTTATTTTCCGAGAGAGGGTAGAGGGACAGGTGGTAAGCCCATCGCCTCGCAACCCCCCTCTGGAAACTAAGTATTTCGTGGACGTGAAAGGGCCGAGAAATTTTGTCCAGAGGCTCTAATTTAGGCTTAATGTACGTAGTAGAATTAATGAATTAAGAAATGTGTTTTTAAACTAATTTGACTGGTATAACTCGATCGGTAAGACCTGAGCCAAACAAACGGTCGCGCAGTCGTCTACGATGACGTAATCTAGACCTGCCTGACCTTCATATCACGTGATGTTCCCTGCCAGTTCTTTCTGTACAGACCGTGTAAAAACATCTTAGTTATACTCACAGCATTCATTAGTGAAGTTTGATGCGTTAATAAGAGCAATGGAAGGCGAATGTAGTTATTCTAGCAAAAAGGTTGGTGGTAGTAAAGTGATTCACAGTCAGAGTAGGGAAATAGTGTGGAATGTATATATAGGTATTTCAAACAGGTGCACCAAGAACACCCTAAATATGCAATTCAGCAGCGCATTTCGGATGCTACCGGAATTTCATTCAGCAGGATTACGAGAATTGTAAAAGAAGGTGAGAAATGTGTTCAAGATGGTACGAGATTTAGTAAAGTAAAGTAAAGTAAAGTAAAGTGATCCCTATATAGGCCTTGGAGGCCCAGAGGGTTCCAGGAGGTTGAGGCTCCCAGATTTTGGACATTCGGCACGTGAAGGTGGTAAGGTTGTCAGCCTTACGCACCGGCCGCCTTTACCCCCAGGATTGCTCCTGGTACTCATTTCTGTTAGAGGCTGAGTCGACCCCAGGGCCATAGTGCCACCAGAAGGATTAGGCCAATTGAAAACTCCAACGACCTCATCGGGAATCGAACCCGCGACCTTCCGGTCTGTAGCGCTGCGCCGGTACGAGATTTAGTACTCCACACAAAAAACGACCAAGAAAAATGTGAAAACAGACTTAGATGATTATGATAACTGTGTAATTAGAAGGATGGTGAATGAATTTCACAAAACAAATGAGGAAAGGCCAACTTTAAAAACACTATTACCTGTCCTAAAGAACAAAATTAATTTTTCTGGAGGTAAATGGGCTTTAAGGCAAGTCAGGTGGAGGAAAACAGTGAATAACCAGAAGATATTAATTGAGAAAATGGACATCCTTAATTTACGTCTTCAGTATTTACGATGTCTTACGGGCTGTTATGAACCGCATAGTTTGTAATGAATAGTACAGTATATGCATTCTCTTCTGCCCCTACTCCATTGCTACCGGCGGACGATAAACTATCGGCGCGTGTTTGGTTCAGGTCCTAGCGTCCCAATTATACAAACCTATGAAGAAATAATACAATCAGGTTTGTATATACTTTTAGAATAATGTAATTGGTATACATTTTAGTATTTTAATCTTTTGTTATATTGAATTCCTGGACACACATTATATATATAACTTATATTTATATATAACTTATATATATATATATATATATATATATATATATAGTATAAACAACCCAAAGTGTTTTCTATAAATGTTTTAGGGGACAATTTTATAGCATAATTAATAGTACAATTTAATTTGGTTCTCAATATAATTGCACTATTGAAACATATAAATCTCGTTTTCAGTCACTATTTCCTCATCTAGGTTTTGATAGTGGTTTATAGGCGGATTTTTTTTTTTACTAAATACATTATTTTATATTCAGATAGACTCAAAATTGTGTCACATAATAAATTAAACGGTTTGGAAAAGGAAGAAATGTACATTTTTCAGAAACTATTTTGAGTACGGCATGATATTACCTGAGTGTAGACCTGCTCTCATGCATAGTCAGAACAGATATTAAAGGATTTATAGCGTGTATTATTCCCATGAGTCCAGCCAATATAAAGCGTGTTATGCAATTCCCACTGGCAGTCTCAATCGTTAATGTCTGAACAGATTCCCCGGCCCCAGCTACTTGCTATGCACTCTTGCATTATATGACAGGCTTACAGAGCGAGTTGGCTCACGAGGTAGCATTTGAGGCTCACATTCGAGAGCACCCATCGACATGAATTTCTGGTTCATGTTAACAGTATCCATGGGAATATCAGATTCACCATGGATATCGAGAAAGACTGAAGTCTGTATTTTCTCGACATCTTCATCAGCATAAAGCCAGTGTCTGAGCAGCATTCTGAGGATCCTGACACCCAGAGGCAGGTCTATCGCTGATACCACCAATCTACCTACAGAGATAAATCACCTCAAAACCACTTCCCACCAAAATCAATAGGATCCCAACGAAAACGCAATGGCCCTGAAAAAGACCGACATTTGAATACAATCCCAAGGAAAACGGACTGGCCCTGAAAAAGACCGACATTTCAACCTCTGAAAACTGCAGCGCCCAATACTCACCTAGCGTATATTTCAGTCTCTCCACCTATCTCCAACAAGATAGACAAGACTATTGGACAAGCACGACATAAATCCGTAAACTTGTCTCCGTCTAAACTACAACTGGTAAGCCTCGTAAAAGACTGTTGAACTCCGGACTCCGGGCATATAGGCTGCACCAAATTTCATGCCGGTGTGGAGCTGTATACATCGGGGCCAGATGCAGTGATAACAAACGCTGTATGGCACGTTTTTAAAGTCATCAGTAAATCCACCGGTGGAAAAGTGTGATGAAAGTATTATTAATGCAGATGAACGTGATCCGCCATTTTTTCCTCCGCTGAACCTGATTAGCCGTTGACTGCATTGCTGTTTAAACGTAATTATTTACTCTACAAATGTTGTTTAGTGGTTAGATGTAATAAAATATTTACATAAAAGTAGGTTATTGTTTGTCCACACTAATATGAGAATGTTGTAGGAGAAAAATTCCTCTGAAACTGGGATTCGAACCCTTGGCCTTCTACTTTCCGTGCCACTGGTCTACCAACTGAGCTAGCCTGAATTCTATTCACAGAGCCAGATACATATTCTATCTTATGATTAATTACCCTTAAAGGCGAAGGTCATGGGTTTGAATCCCAGTGTCGTCCAACAGAAGCAATATTCTGGGCTCATGAAAGCATAGGCTATATCCAGATTAAATATGTCTGTTGCACGAAGGAGAACATGGGTTAAGAAAAGGTTAAACAGGTGAATTAACCTGGAAATGTGGAAGTGACTTGGCGGGTGGCTGTGAGATCATATACGGCCGCTGGGAACCAGTACAACTGATTTCCAGCTTATAAAAGTGATGTAGAAAACCTTTTTCCCGGCTGCCGTTCAAACTACCCCTATCCACTCTGTAGGATTCACATAGGCCTACATTTCTGTGTTGAGTTCTCCTTATTCAAGAAACATTCAGTTCGAGCTTCGTGTCGGCTGATTCTTGAAAAGGCAGATTGCAAACTACTGCTATTGTCTGGATATCGTCTTCACAGGCGGGTTATTTTCACTGCCTTCCCTTCTCTCCCCATATGTGTCACCTACCCATCAGAGTTAGTGGAGCCGTGCTAGAAAACAGTTTACTTTTGTAGCGGTCTGTGGGACCTCGTGTAATGGTTACGTAAGTTTCGTTTTCAGTTAACTGTTTCGTAAATAACAATGAGAGAACGGCCGCAAACATCAAACCTGTTAGGTTGAGAGACAAGGGAACACCGAAGTGTTGAGAGTCATTTACTAAACTATTTGGATTAGAAACTTGAAATTTTGTACACTTAATTTAAAAATAAACAGATGTTGAAGTTTCAAATTTCATTTTGATATCTACATTTGTTTTTTAGATATAATTAAATTAATTGATTTTTTAAAATTAAAATTGAAATCTATCTCCTCCGACAGATATTAAAATATGGATCTGAATTTTTTATGTGAGATTCTATGATGCTTGCTTAACAGATTGAATTGTTTAGATTTTTGATATTATTTATACTTTTTGTTTAAAAAAATATTTTACCCAGAGAAATAAAAAGTTGATTGAAAATTGATATATTTTTTACGTAAAATATTAATTAAAAAAAAACTAAGACCCATACCAAAAATCTGATTAGATAGTTTATTACGCACATCACAAAGTACACTGTGAAAAAATTTCAGAGCTGTATCTGTATTTTTATGGGAGAAGATAGATTTTGGATGTGACAAATCAACATGAAAATTGAAACTGAGAAAACAAGCGTTTAAAGTCTACATGCACTCAGAGTAAAAAATAAGCATCTTCTGTACCTATAAATAAACCTTTATAGTTACAAACTTTATAATTACACTGAACTATCACTAAATATGAATGGAGCCCAACACAACCCTCATCTCTATATATAAAAGCCAAAACCCACTCACTCACTCACTCACTGACTGATCACGGTTTCTCAAAAACTATACAGCCTAGGAACGTGAAACTTGGTACACATATTGCTACTAGGCTCTAGATGCGCACTAAGAAAGGATTTCAAAATCTTTGGCCTCTAAGGGCCTATAAGGGCCAAAATAGGGTTGTAAAGTTATGAAATTCACCAAAAGGAATTCATACTGCATGCATACAATCCCCATGACAACATAATTTTTTTAAACTACACAGGGGGCTTGGCATGACACTGGGATTTCATGTAGACCTAATGGATATAAAATTATGAGAAAGGCTATCAATAGAATTCCTATAAATTATTATTAACTATTTTTTGGCACGAAGTAAATTTAGAAGGTCCTGGGTTCTATTCTTAAGAGTTGAACTCTTTTCTTATAGCCAGCCTAGGACTGCATTGCAAAAGATAGTAAGTAAAGTGTTCCCTATTACAGGCCATGCGGGCCCAGAGGGTACCAAGAAGTTGAGGCTCCCGGATTTTTAGACAATAGGACGTGAAGTTGGTAAGGTTGTCAGCGGTACGCACCGGCCGCCTTTACCACCAGGTAGTTCATACAATATCAATAGATATAATTTCCTGATTAATTTCTATTTACCATATCATCTATCTATCTTTTACCTTAGTTTTTATCCAAACTTTTGGGGTCATTTAAGCGACCCATGTTGCCCGGGCCTTACAGGGCCGCGACCTGTCGGGAGAGGGATTATCTATGGCTCACATACATACTTTCTTGACCAGACAAGGACATGGAGGGCCTCCCGGATGAGTGATCAGCCAAATGCCGGGGCCACCTCTGAGACAACACAAACATATAGGACGAGATACATCATTCACACACTCACTCTGAACAAAGCGAGGATGTGATGAGGATGATAATGGCTGCCAGATGATATCCGGAGACCACTAGGGCCTAAAGTTACCAGAGCCTAAAGTTACCAGACATTTGTCTCACAGGTGAGGAAAAATCCCGGGAAAAGCTCTACCTAGGTAACTTGTCCCGACCAGTATTCGAATCGGAGCCCGCTGCGTGAGACGAGCGAACGCATCCCCTTCGCCCAACTATTTACTGTATGTTTGCCAAAATTGAAATAGAAAGATTAAATTTTTTAAGACATAATCAGAGTAAACTACGGGTGAAGGAGTAAGTTATGTGGAATATAAATACGTCCACCGTGTTGGCTGGACGGCTGATGATTTATAGAAGTACATCGAATCGACTTTAAATTGTGTTCACTTAACCTATATATACATCAATCTAACAATGCGAAGCATTGATGGGTCAGCTAGTATTATATATTTTACACCTAAATGCACTATAATAATTATGATTAGGTAACAAAGGATAGCACGAGGATTACGAACAGTACTTTAAAAATGGCGTCAGAAACACCTGTTCCATGCGCCCAAATGGCATAACATTTTGCACAGATATACTTTAGAGCAGCGTTTCTCAACCTATGGTCCGCGAAGATGGTGCAGATGGTCCTCAGACATAATTAAAAAATATCATAAAGCAAGTGGAAAGTAAAGAAGTAACATTTTTTCACATATTTCGTTATAATGAGCTATAATTAATGCCCCAAATATTAAGAATATAGGCCTTCTTTTAAAAATGGGATATAAAATTAGGGATCCGTAAATTTTTTTAGGCATTTTAGAGGTCCTCGGGTTCAAAAAGGTTGAGGAACGCTGCTTTAGAGTATCCTTGATTTTTTTACACTAAAATCCAAAAATAGCATTTTTTGACCAAAATAGCAAAATCAACACTTCTGTCCTCCCGGCTATGTGATAACAGTTATGATGAAATTTTGCAGTGAATATTTTGATAGAATAACTGTATGTCTCATGTTGTAAGTTAAGCTACTGCACTTGTTATGTGAACGGTGATTAATATCTTATATGAATGACGTTACTAAATAACCATATCTTCGTTCAAATCTAAATTACTAATTATTAGACCTGGGATTTTAGGCTCTAAAAAAATTAGTTTTAGGCACCTAAAATAGGCTTTTAAAACAAGTAAATAGGCTTTTATAAGAGAAAATAGGCACTTAAAATTTGCTTCAAAAATGTGTAAATAGATAGAAAATATAGGCCTACTTTAAAATATTACAATATACACGTAAACTGTAACATGGTCTTTTTTCGGCTGCAAGAAACGTGGTTTACCTATTCGTAACAGAATTTAACTGCAAAATTAGGCATCACGAACTATATTCACTTAAACAGATGTTCTTTCACTAGTGACTTGACACAGTAGTCCTTCCCCCTTAATCCTCCCCCTCCCCAATCAGTCAGCATTCCTTTAGCGACAATAGTTTGGAATAATCAAATTTCTGTGAAAAACCCACCTCTGCTGTTCTGCTTTTCATTGAGGGGTGTCCATTATAAGATTTTAAAAATTACACAAGTTGAATTTTATTTGAAATGCACAAAATAGGCATTTTAGGCACTAAAATAGTAAAATAGGCTCTAAACGTTCAAATAGGCATTTTAGGGCACTATAAAACTCTATAGATGTAAGTGATTTATCATGAAACGTCCACATATTTAAAAATTTTCATGTTATTTCATAAGGAACAAAATAGGCATTTGCGTTAAAATCCCAGGTCTACTAATTATCTACATATTCCTGAAAATGCTTAGCCTAATTATTTACTTTCTTCTATTAATATATGTTATATATAATTATTTTACTTTACTTTAAAATAGTGATGTCAATTTGTATATCCTTATAATTGCATTGTAAGAATGATTACTAACGTAAGGTGTCTATTTCTGTAAATTATTAATATATCTCAAAAGTTATCTTACTTATTTTGTGTAATATTACTTAGTCTATAAGATCACTTATTGTATAATTAATTATTCTGTAAGTTGTTTATATTTCTGTTTTTCTTCTCCTGGTTGTGTGGAAGATAAGGCCTTATGGCCTTAACTCAGCCAGGTAAAATAAAATATTAAATAAGCTTTTGTGTGTATTAGCTATTCATTCGGAAATATCAACATATCTTCGAAACTGTACCTTTCATTGCATTTGTGATTCAGTGACTCAGATGTGTGCCCTGAAAACCCCCATAAAATGATGGTGTAAGAATAGTTATTTGTTAATTAAATATTTAGGGTTCAATTTGCTTCAATAATAATAAAATATCGCATTTTGTAAGCTTTTTCTTTGTTAAAAGCTCTTTAACTCATTTCCATGTTAATGCAACAGAATAATCACTTCCATGGTTAAGTTTTGAAGACTAAAAAACTGACTTCATGTCGCCTTTTGTTATTTTTAACACATAATAATGTAACTATGTCAAAACAAAACTTCCAGCAGAACGATTGTATGCGTTTAACAAAATACAGCAACGAAAAAAAAAAAAAAAAAAAAAAAAAGTGTGCGTGGAATGCCACGCAACAGAAGTGAAACTTGTTTTAATTTTTGTATTTTTTCAATTTTGGATTATTGGATTTTTCAACTTTGGATTGTTGGAATTTTTAATATTGGGTTTTTGGATTTTTTAATTTTGAATTTTTTAAATTTGTTATATCTTTTAATTCTTTAATTTTGGAATTTTGTATTTTTTAATTTTCGATTTTCTTAAATTTTAGATCTTTGAATTCTTTATTTTTTTAATTTTTATTTTTTAAATTTGGATTTTTTATTTTTAAATTTTGGTTTTTATGTTTTAATTTTGGATTTTTATTTTTTAAATTTTGGATTTTTGAACATTTTTAATTTTTATATTTAAATTTTGGATATTTAAATTTTTAATTATTTAAATTTTATTTTTTTATTTTTTATTTTTGGACTTTTTAATTTTGGATCTTTAAATTTTTTAATTTTGGTTTTTTATATTTTGGATCTTTGATTTTTTTATTTTTTGGATTTTTTTTTAATTTTCGATTTTACGACTTTTTAAATTTTGGATTTTTAAATTTTTTGATTTTTAAAATTTTTGATAAGCCTAATCATTGAGTTGATTGTTTTTTGTGCAGTCCGTTCCGTCACACCTCACTAATTTCGTGACGATTTGGAGCGTTACACAAGCTCTCGATTAACCCCTACCGCGGCTAAAGAAGTTTCACTTCAAAAATGCTGAACACTCGTTCAGTGAATTTTTAAACTGGGTGGTGTGTTTGGAAATGAAATTCGTGCAAGTGCACTATTATTTTATACTATGTCACTTTTAAATAAACTTACCAACAATACCCTACGTAGAGCGCAAGTGATGTAACTCCAAAGAATTATTTCTGAAATGACGAGGTAACAGTTGAATATAACTGGTGTAGTAAGCATGTACAAACCGCTTAAAACATGTTCCTCTAGTTCTCCAAATTAATAAATATCCATGGTTAGAACATCACATGTATGAGCACCAAGTAACTCCTCAACTGATAAAGCTGCCTTTAAATCCCGATGTGAATAGCATGCGCAAGTCAATTATACCTTCCGAAAGTCATAGTAATTGCTTTCATTATGTTTGCAACGGTTTAGAAACGGTCGCATGATTTACTATAGTATTAATATTATTATTATTATTATTATTTATTATTATTAATCGTAACCTCAATGGTGGTAGAAAGAGTTTTCAAGTGGAGGTGAAAATAGCACAGTCTAATGTTTGTGTTGCAGGCTACATAGGCTGCATACATAGGCTAATATTAACTACTTGATCTGGTTTCAGAACATGGTAATTAAATTAACTAATTAATGTTTATCTTCATATTTACCCGAATTTAAACAAAGCTTCTCTATATTGTTGTCCAACTAGAGATTGAAGTGGATGTAAACAAAGTGAAATGCATCACATAGTGAACACGGGTGTTGATATATAAAAAAGTTAAATAAAATCAGGCAAACTGATATAACCAAGTGCCAGAAAGCTTTTGTTTAATCAGTGATAATTGCCATTATGATATGCAAAAACAAGTTATTTTTCTAATAGATTTCCGAGTTAAGATCCAGATCGATTCATTAAGTAGGGCTTACGGAAGAACAAAGGTCTAAAGTTTGATGCTTAACCTTAATTAATACTCGTATACACTGAAATAATGTCCACCGCTGAGGCTCAGGGAATGCGTTCAATCCTCTCACGCAGCGGGCCCGGGTTCGATTCCTGGTCGGGACAAGTTGCCTAGGTGGGGTTTTCCTCACCTTTGAGACAAATGTCGGGTAACTTTAGGCCCTTGTGGTCCCCAGATATCATCTGGCCGTCATTATCATCTTCATCCCATCCTCGCCTTGTTTGAAGTGAGTGTGTGTGTGCATGGTGTGTATCGTCCTATATGTTCGTGTTGTCTCGGAGGTGGCCCCGGCATTGGGCTGATCACTCATCCGGGGAGGCTCTCCTTGTCTGGTCAAAAAAGTATGTATGTGATCCAAAGATATTCCCTCTCCCGACAGGTTGCGGCCCTGTAAGGCCCGGGCGGCTTGGGTCGCTTAAATCCTAAAAGGGAGAGGTGAAACTACGGTAAAGAAAGAAAGATACACTGAAATAAGAAATTCTTAAAATAGGCCTACTACCCGCGCGCCATTTCTTGGGCGCTGGATTTACTGGGAAGTGAGGGGGGAAGAAAACATAGCTAGTCCGCCAGTCTTTCTGCAGTGTTATCAACCAAAGAAATCACGTTTCAGCAGAATCGCGCGTATGGTATTTTATGTAGTGACATTTAATAGACAACGATTTTAATGCAGTCCAATAATATAACGTGGTGACGGTATTGCGTAACAATTAATTACACGTCATAAGCGTTTGGCTATCAAATAAGTAATCAAATAAGAATATTATACACATAAAATAGGCTCAATATTTTTGCACTGGATGACTAATTTTAAGCATAAAGAAGAGTCTTAGCAGAACATGCTTCACCATTTCGTCTTGTAAAACGTAAGAGAGGTAAGGCATCTAAAAGTGGAGAAAACGTATTTTGAAACGTTTTGTGAAAAGTTCGCTCAACTTTCAGTCCATGAAATTGACATCAGAGTTCACGGGAGTAACAGAAATTAGCACATACGGTGAGGAAAGTGTTGAATGTACAATGAAGTGTTTGTGAAATCAGCAATTCGAAAAATTGTATTTTTCCCCATAACTCCATGCGTCAGAAAAGATAATGTCAATAAATAAATAAGGATCTTTTTTTTTTTTAATTGGCATTTATTTAAAAGTGCCAGGTCTCAAATTGGACCCCTGCCTTATACATGATTTCGTGATAACCTTGGAGCAATTATTATACATACAATTATTGACAACTTTTATCACCAGAAGTGACAAGTTGTAACATAAACAATCATTGTGTAAGTTCTTTCATTAGGGGGTTGATATGATTTTTTAAAGATGTAAAAAATCTTTCTTGCATACAGTGAACATAATCACTGAATTTCATAATCTCCAAACACTCGTACAGTTCGACATTCCGTGTGAGGTAATCAGCACCTGTAATAACTCTACAGACTGCTCTCTGGATTCCATCTAATTTTATCAAGTACCTTGGGTGTGCTTGTGACCAAATTTCACATCCGTAGCCTATAGCATATATGATCTGATTAACGAGGTGTACAAAAGCTTTTTCGTTTTCAGTGGTACATGACTTTTAAAAAGAGGATATATCAGCATGAATCTTTGAAAAGCTTTGTCTCTAATGTTTGAAATGTGTGATTTGTACGTCAATCTTTTATCAAGGAGAATTCCGAGATACTTAACAGAAGCACTGAATGGAATAGTTTGTTGTTGAGTGCTGAGTGATGCTGTGAGATGAGGAAATCTTCTGGTGAAGACTACTGCATGCGACTTGGTTCCATTAATTTTAATTCTCCATCTCGAGGCCCACTGTGTAATGAGGTCAAGAGCTTCTTGCATCCGTTGGCAGCCGTAAGTAATGTTGAAGTTCCTTGTATAGATAACAGTGTCATCTGCATAGAGAGCATGAAAGCAATGTGGATGCCGAGGTATATCTTGTACATAGATAGAATATAGTGTAGGAGCTAAGACCGAACCTTGTGGAACTCCAGCTTTAATAGCCCAGGATCCTGAGAAAGAATGAAAGCTTAGTATTGTAGCCACTAGATGTCAGGGTGTATAGCGTACTTTGTGTTTCAATGTTGTCAGCTCTACCTACGAAGTTAAACGAAACCTGCCGAATGAGGACTAGGGAGCCGAGCGCCCAAGAAATCGCGCGCGGGTAGTATGTCAACATTTCAGAAAATGCACTGACAATAATGTTAATGATTTAAGTGTAGGGCTATGATTCGATGACATGTTTGTTTCAGGTTTTAAGCATAGAATGCAAAATATATGAACAGCAGGTGCGTTTAATTATTCAACGGTTAGATTTAAGTTATATTTATTTTTGCACGACGTAACTAATTAGTGGTACTTACGAATATTGTTGCCGTGGATCGTAAATTGACATTCCCGCACGAAATCTGGTTGCTATGAAAACAAAAGAAATCTCCGTGCGGTACAACTTACAAAAAGCACAAGTGCCGTAAGTAAAATCATCATAATACAAGCCTTTATGGAAGACCGGAACCAAGGCCCCCTAGTTTGTGGCGACTTTAACAGAACAAATATTCCGTCCCCATAACAACCAACACATGCGAATCACTTTCTGAAATATAACATCCATCTTGAATAGTGCATATACATAATATTTCAGCTAATATCTCAATTAATATAAATAAATTGATATAAATAATAATCGTGCAAAAACTAGCATGCAGTACTCGTGCCGTAAGCGCATAACTCTTTCCTCGATCCGTATGCACCGCTTACGGCACTTGTATCGCAATATATTATTGCACTGACATCGTTATAAAGAAAATTATCAATCAAGGCTGGCTAACAATATACATAAGCGAGCGACAAATTAATACGTTATGTTTAGAATATTGTGGGTCATGCAATATTCTGTAATATTCTGTTACAATTCTGTCAAATGGGCAAATAATTATTATTTAAAGTACCAGTTGAATAGAACTTCTGCAAATGAAAGCATTTTCTTGATTAAGTAATTTCGCCTATTATTTCTACATACAGAAACTGATACATCTGAACTTGTCTTTTTTACCTTAGTTACCGTTAGTTACGGATACTAATGCTTGAGGGAGCTCGGTCGCTGATTGGCTGGCCGCGAGCCAATCAAAATGCCCCGGGTCTTTGGAAAACTCAGATTATATTATAATAGACTGGCATGTGTCCGCGGCTTTGCCCGAGATAATTATTTAAAAACATAAAATTGGGAAATTAAGAGCATAATAGTAAAATCATTATATTTATTAACACCTAAATCACGTGGACTACATACCACGATTAGATAGCGTCGCCTGGTAAAAGCGACCTCAGATTCCAGTTCCTTGGCCCAGAAAACCCCTATATAGTGAGTTTCGTTCAAATCGAACAATGTTTGACCATATTTAGGCCTATATTGATTATTCCTCTTCCGTGTAGGTTAAAAATGTCATAATATGTCTACGGGCCTTGACATTCTAAACAAATGAATCGTCCAGGATGGACTTACAAAATCATGCGATCGAGTTCCCTGGCCCAGAAAACCCTTACTTCCGTCTAAACCGATCAATGTCTATCCATTTAGGCCTATAGGGTATTCATTATCCCTCTTCCGCCCTCTTTCAGATACCTGCGTGCCTTGACATTATAAACAAATGAATCGACCAACGTCGGCTTCCAACATTCAAGCGATCGCGATGCTTTTATTTCCAAGGTATGACGAAAATAGCCAAAGCCAACTGTAATTGATTTGACATTGAAATTTTTTACTGAAAACTGATGCTTCGAAAACGCCAAAAATGCAGGTTTCCTGCCAGTTTTTCACTCATAACTCACTAACGAAAGCGAAAATTAAAATTCCCGGCTTCGACGTGCATTTTCCGACCCTACAGTCCACCTATGTTTAAAATTTCAGATCTCTGCGTTCATTAGATTTCAGTGGGCATTGCGGAAAGAGAGAAGGACTAAAACTTCCATTTATTAATATAGATGTGACTGTTAATTAATCGTTATTCCGGTACCGGTCAAGACATTTGGTCCAAAATCAATAGGCTTCTTCTTGGTTTGAGGGAACAGCAGTGAACACAACATGGATTCACAGTGAGAGATAATAAAATATAGAAAATTTGCTGATTGTGACGATTACCAGGTGGAAGTCAATAAATCTGCAATTTCAATTGCGGTGAGTTTATTGAATTGTCGCAGTACATTGAAATATTATCAACAAAATGCTGACCCATGCTGAGTCCGCATTGTCATTTTTAACAATAACACACGTAGAAAACTGCATCGTTGTGTGTTAATTTTATGAATATTTAAATTCATAATTATCCTATAGATTTATATAAAAACCCCCTTCGGACCCGATTTTCATTATTTTAAACTGGTAATTCGTAGGCATATGGAGACAAATATTATTGTAAAATCATTGGGTAAACAATTTAGAAATTTAAACCTGCTGCTTTCATTTTTATTTAAATAATTTTATTTAAATCAATATTTTAATAATAAAGTTTAGAAATATTGTAATTCATTTTTATGCTATCGACATTTAACAATATTTTTAGCACCGAGCAAGGTGGCCGAGAGGTGATTCGAGAGGTCCCAGGTAAAAATCCCGTGGTCGGCCAATTTGGCATGGGCTTTTTCATGGTTTCCCCAGTCATAAAGGCAAATGCCGAATTGGATATTTACATACCATGAATCATCCTCGCCATTTCATCTTGTGTCATATCCATTTAAATTAATATCAGTTGAAAATTGCTCCATTAAAATACACCGACAATAGAAACAATTGACAATCAATAGTTCCATGACAGATCCCGAACTCCTGATATAGCCTCGAAGCTAAAAGAAGTATAAACACAGCTGAAAAAAAATATATATATAATTTTAGCATGGAAGTAAGCACAGAATTTAAATAACAATCTTGAAAATGATCCTAGTAAAACGTATTTGCATAAGTTACCAAATTTCAAAGTTAAGTTACTTAATAGGATTTATATGCATTTTTGGACAATCACGTATGCCCTTTAAGGACCTAGATTATAATTTAGTCGTCCAAGCTAAAGCTAGTGAGCTCAACTGCTGTAAGAGGGACTTTTTAAAGGTAAAAATTGAGATTTGGAGAAAGAAAAAAACTTTTCCTCATTCATAGCATTATAAGTAACTATTTTATTTTACAGTATTTTTACTTGTTCTAAACCAATAGTGTAACCAACATATATTGTATGCGATGTTTATTAGTCAAAATTAAGTAGGTTTAATGAAAATGTAATATAACCTGTATTTAGGACTTCTACTGGCCACCTCCGAGACAACTTATGCCGAACAAGGAGCGAACGGGATGAAGGTGATAATGACAGCCGGAACTACAAGGCACGGCTGCCACATGGGGGGGGGGGGGGGGCTGGAGTACGCAAGGATCCCGGGCCCCTTCCGGCTGGGTCCCGGTGATGTGATCATTTTATGGAAAACTGGAAAAGTTAGATAAAATGTTCTGTCACACGAATAACGATAAAGAAGCTCCACGGAGAACGGAAGAGACAAATGGATGAGGACTGAACGAGACGTGGCGGCCCTGCCACAAGGGCCAAAAGTTTCTCGATATTCGTTTCAAAGGTGAGGAAAAACACCGGAAAACCCCCAACCAGGAAACATGTCCCGAACGAACAATGAACTCTGACCCGATACGTGAGGTCAGCGAATGCATCCCCTATACCATAGAACAATAAAGAAATATTTTAAAATGCATTAATATTCATTAATATGGGCTTAATATAATGGGTTTAATCATTTGATGATTTATCCTTAAATTTTCATTGGAAATATTATATATACTGTATTACATATGACATATTACATATTTACTTACTTACTTACTCAATGGCAATAGACAATTCCTAAGCAAGCTAAAGGAATATTATTTATTTTATGGAACCCGGAGGTTCATTGCCGCGCTTACCCGAGTCCGCCATTCAACCCTATTCTGCGCTAACTCCATCCAATCATCCCCCACAAATCCTACTTCCCTTAAATCCGTTCTAAGATTGTCCTCCCGCCTACGTCTAGGTCTTCCACGTGGTCTTTTCCCTTCCGGTCTCCCAGTCAATACTTTTGAGATATGTCTTTCCTCTCCCATGCGTGCAAGATGTCCAGCCCTTCGCGAGTTAATTACCCTTACTATATTACATATTTAGTATATATATATATATATATATATTTTTTACATACATTCATTACTGATGCCCGAATGAGCAAAAACTCAGCACAGAAAACAGTGACCACTGGAAATTACAAAACCAAAAATTCAGGGTAAAGCCACTCTACATACAATGCACACACACACATGGCACACACAAATACACACATAGACAAGGAAAATAGTTGGCCTAAATAATATAAACCATGAGCAAAACAAACATATAACAAGATGTGTTAGAGAGGAATGACAAGCCAAAATCAAAAGCAAAAAATTGGGATATTGTAAAATGAGTCATGCATTAGGTTGAATAAATTTTATAAACTTGTTTCTTGAATCTGCGTAAAATTAGTTCATGTAGTTCAGAATGAGCTCTTATTAGTGAGTTGGGCCGAACTTTATACTGTGATTTAATCCAGCAGAGGTAAAGTTTTGTGTTCATATAGAACAGAATTTTGGTTCAGCCTAGAAAGATAGTGATGAGGGTTGTTGATTTTGAAAATATTTCTATTCTTATGGAGGTAAGTCAGTACTTTGAGTTTGTATATCTGTTCTATATTTAAGACATTTAATTCCGAAAATATTAGTTTTGAAGGGTAATCAGCAGCTTTATTCAGACATATTTTAATTATCCTTTTCTGTAGAATTTCTAAAGGCAAGCGGTTGGATTTAGCCATCCCCCACCCCAATCCAATATGCCATATTGTAATACAGATTCAACTAGTGCAAAGTAAATTAAACGCAAGATATGAGGTTGTAAAATTGATATGCATGTGGTATGGATATAAATCCATTATTATGCATTAATATCCATTTAGTATGCATAAAAGAGATACAGTTTGTCACTGATAGCATGCATAACAATTTAGCTTACATACCCAAGCGCAGAAAAATGAAATAGGCCCTGTATTGTTTCAAATAACTCTTTATGTAAACTGGCAGAGTTAAGGGGGCTCATACACCAAGAGACCATGCCCGAGCAGACACTGCAGTAAAAATTCAATATCTTCAACTCTATTTGCAATAACAAAATAAAATTTTGGACATTAGAAGTATGCACTTAGGGGTGGAGATGTGCACGCCTGCCTTCCACTCCGGCGGCCCGGGTTCGATTCCCGGCCGGGTCGGGGATTTTTCAGTAGTGAAAAATCCCTTTCCCGGGTTCAGGACTGGGTGTTTGTCAGTAGGTTAAGTCTTAGGTTAAGATAATGCACATTGTGCGCGATTCCTTAATTATTAAAATTTATTATAATGTCACAAATATGAAGGTTGATATCAGAATTTTTTTTTTTTTATTTTTCAGCATGCGATAAGGCCTAAGAAACATGATTTCTTGCAAAGGGCCAATCTGATTGGTGTAATCTTTTTTTTTATTCACAGCTGACACTATAATCTATAGGCTAAACCTTCAATAATACTGTGATATGCCTGATACAATTTTCAGGGAATTTAAAATTTCAATATCAAATTATTACTAATTTCTTCACATTACGTTTGCAAGTGAAATAATCTTGTGATGCAAATACATCAAATTATTTAGGTTTATCCTCTAGAAAACACAAAAATCTATGTGTGTGCAAAATTTCATGCAATTTGGGCCATTACTTTAAGAGATATTGTGTTTTTTGTGTTGAAAATATTAAGTTACGGGGAAGTGGCTTTGAAAATTCAACATTCCATTCAACTTAACGCATATACTGGCATTTAAACTTTTATATCTCCAGTAAATGACCGAATTTAAATATAAAAATTATAGGGTATGTTCAGAAATATGTGTTCTTCAATACAACAGTAAAAAATTTACACGGGTTGGTGTATGAGCCCCCTTAAGGCATTAGGGTGGGTTTTAGGCATGCCAAAGCAGCTTAAAGACGTCCTGATAAACAAGTACACAAAGCCTTGATTACTTCAAATTCCACGTGTTCTTATACTGTACTGGTCAATTGTTCGCGAGTCTCTGTAATTCTCTCTTACAATGAAATTTCTTTTCGTATGACTCGGAATCGCATCGGGTGATAGAAATTCCTCGCCTATTGTTTAGCTGAATCACAGCGCAGTCATGAGGCAAAAGAAAAAGATAAGATTAAAACTGTGCTTTGTAAAGATGTAGTCTTGAGTTTCTTTGAGATGTAATATACTTTTCTGCAATAACTGGATCAGAGGACAGGAAAAAGGAAGATTGTGTGATGTAGACCTATATAATGCGCGAGATCCCGGCGGTGAGTATAATAATAAATATAATAAAAATCAGGTAAACTCATGTAACAAAGTGCCAGAACGCTTTTGTTTAATCAGTGATAATTTCAATTATGATATGCAGAAAATAAATTATTTTTGTAATCTATCTTCGAGCTGAATTCTAGAATGCTTAGGGCTTACGGAAGAACAAAGGTCTAGTTTGATAAGTATATGTAGAGGAATATGTGGGTAGTGTTATTTGTCAAAGCTACCTGTATTGCAACTTCCAAAGCCGCATATGAACAGTGTAAAACAATATGTTGTCATGAGAATGATTTGCATTTGATGAATTCTATCTAATAAAATAGGCACTAAATTGGGCTTTACTTCGGTACCGGCCAACCGAATTGATCCAATAGAAATAGGCTTTTTCCCATGGACGTTATAAATGTGTATACAAAGTTTAATGAAAATCCGATAAGCGTATGTAAGTTATCGCGCTTACAAACACACGGACATACAGACAGACATTATCCCGTCCCCACACAATCTCAGAAAGTACCATTCACGCACTTAATAAACATAAACTAAAGTGTTAAGAAAAAGTACTTTCTATTCCAAATTGTATTAAATATCAATTTCCATATCAAAATAATTCAATATTAGTATTGCTTAATAATCTCTAAAGTGTTACTTTAAATATTTTAGCATTTTTAAAACATTAAATTTAGTCAAGTATCTCTGCACCCCCTTAAAATTATATTAGGAAGTGAAAATGCTTCTATATCCGTTCGCTGTTTCATCGGATTAATTTTGAATAGTGATCTTATTTGGAAAAGTATGTGGGTATTTCTACTCTAGCCTGAAGACTTAAAACAAGGCATGAATTCGCCCTCGATCTTCTTTCTGTAGGAATCTTAAGATAATATGTTCCCGTATCCTGCAATTAGCATAACCGGGGTTTTTATTTAAAAAAAGATCCTAAGCACGGCGGATAAAATGGGCTGGACATATTGCGTACGTGGGGAAGGAAAGACAATCCCAAAAATATTGACTGGGAGAACCGGAGGGAAAAGGCCACTTGGAAGACCTAGGCGTAGGTGGAAAGAGAATATTAAAATAGATTTAACGGAAGTAGGATTTGTGAGGGATGGTTGGAGTTAATAAAGAATAGGGTTGAATGTCGGGCTGAGGTAAGCGCGGCAATGAACCTACGGGTTCCATAAAATAGACGATATTCCTTTAGCTTGCTTAGAAATTGTATATAGCCATTCAGTTAGTAAGTAAGGGAATTAGTCTGTACTGTAGAAATTTCATACACGTAGAGTCAACATTGCAAAATCTATGTTGAACTTTTGAAAATATTCTGAAAATAATGCAACATGACAAATTCTACATCGCTAAATACTACGCGTTGTTAACAGCACAATGAATCCCTGATTACAGGCATTATTCACTCGAAAAACGCTCCAATAGGCCTATTTTACCATGGCGTAATCAGCCATGACTGCATTGTGACACAAGGCATGAACTAGAAATATGCTGCACTTAGCCAATTGGAAGAGCAGACTCTCTTTTCGTCAAATTACAAATTAGGGTAATATTAATTATATTTAGCAGTTTTTAATTAGAGAATTCTCTCATGCAAACCTCATGGATCACACATGTTTTACGCCTTCACACCATTTATATTAGCTGATCACAGCTTGTCCTGATCGCATCATTTAGTTGGAAACAATTAGAACCACCCTCCCTACAGTCCGGATTTGGCACCAAGCGATTTTAATATGTTTCTTTATCTGAAGAAATTCCTTGCGGGAGAACACTTCAACGACGATGATGATGTGTAGGGGCCGGATTTCTTTGACATGTCATATTTTTCCCCTTTGCATTATTTCAGGTTTCCGACTAATTTAAGCCCGATTCCAAGCATCCTGGTGAAAATGGAACGGCTTTTATTGTGCATATAACTGCATATTTAGAAAATTTTCAACTATTGTAGCATATTTAGGTCATATTTTTGTGCATATTACAGAAATTTTGAAGTTTCATATCATATTTTGTAAATTTTGCATTATAATGATACTTTTTGAGAATTTACAAATATTTTAAATAATTAACATTATATTTTAATAAAATGAATTGTAATGAAACTTTAAAAAAATATAAGCAATGTGTAAGTGGTAAAGTCATATTTTAAAATAAATATATCCTATTTTTTAAGTCATAGAAATCCGCCTCCTAATGATGTGAAACAAGAATTGCAGACATGGCTTCCGTCACAGGCGGCATCATTCTCTGACGGAGGTACACAAAAACTGATTTTCCGTTCCAAGTGCCTGAATAAAGACAGTGACTATGTGCAAAAGTAGTGTAAGGAAATCAATGATAATAATGCGTTTGGAAAATAAAGTTCTGTTATATTTTATAAAATTATCAGTACTTACTTTAGAAACACACCTTCTTATTATATTATTCATTTTTATCTCTGCTTTTATTACTTCATTGCATTAACACGTGTTTCTTGTGCTGGTGTGTTTTGACTTTAGTTATAACGACTATGACTGATCTCAGGATGAAAAGCGGCGATCAGCCATGGTAAGTAAATATCAAATCCGGCGTTTTATGCATTTACGAGCGAGTCAAATTGGCCGGCCACGTGGTTTGAAGCCGGTATCTCTCGAATGTGAATCCAACACGTTAGCGTCCCGGCCAGGTAGCTCGCCATATTATAACTTATATATATATATATACATTATATATATAAAAAACTAATGAAGAGAGTATCACAGGTATTATTTCCCTGGTTCGATCAGGTAAGATCTGTTTTTACAGTTTCCACCCTCCGCATTACGTGAACCTTCAGTGAAATATGCTGATGGTGAAGGGGGAAAGATGCCAAACAATTTGCACCAACCAAAGTTTTTTTTTTCTTTCTTTTGGATGTCCGAATCGTCAGCTATGTATAACTGGGACGCTAGGACCTGAACCAAACACGCGCAGATAGCTTATCGTCCGCCGGTAGCAATGGAGTAGGGGCAGAAGAGAATGCATATACTGTACTTTCATTCCAAACTATGCGGTTCATAATAGCCCACATTCCACGCTATTTCCCTACTCTGACTGTGAATCACTTTACTACCACCAACCTTTTTGCTAGAATAACTACATTCGCCTTCCATTGCTCTTATTAACGTATCATACTTCACTATTAAATGCTGTGAGGCTAACTAAGATGTTTTTACTCGGTCTGTACAGTATGAACTAGCAAAGAACATCACGTGCTATGAAGGTCAGGCAGGTCTAGATTGCGTCATCGTAGACGACTGCGCGTCCGTTTGTTTGGCTCAGGTCTTACCGATCGAGTTATACATACCAATACACTATCAATATAAGTAACTTATTAATTTTTTAAAAAGTATCTATCCATAGGATATAAAAATATTTACAAACATAACTACATAATATGATACATTATCACTAGGGGGCGGATTTCTATGACCTAAAAAATAGGTAAAATGCATGCATTTATGACCTAAAAAACATTGAAATATGACCAATAAAATTTAAAATATTATGACTTTACCACTTACACATTGTGTATATTTTTTTAAGTTTCATTACAATTAATTTTAATAAAATATAATGTTAATTATTTAAAATATCTTCAAATTTTCAAAAAGTATGAATATAATGCAAAATTTACAAAATATGATATGAAACCAGGGGCAAATCCACGGGGGAGGAAATGGGGGAAATTTCCTCCCCCAAAATTTGTAACATTAAGCGCAGAGTATTCCAACGGTCAGCCTTCTAATAAATTTTGTAAAGACAACATAACCCAAATACTTAAATTAAAACAATGACATTCATTATTTTGAAATACATTTGCAATAAAATGCTGAAATGTTCATTTTGATTTCAAATGTCTACTGGGAATAATTAATTTTTATGAGTAAAAACTTCCCTCTCTACTTTGGTTCCCCCCCCCCCAAATGTCTCTCTGGATCCGCCTCTGTATGAAACTTCAACATTTCTTTAATATGCACACAAATATGCCAAAAATATGACCTAAATATGCATATTCACATTAATAGTTGAAAATTTCCTAAATATGCAGTTATATGCACAATAAAAGCCGTTCCATTTTCACCATGATGCTTGGAATCGGGTTTAAATTAGTCGGAAACCTGAAATAATGCAAAGGGGAAAAAATACGACATGTCATAGAAATCCGCCCCTAATTATCACATACCATATTCAATATATATCTTTAAAAATTTTGGCGTTAGCAGGAAACGTTCCAAAGGTTTTTGCAGGTATATAAGTCCAATCCTGAAACCCTCTATTTGAAATAAAAAATAAATTAAAAAATGGCAATATTTGTTTCTGAGGTCTACCCCTGATCCATCCTAATTCCGTAATCTGTTTTATTTTTTACTAGCATGTGCCCGCGGCTTCGCCCGCGATAATTATTTCAAAAATTAAAAATTATGAGCATAATAGTTAAATCATTATATTTATTAACACCTAAATCACGTGGGCTACATACCACGATTAGATAGCGTCGCCTGATAAAAGCCTCAGATTCGATTTCCTTGGCCCAGAATACCCCTGTACAGTGAGTTTCGTCCAAATCTAACAATGTTTGACCATATTTAGGCATATCCCTCTTCCGCGTAGGTTGAAAATTTCATATGTCTACGGGCCTTGACATTCTAAACAAATGAATCGACCAGCGTGGGCTTACAACAATCTAGCGATCGCGATGCTTTTATTACCACGGTATAACAAAAATAGCCAAAGCCAACTGCAATTGATTTGACATTGAAATGTATTACTGAAATCTGATGCTTCGACAGCGCTAAAATCACGTTTTCTACCAGTTTTTCACTCACAACTCGCGAACGAAAGCTAAAATTAAAAATCCGGCTTCGATGCGCATTCGCCCACCTTTCAGCCCATCTATGTTTAAAATTTCAGATCTCTGCGTTCAGTAGATTTCGCTGGGCATCGTGGACAGACAGACAAACACGTCCTTTTATTATTTTAAGATAGCATGTGCCCGCGGCTTCGCCCGCGATAATTATTTCAAAAATTAAAAATTAAGAGCATAATAGTTAAATCATTATATTAACACCTAAATCATGTGGACTATATATCACGATTAGATAGCCTCACCTGGTAAAAGCGACCTCAGATTCGAGTTCCTTGGCCCAGAAAACCCCTGTATAGTGAGTTTCGTCCAAATCGAACAACGTTTGACCATATTTAGGCTAATATTGATTACCGTATCCCTATAATAATAATAATAATAATAATAATAATAATAATAATAATAATAATAATAATAATAATCCTCTTCGGTGTAGGTTGAAAATTTCATATTATGTTTGCGTGCCTTGACATTAAAAACAAATGAATCGACCAGCGTGAGCTACAACATTCAAGAGATCGCGATGCTTTTATGTCGAAGGAATGACAAAAATAGCCAAAGCCTAGTGTAATTGATTTGTATTACTGAAAACTCATGCTTCGAAATCGCAAAAAATACACGTTTTCTGCCCGTTTTTCACTCATAACTCACGAACGAAAGCGAAAATTAAAATTCCGGCTTCGAGGTGCACATTCCGACCCTTTAGTCCGCCTATGTATAAAATTTCAGATCTCTGCGTTGAGTAGATTTCGCTGGGCATCGCGGACAGACAGACAGACAGACACTTTCTTTTATTAATATAGATTTGTTTTTATTTTGTTGTGAAGCTCTCCCCATGCCGGTGGTTTCGTGTACACATTTAATCTATTTATTTTCCTTCTAGATTCTAAAGATTTCCACCCTAGTGCTTTTAACATAGCCGTAACGCAGTCGGTTTGTTGGTGCTTATTCATAACAAATCTTGCAGCTTTTCTAACTGTGTTATTAGACCTGCCTGATACGGACCCCTACAATATTACATGGAGAAGATTATTATTATTGTTATTGTTATTCTGCATGTTAGGAGTAAACATCTGAAGTTGCAAGGAAAACAGCGAGAGAACGAAAAGAAATATGTAGGCTATATTAAGATAAGGAAAGGTTACAAGATTTACTGTACAGAAGCTGGTTAGCTAAATGTGATGTGTAAGGGAATTCTGTAAGGAAATGGAAGCCAGCTTTATTTAATATAGAAGTCAGGTATTGTGCTGCACAATACATTCTTGGTACTGTACTAACAAAATGTATTAATCAAACTTTTTAAAACTTAAATCTTAGAACTTTTAAAAAAGGGCTCATATCTGCAGCGTCTAACTTGGAAAACATATTGTATTTATTGTGTTTTCCATCCCTGTGTTATCTTTCCAACGCAGACGGTTTCTTACTTGCGGAGTATTGAGCGAAACAAACAGCAGCGTAAAATCCGTGGAAACTAAACTTCTAGTTAAAATAAACGAAATATGAGATACTCCGCTTTCCAACCCAGGTTCCACAATTACACAATAATCAAAATCTCTGAAAATATTAATTTTACTTTCTCGTATATAGGCCTACGTAGTATAGAGAAAGTATTGTGATCGTGACAAAAAATCGAAATCGAGATAATACCGGAAATACATGTTTCACGATGCCTAGAAACCGAAAAAAAGAGGTTTTGGAATGACGTCTGTCCGTCTGTCTGTGGACAAGCACAGCGAGTAAACGGTTCATTGTATTTAATTCATTTTTTTTAAATTAAGGACTATTTCGGAATGTTATCGAACCGCCCAGAATTTGGGTTTTATAACTAGAATATTAAGGGGACTTTTCATGAAAGTTTTTTTTTTTAAATGGCCCTAACGATTTTAATAAAAATTTAAAATTGGAAACTCTTATCTATGACAAACAAAATGGCTATATCCAAATTTCTGCAAAAATGACTTAGGAGGTAAGTTTAGGCCCTTGTGGTCCCCGGATATCATCTGGCCGTCATTATCATCATCATCCTCATCCTCGCCTTGTTCTGAGTGAGTGTGTGTGTGAATGGTGTGTATCGTCCTATGTGTTCGTGTTGTCTCGGAGGTGGCCCCGGCATTGGGCTGATCACTCATCCGGGGAGGCCCTCCATGTCCTTGTCTGGTCAAAAAAGTATGTATGTGATCCAAAGGTAATCCCTCTCCCGACAGGTCGCGGCCCTGTAAGGCCCGGGCGGCTTGGGTCGCTTAAATCCTGAAAGGGAGAGGTAAAACTACGAAAAAGAACGAAAGAAAGAAAGAAATGACTTAGGAGGTACTTTACTCGTATCAATTTTAAATATTTCTGGGTTATCTCCATTACATTGGACGATACATGGAAACTTAGCACAGTCAAGTTGTAGAGAAAATTAAAAAAAGAACACTTTTTGGTACATAGGCCTATTATATTTCTTTATAAAATTAATAGGTATCAAGATAAAAACGAAATAACGTGACTTAAATGCGAATTTCAGAACACATTTTGATTAAAATATGAATATTCTTTTGTTGCCCATAGTAACAAGAATACTATAATCTAGATATTGTTGAGGAATGTAGTCATTTCACCACAGTCGTAATGAACACACCAAAATCAATTAGAGCGAGGTGGTATAGGGTAATACGGAAGAGGTCCTGGGTTCAAATCAAACCTCGTGGCCACCCAAATTTACCAGTAGGCTCTTATAATAACTCATTCATGCAGCATTTGCTTCTATTGTTCGGCTATATCTCAATGTATCCTGCATTTTTGCCTTTGAGACTGAGGAAACCATGCAAACCCCAAGTTACTCGTATTATTATTGTTATTATTATTATTATTATTTCACGGTAAAAGCACTAAACATAAAGATCGACCCTGATGCTTTCCGCTCTAGATACTTGTTACTTTTATGAAAAAGAAATAAATAAAATTTAATTGTCACTATAATTTACTTTTTTCTGTGCAGGTCTCTAACACGTATATGCGAGAAAGTTTGTGAACATATTTTTGCGCCATTTATTTCCTTGGATGATTCCGAATGCTTTTGTTTAGTCAGTGATAATTGCAATTATGATATGCTGAAAATAAGTTATTTTATTAATCAATTTCCGAGTTAAGCACCAGATCGATTCATTAAGCAGAGCTTACGGAAGAACAATGGTCTAATTTGATAAGCATATGGGAAGGAATATGCGGGTAGTGTTATTTGTCATAGCTAACTGAATTGCAACTTACAAAGCCATATATGAACACTATAAAACAATATGTTGCCATGACAACTGATTTGCATTTGATAAATTATTTATAATATATTACCATAAAATAGGGACTGAATTTGGCTTTACTCCGGTACCGGTCAATCAATTTGGTCCAATATCAGCTGGCTTCTTCCCAAGGACGTTATAAATGCGTATACCAAGTTTCATGAAGATCTGATAACTTAAATCGTATTTGAGTTATCGCGCGTACAGACACACGGACAGACGGACAGACATTTCCCCGTCTCCCACACAAACTTATAAAGTACCGTTCTGGCACTTAGTAATAAAAACCGACAACAAAAGGCATTTATTTAGGCAAGTTTTATAAAAAAGAAGGTAACATAAAACTGCGGCATTTCAATCACAAGATGTAAATCGTAGTCTAACAGATTCAGTTTCAATATTGAAGATAGATTTAACACATTTTAAAAGCCACTCTGCGAAAGTTCCGGTCACTGATGATGATGATGATTATTATTATTATTATTATTATTACTATTACTATTATTATTATTATTATTATCATCATCATCATCTTCTAATTATTACTCGCTTCGCTCATAGGGGGCTCCGTCCCCAAACCTCCGCTGAAGTTCTGTGGAAGGTTTTTGGAATTTTCCTGTGGTTTACAGGCTAAAAGCTATACGTGTACCAAATTTCAAGTTTCTAGCTCATCTGGAAGTGGGCAAAGGCATTTATTTGGGCAATTTTTGATAGATTTAACGCATTTAAAAAGTCATTCTGCCAAAATCGTCGTCTCTGATGATTATTATCATTATTATCATTATTGTTATTATTATTATCTTATAATTATTATTATTATTATCGTCATTAAGTCATTCTTCATGGCACAGGACCTGAGAAACTTTCCCATTTGCCCCACATACAGAACGGCCCTGATTAATGCTGTATTACTTTGATTTGACTCGATTCTGACCATCGGAACATTTTACATGTTATGGGACACGTCAACGTACAAGAATATAAATTTACATATTATAAAAATATGAATAATGTGAAATTGTCTTTACAAAATATACAACAGAAATAACTACTATATCAAAATGATGGTCTGGTTTACGCTGCTAAGACTGTAGGCTGTGCGTTGCAATGAGGAAGCTATCAAGGTCAAGGGAAGCCATTTCAGTGTGATCTACATCCACACACACAACCCTTATCTAAGACAGTTGTTAATATCACTCACCTGGCATTGAGTCCGGCTCTTTATCACCATGGAGTCTCAAGAAACTTGATATAGTACTGTCTATTCACAAATTCACTCGGTGAAGGCAAATTAAACACTTGTTTTAAACATAAAAACACACGAGACTTACATTCACGACATTTCAACCCCCACTACTAGTCATTTGCTTCTTTAACCTTCTTCTCGGAGATTGCACATGGCGCACCTATTGACAAGAAGAAGTATTAATAGAGCGTCTTGGTTAGGCCGATACCGTGTTTGTGACATCACCTAGCTCACGAATCATTGACCACTACAGTGCAAGAATATATGGAATTTCAACCAAATGCAAGTGTCTATTGTCTATCGTTAAAAGACAATTACTGAACCCAGCGATTGTGTATATAATATAAGCTACACACGACCGAAAGGAAAAATGAAAAGAATGTACAACACTTTATGTGTTGTGAAACAATAACAAAACTGCCTGTTTGGTCTCGTGATTTGCGTCGCTGGCTACGGATCCGCAAGCCAGGTTTCGATCAATGTATCCCCCTGTGCTTTCTGAGGCAGGGAGGTCTCGAACGGGACGAACTCAGCCTCATGATACAGAATGAGGAGCTACTTGATTAAGAAATAGCGGCTCCTGTAATGAAAACCACCATTAAAAACCGTGGGAATCGGCATGCTGACTATATGCCCCCAATACTGCCTATGGTAGATGACGCAGTGGTCAGAAGGTAGACCTAGTCCCTCCAGGGATGTAGCGCCAAGGAGTTAAGTTTTCGAGAAGCAATATAAATCTCGTTAAGTAATAAAATCAGGTAAACTGATGTAACAAACTGCCAGAATGCTTTTGTTTAATCAGTGTTAATTGCAATTATGATATATCATACATGCACAAAATAAGTTATTTTTCTAAATGGTTTCCGAGTTAAGATCCAGATCGATTCATTAAGCAGGGCTTACCGGAAGAACAAACGTCTAAAGTTTGATACTTAACCTTAATTCACACTCGTGTACACTGATATAAGAAATTCTTAAAATATGTGAACCCCTCACAAAATGTAATGGCAGAGAACTCTGCTTAATATACATAGGCCTAATTATTTCACAGTAATATACCTTGTGTATATAACAGTATTCATGCAGTACTCATTTCAACTTGATCAATGAAATAAACATCTGAGTGCATTGGAGTCAAGGCCCTCAATGATTAAGCAACGCGGCAATGTAGTATAGTCATGATTTCCCATTTAAAAAGCATGTAACTTTTAATTAATCGTTATTCCGGTACCAGTCAACCGACTTTGTCCAAAATAAATAGACTTCTTGCCACGGATGTTATAAATGCGTATACCAAGTTTCATGAAAATCCTGCAAAGCGTATTTGAGTTATCGCGCGTACAGACGCACGGGCGGCGGACAGACATTTCCGCGTCCCCCACGCAATCTCATAAACTACCATTCTGGCACTTAATAATGAAACGTTCTTCATTCCTTTATAGATGATTGAAAAATCTACCTTAACAGAATTATGCAATAATATGCAGATATTTTTAGTCATGAAGTTTTCATGTAACTTTTGGCAGTAATATTGTACAGGTAGGGCAAGGGCGCCCATATTATATTTTCTAGGGGGGCTATTTTTAAATTTATTTATTTTTTGTCGTTTTACCTTCTTGGGCCACTTTGTAACATTATAGCCTATTAATAATATAATAAGTACAACAATGACGTAGCCAGGAAATAATTTCAGGGAGGGTCGAAAGTGACCCCCGGAAAATTTGTAAATATTGAACTAATGAAAATCACATTTTATGCTATTTTAGCACTGAAAAACTAGTTAGTATTGAAATTTGTTCTACAGCCGATAAATTGCTTGAACTGAGAAATAATTTCACGTAATTTGCATTGGTTGTGAAAACAAACGTTTCCGTTACATCTCTTACATTTATTTACGTATCACAAGGCTCTGAAATCAGCTACAAGGGTCGGTCCGCTTCCCCCCCCCCCTATCTGTACATATTACACTGATTGCGGTAACAGTTAGGCCTATTGTTAGTAAGTTCCCTAAGTTTCACAGAAATCTTAGCTACAGGAATGAAATAAAAAGTGCCTATATGAAGGAAGCAGCGATAAAAATAAATTATCCCCTACCAAACAGTGAACTCTGGAACAACAACTTCGCTTACACTACACTGCAGGGTGCACGTGCATGACTGTTAACACCTGATTCATGGCTTCTTGAACATACACTCTAACATATTCCCTATCTGTTTGCTAACGTTATGTACCTGCTCCCCTTAAACCAGCTGGTGTTGGTAATTCTGCAGCATATAGCCTGTACTTAGTCCCAATGGGCAAATATATGTATTAAAAATGTATATGAAAGTAGGAAACATAAAAATGTTCCCTATACAGGGCAAGGAGGCCTAGAGGGTTCCAGGAGGTTGAGGCTCACAGATTTTAGACATTCGGAATGTAAAGGTGGTTAGGATGTCAGCCTTACGTACCGGCCGCCTTTACCCCCAGGATTGCTCCTGGTACTCATTTCTGTTAGAGGCTGAGTCGATCCCAGGGCCATAGTGCCACCAGAAGGATTGGGGCCAATTAGAAAACTCCAACGATCTCATCGGGAATCGAACCCGCGACCTTCCTGTTTGTAGCGCAGCGCCTCAACCACTACGCTACGGCGTACCCCAAAGTAGGAAACATACTTTATGTAATTAATTTTTACATGTTGATTTTTTGTTTGTTTTATATTTCATTATAACAGTAACTCATATAATTATAAAACTACCTTCATAATTTCTTAAAATCGGTTCGGTAGCCTAAATATCCACCATTTGAGTCTCAAGAGTTCATTGCTATCAGAATAATTCCTGCAACATTTCAATTTCCATAAAAACCAATTTTTCTAGGAGTAAATATATTATTAGTTTTCTAAATATTTTCCAAATATCCACGTCTAGACCCAACTTGTTGAACGATAAAGCAATCAATTGGTGCCATTATAAATTGTCCTCAAAGGATCAATATGAAATTCATTTTTTAACAACAGAACTATGCTCAGAATAATTCAACAGATTTCCAGCAAGACTCTTCGTTTCAAGAGCGGGTGAAAAAAACATAAATCTCCAGTACAGACACCAAGGGTCTTGATATTGTGACGAATGTTTTGATTTTCATTGTGCTGTTATTAATGTGTAACCGTTGAATTGTGTGTAGTATATAGGTATTTTAGTAATTGTATAATGAACTACAATCGGTCAAATAAAAAACGTCGGGACTCGTATGCAGTTAAAATTAAAGTTTTAACCCATTAGTTCACAAGTTTCCTATAAAAAACATAAAATACAGGTCATTCTCGGAACATATGAGGCCATGCGACAGGAGGGAAAAAATGAACAACGAGGAAAAAATTAACAACGCGGAAAGCGCAACACACCATATTCAACTTTATGTATTGTCATAATTCATTTCATTTTTCTTTGTGTCATCGCGCCACATACAAATGCTAGCTTGAGAGAAAGTGTAGTTTGGGCTGTAATTGACATGCATTTTTTCGGTCTCTGAAGCAGCGAGAAGGTTCCATATTTATGAAAGAGCAGCTCAGAGGTGGGAACTTCACTATAATACGACCGGAAATTTTCATGGGAAACGTGGAACTGGCCGGCTGCGTATTTCGATGCTAGATTGGTTGCAGAAGTTGAGCGTAAGTTATTGATTTTGCACTACAAGTACCGGTACTATAAAATAAAATATTTAAAAAATGCTCCTTGAATAAACATATTCCTCGCGAATCTATTAATTATTAATATTATAAAAATTTGCAACCAAGAATATGGCGGATTTGAGGCATATAGTCACAGCCTTCTATACATGTTTGTTTTGGAACAAAACTGACTAAATAATCAAGAAAATACATGGATAGACAAGAGGCATGTGTGAACCTAACCTTAAGTCTTCCTGTATATGCGCATATGCTCGTTCGTGATACTTTATAAAATAACGCCCGACGTTTTTTATTTGACCGACTGTACATATACACTTTTAATGGCATTGCCTATTGTATTTCATACTCAAAGGCGATTGAATTAAATTGTGTTTTTCAAGATGTGTTCCCAACATCTGATCAGTTGCGTAAAATATGACTTATACAATATTTACTTACTTACTCAATGGCAATAGACAATTCCTCACCATCTAAAGGAATATTATCTATTTTATAATACCCGGAGGTTCATTGTCGCGCTTACCTGAGCCCGCCATTCAACCCTATTCTGTGCTAACTCCATCCAATCATCCCTCGCAAATCCTACTTCCCTTAAATCTATCCTAATATTTTCCTCCCACCTACGTCTAGGCCTTCCAAGTGGTCTTTTCCCTTCGGATCTCCCATTCAATCTTATACAATATGATAAGAAATTGTAAAAACTATAGACAAACAGATACACTGCTTGTATAATCTTTAAAAAAATTGGTTAAAGCTTACAAATCTGCTGGTAAAACTGGATTTTATTTGCTGTTCATGGTACACACCTTGTGTTGAGTATTCGGCCCGCCACCAAATGGAAAAAGATTAAATAAACTTAAAAGAACACAGCTTTATTTCCCTTACAACAGAAACTCATGCCATATTTGTTCTTGAATCTCAACAGTAACCAAGGCCTCCTAGATACTGACTACAGCATCTGGAAACAAAACATCTCACCCAGTGTTCCCAACACCTTGGACCTTGAGATTACTTGATAATGCTTGGTAGTTTATAGTATGCATTACAACATACAATATTATGATTTTTTGTTTAAACAAAGTTTCAATTACGTTTAGAACAAGAAAGGGAAAGAAACTTCAAGAACAAAGATTTCAAAAATTGTGCTGCCTGTCTAGCAATATTTTTCATAATCTTATATTAATACTAGCATGTGCCCGCGGCTTCGCCCGCGATAATTATTTCAAGAATTAAAAATTAAGAGCATAATAGTTAAATCATTATATTTATTAACACCTAAATCGCGTGGACTACATACCACGATTAGATAGCATTGACTGGTAAAAGCGACCTCAGATTCGAGTTTCTTCGCCCAGAAAACCTCTGTATAGTGAGATTCGTCCAAATAAAACAACGTTTGACCATATTTAGGGCTTACAACATTCAAGCGATCGCAAAATTTTTATTTTCAAGGTATGACAAAAATAGCTAAAGCCAACTGTAATTGATTTGACATTGAAATGTATAACTGAAAACTTATGTTTTGAAAACGCAAATAATGCACGTTTTTTGCCCGTTTTTCACTCATAACTCACGAACGAAAACTAAAATTAAAATTCCGGCTTCGAGGTGCATTTTCCGACCCTTCAGCCCACCTATGTTTAAAATTTCAGATCTCTGCGTTCAGTAGATTTCGCTGGACATCGAGGACAATTCCTTTTATTAATACAGATAATATGAATTATAATGATACCTTCTCTAATTTGTCAAACATCCATTTCATTTAATCCAAACCCACCTGATGCAACTGGCAACAATATGTTCTGTGAATTTTTTTGGATAATTCTGTGTAAAAAGGGGTTAAGTAATTTCAAAAACATGTAATTTTTGGCAGTTAAAATCAGAATTTTTCAAAATCCTTTCTGAGTGAGCACCTACATTATGAATCGAAGGTACTGTCAAAATTCCAAGTATCTACCTGTTATAGTTTAGGCTGTACGTTGATTCCTGTCAGTCAGTCAGTCAGTCATTCATTCAGTCAGTGAGGACAAAGCCTTTTATATATATAGAGATTATATTTTATGGTGTACTCATGATCAGGTAATCCCACGAGAGATTACGAGTTTATCGATATATTTGCGAGGACGAAGTTCGACGAAGACTATTACACGAATAAAATGTAACGGATTTTGTAAATAACAATAATTATTCTATTCTTTGTTGTCAATATGCTGTCAGCCTTAAGTCACGGCATCCTAGATGAATGAACAATCCACGAATCGATTCAATGAATCGATCAGAGTTCCCAATGCTACCAATAATGCGCATCACAAGAGGGCGTCGTGGTAATTGCTTACATCAAAACTCTGTAAATGAACACGAATTGGCTTGCACCGAATCGAAATTTTAATCAATGGATATTTATATTATTTCAATTCCCAAACAAGTTATGTTGTATAAAATAATCTGTTTTGGTGCAGCTTAATGGCAACATGTGACGTATTAATCACCGCACTTTGATGTCTTACGTGTCCATTAAGGAGCTGACGATTTTGTAAGATAAAATCGCATCCTCATATTAATAGTAAGCATTTTATACCCATAAGATAAACGATCGTGATCGGCCTATATCCGAGACATGAGTAGGTTGAAAGTTCCAAGGAATGGCAACAGCGCCCTACAAGATAGCTTCTTCATCGTGGCGAAGACTTCTGTCAAACGTATAAAAACAAATACACTGCGCCTAAGACACTCCCGCTCCGAGCTACCCTTAGTCCCGGATATTGTGATCAACAGTAAATCTGTGCATAACTGCCAACTTTATTGAAAAATGCAAAGGGAGAATTTTTGTTATTGTTTTCTCTTTCTTCTAAGAAAGTACTAAAAGAAAGACAAATAGGTTATGGATAGGGTTCGGATGTTTATGAGATGTCATATTTTTATCCTCGCCTCCATTCTCGCCACAAACACAAATTAAACACTAATTGCACATTTGTTATCCTAATTGGACCGTTTTTATTTTGAATATAAAGTCATATTTTGGTAATTTTCATGGTCTTGGCTATATTTCGGCCATATTTCGGTCATATTTGTAATTTAACGTCACATATCAGTTATAAATTTGGTAACTGAAATAAGAAGGGACAATAACAAGTATAGCACAATTGCCTCTTCCTCCTTGTTAACATCTTCCAATAGACATTTTTACAAGATTTTCAATTCACATTTGCAGTATTGTCTGGAAAAATTAACAGATTAGAAGTTCTTTAAAAGTAAAAGTGTAAATCACCCGTAAAATTGTTAAAAAGTGTAATAATTTAGTGTCATTAAACGTTTTAAATTATAACATTTATTTTTTTGAAAATACGTGCCTTTATGAGGTCATATTTAGGACTTTTGAGTCATATTTAATCATTTTAAAGGACATATTTGCAGTCATATTTTCCACTTTTTTAGGTCATAAATAGCCGAACCCTAGTTACGGATTTGTTTTGAATACTCCTTACACTATGACGTCGGACATTCCAAGTATATTTCAATTAATTTATCGCAAGTAAAAGAGCAAGAGGTGGAATGCAGCCTGGTTCTGTACTCGTAAACTTGAGTTCGCCCATTTCACTCCGTAACATTTTCGCTGAATAGTGTATAGGTGTGCATTATAATGACTCGCTGCATTAATGCCCACACATACCAGGGCATTAAGCCGTTGAGCTCCAGGCCTACATGCCACAGCGCGAGTAATGCAACGACATTACCTGTCAAATCCGTGTAGGCAAATGCAAATTGTTGCCATTGGGCAGGGTTGTAACTTCATTGCAGCCAATAAATTCTCTAGCCAGAGAGATTTAAAAAGCTATAAAATACGTTTTACATAACTTTTAAATATAAAAACAGTCGCATGACAACGTAGGCATGCGCAGGACTCCAACAGTGAGGGGGGTACCGTTACACCACCCCCTCTTCCATAAAAACCTGAGTCAATTGAAGTACATCGCACGTAAGCCAAACAGTTTGGACAGTTCAATAAGTTGACACTTATTTCGTTTAGAAGTTCTCACATATTTCTTTAAGTGATTAAAGTTAGTTTTACAACAGTTGTGCGATATCAAAATACGTCTTTGTCAAGTAGTTTTTGTAAAAAATAAGAGGGTGGATCGAAAAGTAACGCACTATACTGTATATATATATATATATATATATATATATATATATATATAATAAAAGTTTAATAGGTGCAATTACAAACAAATGCACACATGAAGGGACATCTTTTGTCTATTTTTCTATATAGTCGCCAAGTTTCTCAACACATTTCTCCCATCGTGACACCAGTTTCAAAATACCCTGTTCATAGAAGCCCGTTCGGTTGGAGTATAGCCATCTGTGGACTGCTGTTCTCATTTCTGGATCTGACGCAAAGCGTTTACCAGCCAGGAATTTCTTCAGGGGACTAAACAAATGAAAGTCTGACGATGCCAAGTCCCTCCCATGTTCCTGCAGCTGTTTGTGAGAAAATCGACAAATTTGATTGGGAGGTGCTCTAACATCCTCCATACATTCCAGACCTATACCGTCTTACTTTGAAGAAATGGATTACTTTGCATATTACATAGCTCCAATAGGAAATTCTCTTGCTGTTCTGATATGTCACACTGCATTAAATAACTTGAGCTTTCTTTCTTTCTTTCTTTCTTTCTTTCTTTCTTTCTTTCTTTCTTTCTTTATCGTAGTTTTACCTCTCCCTTTTAGAATTGATGCGACCCAAGCCGCCCCAGGGCCTTATATGGCCGCGACCTGTCGGGAGAGGGAATATCTGTGGACCACATACATACTTTTTTGACCAGACAAGGACATGGAGGGCCTCTCCGGATGAGTGATCAGCCCAATGCCACCTCCGAGACAACACGAACACATAGGACGAGACGCACCATTCACACACACATACACACACTTACTCCAAACAAGGCGAGGATGGGATTAAGATGATGATATCAGGCAACCATAAGGGCTTAAAGGTTGTCTCACAGATGAGCAAAAACCCCCAGAAAAACCCCCACCTAAGTAACTTGTCCCAACAAGGAATCGAACCCAGGCCCGCTGCGTGAGAGGAGCGAACGCATCCCCTACGCCACAGCTGTTACCGCATATCCCTCAAGTCAGTAAATCTCTCATTGAATTGGTTATCCGCGGTTAAAACTATCCACAATATAAAACTATAAATAGTTTAAATTCTATTAATTAGCTTTGTCGCAGACCCCGCAGAATTAGGTCGAGAGTCTCATGTCGAGGGTCTCATGTCGAGGGTCGAGGGTCGAGGGTCGAGGGTCGAGGGTCTCCAATTGGTCATATAATTACGATTTTTTAAATTTTCAGCTGTGTTTATACTCCTTTTAGGTGCGAGTTAATACTACTAGGTTAAGCCGTAAATAGTATTAACTCAAACTTTTCTATGTTTGTAATTTCCATTTTTGTATTAGGCCTTCTGTAAATAATTACTTTGCACGACGTAACTAATTAGTGGTACTTACGAATATTGTTGCCGTGGATCGTAACTTGACATTCCCACATGCAATCTGGTTGCTATGAAAACAAAAGAAATCTCTGTGCGGTAAAAATTACAAAAAGCACAAGTGCCGTAAGTAAAATCATCATAATACAAGACTTTATGGAAGACCGGAACCAAGGCCCCCCCAGTTTGTGGCGACTTTAACAGGACAAATATTCGGTTCCCATAACAACCAACACATGCGAATCACTTTCTGAAATATAACATCCATCTTCAATAGTGTATAAACATAATATTTTCAGTTAATATCTCAATTAATATAAATAAATTGATATAAATAATCATCGTGCAAAAAATAGCATGCAATACTCGTGCCGTAAGCGCATAACGGATCTCGGAAATTGAAAAAACTCCTTCCTCGATCCGTATGCACCGCTTACGGCACTTGTATCGCAATATACTAATTTAGTTCATTGAACTGAACCGCCCCCGAACACAAAGTCTGCTTCTTCGGGTGGCGTTAGAATTTACAGTTGTAAAGTTGTGAAATTGTAATTTGTGGTAACATTTTATGATTATGATTATTATTATTATTATTCTCCGTTTCACCCAATTTTGGGGTACGTTGAATCAATCACTTCTTGGTGTTTTGTGTTTTAATTTTAGCCCAGTATTGCTTCATTCTTTCTGATCTTGCTTTCCTTTCGTCTTCACAGGTCTGGATCATTCGTTTGGTTTTCATTTTTACTTGGAACCTCTCTTTCTTGACTTTGGTTATTATTATTTTGTTTTTGCAGTTTTATCTATGAGCATTTTTTCTGTGATTTTGAGTTCTTTTAAGTCCTTCTCTGTTTCCTTAAACCAATTTGGTTTGGTCCTCTTGTTGCGGAAATATTCAAAAATTTTTTTCGTCGGTTCATTCGGGTTCATTCTGAGGATGTGTCCATAAAAATCAATTATTCTTTTCCTCATTGTGTCTGAGAGTTTTTCAGTCTCTTGGTAGAATGTTTCGTTTCTGATGTGGATGAGTTTATTGTTATGGAACTTAGGGCCTAGGATTTTCCTTAATATCTTTCTTTCTTTGATCTCCAATCTTTCAATTGGGCCATGATTGGTGATGGACAGTGTTTCGGCTGCGTATAGGGCTTCTGGTTTGATTACCGTGTAATACTGTCTTATCTTTGCATTCCATGAAAGGTACTTTTTGTTATATTATGTGTTTTTGGTTAGTTGGAAGGCCAGTTCAATTTTACTTCTTCTAGATTCTATTGTCTTTTTCTCGAGGGCATTCCAGCTGATCCATTCTCCAAGATATTTGAATGCTTTGACAATTTCTGTGCTTTGATGTCCCACTTTGACATGTTTCGGCGAGTTTTCAAGTTTTATTATTATTATTACTATTATTATTATGTTTGAAAGATTCAAAAAGAAATATGCACCAATAAGAGAGACATGCGCCTAAAGTCTGACCGTTCTAAGAAAGAAGGAAACCTGATGTAAATAAAAACCAGAATATCTCTCTCATGGCCGGTTTCTATAAACTCGCGAATTACCTATGGGTAAATTATCCCATGAACAGAATTTACACAAGGAAAACTCTTACGAACAGAAATAATTTAAAGATAACGATCACACACAGTTATGGCGAGTTTCTAGATAAAAGTCCACTGGGTAAATATGAAAATGAGAGAAAAAATGTTTCTATAAACTAGGGCTAGATCTTTCCAAGGGTAAATCTTTGGGTTAATTTATCCTTTCATGGATGGCTGGATAAAATTTAACCTCTCGTAGGATAAATATGGCGGACGTGCACGGATTGCAGTACCTGTAAAATACAGTTTTAGAAATGCTGATATGATCTGGAGTGTTGACTTTGTTCCTCTGTAATAGGATAGGCTTAGCAGAATTTATGTACATATTTCTTATTGAAATTTTCATGTACCGTACATTGTAGCTAATGACTGTATTTGCCGGTATTTGGTAAACATTGCAAACTTGAGTCGTATTTCTAATTTTTCCTTCCTCTCACGCATTAGATCTCGACAGTAGTAGTATTTATCTGAAGACAATATTATTCCGAACTAATTAGTATAATGTATATTGCAAAACCATGTCTTGACTTGCAATAGTGGAAACATAGGATGAAACAATCTCATCTCCGTTATTCAAGATCTATTCTCAGTGTTCACCGTAGCTCATTGTCAGCGTGCTGGATTACGGTTCAAGAGGTCCACTGTTCGATCCCCGGCATGGTAGTATATATTATTTTTTATTTCCTCATTATACCATTAGTGCTCTGGTGGGTGATTCTGGAACTAAGTTGTCCATTGGATAATTTACCCATAGGTATTTCGCGAGTTTATAGAAACCGGGCATCAGTCTAGCACATTACTCGTATGACTAAAGATGAGACAGACATACTGGTTTCTATGTACTTAAGGTTTCTTTCTTAACTCGTCTCGGATATAGTTTTTAAGTGTATAAGCTTTATGACAACGTAGCTAAAGAAACACCAACAAAACCTATTTGTAAATAATGTTATTCTGCTGGTAAAAAGTAACCTAATTCAGTCTAGTCTTGCACCTTCGAAGCGCACGCCTGTAATGCCAACGTAAAATATGCAAACACTATTATTATAAAGTCTTTTCTCTTCTCCAGACAACACAATGCATACATGCACCGTGTTTCCATCACCCGGATAAAGTGCAGATTAGAGATTGTAAAATAGAACTAAATTGCTTGTAATAGCTACTTTGATTATAAACAGGATTATAGGCAACATTTGAACAATTTGCAAACTAACCTGTTAGGCCTAGCATACAATAATACTTACGCATGTTTCTTTATTTTAGTTGCCTGCAGAATTAACTGGTATTTTAATCAGTGAATGTAGTGATGGGTCCACCGCTGTGGCTCAGGGGATGCGTTCAATCCTCTCACGCAGCGGGCCCGGGTTCGATTCCTGGTCGGGACAAGTTACCTAGGTGGGGTTTTTTCTGGGGTTTTTCCTCACCTTTGAGACAAATGTCGGGTAACTTTAGGCCCTTGTGGTCCCCAGATATCATCTGGCCGTCATTATCATCTTCATCCCATCCTCGCCTTGTTTGGAGTGAGTGTGTGTGTGTGAATGGTGTGTCTCGTCCTATGTGTTCGTGTTGTCTCGGAGGTGGCCCCGGCATTGGGCTGATCACTCATCCGGGGAGGCCCTCCATGTCCTTGTCTGGTCAAAAAAGTATGTATGTGATCCAAAGATAATCCCTCTCCCGACAGGTCGCGGCCCTGTAAGGCCCGGGCGGCTTGGGTCGCTTAAATCCTAAAAGGGAGAGGTTAAACTACGAGAAAGAAAGAAAGAAAGAAAAGAATGTAGTGATGGTATTTCAATTAAGTATAGTAATTTTCATTAATAAGAAATCCTTCATAGCGGACTAGGCATGGTAGTGTTCTTGTTTCTAACAACACCCTGTAACCAAAAGTCCTAAACTTTTAAATAGTTTGTTCAATTACACACGGTATATTAAAATAGGCCTATACAGGGTGTTTCACGAAGTTTTACCGCCACTCTCTGAGTGCATTCTTGAGGATACTTGGAACAAAAGGTGTAAATACAAAAATGTGATCTGACTTGTAGTTACGTTGTTATAAGCGTTTCAAATTTCAACATTCGTGACAAAATAGCAATAAATTCGGCAATAAATCCGCACAGAAACTAAAAGTAACAAACAAAATGGGTTTAATTCACATACTTAACATACACTTACCCTTTATCTCAGTTTGCCATCAGATTTTCAAAGATGCCTCCCTCTACGTCCAAGCAATTTGACGCGCGGGTATGAACGGCGCGTGTCGCGTACCGTAATTTATCAGGACTGTTCTTTATTATTGTTGCAACGTACGTACGTTGAGCTCTGTTTACACCGAGACGTAAACAAGCTCGTGAAACACCCTGTATACATTAAACACACTTCAGTCAAGACAATTTCCGAACTAAACACACATTTAGTGTAATTTATTGTAATGAATTAGGCTGCAGTATGGAAGTTGTCTGTTATACTTTTCTCAGTTTTAATATTGAGGAGTTAAATTCAATTCAATTAGGCCTATTTTTATTAAGCCTGATAGATAAGGCCACCAGGTCTTCTCTTTCCCTCTTCCAGGATTCCAAAAAGCTACAAAGTTGCGTCGTTCATCGCGTAACAGTTGTGATTTATGTTTTGAATATTATCATTTTTTTTAAGTGAAACTTCTTTAAGCGCGCTGGGAGTAAATCGAGAGCTAACCCAAAGTTGCGTTACGAACAAAAACGTCACGAAAGTAGTGGGGGTAAGTACCAAGCATAGAGTTGTTATCGAAAGAGTGAGGCCACGGGAGCGCGCGGGGATAAGGTATCAGGCATTGAGTTACTGCTTCGAGCTAGTGGCGTGGTGAGCCCTTCACCATTATATATGGCTCTACTCGTTGCGTGAGCATCGTTTACACGTCACTAACGTTCTCGGAGACTTAACTAAAGCGTCCCGTTCATGTAAACAAACACAGTGGCTACGATCAGTGACAGTTTGGGCATTAGTTGATCACAACTGTGTTGTTGTTTTATACGTATTCGATTTAAAATGCCGCAAAAGTGAATTTCTTATTTAATTCGGATGATTTCCTTCTTCCGTCCGATATAATTATATGTATTCCTCTATTTCACTTTCAACGTTGCCAAAGAGGTTTCACTTCTGTCGGATGGCGTTCCACGCACCCATTTTTTTTTTTACAAAAAGTTTATAAACAAATGCACACATGAAGGGACATCTTTTGTCTATTTTTCTATATAGTCGCCAAGTTTATCAACACATTTCTCCCATCGTGATACCAGTTTCAAAATAACCTGTACATAGAAGTTCGTTCGGTTGGAGTATAGCCATCTGCGGACTGCTGTTTTCACTTCTGCATCTGACGCAAAACGTTTGCCGGCCAGGAATTTCGTCATGTGACCAAACAAATGAAAGTCCGACGGTTCCAAGTCTGGACTGTATGAAGGATGCTGGAGCATCTCCCAAAAAAGTTGTTGCTTTTCTCACGAACAGCTGCAGCAACATGGGGGTGAGCATTGTCGTGAAGAAGTTTGACACCAGCAGCATGAATGTCGCAACGTTTGTCACGAAGGGCACGGACCATAAAACTCGCACTACACCTCGCTGCTCTTCACAAGTAGACGATAGTAACATGCGCGCCATCTTTATTGCATAGTTCACGCTTCTCTCGCTAGAGCTAAAATAGATAACAAAATAGCGTCCGTAGCGGAAGCTTCAAACTCCATCTTGGTGAAAGTTCAACATCCCAACCTCAATACCAACGCAGAAAAAAAATATTGTGCGTTACTTTTCGATCTATCCTCGTATTTTAACAGGGGAGTTCAAGGCGGCGATATTCCCCAATAAAATCTTTTAAAAAACATGCAAATGTTCACACATTAAATTAAAAAGTCATCGTTCATATTGAGGAATGAGTTAAAGTGGTTTCTATTCTCATATGAAAACCTGATATCTCTAGTTAGCAAAAGTGTATCCGTCATAGGTCTATGTTTTCTGAATAACTGAACTCTTTTTCATTTCGCTTTCAAGCAGTGGATGTGGTTCGATTTCTTTTGTTTTGACAGGCCGGACTTTTTCAAACTTCTGTAAGTGACGCATTAGGTTTACAATCAAAATGACAGCAGGAACCAGCTTGATTTCAATGTAATTTTCTGTGTTGGACCGAAGTTATAAAGAATACAAGGCCTTCCCATGCGTCCAATCAAGCTTACAATTGATCACGTTCGTGTACTTCCAACTTCGCCACTAGAGGCGCTCTGTTACACTAACTTCACTGGAGTAATTTTCTAAGGACCAGTTCTATAAACATGTAAACTGTAGTTAGCATGCAAAATTGACTTTCAGTTACATTTTTTTTTTTAACTTTATTTATTTTTATTTATATTTATACAAAACAAAACAAGACCACCCGAATGAGCATGCGCTCGTGCTCGGGCACAGTTCAGCCATTTACATTACAAAATACAAATTACAAAATACATAAAGAAAATATAATTAAATCAAAACCTAAAAAATAATAATAATAAAGAAAGAAAAGGAAGAACAGAAAAGTAAAAAGAAAAAAGGAAAAGTAGTAAGAACAAAAATTGAAACCCTGAGTTATTACAAATAAAATCGTTCCTTAATTGTCTACTAAGTACAGAGTGACTGTCTTTTTTGTTGTATAAACATTAATCCAAGTTTACCTCATTCAACCAACAGTTTAATACAACTGGTGAATTTTGCAAGTTAAAACATTAACTGATGATTTGGGAATTTTAAATACATTTCAAACAGTGAAGTGGCACTAGAAATCCTTTTTTTAAGTACAATGTGAGTTATTAATTATTATTCTAATATAATTTAGATTGAGTTTGCTTTCATATTGTTTAATAATAATAATAATAATAATAATAATAATAATAATAATAATAATAATAATAATAATAATAATGTGGCATCGTCAATATACATAATAACAGTTCTTATAAGACAAAGTCAGCAGTAAGGAATTCGTGTACAGAGTAAAATGGTCTCCTTATTAGCCATGCATATACATAATTTTTAAAACTATTTATGGGTAAGCAACGGACGCTTAAAGGCAGTTTGTTGAATAAATTAATTCCATTACAAAAACAAGTGTTATAAGAACTATTTAAACGACACTTCGGTAAATTTAAATCTGCCCTATGTCTTGTATTATAATTATGCATTTCTATATCAGTAAAACTCTCTAGATTATTCTTGACAAATAATATACAATAAAATACATATAAGTTAAAAACTGTCATAATATTCATTTCAGTAAAAAGAGGTCTACAGCTTTCTCTCTGACTTTTGTTTGCCATTATTCTCAGGGCCTTTTTTTGGAAAAGTAAAATCGAATTTGTTTCCCTGGAGTGACCCCAGAGATATATTCCATAAACAATATGGTTTTGTAAAAGAGCAAAATACACAGTCCTTAAAACTTCGAGTGAAATGCAATTCTTAATTCTTCTTAGAACAAAAATACCTCTCGCCATTTTCTTACAAATATTTTCAACATGGGGCTTCCAAGTAAGCTTAGAGTCCAGGTGAAAACCAAGTAATTTAAAATTGTCGCAGTTATTAGGTATCGTGCTTGTAAGACCAAAAGAGTATTTCTGAGTCTTTGAATCATTTAGAGCAAACCCATTTCTACCAAACCAGTCCTTTGCAGCTTTGAGGCCATCCATTTCCATATGTTTCATCTGATCTAAGCTTTTATCAGAAGATATAAGAGTGGCATCATCTGCATATAACACGATATCCACTGGTATATTATAAGACAGATCATTTACTGCAATGAGAAAAAGTAATGGTGCCAGTATAGATCCCTGTGGAACTCCAAAGTTTATGGATCGAATGTCAGACTTTAATGGCATTAAAAATACAGATACCGGTAGCATAGCATTATTGTTGGTTATGGTAGCCCTACATTTCAAAGTAGCAACAATTATTTATAGATTTGTGATTATACTAATACATTACCTCATCTGGTGATGCAATGAAAATCCATCATGCATCTCGTGTATGTCATGAGAGAAGGAATCCTTTTTTAGTGCTGAATGACATATTACTGAAAAATGGGCAGAAGAATTTGATAGAGGTTATGTCTCCCATTGCAATCAAGATACTCACGTCAGCCCTGAGGTCCTATGCTAGGCCTAAGTAGGCCTATTGTGACTGGAAGCTTCCAATAGTTCCAAAAGAACAGCCAGTAGAACCATTCATAATGTAGCAAGAGAAAACGATGCTTTAAGGCATCGGTTTATTAGAATGCCAAGTAAGGAAAGTGACTTAAGAAAACAATACTAGATTTCTGCAATATTCGTAACATTCCAGACATTGTGGGGGCTACAGATTGCACTTACACACCTAAACACATCTAGGGACAGGTTTAAAGCAATTTTAGGTTATTTGGCCCTTAGTCAAATATCTGAAAAACGAAAAATCATTTGAAACTAAATTTTATATTGGGTTAGCAACTTTCCATTGATTAGATACGACTTTTTCTTATTCCTACTAGCATTTTACATGGAGAACAATTCTTTTTACTTATTTTGTAAGAACTGTCAGAAAAAGTATTCGTTAAAATTTTAAAATATTAACTGCATATACCAAGACATGACTCATTTCAACACATAGATAATCTGAAAGAAAGTTACGGGCAAATCGCCTTTTGTACAAACTGAGGCTTCGAGCCCTGCCTCGCGATATGACTTTGCAAGAATTGTTGAGACATCTGAATGCAGATATCTCATAATGCAGACACTCCGGCTGAAAATATGAAGCAAGGGAAACTTTCAATAGAAAACGTAATGTGAGTGTACATAAAAAACTAACTAATTAACTCCATGACTTTGCATCCGTGAAGGGACTAGGCCTACCAATCGAAAGCAACGTCATCTACCATAGACAGATGGTAGGATTGGGGGCATGTGGTCAGCATGCAGATACCCACGGCCGTTAATAATGATCTCCGTGAGCGAAGCCGCTACTTCTCTATCAAGTAGCTCCTCAGTTTGAATCACGAGGCTGAGTGCACCCCGTTCCAGACCTTCCTACGGATCAACATACAGATACCCCTAATTTATTGAAACTGTTTACTCTTACTCTTACTCTATTTTCATAAACATCGTGACAATTACAAGTCAGAATCTCACGTATATAACACGCGAAGGAATCAATTTAATTTATTACTTGAACCAAAAAATGTTACAACTGCTGGAGCTAAGCACTGTTCAAGTTTCGGCCCAAGACTATTCAATTCATTTATTGCCAACCACCCTGATCTAAATAGCTTAAACAACAAATAATTTAGGTCTAAAATTAGAAAATTTATATAATTATTACTTCTGTTATCTACTATTACTGTTATAACATGTTTCATATTAAACTTTAAAATTTGGATTGAACTTAATTTCTTTGTTTTTTCCTAAAATTTGAACAACTAAATTGTTATGTATTATTATTGTATTACCTCGTACCTTTGTATTGTAAATAGAACATGTTCTAACCTTTTATACATAATATTTTGTCATACTTCTCCAAATTATGTATTGTTTTAAGTAATTATTTAGTATAAGTTTTTCTAATATATTGAACTGAACCACCCCCGAACACAAGCTCTGCTTCTTCGGGTGGTGTATCAACTTTTGTATGTATTTTTCGTGTAATTTGGAACAATAAATTGTAATTGTAATTATGTGATATAGAAAGTTCGTTTTCATACTTAAAGGATACACTTTTCAAAACCTTATTCTAAGCCGAAATGACATTTTACTTGCGTATTCATGCACAGGCCCGGGCGGCTTGGGTCGCTTAATCCTAAAAGGGAGAGGTAAAACTACGAAAAAGAAAGAAGATTCATGCACAGTTTATGTAAAGTGGGTGCGATGTGGCGGGGTTGGAACTGAATGACGTAACAATTTGAAAAACAAATTCTCGTGTTTTTACGCCACGATTCTGCAAATAATCCTTCTTCATGATCATTAGAATAGGAATATTCAATCTTCCAGTTGTGTAGGGTATGTTGACTTAGAATGTAGATGGGGTTAATAATGTAAGTAATAATAGACTCAGGATGTCTGTTTTGTGAGGGTCATTTTTCTGAGCCATAGCTCATAACTAGGGCAAGGCATTTAATGACCATAAAATAGTGAAAAAGAAGCTAAATAAAAATACATTTATGAACAAAAATAGTGAAAAAATGACACAAAATATTTTCAAATTACCAATAAATTTACCATTAATACCTATAATTAGTTTTTTCAAGTAATGAATTGCTAAAACCAATTTAATGGATGATGGTGCGTTATATACAGGGTCTTTATTATAAGTTGAGACGGGGCGACCGGTGTTTTCACTCTCCGCTACGGAGTCCGCATTAGCCGCCAGTGACGCGCGCGCGGCTTCCCTGCTTAAAGTGTAGGCTATATAGGCTTACCTTATAACATATGTTGGAAGTGTCGTCCTTCCTGTGTTATACAGGCATTGTATCTGGAAACCACATTCTGGCTGACGCGAGTGAGTTCTTCCACTGTAATGCCCCTAATTTCATTCGTAATGTTTTCTTTCGGCTCCTCCAATGTGTGAGAATTTGTTCGATAAACCTTCGATAAACCTTATCTTCATCACGTACACGTCCAGCAGACTCGTACTTAAAATAATGTTTACACACAAAAATACGATGCTGCAGCGAAATGGGTCTCACCATGTTGACACTTTAACAATAACTGCACGTGCCGATGTTGCATCAAGGTCAGCCCGGCTGCGCGCGCCTTCCGTCGCCCGGTCTCAACTTATAATAAAGACCCTGTATATGAATTTATAATATAAAACACACTTATTTTGTTACTAAAAAGTTTGTAAATTTATACTACTTGGACTCCCTTAACGAAAAAGAAATTCTTTCTGAACTGCCCCTAGCAAATATGTGCTACATAAAAACAAAGAAAATATATTTATTGCTACAAGAAAAATTGCTGTGGTGTTTACCCATAGAATTAACCTGAATTTAAATGCACTATGACTACTTGGCGGAGATTCTCAAATAAAAACGGTTGTCTGTTGTCTGTTGTCTGAAAGTTAACAATTTGTACACGGTAAAGCTCCTCTCCACCTCCACTGAAATATGCCCTAAAATGCCCTATTTTTTGTTAGAAAAATGCAAAATTAAATTGCCCTTACTTAATAAATTATTCCGTGATACACATTTATATATATTCGAGCTATCTTTTAACATCCATATAAAAAAGATGCAAAATCATAAAATGCCTTGCCCAACTCAACGGACCTGAGGAGATGGCGGGTGGGGCAATGTTATGTTGTAATACTGTGATTTGTATTCCTTCTGCCGAGCTCCGTACAGAGCACGAACCACGGCTATGGTAGGTATACAGCCGTGTCCGTACACATCAAGTTGGATCAGACGCGAGTTGGACTTGTAAGGGCAGTGAATACGAGCAAGAGAATATCAATAAACTGACAACCTATAAATTTCGGCTTCAGAAACAAAGTTGGAGTTTCAAGCCCGGCGCGCTGGCTTTAATGACAACAAAACCAACTTCGTCATTTTCAAACCAACGTTTATTAAAATCATCTCCGCAATCAACGAAATAATTTTCGACCAATTCCCCATTGCAGAAGTTCAGTGCGCCAAACTTCTGAGCGTTATGATCCACTCTCCCTGAAATTAGTGACACCAACACACAACCCACATTTCAAAACCTCAATGCAAATTAGCAATCTTTCCTCGAAACTATACTTGATCCAAGATGTGTACGGAGCAAAAGTAAACAACAGACTTGTCTTGACTAACTGTATCCTGTCGTTTCATTGTCGTTTCACGATAGTGCGACAATCTCAGTCAGATGTTTACTTCCATTCCGCACACATCTACGATTATTTATCTAATATATAAAATCGAAAGTGTGTATGTATGTATGTATGTTTGTTCCTTATACAAATCTACATTTCTTTACCAATTTACACGACATTTTGCACACATACCCAGTTAAGCCCGGGAAGTATAGCTGTCAACATTAAAATTGAAACAAATCAGTCCTTCCCTTGAAAATTATATAATTTCTGTGAATATTCTACTGAAAAAAAATGAATGTTGTTCAGTTCACATGACAACAGTGTATTGTTTACTTTGATAACATTGGGTTTTGGCGACTATAATTATAATGCTGGACTTTAACGAATTATGATTTCATCGATATATTGGCGAAAATAATTACTGAAAATGAAATCCACGAAAATAAAGCACAGTGTGATGCAGTCACATAACTTTCTCTACCCTCGACATAAAACATATTTTCTCACTTCGCATTTTTATGCCGAAGAATAGGTCGTATTGCAAGGGACAACTTAAGTGTGTGAGTATGCTATATCAGAAGTCTGTAAATAATCCTTTCCCCTTATACCTTATCTATAGCTGTAGGCTTTGTATTAGTTGAGAAATAGGGATGTTTATCATAGGCCCTAAGCATGGGGTGGAACATTTTGAGTCCTACGCTCGCAGTATATTATGTCCCGGGTTTTAGGGGAGGAACGTATGAAAGTGGTACTGCATTTCTCTTTTATTTCAGCCCGAAACGGTTGTATGATAACATGAGAATGAGAAATAAAATTTTCCGTCAAGTCAATACAATCTTATTTAATTTATGTTTCTTCTTATTTCAACCCCTCCCAAGCATGATGTGTAGAAGCAACGGAATGCAGCTTTCGACATCCTCTATGAGCCATAAAAAGCTATATCTAGCATTTTCTGATGGAACAGTTTGAGTGTGATAAATCTTTTCCTTCATTTCAAGTTCTACATACTGTACATAAAGTCCTTCATAAGTTAATTTCAAATTAAAAAATGCAAAGCCCGGGCGACGCCGGGCCTATTCAGCTAGTATCTTATATAATTGTGAAAACATAAGTTCTGTTAAGTGAGTTACTTGATTTCGTATTTATATAATACATGTTTTACAACATATGTCTAGCAAACAAAATTTCATTTGTTTTTATCGTTGCCTTGGCAACGTTACCTTAGCATAAGTTACTAAATACAAGACGTATTTTATAATCTAATTAATTAATTCCTTGTACTTTTCATTTGCATAATGTGTGATGAAGTACACCACATATTGTAAGTAAAAATTTTAGGCGTAACCTCTAAGAATTTGCATTATAGAAGAAAATTGCGAGCCAGGGCCTTCAGAACTTGCATTATCAATAAAGAAACATGCGAGGAAAAGGTTTGTCCAGCGGCGAGAAGGTAGAGATTGTAAATATAATACAAAACATTGGGAATCGAACCCGGGATCCTTGGCGCTTAATATAGAAAAGATAGTTCAATTGACTTTACTGTATGTAATCGACTAAACAGTCTCAAAAACGAACTCTTGTGAACTGTGCTTTGTATTTTTACATTAGGTTGTTTACTTTTGTTCCGCACACATCTTAAATCAAGTGTAGCTTCATATTGCAATAAAAGGACACTTATTTTATGTTATTATGGTTCTGAATACATTATCATATGGGGCAGAACAGCTCCACATTTCCTAAACCGGATTTTCATCTTTCAGAAAAACATTGTAAAAATAATTTTCAGAGCTCGTAACGAAGTACCTATCCTTTCGCGCTGATAATACGCGGGCTATCCATAAAGTACGTTTCCCTGGGGCCTTTTACAGAAACAAAACATAATTTCATGGAAACTTCTATTGCAACAGATACAGCAAGTGTTCAGCTATTTTTCAACATATTCGCCACGGAATTGAGATCGGGCTGTAGGGTGGATTTTTAAACCCCTCCCAGCAATTCTCTTGCAGAAGTTCGAGTGGAAGCTGTTTAAACATTCACCCTACAGACCGGACCTCGCTCAAAGTGATTCCCATCTTTTTCTACACCTCAATAAATGACAGAGAAGCGGAGATGATTGTCACACAGTGGTTCAAATTCCAAGTGGCAGAGTTCTGTGACACAGGTATTCAAAGTTCGTCCCACGGTAAGACAAATTTCTATATTCCGGTAGCAAATATGTTGAAAAATAGCTGAACACTTGCTGTATCTGTTGCAATAAACGTTTCCATGATATTGTGTTTTGTTTCTGCATACGGCCCAAGGGAAACTTACTTTATGGAAGGCCCTCGTATATGCTGTGGGTTGACCTGATTGGTATTTCTTTATTGTTCCTCAACCAAATCCTTGATGTATGGAAGTGTGATCCAACTGGTGACAAGCAAGCCTGATCTACAACATTGTTCACTGTCATGTAGCTTTTATAGTGCCAATACCTTCCACGATAACAACTTTTTATCATAAGCAAGGCATGGCTTCATGGATGCTCCACTTCAACCTGTCGAAGCATCGAAGGGCCTTTTCACACCGGGACACAACGTGACGGTGACTGCATTATTGAGGAGTTAAATTCAACCCAATGACTTTATTAAGCCTGATAGAGATAAGGCCACCAGGGCCCTATTTCATAAAAGTTACAATATTATAGGTGACAGGTGACATATAATTGTTTTACAAGTTTACATTTTGACAATTACGTTTTTCATAAAAGCTGACAACTTTACATAAATGTCATGACAATTTTGTAGATTTGTATGACAATTTTACATATTGTTGTTTCTCAAAACTTTTGAGTTTACAGGTAAAAGTCCGACAAATATGTCAAATCTTAGGATACCTACCATTTATGAAACATTAATTTTTGCTGACATATTTACAAGTTTACAAAAAATGTAGAATTGTCATTACAGAAGTGACAGGCAATCTTTCATATGTAGGCCAAGTCAGTAGGTTATGTAAATGTGTGGCATAACTTGACAAACTCTTTCTTTTTAATAAACTTGCTAAATTGTCTTGTTAATAATGAAAAATAGTAGTAGTGATATTGGTAGTAGTGAGTGTGATGAAAAAATAGACATGAGATCACGCAGGGTTTTTAGTCAACGCATTAACCTAACTTTCAATTTCAGTGACTTTGCAAAGAGAAATATAATTCAATTATTTTCGATGGTAATAATTGATTACTTAGATATCACATTCGATGTGGAGATCGATTATTGCACGCGTATATGAGAGCCATCTACAGTGTACTAAAGTAATCTTTAGGTTTGACATAAAATTGTCGCGTTTATGAAAAGGGCTCTTTTAGTCTTGAAAATTTACATTAATTTGCCTGTAATGTAAGGAAAAGTTGTAATATTTATGAAAAATAGAATTGTCATGACATATTGACAAATTTGTCAGATTTGACATAATTGTCGTATATGTCACACCTGTAGAGTTTTATGAAATAGGGCCCAGGTCTTCTCTTCCCCTCTACCAGGATTCCAAAGCCTACAATTTCAATACATAGGATTAATGTCAAGATCATGACGTAATTGGTGTGAATTATGTTTTGAATACCATCATAATTATTATTTTGTCCAATCTAAACCATTTAAAGGGCATTCTATTGTTTACAAATTAAATATAAAGGTTATCCTTCATTTTGAGGAATGAGTTAAAGTGGTTTCTATTCTCATATAAAAACCCGATACCTATAGTTTGCAAAAACGTATACGTTAAGGGCCTATGTTTTCTGAATAACTAAGCTCTTTTTAATTTCGTGTGCTGTTTTGAGGCAGTGGATATGGTTCGATTTCTTTTGTTTTGACAGGACGGACTTTTTCAAACTTCTGTAAGTGACGCATTAAGTTCACAATCAAAATGACAGCAGGAACCAGGTTGGTTTCAATACAATTTTTTTTTTTTTCTGTGTTGGACCGATGTTATAAAGAATACAGCCGGCGCGGTGGCTCATGCTGTAGCGCGTGAGCCTGGCATGCTTGCGGTCCTGAGTTCAAATCTCGGGGCCGGCGGGTGTGTCATTCGTGGTGGACGAAGCCGTGCTTTAGGGGGTTTTTCTCGGGGTTCTCCCGTTTCCCCCTTTCATTCCACCAACACTCTCCACTTCATCTCACCATTCCCCCTTTTCATCCTCATCCCGTTTCCACTTCTGGCATCGGGTCTGCTTCGGCAGTCAGAGCCCTTTGGGGGCCTCTCCCGTTCTCCCCGCTGCTTGTGGTCAAGAGGTTGTTGGTGGTGTGTGTCACGAACCTGTCGGGGCTCCCGGTTGGAGGTACCGCAGGGGGTGGCGCACACGTGGTGTGGTACTAGGCTTTGTTGGATGTAGGGGAGTTCCGTGGGGGCTCACGGGGGGCTTTGAGGTCCGGAGCGGCCTGTGGGCACGCAACTCATCCCATCCCGGAGGTAGGTACAATAAGTCGGCAACGGCTGCGGTGCTTAGGGGCGTTCCCACCCCGCCTCCCCGCCTTAAGGGGCACAAAATAGAATAGAAATAGAATATAAAGAATACAAGGCCTCCCCATGCGTCCAATCAAGCTTGACATACTTCCAACTTTGCCACTAGATGCGCTCTGTTACACTGTCTTCACTGGAGTAATTATCAACTTACTCAAATAACTGAAAAACGAAAAATCGCATGAACGAAATTTTATATTGGGTTAGCAACTCTCTAGTGATGAGATACAGCTTTTTCTTATTCCTACTAGCATTTTGCATGGTGAACAATTATTTTTACTTATTTTGTAAGGACTGTTAAAAAGTATTTGTTTAAATTTTATATAGTAAATGCATACATGACTCATATGACTCATTTCAACATATAGATAATCTGAATGGAAGTTCCGGGCGAATCGCCTTTTCTACAAACTGAGGCTCCAAGCCCTGCCTTGCGATATGACTTTGCAGGTAAAATTGAGACAACTGTATGCAGATAAGTCATAATGCAGACACTCTAGCTGCGAATATGAAGCAACAGAAACTTGCAATAGAAAAGGTCATGTAAGTGTATGAAATATTCTAACTAACTCCGTGACTCTGCATTCGTGAAGGGACTAGTCCTACCATTCCACCGCTGCGTCATCTACCATAGGCAAAGGCAGGATTGGGGGACATGTGGTAAGCATGCCGACACCCTCGGCCGTTAATGGTGGTTTCCATGACCGGAGCCGCTACTTCTCTATCAAGTAGCTCCTCAGTTTGAATCACGAGGCTGAGTGCACCCCGTTCCAGACGTATTAAATATACACCCACCTCTAATTTATTGTAACTGTTCAGTTTTATACTTAAAGGATGCACTTTTCAAAGCTTACTTACATTTTACATTTTACATTTTACTTGCGATTTATTTATGTAAAGTGGGTACGATGTGGCGGGGTTGCTACTGAATGACGTCACGGTTGAAAAACAAATTCTCGTGTTTTTACGCCACGATTCTCCAAATATCACTTCTTCAAGATCATTATAATAGCAATATTTACATCCTTCCACTTGTATAGCTTGTGTAGACTCAGAATACAGGTATATAGAAAGTAGGGTTGCCACCTATTAGTAATGCTAATGAGGGACACTTATCGAATATATGCATATTGCCGATCTTCATACGTAAATTTGTACATTTATTAATAATTCGTTAATAATTCGTATTAATAATTTATTTATTTCAAAGCCAAAACTCATTAGGCTTTGTAACAGTAACACTAACTTTAGAAAAGAAAATATATAATGCGTCCCTCTTAGGCATAATTCGGGACGCTGAAAATGTTCTTAAAATGAGGGATGTCCCGCCAAATTCGGGACAGGTGGCAACGCTAATAGAAAGTACATGAAGCGCCGGCGTGGTCTTGTGGTTAGCGTCGCTGACTGGAGGTCTGGAACAGGGTGCACTCAGCTTCGTGATTCAAACTGAGGAGCTACTTGATAGAGAAGTAGCGGCTCCGGTCATTGAAACCACCATTAACGGTCGTGGGTGTCGGCATGCTGACCACATGCCCCCGATCCTGCCTCCTGCTCAATAGTAGACGACGCAGCGATCGGATGGTAGGCCTAATCCCTTCAGGGATATAGCGCCACGGAGTTTAGTTTAGAAAGTATATGAGGCGCACATTTTGTAAATATTGAAAATAATAATTGACTGAGGATATCTGTTCCGTGGGGTCCATGGCTCATAACTAGGGATCAGATGTTTATGAAATGTCATATTTTTATCCTGACCTCCATTCTCGCCGCAAACACAAATTAAATACGAATTGCACATTTGTTATCCTAATCGGACCGTTTTTATTTTGCATATGAAGTCATATTTAGGTCATTTCATGGTCTTGATCATATTTCGGTTATATTAGTAAATTTAATGTCATATTTCAGTTATAAATTCCGTAAAAGAGCACAATTATGCAGTAATTGCACTAAATTGGCGATTTAAAATTTTTCATATAAAAAAAAGTCACGAATATTTTGGTTTTACTGTAACTGAAATATGAGGGAAAATAACAAATAATAGCACAATTGCCTCTTTCTCCTTGCTGTTAACAACAATAGACATTTTTTTAAAATATTTTCTGTTCACATTTGCAGTGGTATCTGGCAACGTTAACAGATTAGAAGTTCTTTACAAGTAAAAATTGAAATTACCTGTAAAATGGCTAAAAAAAGTTATTATCTGGTTGAATTAATGTGATGTGATATTTACTGTCATTAAAATTTTTAAATTGGAATGTATATATTATGAAAAAATATATTTTATGAGATCATATTTATGTTTTCTGGGTCATATTTAGTAGGGCTGTACCGATTAATCGATTAATCGGCTCGATTAATCGATTTAATCGTCGATCAATTACATTTTCCGATTAATCGGTTTAGTCGAATTCTGAAAAACGTTTTTCGAGAAATGAGTCAAATGACCAAACTCCTTTCTCTCGCTTCTCCGGCCTTGGCACATCATGACGTGTCATTCAGCCTATTGTGTCCAAATAATTCCCGTTATTCAGAAACCTGAAGGGTAGTTTAGTTTTGCAAGATTTACCGTGATGCTAAATATTCAGTATGGTAAAGGGAAGAAAGTTATCTTACTGGAATCTATCAGATTTTGCTGCACACACAGTTTTGTATATATTATTTCCCTAGTTAACTAATAATGGTATTCATTTATTCAGGATTTCTTCTGGCCATCTGTAGTGTAGTAGTTATTATTAAACGTGTAAAACAATATTAAATCTACACTTTGGTTTCGTTTAAAATACCGACCTGTTTGTCGATTAATCGGTCGATTAATCGATTAAAGCCAAGCGTTAACTCGATTAGAAATTTTAATCGATTAAAGCCCTAATATTTAGTCATTTTAAGGTCATATTTGCAGTCATATTTTACACTTTTTTAGGTAATAAGCATCCGAACCCTACTAATAACCAATGTCATGTACAGTAGGAAGCTGAGGAGAAGGCGAGCGGGGAAAGAACAATGGGAGGGACAATGTTGAAGTCAGTTGGTGAGTAGGAGGAGGGAAGGAGTTTCACGTGAAAAGAAATGAAGATGAATTCATAACATTAGCTCCTTTTTCATCACCCGAGGATCGGGGATGAAACAAGAGAACGAAGAAGAGTGAGGAAGTACAAGGGGTCGAGCTAAGAAGCAAGAAGAAGCTACAAAACCTGTAATTGAGTGTAAACAACCAACTGTCAGAAAGGCAACAGTTTTTGTTATTAAATTTTGTAGAATGAAAAGGGTTTGAAACAAATGAGTGCAGGCGAGATATGAACCGAGAAAGGAACTATGTTTCACCGCGATGTTAACCACAAGTTGATTAAAACATGATTCAGCAGCCATATTCCTTTTTCCTACAAATACCTGTATTACGCGTATAAATTTATTCCTCAGGTTCGCGAGCGACCCCTGGTGATCCCGTAAGGGGATATTCTCAGCGTATTTGTTACCGGGGTGCGCCAGTCCCCTACCTACTTAAACCTAAGGGCACACACAAACACCCAGTCCTGAACCCGGGAAAGGAATTTTTCACTACTGAAAAATTTCCGACCCGGCCGGGAATCGAACCCGGGCCGCCAGAGTGGAAGACAGATTACGCGTATATTGTAAGACTATCTATCGGGTAAGTGACCAGCGTCAGACCTGACAGACATTTCTAGTATTCTCTTATTACAATAAACATACATTACATACATTAATGCTGAATTCTTGTAAAACTTCAGCGTAGAATTCAAAACTTCGTCCACATATAGTACAGTTCCTGAGGTATATGTTAAATAAAGTGAAAATACAAGGTACAGGGAATGATTTACTCACGGCGTTCTACAGGTACCAGCAGCAAAATGCAGGTTCCACTCCCAGCTAGCAAACTTTTATGCCATTTTATTGTCATTATTGATATTATTATGAATATAGAAAAGAGGGGATGGTTTCGATAACTATGCACTATGCTTATTCACAGGTCATCCCTTGAGAGTTGACGAGTTTATCCATAGATTCGCGACTGCGCAACAGGAGCAAATTTATCTGATGAAACTCGTCAACTCGAGTTCGATTTATTAAGACTATTCCATGAATAAAAATGCAATGCATTATGCAAATAATAATTACTTTCGTGCTTTGTTATATAAAAACAAACTAACAGCTTCGCGATCACGGCATACTATGAATCAACCATCCATGCATCGATTCGAGTTACCATGTTGTGACCAGTCCTACCAATTGTGCATATAAGACATAGTTAACCTAATTCAGGTAAGCTAACAGCAGAACAGACTAAAAGCACACCAACTGGCTTGCACCGAATCGAAATTGTGTTGTTAATCAATGTACATTTAGCCTATATTATTTCAATTTCCAAATAAGTTATGTTGTATAAAATAATCTGTTTTCTTGCTGCTTAATGGCTGCATGTGACGTATTAATCACTGCACACTAATGCTTACGTGTCCAGTAACGAGCAGACGATTTACCTGATAAAACGAATCCTCAAGATTCCTAAAAGAATATTGTAACATAAACGGCCGTGATTGGTCTATATCCGAGGAATTGCTAAACGTTATTGGTCAATATCAAACACACGGCGTATGAATGGAATAGTCACATAAAACAAATTGAAAATCGGTGGTTTTTAGCTTGTTGAGTTCTTCCATAAACAATACAAACCATACAGTATTTTTATTTATCTGGGAAATGTCTGAAACACTGGAAAATAAGAGTGAAGATGTCACTTTTCTAACCAATAAATGACAGTGTGTCGGAAGAAAATGCGAGATTTACGACTACTAAAAAGTAGTAGCACATGAGTCACGTGATCCAGAAACAAGGCTGTAAACTTGATGGCGATCAACACTAATATCACTGTTCCTAACCTAACTGCCACCAACCTATACATGATCCAAGATGTGTACGGAGCAAAAGTAAACAGCCTAATGTGAAAGTACAAAGCACAGTTCACAACAGTTCGTTTCTGAGACTTGTTTAGTCGATTACATACAAATAGTTTACATAGTTTATATTAAGCGCCAAGGGTTCGATTCCCTATTCTGCCAAGTGATTTTTTTGTCTTTTATTGTGGTTTAATTTTGAACGGTGACTTGACATCTCCTGTAGACCTGTATTCCTCTAGGACTTTGAAAACCGTACTTGAAACCACTCCTACATCTTGCACAAATAACTTCAGGAATTTCTTTTAGTGTTTTGTTGGGTATAATTACAGTCTATATCTTGTCGCCGCTGGATGTTTCTTTATTGGTGACGTAAGTTCTAAAAGCCCTGGATCGCAATTTCCTTCTATAATAAGGTAGGTGCTCTAGTTAAGGCCATGCTCCTGATAAGGCCGCTAATACTTTAACGTAAAAGTATCATACTTTGGCCCCTGATTTCAACACCTACTTGAAGCTCGTCCTTTGATGGTCAACTGACCAGAATTTCAGTGTTCCTTCTCCATTCCTCGAGGAAAGACAGAAACGTTTGTGAAATAAGCGCTTCAGAAATAAAAACAAGATAAGAAATAAAATACATCTAACTATTTAAGTAGATTCATATCAGCATAAAATTATACGTGGATATATAGCTTACATTGTGATCTTTTAAAGCATCTCTTTGTTGTATCTTCATTAACATACCAAGTTTAATAACCAAGATTGCAAATAAAAAAATATAGTGCACCTGTTAAGGCCACATACGATGCGATGCGATGAAGAACGCTATTTCTTGGTCATAATGTTCAAGTTCTGTTTGTGAATATGTACTTAATTTATAACCTTTAAACAATAATGTTCACACTTTTCATAAGGACCTGGGTTTGACCACGAATACATACATAATTTGCTTAATTGTTTATAATTAATTAATTAATCCATTAATTAATTGACTTTTTATTATGTTTACACTACTTAACACATGTTGATGTGCCTATACGTTTAATTTATTTCAGATGGATAAAAAAGTGAGGCAAAGAGTACAGAGCTGGTCAGAAGATTACAGTGTACCCAAGTGGCCTTATCATGACAACATGCTCCTCATAAGGCCACTGTCACTTGATTTCATTTTATATTTTTTGCTATCAATGTCATTAAGTAATATAATTGTTTCTTGCCCGAAACAACTTAGTATAGTCATCTGTTGATAGCTGAGTGTGAAAATTATAAATTTGGAAATTATAAATACTTTGTTTTTGATTTTGAAAATTAACGTGGCCTTAACTGGACCACCTACCTTACAAGCTATTACAGGCTAAGCCTATTACATTTACTTAGAATATGTGGTGTACTTCATCGCACATTATGTAAATGAAAAGTGCAACGAATTAATTAATTCTGTTATAAAATACGTTTCCGTTTAGTAAGTTATGTAATTTGAGTTTCTTCAGAATCAACAACTTTTCCAAAGCAACGATAAACAAAAATAAAAATCTTGTCTGCTACAAATACATTGTAAAACATATAAGCCTATGATATAAATACGAAAGCAAGTACACTTAACAGAACTTATGTTTTCACAATTACATTAGGTATAAATAATTGTACGATGTGTGCGGAATGGTTGTAAACAATGAAACGACAGGTCTCAGATAGTCAAGGCAAGTCTTTTCCTAGGTACACATCTTGGATCAAGTATATTATCCTGTTCGTAACCTAATTGCCACTTACCTAGAATCGCGGGTGAAATGTGTGCTTTGGTCACGGCACAAAATGCAGTGACAGTGCTGATAACGGGAAACCAATGAGATGGCGGATCTGTGTCAGCCAATCAAAGTTACTTACAGCAAGCATATATAGTGTGGTGTGAAGAGAGCAATGAACGAAACTAGACCCGAAATGGTTTCTGGCATTGTTTTCGGTACAGATATTGCAGACGTTTCAGAATCCCTCCTCACCATTATAATAAATGTTAATGTTGCTATTCTTGTAGACGTTGGATGTCATTATACACATCACCGGTGCCATTTACATTAATGATGAAGGTATCCCTGTATTATGCATTTCTATCTTCCCAGCGACGCGGCAACTCGAGATTGCTTACTAGATCCATCTACCCTTATCCTGCGTGACACACATTCATCTCACAAGAGTTAGGCTGTCATCAAGTACGACATTCTATCAATACGACATTTATCGTACCGCAGGCAAATTCTGTCCTCATAATTCAGTAGATTTCTCATCTTGCATTTCTATGCATAATAATATATGAGAAAAATTCCTCTGACACTGGGACTTGAACCCAGGACCTTTGGCTATCCGTGCCGTTGCTCTACCAACTGAGCTAAGCCAGAGTTCACTTCACAGCGCCAGATGGAACCTCCATCCTATGACTGATTGCCCTTAATGGTCTATCTCTCGAATGTTAACTGTAAAATAACAGTGCAAGCCAGGTCACAAAAATCACTAATTAGTGTGCCTCACAGTACTGCATATGACATAACTTGTCTGTCAGTAAGGTAGACCATTAAGGGCATAGGAGAGAGGTTCCATCTGGCGCTGTTAAATGAACTCTGGCTTATCTCAGTTGATAGAGCATTGACAAGGATAGCCAAAGGACCTGGGTTCAAATCACAGTATCAGAGGAATTTTTCTCCTATAATATTATCATGTAATGTCCATCAGAGACAATAATCTGTGGTACATGAATGCATATAAATATATCTATCTTGTATGTTACTGTACAATAACAGTGGAAATTAGTGTGCCTCAGAACACTGTATATGACAAATGTTTTACAGGAAGTCGACAAGGAGACAGATTCCATCTGGCGCTAAAAATACATTCTGGCTCTATCAGTCAGTAGAGGATCGGTAGGGAAATCGGAAGATCACAGGTTTGAGTGCCGGTGTCCAGTGGCGTACCAAGGGGGGTGCGAACGGGGCGGCCGCACCGGGCGCCGTAAAGAAGGGGGCGCCAAAATTGAAAAACATATTTTTTTATTTTAAGAAAAAATAATTTTTAGGCAAAATATAAGGTTTTATTGGTCAAATTTTCTTTATTACTTTATTAAATACTGCAGTAATGTTATTTAGAAATGAAATAAACGTTTCGTTTTAAACTATTTATAGTCTAGACAATACGAAATAGGTCGTGGGCGCCGAACACACAGGAAAAGTTTACGGTGTAATTTAGCAATTTTATCTATTTTTTTTTCAAACTAACCTTATAATACTTAGTTTAATTTCATTCATATTTTTTCTCTTTATAATGTGTTAAAGTAATATACTACTTATTAAAAATAAATAATTGTGAACATTAAACTGTGTTTAAATTAAACTCATTGACCCTTGAACCTTTTAGTATTAGGGGACGACTACTATCTAATTAGCCCTGGGCGCCAAGTAGCCTTGGTACGCCACTGCCGGTGTCAGAGGAATTTTCTCCTGAAATCTTCTGTTTAATTTATATTTATACAGCATTATTCGTACTGCAGGCGAATTCTACCTCAATGTCCGGTAGTATTCCATGCACAGCAAGCAGGTACTACTCATAATGGCCAGTGGATGATTTAAAGAATATAGTGAATTGCATTTTATATGCCTTGCTCTTCAAGCTCAACGCGAAAAAGTACCGGTAATTTCGAGGTGTCGTGCAGATCGGCACAGGTCCACATCGGCACAGTCGCATTTTCGTGCACATCGGCATAGTATTTTTATCTTGTAATATTATCGTGCTCATCGCCACACAACCCATTGGGGCTAGGGGTGGACATAGAGACTCAAACCTACAGCCTCCTACACCACGGCTCCCTTAGCTACCGCGGCTAAGGAAACCGGCCGTTGATATCGTAGATAGGTTAAGTCAGGTTAGGTTAGGTTAGGTTAGGTTAGGTAAGGTTAGATTAGATTTGGTTAGGTTAGGTTAATTCAAAGTCTCATTTAATCGCAGGCAGATACTTTCTGAATGATTTCTAAACAATACAATTATAATATTAATTGTATCTATAATAATATAAGGAAGTGTTTGTCTTTCTGTCTATCTAGCAGTTACTTTGAACTCCATTGCATTCAATACGATAATATAATTCCAACTTGGTCCACCCCTACGAAGGGTGTGTGGCGATGAGCACGATGATATTGCAAGGATAAAAATACTATGCCGATGTGTACGAAAATGTGACTGTGCCGATGTGAACACAACCAATTTCGAAGGCTAGAATTTTTCATTTCAAGGAAAAGAAAGATAATATCAAAAGTGCGGAATAAGTTATTCTAAGTTATATTACATTACATTCACCTACAGAAAAATAAGAAGTGCCAAGAAACTGCTGGCAAAGATTCTTGTGAGTGAAATTCTCGGTTCGGGGGGGGGGGACTACAGGGTATCAGAAATGGGAACAAACAGTAAAAGATAATGAAGATTTTAAATTTTAATATTATTTATAATTATAAGCATTCATTTCAAGGATATTCATTTGTCCTACCTGTCGTACTGTGCATGTTTGGTTGTTGAGAAGTGTGATGCTATCTTCTCTGTTTATATAAGCGGTTTTGTCCCGACTTAATGACTGACTGACAGAGAATCAACGTACAGCCTAAACTTTAACAGGTAGAGACTTGCAATTTTGAAAGTACCGTCATTTCATAATGTAAGTGCACACTAAAAAAGGATTTTGCAAATTATTAAGAAATTTTAATGCCAAAAATAAAATGTTTTCGAGGAGACGAAATGCCTTCCATAAGAAACCCTCGAGAAATTCGATTGTTATGGAAAACAGTATTCAATTGTGAAATTAATTCAAGTCCACCGCTGTGGCTCAGGGGATGCGTTCAATCCTCTCACGCAGCGGGCCCGGGTTCGGTTCCTGGTCGGGACAAGTTACCTAGGTGGGGTTTTTTTCTGGGGTTTTCCCTCACCTTTGAGACAAATGTCGGGTAACTTTAGGCCCTTGTGGTCCCCAGATATCATCTGGCCGTCATTATCATCTTCATCATCCTCGCCTTGTTCTGAGAGTGTGTGTGAATGGTGTGTCTCGTCCTATGTGCTCGTGTTGTCTCGGAGGTGGCCCCGGCATTGGGCTGATCATTCATCCAGGGAGGCCCTCCATGTCCTTGTCAGGTCAAAAAATATGTATGTGATCCAAAGAAAAACCCTCTCCCGACAGGTCGCGGCCCTGCAAGCCCGGGCGGCTTGGGTCGCTTAAATCCTAAAAGGGAGAGGTGAAACTAAGGTAAAGAAAGAAAGAAATTAATTAAAGATGGCCTTGCTTGATTCATTTGTTTACGATTCGTAAAGATCTGATTTTTTAAACATAGGTGGGTAAAAGAGGATCATGAAATTACGCCTAAATGGGAAAGATTGAATGATTTAGACAAAACACACAATGCCTTTTTTTTTTTCCTAGAGAACTCGAATCTGACATTTTTTCCCCCGGGCGGCATTTTGTTCGTGAAATGCACCTGGAAGCCGGGTTTTTAGTTTTTTAAACTATCAATCCTTATAATAAAATATTTTATGCATGATTTGGGTAAAGTTCATGAATAAATGGTTCATTTTAATCGTTTTATTTCTAATTTGTATGGCAGCACAAGATTCGTTTTGTCGGTTAATTATTTACATTTTAACGTTAAACAATATGATTAAGAATAAAATTATGTAATTACTGCATATTATGTAAAAACGATGTGAATGTTAATAAATATAATGTTTTAATTATTTTTCTGTTAAATAAATGATTTAAACAAAACATCTGGTAGTTGAGTAAACCTGCTAGTAAGTAATATTATAGTTATTGTTGTTTTATCAAAAGTGGCATGCAGTAATTAATAAAATTGTTGCACAGTAACAGAAATAACCACGACCTGAAAATTCCAATAACTGATTTCAAAACACGTTGTATACAATGACGAGATTAATATAATGATATATAAATAGGAACCTACAATTATTTTCGTCTAATTCTTCTTGTTGAAATTCTACGGTATTTTTAAAGGATAAGAAAGCTTGTTATTTTTTACTTCCTCTGCCCGTACCATAGGTACTATAGGTAGAGGAAGTATTGTTTACGACCCCAAAATTCGAAGTTGAGTTTTTAGCATATATACACGTTTCAAGGCCCCCTGAATCCAAAAATAGTCAAAAATACTATTTTTGGAAACATGTCTGTGTGTCTGTCTGTCTGTCTGTGAACACTCTAGCTCCAAAACGGAAAATCGTATGAAAACAAAATTTCGTATTTGGGTCAGGTACCTTCTGAAGATGTGAGGATAAGATTGGCGACTATTTTCTCTTATTTTTAAGGGGACTTTACATGAAGAAATTTTCGTTTTTCGCGATTTTCTCGAAAACGGCTGTAACGATTTTCTTTAAATTTTGCACATGGGTTGCTTATACTAAGAGCTAAAACTTTTATTCAAAACATTTTTTCGAGAAAATTCTCTGAGGGTAGTTACAAGCCACCCACTGTTCACCCACTGTTTGTAGAAAGTTTGTCTTGCGTGATGAACAACTGAATTCGCGCTCTTTCACGGCCTCTTATTCTATATAAGAATGTGAAGTGAGAAAGATGTATTGTTGGCCATGCATAGAGTAAAGAAGTATCTGAGGGAAATATTCGATAATTTCGGAAATTATATTTTACGGCGCAAAGTTCAATAAACGTCTGCAGTCATTTGAACTTTTTTTTTTAAGTTTGTTATATAGACTGCGCTTTTAGTCGCATCATTGAAAGAAGAGGTATTTATAGGATAATTAGCGTAAAATTGTGTCTTGCGATTCTGTACAAGGATATGTGAATACTGCTAACTTTTATTTGTGCAGAGGAAGTTGTGTGACTTTCACATCTGATTTTTTTAACGAGTTTAGTTGCTTTTAAGAATATCTGTTTCATTATAACAGTTTTCGGTGATACCATCAGGTCTACAGTATACTTTTTACGGATTTTCGAATGTTTAACTTTAGGTTTTAAAATCTAATATGACAGGGGGGAAACATATTTTGGACGTTATTATCGAAGGAAAATTATTAGATAAATATTTGTTGTCATGTCAAATAAATAAAATAGGTCCAACGCTGTGGCGCTGGGGATTCGTTGCTTTTGAGAGCGGAGCGGGCCCAGGTTCGATACCTGGTCGCGACAAGTTACCTATTTGAGATTTTCCCTCACCTGTGGGACAAATGCCTGGAAAGTCTAGGCCCTTGTGGTTCCCAAGCATCAACTGGCCGTCATTATCACCTTCATCACATATGTTCCATTTTCAGCATCGGTGTGGTGTGTCTCGTCCTACGTTTTCGTGTTGTCTCGGAGATGGCCCCGGCATTGGTCTGATCTCTCCTCTGGGGATTCGCTTCCTGTCCTTGTCTGATTATAAAGTTTGTATGTGATCCAACAGTATCCCTCTCCCGAACAGGTCGCGGTCCCGTAAGGCACGGGCGAATGGGAGAGGTTAAACCAAGGGAAAGAGGAAACTAATAGAATAGGTACAAGACCAGGAAACAAAACTACATTGCATATTCTGAACTTGCTCCGCAGTGGAGAGGGGAACGTAAATAACCATGCTTTTCTGTTTATTAGCATACATAGGCCTAACGCCTAGAAATGTCTTCCTAAGCAATTTCGGGGTACATTTATTAAGTGCCAGTATTGTATTTTATGAAATTGTGTGGGGAAGGGAAAATGTCTGTTCCACTGTCCGTGTGTCTGTACGCGCCATAACTCAAATACGCTTTATTGGATTTTCATGAAACTTGGTATACGCATTTATAATATCCATGGGAAGAACCCTATTGATATTGAACCAAATCGGTTGGCCGGTACCGGAAAAAAACCCAATGTAGTGCCTATTTTATGGTAATATATTAGAAAGCATTTATCAAATGCAAATTAGTTATCATGACAACATGGTTTTACAGTATTCGTATGCGGCTTTGGAAATTGCAATACAGTTACCTATGACAAATAAAATTATTCCTTCACATACGGTTATGAAAGTAGATCGTTAATTTGAACGAGGTAGCTGAGATGGTAACGTCTAGGACTCACATTTTGGTTGCTCCTGGTTCAATTCCAGTAGCCGGCCAATTTCACATATCTTTTTTTGTATTTTTATGTGAGTGTGCGATTGTCAAGATATCACAATTCTGTATAGGTCTGCTGATGCTGGACGATTTAAAGCTGATTATAAAAACTAGACCTTTGTTCTCCCTGAAGCTCTACTTAATGAATGAATCTGGAGCTTACCCCGGAAATCAATTAAAAAAATATATATATTTCCTGAATATCATAATTGCAATTATAACTGATTAAACAAAAGCATACTGGCACTTTGTTACATCAGTTTACCTGATTTTTTATTAAAATTAGGGTTTATCCCAAACGTGAAAATTCAGGTCCCTAATTATAAGATAATGAGTTATAATTCCTGGATTTTGCCCGTGGACGATTCTGATGCGAAGGCTTTTCTGAGAATTAAGCTTTGTGATCGATAGCACACGAGCTGGTGTGCGCGTCAGTTAATAATAATAATAGTGCAAGGTATTTCATGATTTTATATATTTTTATGTAAAGCTTGAGAGATAGCTCCAATGTATACAGATGTGCATATTGAAATAATTGATTAGTAGTAAGTGATGTTAATTTAAAGGAGAAAATTATGCCACTGAGTGGCATAAAATTATAACAACCAGAGTTACCAACTTTGATTGCTTCACATGGAAAATACACTTTTAAAACGCATCATAAAGATTTGTTTATCTAAGCCTCCTGACTATTCTTCCAAATTATTATTTTCTGAATTTAACGTTTTCACCATAGACCAAATTTACAAGTACGTCATACTGAATTATTTTCATAAACATCGTGACAATTACAAGTCAGAATCTCACGTATATAAAAAGGCGAAGGAATCAATTTAATTTATTACTTGAACCAAAAAAATGTTACAACTGCTGGAGCTAAGCACTGTTCAAGTTTTGGCCCAAGACTATTCAATTCATTTATCACCAACCATCCTGATCTAAATAGCTTAAACAACAAACAATTTAGGTCTAAAATTAGAAAATTTATATAATTATTACTTCTGTTATCTACTATTACTGTTATAACATTTTTCATATTAAACTTTAAAATTTGGATAGAACTTAATTTCTTTGTTTTTTTACTAAAATTTGAACAAATAAATTGTTATGTATTATTATTGTTTTACCTCGTACCTTTGTATTGTAAATAGAACATGTTCTAACCTTTTATACATAATATTTTGCCATAGCCTACTTCTCCAAATTATATATTGTTTTAAGTAATTGTTTAGTATAAGTTTTTTCTAATATATTGAACTGAACCACCCCCGAACACAAGCTCTGCTTCCTCGGGTGGTGTATCAACTTTTGTATGTATTTTTAGTGTAATTTGGAACAATAAATTGTAATTGTAATTGTAATTAAAATAATTGCATTAGATTATTAAATAGACTCTGATAAAAGTTGAATCTTGAAAATTCACTACGCCTTTTTAAATGTAAAACTTTCGACTGTGATTGCAAAAATCGTCATACTTGGAAGGTGAAAAGCGTTGTTAAGTTAGCAGTCGTGTACCAAAAATCCAAGGGGCATGATTCATCACAACAAATATAATATTTAATACGAGGGCCGTCCATAAGGTAAGTTTCCCTGAGGCCGTTTACAGAAACAAAACTCAATTCATGGAAATATTTATTGCAACAGATACAGCAAGTGTTCAGCTATTTTTCAACATATTGGCCACCGGGATTGAGGCTTTTTCATTCCATGGGATCAAGGTTTGAATACCTGTATATATTTTTATATAAAGCTTGAGAGAACTCTGCCGCCTGGTATTTGAACTACTGTGTGACAACCATCTCTGCCTGTCTGTCATTCTCTGTCATTTAATGAGGTGTAAAAAAAGATGTAAATCTCTGGGAGCGAGGTCCGGGCTGTAGGGTGAATTTTTAAACATCTCCCATTCGATCTTCTGCTGGAGACATGCTGGGAGGTGTTTAAAAAAACCACCCTATCTCGGCCGGATAAGTTTCTGGGTGATTTCTTCCGGGGTTTTCCCTCACCTATAAGGCAATTGTCAGGAATTTTTAGGTCTCTGATGCTGTCATTATCATCTTCAAAACATCCGCCCCTCGTTCAGAGTGATGTGTTTACAAAAAGAAATGGTTTCATAAAATATGATTTAAAATCATTGTATTAAAGAATCCTTTTTTGAAAAAAAAATAATATTAAGAAATCCCTCGCCAAAGACAGGAATTAAAGATATAAAAAAATATTATCTGGTAGCATGATGGAATACAGTGGGAGCAGGATTTCCGATGGATGGTCATCCAAAAAAAAAAAAAAAAAAAAAAAAATCTTTGGTACTCTTCCTCTTCAAGATATGCAAAATTCCTTTTTAAGGCATTTGTTGATATTTCATCTTTTTTATGTGAAGGTTAAAAGATAGCTCGAATGTATATAAATGTGTTTCATGAAATAGGCCTAATTGTTTAAAAATGGGTAATTTATGTTTGCATTTTTTTTTATTATTTTTTATTTCTCGTCATTTTCAGAGAGATAGGTCTCTTTTTTTGCAAGTTTTAGGTAATATTCGGCATTTTAGGTCAAGTTTCAGTGGACGTAAGAGAGGAGCTTTTCCAGTCGTTACTTTCAGACAACAGACAATCATTTTCATTTGAGAATCTCCACCAAGTGTTCATAATTGATTTTAATTCAGGTTTATTGTAAACACCATAGCAGTTTGTCTTGCAGCAATAAAGATTTTTTGTATTTATTTTTAAATGGCACATATTTGCTAGGGCAATTTGATGGGCATGCCAGTTAAGAAAGATTTTCTTTTTCGCTAAGGATGTCCAAGTAGTATAAATTTACTTACTTCTTTAGTAACAGAATAAGTGTGAAAATTTATATGTAACGCATTGTCATCCATTAAATTAATTTTAGCAATTCATTGATTAACAAAAAAACTAACTATAAGTAATAATGGTAAATTTATTGGTCTTTTTTTAAATTCAGTGTCATTTTTGTCCACCGCTGTGGCTCAGAGGATGCGTTCGCTCCTCTCACGCATCAGGCCCGGGTTTGAATCCTGGTCGGGGTTATTCCTCACCTGTGAGACAAATGTCGAGTAACTTTAGGCCCTTGTGGTCCCTAGATATCACCTGCCCTTCATTGTCATCTTCATCCCCATCCTCGCCTTATTCTGAGAGAGAGAGAGAGAGAGAGAGAGAGAGAGAGAGAGAGAGAGTGTAAGTGTGTGTGTGTGTGAATGGTGTGTCTCGTCCTGTATTCGTATTGTCCCGGAGGTGGCCCCGGCATTGGGCCGATCACTCATCCGGGGAGGCCCTCCATGTCCTTGTCTGGTCAAAAAAGTATGTATGTGATCCGAAGATAATCCCTCTCCCGAAAGGTCGCGGCCCTGTAAGGCCCGGGCGGCTTGGGTCGCTTAAATGCTAAAAGGGGGAGGTAAAACTACGACAAAGAAAGAAAGAAAGAAAGAAAGAAATGCATTTTTCATTTTGCATTTTTTCACTATTTTGTGGTCATTAAATGCGTTGCCCTAGTAATAAGTAATTAGTTACTGCAGATTCTTGTGGACACAAAGGTGGGAGCGCATTATCACAATTCGGGAAGATAATGAACTGGAGAATTTGAAATACTCTTGAAGCGCATGACATCACAACCACAGTCATCAAGATGTGTTATTAACCCCTTCCTAAAGTTTGAGTTCCGCGGGCAGAAATTCATTTCAAGAGGAATGCAGTAGTTAGGTTCAAACACTGGGTACAGTGAGGACTGCTAACAAAGAGGAAGTTACTGTGCACGGGTGGGGGGCAGGGGGTCCGGACCCCCCGAATCAAAACCTAAAATTCTATTTTTGTAGTAGATTAGTGCTGTAGTTATTTAAGCTCCATTTTGTCAAATATTTAATTACTTTATTTATTAATATAATATTGAATTTGTTTATTAAGCCCTATTATTTCCAATGTTCCATATGTTATTTAACTTTTCTTTAATCTTTTCTGTCATCGTTTTATTGATGCTGCATAGACATTGTCAACTTGTAGATAAATCCTAATCGTGGCCTCTAGATCAGTGGTTCCCAAACTTATCAGTCCGCGGACCCTTGAAAAAAATTAAAATTTCGCGGACCCCTCTGGGTTTTGAAGTAAAAAAAAACTAAATAAATACTTTGATTCAAATGTATGAAATTCAATAGACAAAATAACAATATCAATGGTAACAAACAGAGTTTACTCCTTAATGTGAAAAGTGAAGCTGCTTTTGATTAATTAGCTCTGCAATGTTAGGTTTAATGTCTGATAATTTCAATATTAAGTCACTTTCAACTTCAAGTACAACATAACCACTATTAAAGCCAAAAATGTTTTAGGTTTTAACATTTGATTAACAGAAGATATGTAATTAGAAAAAATTACGGGATATCCTATTTCTTCTTAAACAGCCTGCGGACCCCCTGAAACACCATCGCGGACCCCACTTTGGGAACCACTGCTCTAGATTATAGAAATGCATTTTTATTAGGTCATTTTTGTCATTTTATGCTATTTTAAATTTTTAGGGCATTTATTTCAATTCTTCGTCATTATTTTGTAATTTTCATGCATTTACATTGAGTATATTCTTATACATTTAAATAAATTACTAGGTTATTATAATGCAACATTTTTGTAGGATCTACTTAAAAAAGAATTTTCTTACTTTTCTTATCAAATGCTTCAATCAAGAACAAAGAACAAAGTTTTTAGACCTACACTATCCTTTCTGCTTTTACAGTTTTTACAATAATGTACAAATTAACCCATAGCTTTGTGTACACAATAATAATTTTTTATAAATAAGATATCAGTTTTTAGGTCATTCTTTATCATTATTAAGTCTTTTGTATCAAATTTAGGGCCACTTTATAGGTCATTTTTCAAACAATTTTAGGTCATCAGCAGGGCCCGGATTCTGATGACCTAAAATTGTGTGAAAAATGACCTATAAAATGACCCTAAATTTTAAAGAAAATGACTTAATAATTATAAAAAATGACCTAACAATTGATATCTTATTTATAAAAATTATTATTGTACACACAAGGTTATAGAATAGTTTCTAAATAATTGTAAAAACGGTAAATAACTGTAATGTTGTGAATGTTCTTTTCTCACGGAAATTTATACTGGCACTGAGTCACTGGTGAGTCAAAATTCGGGAAATCCTTTTGTGGTCTGCCGGATTATATTGTTGTTTATTGAGGGTAAACAGTAATTTGCACTCTCAAATCGAAGTAGGTGGCAGACTCTGGTGTCAAGTCAATCTAATAACAATAGTAATATAACACAAGATTTTGGCGTTTCTTTGATTCTAATTTCCGACTGAGACATGTCAACACTTTAACGCCGAATTTTTCCTTCTTGCATTAAACAAACACTTCAAAAACAGCACCGCTAGCGACGAGAAAAAATTGAATACAGTCAATGTAAATACATGAAAATGACTAAATAAGGAAGCAAATGACACAAAAATGACAAAATAATGACCTAAAATTGAAAAAAAAAATGCCCTAAAAATATAAAATTGCATAAAATGACAAAAAATGACCTAATAAAAATGCATTTCTATAATCTAGAGGCCATGATTAGGATTTATCCACAAGTTGGCAATGTCTATGCAGCATCAATAAAAATATGACATGTCATTAGAATCCGGGCCCTGGTCATCAGAATCGTGGCCCTGATTATAACTTTGGTAACGATTTCTTGTTAAAGTTGACATGTCTTACAGTGTAGTAAACAATTTTTCTAACTAGTTTTTCATTAGTTCATTAATTATACCATACCCCCAACCCCCCCCCCCTTCCCGCACTTCCGACTCTCCACGAAATTATTTTCTGGCTATGCCACTGATTTAGTGGCTAATGAAGAGAGTATCACAGGTATTATTTCCCTGGTTCGATCAGGTAAGTCTGTTTTTTACAGTTTCCACCCTCCGCATCGCGTGAACCCTTAGTGAAATATGCCGATGGTGAAGGGGGAAAGATGCCAAACAATTTGCACCAAACAAAGTTTTGGATGCCCGAATCGTCAGCTATGTATTGGTTCTAGACGAATACTATTAAAGTGTATCGATAATTATCTAATTAAGATTCTGTTTTGTAACTAACTAGGAGGTGCCCGTGGCTTCGCCCACGATAATTCATTTAAAAATTGAAAATTAAGAGTATAATAATTATTAAAGCATTATATTTATTAACACTTGCACGCGAATCATTCATAAACTAAGCCATTAATAATATTAATGAAACAGCTAAAATTCCGGTTTCAGAGTACATTCTAAAAATTAGAAAGCGCCCCCTGGGAAAACTATAACAGAATCGATTATGCAGTTCCAAAGAAACCTGTGAACACTTAATACGTATTGTTTCTCAACTGTTTATTGACATGAATATGATGTGAATTTTATTTTATCAATTCAGTGTAATTTTCAGAAATTATATAATGTTTCAAGGGAAGGAATGGTTTGTTTGGATTATTATCAGAAATATTTCAAGAGTTAAACCATCAATATTTTACTGCTGGTGCCCCCGGTGCTTCGCCCGCCATGATTCATTGACTCCAGGTTTTTTAAGAAATTTACACTGGTAGATTATTAAAAATGTTTGTGGTTCAGAGCTATGAAAATTGTAAGGAAAAAAAAATTTGTTCATTGTGTTCATTTCACTTAGGCCTTATATAATAGCGGTTTACCTAATTTTGTAGTCGTCATGAAAGTTTACACTGCGAGAGACGAACATCGCCGAGTATACCCGATGTCTCAGGAAGCGGGCGAGCGAGCAAGCACGCTATTTAGGGCCATTGAATTGTATAAGAGTAGATTACAACGTGGACGAAACACTTCGAGAGGAATTTGGGTGACATCTTCAGAAGAACATTTATAGTTCTTATTGGTACCCCTAAAAGTATTCGTTATGCAAGCGTGAGTGTAAGTTGTCACAAATGTAGGCCTACAGGTTATAGGAGGACATATTAATGTTATACTGGTGTTACTTAGGCACCATTGTAATCATTTAGTAACAAGAAACTACTTATCCGAATATAACCTCAGATTTATTTCTTAAACAAAAATAATAATAATACACCTATAATAACAGTACTATTAATAAAATCAGGTAAACTGATGTAACGAAGTGCCAGTATGCTTTTGTTTAATCAGTAAAAAGTTAATTGGAATTATGATTTGCAGAGAATAAGTTATTTTTGTTATCGATTTCCGAGTTAAGCTTCAGTTCGATTCATTAATCAGGACTTACGGAAGAACAAAGGTCTAAAGTTTGATACTCAACCTTAATTCAAACTAGTATACACTGAAATAAGACATTCTTAAAATAATTATGTCAACATTTCACAAAATACACTGGCGAAGAACTCCACTTAATGTATGTAGGCCTAATTATTTCAGAGTTTATATCTTCTGTATATAACAGTATTCAACTTGATGAAAACTTGAACGAAATATACACTGAATAGTTTGATAATTAATTCTTCCAATTTACTTCGTTATTATGACCGTATGTCTCAGCTTAAATGCGAAGGAATGTGTCATGGCTAACTATTCCAAAGCCGTATAATGAAGTATGTAAAACGATATGTTGTCAGGATAACAGATTTGCATTTCTTAAATTCTTAATAATATATTACCATAAAATAGGCACTAAATTGGGCATTACTCCGATACCGGTCAACCGATTATATCCAATATCAATAGACGTCTTCCCATGGACATTATAAATGCGTATATAAAGTTTCAAGAAAATCCCATAAAAAGTATAGACACTAAATTAGGTTTTACTCCGGTACCGGTCAACCGATTTGGTCCAAATTCAATACGTTACTTTTCATGGATGTCATAAATGAGTGTACCAAGTTTCATGAAACATGATAATGCGTGTTTGAGATATGGCGCCTTTCTATTATAATCTATTAAAATAGGCACTAAATTGGACAATACTCCGGGACCGGTGAATCGATTTGGTTCAATATCAATAAGGATCTTCCCGTGAACGTTATAAATGCGTACAGCAAGTTTCATGAAAATCCGATAAAGCGTATTTGAGTTATGGCGCGTACAGACACACGGACAGACAGACAGACGGACAGACATTTTCCCGTTCCCCACACAATCTCATATAGTACCATACTGGCACTTAATAACAATTACTTCTTTCCCTGAGCTTTCCTCCCCGTTGTAATTGCATGAACGCGGCCTACGCCGCCCGGGCCTTACAGGACTGCGACCCGTTGAGATAGGGAGTTTCTATGGATGACATAAAACTCTATTGACCTGACAAGGACATGGAGGGCCTCAAAACATGTAAACAGCTTCACAACACGCTCTCAAATCTATGGCTAGTTATCCCACAAACGGTAATACAGATTTATATCTCCGTAAATATAAATATACCCTTACTCAGAGAGATTTTTAATATACATGCATTCAACTTTTCAATAACATCCCTTTTCTGTCCTGACATTCAGGAGAAGGTTTCAACACCACTGAGATCTGACCCTTTGTATTCCGTTGACAAATTTTATAATTGAGTGTCTATTAACGGTGCTTTTGACAACAGAATTGGCCAAATTATTCCATTCATCCGTCCATCCGGTCAGAGGCGTAGGGAAGGGGGTGTCCAGGGGGTCTGAACCTCCCCCGAAATCAAAAGCTGCAATTCTATTTCAGTTATTTAATATCTATTTTGTATAATATTTTATTTAATAATAAAATGATGAACTTGTAAACATAAACCTATTATTTCCATTGTTCCGTGTGCTATTTAACTTCTCTTATAAATAGTAGGCCTAATAAGTGTTATAACTTAGGTAACGATTTCTTGTTTAAGTTGGCATGCTTTAGAGTATAGTAAACAAATTTGCTAACAAGTTTTTCAGTGACTATTCCACTCATACGCCGCGTGTTTGATATTGACCAATGGCGTTTAGCAATTCCTCGGATATAGACCAATCACGATCGTTTATCTTATAAAATGCTTGATATTAGTATGAGGATAAGATTTTAACTGATAAATCAACAGCTCATTACTGGACACGTAAGCATCAGTGTGCAGTGATTAATAAGTCACATGCTGTCATTTAAGCATCACGAAAACAAATTATTTTATACAACATAACTTGTTTGGAAATTGAAATAATAGAAATGTACATTGATTAAAAACACGATTTCGATTCGATACAAGCCAGTTTGCGTGTTTTTATTATTTTCTGCTGTTAGCTTACCTGAATGAAGTTAACTATGTCTTACATGCACCATTGGTAGCACTGGTCAACCCATGGTAAGTCGAATCGATTCATGGATGGTTGATTCATAATATGCTATGATTTCACAGCTGTTAGTTTTGTTTTTTATACAACAAAGCACGAAAGTAATTATTATTTATATAATCCGTTACATTTTATTCATGGAATAGTCTTAATAAATCCAAATCGTAAACTCTCGTGGGATTACCTATGTTAAAATAGCGTAAAATGAGGTTTTCATAAGTTCAGTATTTAAATATTTTCCGGTGGTGAGCCCCCAACCCCCCTGGAACATTCGACCCTCCCCAAAATTATTTTCTGGCTACGCCACTGTTATCCGTCCGTCTATCCATCCATCTATCCGTCCATCATCTTCTTGCAGGAAGAAACATCATTGAAAACTTTTTAGAATTTTCACCCTAAATGAGTTATGAAATCAGATGGCGGGACAGGCTGAGAACTTCAGGGAGGATCTAAGTAAGTATTAAGCTGCGTCTCCATTGATATACATTTAACACCAACATGTCAATATTAACAAGTTGATATTGACATGTATATTGCAATTTCGCGTTCCAATTAACTTGACATGCAAACGCAGCGTGTTGCACTTAACATTTTCAGATGTTAATTTGTTTTCCGGAGAATATGGACAACATGCCAAGTCAATTGACTAGTCGGTCAATATCAGCTTTGTTCCGGGAATTTCCGGGAAACGAAAAGCGATCGCCAGCTTTGGTCCGGGAATTTCCGTATAAACAAAAAGCAGTCGACAGCTTCCTCAATATTGCCGGCATCCATTTTGTATTATGTGAGTATTTGGTATATCAGTGTTCTCAATAGTATTGCATCTACTTTTAAAATTATTTTTTATGACATACTCCATTGTTGAAAAATGTGATAGTTATTTTGAAAAGATCAAGACATCTGTACAAAACTAGTATTTAAGAAAGTCATAGACAGTTAACAAGAAGATAATAACGAGTATATAAAATTACTCTCATTTTGTAATGTTGGCTGCCCTCTTCAGAGGCGTTTTCTTTTTTAATGTTATTCATTTCTGTTCGTAACCGGGCCAACACATGTTAACCTATAACATTGTAGTGGAGACAGTTGATAATTGGCAAACCACTTGACTTGTATACATGAACAAGTTGATGATAAACATTTAACATATGTTAACTGCAACATGTTGGTGTTAAATGTATATCACTGGAGACGCAGCTATGAAACCCAAATATGTTTAAAATAGTGCCATGCAATGCTTAAAGTTTCAGACTGAGAGATTGGAAATGAGGAATTATTATTTTTCAATATTACCTTTAGTCTTGCAATTGATAAGAATGAAAACTTGAATAAATTGATACTCAACTGTCTTCGTTATTATTCTGTAGCAGTCCTACCAACTTCATTGGATTCTAATATTCCAACATACAGGCAGATCGTTAAAGCAATTTGTGTGCCGTCTTGAATTTGAATGTGACCTCATCACGTGACCTGCTATCTTAACAATGCTCTTACTGGTAATATGGCAAATATCACGTTACTCTAGTAATCAGAGAACAAGTTACTGAATGACAGTGTTTTTAATTGGCTGCACAACTGTACTAAACTCTGATAACGGCAACTAAATTGAACTTCTGACAACAGAATCGATATACAGTGAACGCCGCTTAATGTAATCGGGGATGATGTTATCAATCGGGTAATGTTATCACTTTTATGAAGTCGCGTATGGATTAATACTAATACATTGAACAACTCTGTTTATTGTGATCAAAGATTCGGTTTATGTTATCACATTTTCCGTTTTGCGACTTTATTTTAAAGTATTTTCAAATTTCGTTTTTAAGGGTTTCGTTTCTAACTCAACTGTATTGTGTTGTATTGGAGGTTGCTGTTACCAGCTCACAGGATGACCAGTTCGAGGATGTGGCATTACATAACTTTCTCTTTTAAGCAATAAAGCATGTTTCACCCCACAGTTAATCTGCAGCTTTTGAGTTATGAAGATAAGAGTGTTGACATACAGTGATGGCTAGTGTAAAATGAAAATACTTGAACATACAGGCGTTAGATGTTTTGCTACGCGGTGTTCACCACAGATCAGTATAGACTTCCAAAAGCTCTTGTAACTCGTAACTGAGTATGGAGTATTGGTCAATTAACTCCTAAAGGAAAGTAAAAATAATTTAAAACTTTGTTACTGGTTGAAAAAATAGTTACTTGCGGTCAATTGCTGTGTTAGCCTAGGAGTGGTTCAATGATTCACAGTTACGTATTATTACATTAGTAACTATTTTTAATTCTATTTTGTAGTGTATTATCTTATATATGAATAATAACCTTTATTTCATTCCTTCGGCTACTGTTATCAATCGGTTAATATTATCAGAATAGCTGCGTCCCGAAGTGATTCCAATAAGTGGCGTGCACTGTACCACAAAAAAGCGACGTATCTCTCTTTCTCCCTTAGTATAATCTCTCGCTGACCGGTCCACGCTTTCCAGGCCTCTGGATCATAAATATACTTTTTTGACCAGTGGAAGACATGGGGATCAGTCCAATGCAAGGGCCACCCCCTAGACAAAACGAGCACACCAGCCACAGGCATATGTCAAATAAGGCGCAGGTGATATGTAGGTGATAAAGACGGCCAGAAGGGCCTAAAGTTAACCGATAGGTGAGGAGAAATCCCAGAACAAAACCATCTAGGTAACATGTCCCGTCCGGGTATCGAACCCAGGTCACTTGCGCCACCGGACTACACTTAGGCCTATATTAACAAATAATTTTGTCCTCCTGATTCTCCCGATGCATGCTAGGAGCTACTGTGAGTATCCGAAAAAATACAACTATACTCTTACTTACTTTTACTTATAATTTATCAAACTAAAACTGTAATGAAAGTATTATCATAGGAAGTCCCACGAGAGTTTATGAGTTTATCAACAGATTCGTAGCAGGAGCAAATTTATCTGATGAAACTCGTAAATTCGAGTTATTTAATAAGACTATTCCATGAATAAAATGTAACGGATTATACAAATAATAATTACTTTCGTGCTTTGTTACATCAAAACAAAACTAACAGCTGAGAGATCACGGCATACTATGAATAAACCATCCATGAATCGATTCGAGTCACCATGTTGCGACTAGTGCTACCAATGGTGCATGTAATACATAGTTAACAAAATTCAGTGAAGCTAACAGCAGAAGAGAATAAAAGCACACCAACTGGCTTGCAGCGAATCGAAGTTGTGTTTTTAAATAAAGCAAATTTATATTATTTCCTTATGTTGTATAAAATAATGTATTTTTATTGTGTTCTCTGGCAACATGTGACTTATCAGTCACTGCACTTTTATAGAGTAAAATTACTCCCACAACGTCTCTGGCCTTGAAGACTAACCCAGCCAGCGAGCTTCTCGTTACGTCTCGTTACCAAGATGCGCGAATTCGCTGCGCGTAAGATCAGTAAGCTACCGCTGGGCAGAGAGTAAAGATCATGCTGCTGTAATAGTTGAGTGGAGGGATAATGCCGCAGAGACAGACAGAGACAGACAACACGTGGAGTGCGATAGCCAATCAGGGTGCAGCTACCTCCCCTAGGAGGGAGCTCTACGAACGGAGAGACTCGCTCCTAAGGTATATACGTAAAAACCCAGAGACTTTGTGGAGATAATCCTACTCTACCTGTATTTCCAGTAACCAGCTGACATTTTATCAGATAAAATCGCATCATAGTGTTAATAGAAAGCATTTTATAAGATAAACGATCATGAATGGTCTATATCCGAGGAATTTCTAAACGTTATTGGCCAATATCAAACATGCGGCGTATGTGTGGAATAGTCACCTTAAAAACCTGGCCGTCCACCGCTGTGGCTCAGGGGATGCGTTCGCTCCTCTTACGCAGCGGACCCGGGTTCGATTCCTGGTCGGATGAGGTTTTTCCGGTGTTTTTCCTCACCTGTGAGACAAATGTCAGGTAACTCTAGGCCCTTGTGGTTCTCGAATATCATCTGGCCGCCAATAATATTTTCATCCCATCCTCGCCTTGTTCTGAGAGTGTGTGTGTGTGTGAATGGTGTCTCTCGTCCTATGGGTTCGTGTTGTCTCGGAGGTGGCCCCGGCATTGGGATGATCACTCATCCGGGGAGGCCCTCCGTGTCCTTGTCTTGTCAAAAAAGTATGTATGTGATCCAACGATAATCCCTCTCCCGACAGGTCGCGGCCCTGTAAGGCCCGGGCGGCTTGGGTCGCTTAAATCCTAAAAGGGAGAGGTAAAACTAAGATAAAGAAAGAAGAAAAAAACCCTCGTCTAATTAGTAGGCTATGTTGTACGTACAGTCGAACGAAAATACATCTAAAAGGAAGTAAGCTTTCTAATTCTCCCGAGGAAAATTTGTCCTGGGCGGAAATTGCCAAAGTTTCAAAGTTCGTTCAAAGATAAAAATAGATTATCTTATTTTCTCTTGCGGTGGATGCATTAGTCAGACGTAATTCTTTAATTAATTTGTCCTGTCTTTCTCATATGTATTGAGATCAAAAGAAATTACATTCTTCAAAGCTTGAGACGACAAAATCCACTAAAGTGAACGCCGCTTAATGTAATCTCGTATAATGTTTTCAATCGGGTAATGTTATCACTTTTATGAAGTCCCGTACGGATTAATACTAATACATTGATAAACGATGTTTATTGTGATCAAAGATTCTGTTTATGTTTTCACATTTTACTTTTTGCGGCTTTATTTCCAAGTACTGTACGTCATTCAAAATTTCGTTTTTAGATGTTTCGTTTCTAACTGAACTGTATTGTGTTGTACTGGAGGTAGCAATTTGTTCCCAGCTCACAGGATGACCAGTTCAAGAGGGTGGCATTACCTAACTTTCTCTTTTAAGCAATAAAACATGTTTCACCCCATAGTTAAGCTGCAACTTTTGATTTATGAAGATAACATTATTGAATGCAGTAATGGCTAGTGTAAATTGAAAAGACTTGAACAGACAGGCATTAGATGTTTTGAGAATATTATAGGAGAAAAATTCCTCCGACACTGGGACTTGAACCCAGGACCTTTAGTTATTCGCGTCAATACTCTACCAACTGAGCTAAGCCGGAGTTCAATTCACAGCGCCAGATGGAACCTCTCTCCTATGACTGATTGCCCTAATGGTCTACCTCATGGTGCTGTGAATTGAACTCCGGTTTCGCTCAGTTGGTAGAGCATTGGCGCGAATAGCCAAAGGTCCTGGGTTCAAGTCCCAGTGTCGGAGGAATTTTTCTCCTATAATATTCTCATGTAGTGTCCAACAGAGACAATAATCTGTGGCTCATGAATGCTTATATATCTATCTTGAATGTTAACTGTACAATAACAGTGGGAGCCCGGTCACAAAAATCACTACTTAGTGTGCCTCACAGTACTGCATATGACATAACTTGTCTGTCTGTGAGGTAGACCATTAGGGCAATCAGTCATAGGAGAGAAGTTCCATCTGGCGCTGTGAATTGAGCTCCGGCTTAGCTCAGTTGGTAGAGCATTGGCGCGAATAGCCAAAGGTCCTGGGTTCAAGTCCCAGTGTCGGAGGAATTTTTCTCCTATAATATTCTCATGTAATGTCCAACGGAGACAATAATACGTGGTTCATGAATGGTTATATATTAGATGTTTTGCTACGCGGTGTCCACCACAGATCAGTTATTGACTTCCAAAAACACTCTTAACTGAGTATGGAGTGTTGGTTAATGGACTACCATAGGAAAGTACAAATATTTAAAAAAATGGTTATTGGTTGAAAAAATAGTTGTTTGCAGTCTATTCCTGTATTAGCCTATGAGTGGTCCAATGATTCATAGTTACGTATTATTTTATGAATAAATAATTTAAATTCTGTTTTGTAGTGTATTATCTTATATATGAATAAATAACCTTCATTTAATTCCTTCGGCTTCTGTTATTAATCGGTTATTATTATCAGATTAGCTGAATCCCGAAGTGATCACAATAAGCGGCGTGCACTGTACTTGAGACAGAAGTGTAGATGTTTATATTCTGAGGTAAGGCCAATACTTTGAATGTATTGGGCTTCTGCATGAAAACTTTTTAAAACTTGGCGGAGTTTCAAGTAAGTCGAATCTAACTCGAATAACTTCTACATTCAACTTAGAGTAGTTAGTAAGAATTACAATAATGACTTAAATTCCCATTCAACATTACAGTATAACCTCTCCATCTTACAAACATGACAAACTTTATGATAAGGGCTCGGTCTAGGGTACCCAAGTGGAGAAAGTTAAGATTGCACGGACCATTGGTTTGTGCAGGTTGAGGCGAGTTTGAGATGGAGCGTCACATGTAAACATTCAGTCACATAAACATGTTTTTTTTTTTCCTTCTCGTGATATGTCTGTCCCACAATACTTCATACTTCCAGAGTTTTGAAGTAAAACTTCTTTAGTGGCGGTAGAGGGTAAATCGGGAAAATTAGTCACACTGAAACCGTCACAAAATCAGTCACAATCAGTCACACTAAAACCGTCACGAAATCAGTCACACTCAAAACCGAACGAAATTACTTACTTGTTTCGGTCCGGACTGCACAGAAAACAATCAACTCATTGATTAGGAGTAATCAAAGGAAATTTTTCAGACCTTACTTCCTCAATGGCAATAGACAATTCCTAAGCAATCTAAAGGTATATTATCTATTTTATGGAACCCGGAGGTTCATTACCGCGCAAATCCAAAATTAAAAATTAAAAAATACAAATTTCAAAAATTTAAAAGAAACAAAATTAAAAATTAAAACATCCAAAATAAAAAATTAAATAAATAATAAATTCCAAAATTTAAAAATAAAAAGATTAAAAATTAAAAAATTGAAAATACCAAAATTGAAAAATCTAAAAATCCAAAGTTAAAAAAAAATAAAAATTCAAAGAATCAAAATTTAAAAAATCAAAATTAAAAAATTGAAAGATCCAAAATTAAAAAATCCAAAAATCCAAAATTAAAAAAATTAAAAATCCAAAATTAAAAAATACAAATTTCCAAAATTAAAAAAATTATAAATTATAATATCGAAAAATCAAAAATTTTTAAATAATAAAATAAAAAATTTAAAAATAAAAAATTAAAAAATTTAAAAAATAAAAAAATAAACAATTCAAAGATCGAAAATTTAAAAAATTCAAAGATCCAAAATTAAAAAGTCCAAAATAAAAAATTTAAAAAGTTCAAAAACCCAATATTAAAAAGCCTAATAATGCAAAATTGAAAAAATCCAATAATAAAAAATTGAAAAAATAAAATAAAGTTTTACTTCTATCGCGTGGCGTTCCACGCACTCTTTTTTTTTTTCTATTCTGAATTTCTTTCTCCATTCCACCATCTTTATGATTCGTTATGCATAAATATTTGTAGTTCTCTTTGTTTCTAATAAGTACTTTATTATTTCACGTTAAATCTTGAGTACCTCCCATCTCTTCTCTACCCAGGTATATATATAAAAGTCTTTGTCCTGACTGACTGACTGACTGACTGACTGACTGACTGACAGAGAATCATAATGTAGGTGCTCACTAAGAAAGGATTTTGAAAATTTGATATTTGAAATGCCAAAAATCAAATGTTTTAGAGGAGACGTAATACCTTTTTGCATAGAATTATCAAGTCCAAATCACATTCCATGACAACAGTGTATTGTTGGCAGTGGTCACGGATAGGTTTGGAAATAAATGAAACGGGATTTTGACGAATTAGTGAAGCTATCAATATAATAAATATTGAAGAATGAAATCCACGAAAATAATTCACAATGTGCTGCCCTGGACACAGAAAATACCATACGAGGTATGGTAATATGTATATTATTATATCGCAGGTTCTGAGGGAGGGAAGTATGAAAGTGATATTGAATTTATTTTTAATTTTATCCCCGAAACGGTTCTATGGTAACATGAGAGTGAGAAATAAAAGATTCCGCAAAGACTATACAATTTTATGTTCCGGAATTTGTTTCTTCTTATTTCAACTTCTACTAGGCTTGGTGTGTAGAACCGATTGGATGCATACTTTTACATCCTCTATGAGCCATAAAAAACTATATCAAGCGTTTTCTGATCGAATAGTTTGAATGTGGTAAGTCGTTCTCCTTCACTTCAAATTCTAAATACCTACATAAGGACCTATAATTTGAAAATCGAAAATCTTTCATAAGTTTATTCCCAATTACAAAATACGACGCCGGGCCTTTTTAGCTAGTGCACTTATATTTTGTTTTTACCTGGTTGATTGTCAAACCACTCTTCTCATACTTATTTTTTATTTTTTTATTATTATTATCTTTTTGTTTTTTGTCTTAATAATGTCTATGTGTCTATGAAATTTTTACTTGTTTGGGGGTGGGGGGTTACGTCTGGGGTTATGTAAATAATAGAATATAGTTTTGTTTTTCAATTGGGTTTTTTATGGGGTAATAATTTAAGTGTATGCAGTGAGCACGTATGGTCGACACCGACCCGTGCGCCGGTTAATGTAAATAATGTGATTTATATGTGAGAATTTTTTTGTGAAAATAAATACACTACTACTACTACTACTCTGAAATCAATTTCCTTGTCATGAATTAAATATATTCATAATCTAGTGCCTTTATTATCTGGTCATCGGAAAAATGTAACGTATAGATGATATCATCTTCTATCGGTATTCCCATGGGTTTACAACTTTTTTTTTCCAACATGACTCCAAATAAATGTTGAATAATGTACCGTATGAGAAAGAGTGCATCCTTGTCTCAAACCTTTATTCACATCAAATGTTTATTTTATTTTTTTATTTTAACACGTGAGATTATTTCTTTGTACTCGCATATTTGTTTGTTTGCTTGTATTAAACCTTGATTATTAATTGTTTCATCTAAAGTCTGCCATAGTTTCACTAATGGAATACTATCATATGCTTTTGTTAGATCCATAAATACTATGTGCAGCTCTTGGTTCACCATCAATTTATTCTGTATTAACTGTTTCAAATAGAAGACGTTGTCCAGTGTACTTCTTCCTGCTCTAAAACCTGACTGTTCTTCTGCTTCCTTTCTGGAATATTTATTTCCAATCTGTTTTTCAATATTTTTCATACAATCTTCCTAGACTGAAATTGGTTTATGATTTGTAGGTTCTTTCTTATAAATTCTTGATATATATGCTACTTTCCAGTCACTTGGTGTATCTTTCCCCTGAATATCTTTTGTTTATAAATTTGCCAAAAATGTTCTTGCAGTTTTTCTGTTCCACATTTTACCAGTTCCCCTGGGATATTTCCTAGTCCACAGGCTTTCCCATTCCTTATCCTAACAATTGCTTCCTTCCCCTTTTCTTTTGTAATGACTTCTATGTCATTCTATGCTAGTGTTTCATGATCTTCAGATTCTTGAAGAAATTCTTTTCTATTTTCTGTCATTAGTTCCTTGTAAGATTTGAACCATTCCAATACTGAGATATTCTCCATGGTCTGTTTTCCAGTTGATTTTCTCAAATTCTTTAAAAATGTCCTTGCTTCTAAACTTGCTCTTCCTCCAATGTAACTATTTACTATTTGACAATTTTTCAAATCTTGACAAATCTTAGTATTGCCTTAGGCAAGTGTAGTAATAGTATATTGCGATACAAGTGCCGTAAGCGGTGCATACAGATCGAGGAAAGAGTTTTTCTATTTCCGAGATCCGTTATGCGCTTAGGGGACGAGTATTGCATGTTATTTTTTGCACGATGATTATTTATATCAATTAATTTATATTAATTGAGATATTAGCTGAAAATATTAAGTATATACATTACTAGCTTAAAAGACCCGGCGTCGCCCGGGTTTTTTAATTTGTAATTGGAAATGAACTTATGAAGGACTTTCGATTTTTAAATTCTAGGTCCTTATACAGATATTTATAATCTGAAATAGGAAGAACGACTTATTACACTCAAACTATTCCCTCAGAAAACGCTTGATATAGTTCTTTATGGCTCATAGAGCATGTAGAATTCTGCATCCTATCGCATGTACACAGCAAGCCTGGTAGGGGTTCATATAAGAAAAAACAGAAACTCCTGTAACATAAAATTGTAATATCGAGGCGGAAAATTTTATTTCTCACTCTCATGTTATCATAAAACTGTTTTAGGAATGAAATTAAACAGAAAGCAATATCACTTTCATACTTACCATAAACCCGTTTTGGGGATGAAATTAAACAGAAAGCATTATCACTTTCATACTTTTCTCTCCAAAAACCTGCGATATAATATAATAATATACACATTACCATACCTCGTTTTGTTTTCTCTATGTCCAGGGTAGAGAAAGTTATGTGATTCCATTATTTTAGTGGATTTCATTCTGTAATATTTATTTATAACATGAATTATTTTGATAACTTCTCTTATTTGTCAAAAGTGCATTTCATTTGTTTTTTCCAAGCCCACCTGATACCATTTGGCAACAATATATTCTGTGATTTGGAATTGATAATTCTATGTAAAAAGGGATTAAGTATTTTCAAGAACATTTAATTTTTGGCATTTAGAATCAGAATTTTTCAAAATCCTTTCTTAGTGAGCACCTACATTATGAAACGAAGGTACTGTCAAAATTCCAAGTCTCTACCTGTTATAGTTTAGGCTGTACGTTGATTCCTGTCATTCAGTCAATCAGTCAGTCAGTCATTCATTCAGTCAGTCAGGACAAAGCCTTTTATATATATAAGAGTTTGGAAATAGATGCTATATTTTAGAAAGTGATTCGCATGTGTTGGTTGTTATGGGGACTGAATATTTGTCCTGTTAAAGCCGCCACAGCAGGGAAGGCTCGGTTCCGGCTTTCGATAAAGGTTTGTATTATACCTAGGTAATGGTTTTACTTACGGCACGTGTGCTTTTTGTAATTTTTACAGGACTGAGATTTCTGTTGTTTTCATAGCAACTAGATTGCGTGTAGAAATGTCAAATGTCCACGGCAACAATATTCGTAAGTACCACTAATTAGTTACGTCGTGCAAAATAGTATATTGCGATACAAGTGCCGTAAGGCACGTTTACGGGTCGAGGAAACAGATTGAAAACCCGAGGCGCAGCCGAGGGTTTTTAAGTTTTCGAGACCCGTAAGCGCCTTTACGGCCCGTGTGTTGCATGCTATTTTTTTGCACGATGATTATTTATATCAATTTAATTATATTAATTGTGATATTACCTGAAAATATTATGTAAATACATTCTTGAAAATAGATGTTTATTTCAGAAAGTGATTCGCATGTGTTTGTTCTTATGGGAACCGAATATTTGTCCTGGGGGCCGTGCCCATAAAGGCTTGTATTATGAAGTGTATCGTAATGAATTATGACGTAGCGCTTGGACCGTAAGTAATTTAACCTCATCGCAACCGTCCTTAGCAACAAGACTGTGTGGGAATGTCAACTTAAACAAGCCATGTAAACAACGTTCGTAAGTACCACTTACTAGCTAAGGAGTGCAAAAACTATGTACCTTACTACCATTTTATGCACATCATCCAGACTGTACTGGAGAGTCTCTCTTCACAGTTTAGTACGAGGGTAGAAAATATATTTTCAGTCCGTGTCAGTGATTTGGTGACGTTAAAAGGATAATTGTGCTATGAATGAATTTCTAAAACGAACTTGACAATTACTAGAACTGTGTTATTGCGAGCTGTCCAATTGTATTCCACAAACCAATTAACATTGAATGTGACTCCGGGAGGATTTCCATCTCATTCAGACAATGCGAATAACCTCAATTAATGGATTGTTTTCATCTCGCTGATGGAGCTCACACTCCCCCTAGGACTACTCTTATATTACTGGTACCAATATGTTAAGCCTTTCTCTTGGTGGCTCAGCTGGATGCAACCTAGAGTCGCGGCTTATAGACGACTTCACAGATCCCCTAAGATTGACTTTGAAGGAAAGAGGTACTTCCAATGTTAATGTTGCTATATTTATGTACAGTCGGTCAAATAAAAAACGTCGAGCGGTATTTGATTAAGTATCACGAACGAGCATATGCGCATGTACAGGAAGACTTAAGGTTAGGTTCACACCTGCCTCTTGTCTCTCCATGTATTTTCTTGATTATTTAGTCAGTTTTGTTCCAAAACGAACATGTATAGAAGGCTGTGGCTATATGTCTCACATCCGCCATATTATTGGTTTGCAAATTCTTATAATATTAATAATTAATAAATTCGCAAGGAATATGATTATTCAAGGAGCATTTTTTAAAGATTTTATTTTATAATACCGGTACTTGTAGTGCAAAATCATTAACTTACGTTCAACTTCTGCAACCAATCTAGCATCGAAATACGCGGCCGGCCAGATCCACGTTTCCTATGAAAACTTCCGGTCGCATTATAGTGAAGTACCCACCTCTTTAAGAAATATGGAACCTTCTCGCTGCTTCAGAGGCCGAAAATTGCAGGTCAATTACAGCCCTAACTACACTTTCTCTCAAGGTAGCATTTGTATGTGGTGCGATGACACAAAGCAAAATGAATTATGACAATACATTAAGTTGAATATCGTGTGTTGCGCTTTCCGCGTTGTTCATTTCTTCCCTCCTGTCGCATGGCCTCATATGTTCCGAAAATGACCTGTATTTTATGTTTTTTATAGGAAACTTGTGAACTAATGCGTTGAAACTTTAACTGGTACCAATATGTTAAGCCTTTCTCTTGGTGGCTCAGCTGGATGCAACCTAGAGTCGGCTTTAAACAAGGACTAAGTCTGACTTTGAAGGGAAGTGGTAGGCCTACTTCCTATGTTAATGTTGCCATATTTAGATACACGTAACTAGAGAAATTACCCCACTCAAATTAGAAGAAATAATGATGATCGTGTGAGAACAATCCCGGAGTTTTTAGGTAGATTTCGAAGAAAAATCTACCTATTGTAATCGATACCATGCCATGATTTTCGAAAAATCAAATATTACCGGAATTACATAGATATAAAGAAGGTGTTGTAAACAATAAAATATTTACAGATTTTGGCACAAAAAAGGAATGTTGAGTACTTTTATATAAAAGGAGTTGTCTCTGCCGGGTGGTTTGAATGATGGCAATGTCCTCTAAACACCCTTTTCCATTACACCTACCGTATGCTGAATTGAAGGTTAGAGTGTGTAAAAGTATTTTCAGTATTTTATGAGAAATCGATTCAGTTGTTAAAATTTACGTGATGCCACCTGTACAGAAGAGATTTTTGTACAACGCAGGTTTTAAGTTAGAAGTGATTTATACTGATTCCATTGTACGAAACTAGAAAATAGTCCATGGTTTGCCACGGTTAAAATAATGCTTAAATAGGAAACTTAAAGGTCTAGAATGCTGAAGGCACTGCCAATACGAGGGGTATTCCGAAAGTAAGTTTCGTCAGTTTGTCACACGGACACTTTATTGACCCAAAAGCAATACAGCATGGCAGCATGACCTATACACCGTGCACTATTTTTCGACATAGTCGCCAGCGACATTGAGACATTTGTGGTAGCGTGCGATCAGTTTGAAGAACCCACTGTGGTAAAACTCGGTGCCCTGCGATGCAAGGAATTGGCGCACAGCCTGCTCCACCTCAGCTTCCTGACATTACTAAAGGTTCCATACAGACCATTTTGAGTGACAAATTGATGTTCCATAAGGTTTGTGCGAGATGGGTTCGTGGAGGCCGCACTTTGCGGGGACGGAAATCGGGAGATCAATTTCAAACAGCTCTATCTCGGACAATAAAAGGCTCAGCGGCTGCAGCAATGGCTCGTTTGAAAGAGGGGAGATAGCGGTACATGGCAGTGGGGCCAAATCTCTCGTGCCATCGTGAGCGGTACACTAATACCCGCGGGCACGCCAGTCTGCTGCGACTCGCTCTTCTACGGCACAGTGCGCCTGCGTCATGCCTCCTCCGCTGACGCCACTTCCGTCGTGGAACCAGCCACGGGTGGGGATTCGTCTGGCGTTTGTTTGGTTCCCCTGGTGAACACGCCGCTCCTGCCATACATTGACGAAACTTACTTTCGGAATACCCCTCGTACAATTACAAAAGTCAGTGCTGGCTTCATCAATTTTTATTTAAAATATTTCATCATATACTAATTTTTTTGTGAATACTGCATCAGAATAGTCAAGTAACTTCCTCTGTTCTGATGTGTTTTCCACCGTAACACTTACATCCTCCGAACGTCTTACTCTCGAAAATGCTGCATATAATCATTTACGCTTTTTCCTTTAGAATAAAATTCGTTCCTACCAGTACGTAGCTTTCAGAAATTAATTATATCGTAAGTTTTATGTAGTTCTAAAGCTACCTGTGAACAGTGATAATAATGATAATACGTATCGTTTCTCAACTGTTTGTTGACAGATCAATATGATGTGGATTTGATTGGAGAAATTCAGTGTAATTTTCAGAAATTATATAATTTTTCAAGGTAAGGAGTGGTTTGTTTGGGTTTTTATTGTCCGCGATACTTCCAGGGTTAGACTACCAATATATTTATAGCTGGTGCCCGCAGCTTCGCCCGCCATTATTAGTTGACTCCAGGATTTTTAAGAAATTTACACTGGCAGTTTATTAAAAATGTTTGTGGTTCAGAACTATGAAAATTGTAAGTAAAAATAAAATTAGAATATTTTTTCATTGTGTTCATTTCACTTAGGCCTTATATAATAAAGAAACATTTTTTCCTAATTTTGTACTCTTTGTGAAAGTTTAGACTGCGAGAGACGAACATCGCCGAGTATACCCGATATCTCATGAACTGAGGGAGCGAGTGAGCACACTATTTAGGGCTGTTTAGTTGTATAATTTGTTTATGCATTGAAGTATATTATTCCCCTTTGAAACTTTTCGTTTAGAATCACGATACATTTCTTTTCCTTTAAATTTCCATCCTAAAACCAAGGTCCGTCTTATGGTCCGGAGCGTCTTATAGTCCATAAAATACGGTAATTGGTACCCAGCTGGGCTTGTGGTTGGTTAAAAATGAGCTGATCCATGGAACAATTTGGACAAACTATGTGAGTACTCTACAACATGTAATACTTAATACTCTAGTTGTCAGCTCTCAAAATTATGTTTGGTTTAATTATTCAAAATTGTTTCGATTCTTGTTCTAAAATATTTCTAATTACTACCATAGCAGAATGATTTGAGGCATGCAATAGTTAACCGTTTATATTGGAGCTCGGATCCATTATATAGTCACACCGTAATTGTAAATATGATGGTCTATATTGTATATAGGTTTTTAGTAGTTTTTAATTATTTGGGCGTGATCTATATTGTATATAGTTTTATGGACAACTTATAAAGCCTAATATTTCGTTGCACAGAATTTCCGAGTTGACCAAATAATCGTATACAATTATTAATATGGTTTCATATTTTTGCAGTACGATGCTTAGCAATAGCTATTTATGTGCCAAGTACTGAAAATAATGCTTTAGCGGACGAATCTAGTACAGAGCCATTTCATAAAATATGGGAATTTTTCCCTTAAAGAGAGAAGTTATAAAATTATTGTAATTGGGTGGTCAAAAATAAGTTTAAAACCTCAAATTCTCTGAATATTAAGGACTTAGGTGTATCTGAAGTGGTTTCATGTGTAAAATCTGTCGATTTACTTATTTATTGCGTTGAGTTACTTTTTTGCCATTTTTAGCATGATTTTAACACTCTTTAATACCAAATAGTCAAGAGTAATTAGCTATATCCATTTTCATTTGAGAAAATATACATCTTAAGGTACAATTTGGTAGAAGATTAACTTCAAAATAAATATTGTTGTTAATTACTATGTAAAATAACAAAGAAGTGAATTTTTGTCCCACCCGTAATGGTGATAGTTTTGTTAAATTATTATTGATGAGTTAAATAAATGTTCTGACAACCTGGAAACAGTTTATAATTTGTATTTAATACCTCATACCTTCATTAATAACAACATTAAGATCCTAACAGTAATAGCAGAACAGCAAATGAACTTTTGTTTTGCATCATTAAAATCAGTGTCCAAATTATGTCCCACCCATAATAGATTTTGAAAAACAATTTTAAAATATTTAAAACAATTTTTAAATATTTAAAATAAATTTTAACTAATGCTTTGCATGTAGTGTGGAGGAGAAGGCATTGTAAATTTTACAGAATGTGAAGAACCAATTCTAGTTCATTATTTATGATATGTAATAAACAAAAATAGTTTTTATAATTTGTTAGAATGTCCACCCGTAATTATGAAATGGCTGTACAGCAGAAATACTGGATGAGTCCGATAAAGTTTTTGTTTATGCGGTACATACAATATTTTTTTAGTAAAAGCTCTCTAAATTGCCTGAAATGAAACAAGCATACCGTATAATTAGTTATAATGAAAGGTGTAGTCAGCCATTTGTTAATGTCATATTTCACAGCCACCTAAATCGCAGAACAACAATGAGCCGTATGTACCAATACGAAATGCGGTATAGATGCATTATATATGAGTAGCTTTTTGTAAACATTAATGCATATGATCTAGTATTTATGAAAAGCTTGTGGAAATATGAATGTTAATCGCGAGGAAATTTCAATCCAATCCAGAAACATTGAATTGGAGCTGATGGCAGCAACATCATGACTATGAGAAGGAATATATTGCAAACAATCCATGGTAAGCAATGTTTCTCTTGTGAATGAAGATATGAAAAGTTGCTGGCTTTTATTTGTTGTTAGGCTATATGATGAAGAAGACTACCGTTTTTGTGAAAAAAAACCCCTGGTAAAGTTTCTGATTATCATAAGGAAACATGTTGGCTTAAATTTCTTGATTTTTAAAGTTGGTGTGATTGGTCAATGCCATCTGGATTTTGTTTATAGATTGCCATGACGACTTTAAGTACTAGGCTGATAAAACTGCATTCTGAATGCAGTTTTATGCAATTTTAACGGCCTTTGTTGCTAAAATGCAATTTTTCGGAGTGTTACCAGTCCGACAAGCAGCTGTTTTAGAGATCGTAGACTAAAAATATATATTTATTGTGAGTTCTAAAGGTTCTGCTCAGGTTTAAAAAGATGAATTATTGCAGCAATTCCCCAGGTTACGTAAGGTCAGTTGGCTAGTATAGAATGACTATGCGAGAGATAACCCCTTTCATGCTCGGCAACAAAGTATTTCGATGTTCTGAGTTCAGCGGCCTTTATATAAGTATGGAATGTTATTCAATCATACTATAGACTACTCTTCAATATTCATTCTGGTGTTATGGTATGTTTGAAACAGAATAATTATATAACACAGCGTTTCTCAATCTTTTTGAACCCGATGACCTCTAAAATTAATAACAAATTTTACTGACCCCTAATTTTACATCCCATTTTTAAAAGAAGGCCTACATCCTTAATATTTTGGGTATTAATTATAGGTCATTATAATAAAATATGTTAAAAAAATTTACTTCTTTACGTTCCACTTGCTTTATATTTTTTTAATTATGTCTGCGGACCATCTGCAACCATCTTCCCGGACCACCAGTGGTCCGCGCACCATAGGTTGATATACGCCGGTATAACATAGGCCTATTTTTACATCGAATTTCTTAAATAACTAGAAGTTCTTGTTTCTATATTATGCCATTTGATCTGCTTAAATTGATATTACGAATTCCAGGCTCTCCCACAGATCACGGAATATGTTCTCCGATTTTGGTGTACCCAGTCACTCACCTTCCTTTCTTATATTCATGGGGTACTCACCTGAAAAGAAAGAGAACTTAATTTAGTCTTTAGTCAGAATGGTAGTTTCGCAATTAGCTTTTGTGTAGTTCATAGATTGAGAATTTATACATAATTGAAATTCTTCTGTGATACATACCAAGTATTACCCAGATCAACAGCCATTTTGGTGCCTTAGAATTTATACTTTTTTTTTTTGGTATATTTAGCTCGCTGATGCCAAATGTGCCATTAGTTTTGCCCCATCAGCTTTAGTTTGTGAGATATGGTATTACCATTATGCATATTATCCCATTTTACGTTTGATATAAATAAAAAACAGTGCCTATTTTTAGCTTCTAAATCATGTGAAGAAAAAAAGCAACACACTAACATTACATTAACATTACAATAAAAACATAACATGGGGTCTGTCAAAAAAATTATATTACCACATACTGTACGGTCGTTTATGACTTATGAGCTGTCAGTTAGAGGGCCAAAAAATAATCCAGCTTTTAGTTATACTGTACTTCGTGCAGTTTTCGTCCTACGTGTCCAAAGTATGGTCAAGAACCTTCACTTGCTATGTTATCAAGTAAGATTTTGTTTCTCGAGACTAAGAGTTCACGAATAAAATCTATAAAAAAAAAGTAGAGCTGGTAGAGAAAAACTGTTTACATATTTGGAATAAGCACACTAAATATAGCCAAAACATCTGAGACACCAATCAAAAGTTCTTTTTTGTTGGGCAGTGTTATCATTATTATATTGTTAATTCTTTAAGTCACACCAACGTAGCATCGCTCAATTAGTAAATAACAATACCTTTGTAGATTTTGCTTTAACTTAAATTTTTATTTTGATCATGTTATAGCAGCTTGTTTTGTATTATGAACCTTTAAAGTACTGTATTTCTTACGAACACTTTTTATAGGCCTATCTTATTAATTATCCTGTGATTCTTCTATAAAATTCTATCTATTAATAATATTGGTTAAATTAAAATGTCATTAATTTTTCCCTAATTTCAACAAATATTTGAATTTGTAGGCCTATATTCTGTACATGTAGTTTACTAAAATCGATGTAATGATTTATCTCTATATATATAAAAGGCTTTGTCCTGACTGACTGAATGAATGACTGACTGACTGATTGACTGAATGACACGAATCAACGTACAGCTTAAACTATAACAGGTAGAGACTTGGAATTGACAGTACCTTCGTTTCATAATGTAGGTGCTCACTAAGAAAGGATTTTGAAAAATTCTGATTCTAAATGCCAAAAATTAAATGTTTTTGAAAATACTTAATCCCTTTTTACATAGAATTATCAATTCCAAATCACAGAATATATTGTTGCCAAATGGTATCAGGTGGGCTTGGAAAAAACAATTGAAATGCACTTTTGACAAATAAGAGAAGTTATCAAAATAATTCATGTTATAAATAAATATTACAGAATGAAATCCACTAAAATAATGGAATCACATAACTTTCTCTACCCTGGACATAGAGAAAACAAAACGAGGTATGGTAATGTGTATATTATTATATTATATCGCAGGTTTTTGGAGAGAAAAGTATGAAAGTGATAATGCTTTATGGTAACATAAGAGTGGGAAATTTCCCGCCTCGATATTACAATTTTATGTTACAGGAATTTCTGTTTCTTCTTATTTAAACCTCTACCAGGCTTGCTGTGCACTGTACAAGCAATGGGATGCAACATTCTAGATCCTCTATGAGCCATAAAAAACTATATCGAGCGTTTTCTGAGGGAATAGTTTGAGTGTAATAAGTCGTTCTTCCTATTTCAAATTATAAATGCCTATATAAGGACCTAGAATTTAAAATTGAAAATCCTTCATAAGCTAATTTCCAATTACAAAATACAAAACCCGGGCGACGCCGGGTCTTTTAAGCTAGTAAATTCAATAAAAGAGCACAACTATGCAGTATATTATGCACTAATTTGTCGACTTCATTTCTTTTTCGAAAAAGAGTCAGGAATATTTTGGTATTACTGTAATAATTGAAATGTGAAGGGATAACAACAAGCAATAGCACAATTACCTCTTCCTCCTTGTTGTTAACAACTTCCAATAGCCACATTTTAAAAATATTTTCATTGGTATCTGAAAACATTAACAGATTAGAAGTGTATTACAAGTAAAACTGTAAATCACCTGTAAAATTGTTAAAAATTATTCGATTGAATGAATGTGATGTAATAATTTAGTGCCATTAAACATTTTAAATTGGAATATTTATTTCTAGAAAATACGTTCTTTTATGAGGTCATATTTAGGATTTTCGGGTCATATTTAGTAATTTTTAAGGTCATATTTAGTTATTTTTAAGGTCATATTTGCAGTCATATTTTCTCCTTTCTTAGGTCATAAACATCCGAACTCGAAACATGAACATCAACCAATCAGAGTGCTGATTTGTCACATCTTTCTGAAATATTATTTTATCACTTCCTTCAAAAATGACACCTCTTCATTTTTTACTCTGATGAGATCGATGAATCTCTGGGTAGTGATTTATGCATACGGCTCCAATTCTAGGATTTTTTCAGCAACGAAATTATGAGTTAACAGGAGGAACACCAACTGGGAACATTAATAATATTTATATATTTCATACTTTTGGGTCCCTGTAATTCATCTTTATCAGGGACCTGTAGATTACATCATTGTGTAGTTTATATTCTATAATTCACATCTGTTTTATTAACTACTATAAAATAATGTTACATTTTTTTTAAGAATATGATAATAATTGCTAACAGATACAGTAAGCACTGACAGTCGTATTCGAGATCTTTTGTGGATTCATAATGGTGAATGGGAGTTCGCTTTAAGCAAAGCTACTACATCGTTTTATAAAGATGCAGTAGACTACCACGTCCTCAACCATCTCATCAATAGAGACCGGATTTTAAAGGGAAAATTTTCACCCAAAAAAGGACGAAAAAAGGGAAAATTATTGCCAAAAAAAGGTGGGAAAAAAGGAAAATTATTGCCAAAAAAGGTGGGGAAAAAGGGATATAAAAATAAGAGAGTATAAAACTTCAACAGAGAAATACATGTTTGTTTTATGTAAAGCCTTTGCTTGCTCTACAGCTGCTGATTCTGTAACATCTAATGACTGAAGACATTTTTTGATTTTGTTGAAATTCTCACAGAGGAAAATAGCATACGAAATCCATGTTCTCCACCTTGTTATAATGGGAAACTTAGGCAATGGCAAGCCTGTGATTTCCCTGTAACGCTCTATTCTGCTCGGAGGAATTATTTTTTCAATGGTGAATCAGTGAATTTTTTTTTAATGTTTTCATATTGCCGAAATACTGGGAAATTTACGAATTTTTCAAAATAAATTAGCAAAAAAGGTACTGGAAAGGGAAAGTTCCTAAAAAAAAGGGAAATGGGCCTAAAAAATGAAAAAAAGGGACGTTAAAACCAGGTCATTTGCAGTTGAAACTTACTGAGTTATGTCCTGTTCAATTTTATCACGTTTTATGATGAAATATAAAAGAAGGTATTCCCTTTAAAATCCGGTCTCTACTCATCAACCAGGTGAATAACCAGTTTTTACTCTGGTCTAGAGATAGAATGCCCGCCTCTAGATCCGAAGGTCTCGAGATCAAACCCGGCCGCGGCCGATGGATTTTTCAGGACGTAAAAATCCTGCGCACGGAGTCGTCCGGGAGTGACTTTATGCTGGGGGGCCCGTGTCGTAGATTTATGGTATGTAAAAGATCTCCAAGCCTAAATTAGAGCCTCTGGACAAAATTTCTCGGCCCTTAGTTTCCGGACGGGGGTTGAGAGGCGATGGGCTTACCACCTGTCGCTCTGCCCTCTCTCGGAAAATAAGCGTAACAAAATTAGTACTGGTAATGAAACCTCTACTTGGAACAGAAACAAGTCAGTCAGTCTGGCATCGGCCTCGACCAGTAGATTAGATCGTCAAGTCATCCTCGCAACCACGAAGTCGTAACCGGATGTTCTTTTTCTCTTATTAGAGCCTTTTCACACAGGGTAACTTGCGACGGTCAACGGCGAAGAGGCATCGATTTAAATGGGAGCGTTCACACCGGGCCAATTAAAAAAATCCCTTTAGGCAGGCCTACAGGCGGAGGTAGATTTCGAAGTGCTTTTGGTTTAATTTATTGTCACTGCATAGCACTCTTCTTCTTTAGCCTTGGCATGGCAAACCTGCAGTAAAGAGGAAGAGCCTACAATCAATTGTTTTGACTACAATAATAGGATATAATATTCTGGGAGGCCGTGCGCAAGATCAGCAATGAATAAAATTAGCAAAGCCGCTAAACAAGACAAAATTATGATATTATAATAATTCTTTCAAGTGTTATTATTTTCAAACATTAAAATCTCGCGTCATATGAGAGCTATCAAGAAACTATTTATTGATTTGTAGAGTACTCATCAAGAGCTTTTCAACGATACCCCACAAGACGTGGTTTCAAAAGTTTCGAATTTTCACCCCCCACCCCCACCCCCACCCTCACCCTCACTCGAACCCCAGAATCGTTGGTGTCACTGTGAACTCCATAGGGAGTACTCTAATTTATTCAAACAAAGTTTCCCTCTATACTTCATAGGGGCCGAGATATACATTTTTAAAAATTTCAACCCCCTCCCCCGACCACCCCCTTGGGCCAATTTTGCCCATTAACGAACTTGTCCGAACTATTGGGCCTAGAAATAACATAATAAAATTTGGTTCAAATATCTTCAAAATTACGGCCGCTATCGTGTAAAGATATAAATATATATATATATATATAAATATCACAAATTTTTTTTTTGAACGGGCGGTGGTTTCGTACTTAGGGGAGCATGAAACGTAAAGATATGAAAGAATTTTTCGAAAATCATAAAGTGGTATCCATTGCAATAGGTAGATTTTTCTTCGAAAATCTACCTAAAAGCTTCAACGTCCTCATCGGGAATCGAACCCGCGACCTTCTGGTTTGTAGCGCAGCGCCTCAACCACTAGGCTACGTCAGAATTAACAGCATTAATTTTAACCACACAAACTTCCCAAAGCAATGATGGAGTTTCAAATAAATCGCTGTTTCGCTGCAGTAACTGAATCAAACCATAATTTATTGCTCAACATTGTTATCTTCTCTAACATGAAGACCAGTTTGAACAAAACGAGAGAGTGCGCGAGTTTATAAACTCATCACACTGATGTAATATTGATTGCACCGATGGGTGGTCCTGGCGTCATCAGATTTTTCGATTCACTGACCGGGCGTCATGAATGTAAGAATAACTCCCGCAATATTGTAAAGTAGTCTGCAATCACTGTCAAATACATCTGATACGTCCGGACGCATCTAATATATAAAATCGAAAGTGTGTATGTATGTATGTATGTATGTATGTATGTATGTATGTATGTATGTTTGTTCCTTATACAAATCTACATTTCTTTACCAATTTACACGACATTTTGCACACATACCCAGTTAAGCCCGGGAAGTATAGCTGTCGACATTAAAATTGAAACAAATCAGTCCTTCCCTTGAAAATTATATAATTTCTGTGAATATTCTACTGAAAAAATGAAATGTTGTTCAGTTCACATGGCAACAGTGAATTGTTTACTGAGATTACATAGGGCCTTGGCAACTATATAGCCTAATGCTGGACTTTAACGAATTATGATTCCATGTAATATATTGGCGAAAATAATTACTGAAAAATGAATTACACGAAAATAAAGCACAGTGTGATGCAGTCACATAACTTTCTCTACCCTCGACATAAGAAATATTTTCTCACTTCACATTTTGATGTAGAATAAGAGGTCGTATTGCAGGAGCAACTTAAGTGTGTGCTATAGATATGCTATATCAGAAGTCGGTAAATAGTCAGTTATCCATAGCTGTAGGCTTTTTATTAGTTGAGATTTATCATAGGCCCTAAGCATGGGATGGAACATTTTGAGTCCTATGCTCGCAGTGTATTATGTCCCGGGTTTTTGGGGAGGAAAGTATGAAAGTGATACTGCATTTCTATTTTATTTCAGCTCCGAAACGGTTGTATGGTAACATGAGAATGAGAAATAAAATTTTCCGTCAAGTCAATACAATCTTATGTAATTTATGTTTCTTCTTATTTCAACCCCTCCCAGGCATGATGAGTAGAAGCAACGGAATGCAGCATTCGACATCCTCTATGAACCATAAAAAGCTATATCTAGCGTTTTCTGAGTGAATAGTCTGAGTGCCATATGTTGTTCTTCCTCATTTCGAATTCTACATACATTATTATATCAGGACCTAGAGTTTCAACATCGAAAGTCCTCCATAAGTTAATTTCAAATTACAAAATACAAAGCCCGCGCGACGCCGGGCCTTTTCAGCTAGTTGTGTATATAACTAGCAGGTGCCCGCAGCTTCGCCCACAGTAGTTAATTGAGAAATTAAAAATTAAGGGTTTAATAATTATTAAAGCATTATATTTATTAACACTTGCACGCGAATCATTCATAAACTAAACCATTAATAATTAATGAAACAGCTAAAATTCCGGCTTTAGAGTACATTCAACGATTAGAAAGCGCCGCCAGGGAAAACGATCTCAGATTCGATTATGCAGTTCCAAAGCTACCTGTGAACACTGACAATATGTATCGTTTCTCAACTTTTTGTTGACAGATGAATATCATGTGAATTTGATTTGATAAATTCACTGTAATTTTCAGAAATTATATAATTTTTCGAAGGAAGGAGTGGTTTGTTTGGATTTTTAATGTCAGCGATACTTTTAGGGTTAAATTACAATATATTATAGCTGTTGCCCGCGGCTTCACCCGCCATTATTAATGACTACAGCATTTTTAAGAAATTTACAATGGCAATTTTTTTTTTAATTTGTGGTTCAGAGCTATGAAAATTGTAAGTAAAGATAAAATTAGAATATTTGTTCATTGTGTTCATTTCACTTAGGCCTTATATAATAAAGAAACGGTTTTCCTAATTTTGTACTCTTCTTGAAAGTTTATACTGCGAGAGACGAACATCGCCGAGTATACCCGATGTCTCATGAAGTGAGGAGTGAGCACGCTATTTAGAGCCGTTGAATTGTATAAGAGTAGATGTTGAACTTCTTGTTAATTATTTTACAAATACGAGGGTTATGCACAAAGTAAGATTTCCTGGGACAATTTACAGAAACAAAACACAATTTCAAGGAAATATTTATTGCAGCAGACACAGCCAGTGTTCAGCTATTCTTAAAAATATTCGCCACCGGAATTAAAACATTTTTGCACTCCTTAGCTAGTAAGTGGTACTTACGAACTTTGTTTACATGGATCGTAAGTTGACATTCCCACACAGTCTTGTTGCTAAGGCCGGTTGCGATGAGGTTAAAACACTTACGGTCCAAGCGCTACGTCATAATTCATTACGATACACTTCATAATACAAGCCTTTATGGCCACGGCCCCCAGGACAAATATTCGGTTCCCATAACAACAAACACATGCGAATCACTTTCTGAAATAAACATCTATTTTCAAGAATGCATTTACATAATATTTTCAGGTAATATCACAATTAATATAATTAAATTGATATAAATAATCATCGTGCAAAAAATAGCATGCAACACACGGGCCGTAAAGGCATTTACGGGTCTCGAAAACTTAAAAACCCTCGGCTGCGCCTCGGGTTTTCAATCTGTTTCCTCGACCCGTAAACGTGTCTTACGGCACTTGTATCGCAATATACTATTGTCTTACCATGGCACCAACTACTAAACACTTGTGTCTTAGAAGTCTGCCTCCAGGTATTTGAACCACCGTGTGAAAACCTTCTCCCGTTCTCTGTCATTCTTTGTCATTTATTGAGGTGTAGGAAAAGATGAAAATCACTGGGAGTGAGGTCCGGGCTGTAGGGTGGATGTTTAAACACTTCCCAGCACGTCTCCTGCAAAAGTTCGACTGGAAAGTGTTTCAGCATCCACCCTACAGCCCGGACCTCCCTCCAAGTGATTTAAATTTTTTCTTACACCTCACGAAATGACAGAGAATGACAGCGAAGAGGAGATGGTTGTCTCACAGTGGTTCAAATCACAGGCGGCAGTCTTCTAAGACACATGTTCAATACTATGCCATATGTCTCAATTCCAGTGGCGAATAAGTTTTAAAATAGTTGAACACTTGCTACATCTATCTCGATTATTTTCATTTTCCTACTGAGCTATACAATTTGTTTTTAAATTACAATTACAATTTAAAACCTTAAAAAATGTTAGCCTATTTTGAAAAACATAACTTATTTTAACACATTCAACATAAATAAGTAGCGTAAGCTACTAGTCTAGAGGTATAAATACTTGTGATACACACATTAAAATAAGTCAAAAGTATTGCTAAACATTCTTAAGACTGTTAAAAAATGTATTTCAAGCCCATAAAATATAAGTAGGAAGATTACAGTATCTGTATTTTAATACAAGACTTCTGTTTTATGGACTTGAAATACATTTTTTAACAGTTTTCAGAAATTTTTGCAATATTTTTTACTAATTTAATGTCTGTTTCACAAGTTTTTATACCTCTAGACTAGTAGCTTACGTTACTTTTGTACAGGGTGTTAATGAATAACGCCGTAATATCTTACCTGTATATAGAGGGACAGGGACCAACAACTTTTATTCGGAGATTTTTGCTCCTTGACGAAAAATGTGTATACTACAGGACATTAAATACATTATAATTTGGTGCTCATAAGTCAATAATTACGCGAAAGAGTGTTAAAGTTTTCTTTACATTGACTTCATGCCTTCCTAGTGATTAATAGCAACCTGATTCTTAATCATTCATCCACAGCTATATCATAATTTAGAGTTTTCATAATCTGCAAAATTTACAGACTAATCATATGACTGGCCACCACTGCATTAGTCTTTTTTTTATTCACAACTACTGACTACAGTGTTAATTAACAGCTAAGTTCCTTTGTTTTGCATTTTGTCCATAATGTTAGAAGTTAGTGGCGGCCATGCCCTCGGAGATTTTACGCTGTAACAGGAAAAATTGAATCCACAGAGCAAAAATCTCCTAATAAAAGTTGCTTGTCTATAGGGTCCTCCAATAGGGACTTCCGAACTTTGACAGTTGGTAGCGGTCATACTGTTGAAGCTACATCTGTCGAATTGGCTGTCATTTATTCAGTCTGCTTTGCCAAATCACCATGGACGGATATAGCGTTCAACAACACGTGCAAATGATAAAATTGTTTTATCAAAATTTTTGTTCTGCTAGGGCAATGTTCCGCGCGCTTCGCCCATTTTACGGTCGCCATAATAGGCCCATTTCTGGATGAATGGGTACGTCAACAAACAACGCTGTCTAATTTGGGACGATACCAGTCCACATGAGATCCAAGAGCGTCCAATGCATCCCGAAAAAGTCTCTGTTTGGTGTGGATTTTGGGCTGGCGGCCTCATCGGTCCATATTTATTTCACCGTCAACGGCGAGCGCTGTAGGTCGATGATTACCAACTTCTTTTGGCCTAAATTGGATGATATGGACACCAACGAGATGTGGTTTCAATAGGAGGCTGCTTCGTACCACACAGCTCAAGCCACATTGGACATTCTGCACGAGCGATTTGAGGGCATGGTCATGTCACGTGGAAGTGATGTGAATTTGCCACCGAGATCGTGCGATTTGACCCCGTTAGACTTTTTCTTGTGGGGTTTTCTTAAGTCGTAGGTCTATGCGAATAAGCCACAACCCACAGCGGCCCTCAAAGACAACTTAACCCTTGCCATCGGTCAAATTCAGCCTAATTTATGCGCCAGAGTCATGAAAAATTTGACATTTCGGATGCGCGCCACCCAGCGAAGCCGCGGCGGACATTTGCAGGATGTTATATTCCATACATAATGGCATCGATAGGGCTTTCAAACGAATAAAAATTTTCGATGATATCTCACACATACTTTGCTTTATTTAAATTTAAAGATAGGAAGCGATTAATGAAAGACCCTATATATCCCCTCTATACACAGGTAAAATAATTCGGTGTTATTCATTAACACTCTGAATGTTGAATGTGTAAAATAAGTTATTTTTTTTAATAGGCTAAAATTTTTAAGGTTTTAAATACTGAGCATGGGTGGTAATTTTAATTTAAAAACAAATTGCTATATCTGTTGCAATAAATATTTCCATGAAATTGTGTTTTGTTTCTGTAAAGGGTCCAGAGAAACTTACTTTTTGGACGGCCCTCGTATGAGTTTGTGGATTAATTTATTCAAACGCTGTATTACAGATAAGTACTGTGAAACATTAGCATTCACACCTTTATACTTTACTACAATCATGAATTCAGCCCTAACATAATAAACTGAGGCTTCCGCATTTGAACAAGTGGCCAGGAAACTGGATCCACTCTTACCCAGCGTATACAGTCACATAGTATAACTCGATCGGTAAGACCTGAGCCAAACAAACGGCAGCGCAGTAGGCTACGTTGATGTAATCTGACCTTCACCTCACGTGATGTTCCCTGCTGTACAGACCGTGTAAAAACATCTTAGTTAGCTTCACAGCATTCAATAGTTTAGACCCAACAGCGATATTCTGTGAGTTACATACCATTACTTAAATAATATTTCATAACTAACAAAACAAATACTTTATTCACTTTATTTTTGTTTTCAATAGTTACGGGCTATTATGAACTTCATAGTTTGGAATGTATAATACAGTATATGCATTCTCTTCTGCCCTTACTCCATTGCTACCGCCGGACGATAAGCTATCTGCGCGTGTTTGGCTCAGGTCTTACCGATCGAGTTATATATAAGTGCTTGAAATATTATGCAGGTTCCAAAGAATGCACTGGCAATTAATTACGTTTGTATAGGCCTATGATTCACTGATATGATGGTTATAGCTTTAGAACTGTTGTACAGGCTAGGAAAGGAGTCCAGCGAAACAACATTCTGATTTCAATTCTTCAAGGAATACATTAATACTTGCACGTAAATAAATAAAGAAAGACGTGTTTAAAGCTCCTATTAACTCATTAATAATAATAATAATAATAATAATAATAATAATAATAATAGGCTAATAATGTTTTATTTTGCCTGGCAGAGTTAAGGCCATAGGGTCTTATCTTCCACTCAACCAGGATAAATACAAAATACATTAAAAGGAATCTACAAAAAACAAATACAATAGATATCATACATAATACAAAATGCTAAAAGTAGAATAATAATACAATATTGAAGTACCTATATTAAAACACAAGACAAAAATGCGTCCAATAATATGCCGAGAAAACAAAGTGAATTAAAGAATTATAATATAATTGGATGTGTGTATACTTATAATATTATACTATAATATACACTAAAAGTTAAACTTATAACTAAGAAATTAACAAATAGAAGCAATATAGGCTAAGTGCCATGAAAATCGTGTACAATATAAATTTACCTAGGCTAGATAACGAGGCATTCATTCTAGTTATCAGCGAGATACTTGATTAACTTTGATCTAAAAATCTGTAAGCTCCTACTACCCCTGATGTCCGGCGGAAGGACAATCCAGTATAAAAATATGTAGAACGTGAACCAATAGCAATTGTCTGTCGCCATAAATTTATTGCTTTATTTGTATAGTTTTCATTCTATCACACCTACGTGAAATTGTTTTTATGAAAGTTCACAGAGATAGAACACTGATAACGTTTACATAACTGTAGTTTCTTTGATAAAAACAATAAATCATTCACCGAACACAGCGATTGAATATACAGAGTAGAACAGAAAATGTATACACACTTTGATAAACCGTAGCTTATACACGAGGGCCATTTAATAATTAAAGAGACTAACTGACCTGGAGAAAAAACAGTTTATTTTTACAAAACTAGATTTTTCCTTCTTTTCAACATAATCCCATCAACATTTATGCACTTGGAATGATAATTCTTTCACACTGTCCGTGTGTAGGCTAAGATGGAAAGGTGAAGTCAGAATGAAAAATTCAATGCCATAGCCGGTCTAGGGCATTGAATTTTTCAATGCACTTGTCCCAACGGGTTACTAGCTTTTTTTATACCGGCTGCAAAGAACTCTTTGCCTTGGTGTCGGAACCAATTTCCCACAAATTTCTTGACATCCTAGTTGTCCTGGAACTTCTTCCCACGTAATGCCTCCTTCAGTGGACCAAACAAATGGAAATCAGAGGGTGCTAAATCGCAATCAACAGGCCGGCCAGAACGGTGTTCGTCAGTCACTGTTTGAACTGTTCTACCCACTTGCAAACATGTCCACGGTTCATACAACTTTCACCATACACTTTAGTCATTCTAGAGCAGCGTTTTTCAACCTATGGTCCACGGATCACTGGTGGTCCGCGGAGATGGTGCAGATGGTCCGCAGACATAATTTTAAAATATCATAAAGCAAGTAAAAGGTAAAGTGATCCCTATACAGGCCATGGAGGCCCAGAGGGTTCCACGAGGTTGAGGCTCCCAGATTTTTGACATTCGGCACGTGAAGGTGGGAAGGTTGTCAGCCTTATGCACCGGCCGCCTTTACCCCCAGAATTGCTCCTGGTACTCATTTCTGTTAGAGGCTGAGTCGACCCCAGGGCCATAGTGCCACCAGAAGGATTAGGCCAATTGAAAAACTCCAACGACCTCATCGGGAATCGAACCCGCGACCTTCCGGTTTGTAGCGCAGCGCCTCAACCACTACGCTACGGCGTACCCCTCATAAAGCAAGTAAAGAAGTAAAATTTTCTCACATATTTCGTTATAATGAGCTATAATGAATTCCCCAAGTATTAAGAATATAAGCCTTCTTTTAATGGGATGTAAAATTAGGGGTCCGTAAAATTTGTTACGCATTTTACAGGTCCTCGGGTTCAAAAAGGTTGAGGAACGATGTTCTAGAGTATGTATTAGCTGGTTTTTCACCTTCAGCAATTAAAAAACGAATCACAGAACGTTGTTCAACCCATGTGGAATTTTCAAGAAGACCCGATATCGTTAAGCTTAATTTTGAGGTTATAAACAGAGCAATGTTGACCCATCAGCTGATTAGAACAGTGATGCCAACTTAAAACCCTAAATGTATCAAACTTGTACTACCAACCGTCTTTTCCCCAGACCAATTTGTCTCTTTAATTATTGAATGACCCACGTATTATCATCAGTATTACAATGACCACACATTGTAACGTCACAACACTACTGTCATCTGTTGTTAAACCATACTACACGTTGAAGCCATATAAATTGTGATTTCAAAACGTATGGTTTGTATAGCCAGTCCGAAAGTGTGTATACATTTTTCTGATCTACCCTGTAAATACCGTATTTTTCGGACTAGAAGACGCTCCGGGATCATAAGACGCAGGTTTTGGGATGGAATGGGATGAAAATTTAAGGAAAAAAGTAATATGATTCTAAAATATTTTTTTTAAGCAGTAATATAATTCATTGCAAACACAAATCATGACTTCCTACAGTGGATTCAGTGCTCAATGTCAGGCTGTTTAGAGGTTATTGCCACCCCACAGAGACAACTCCTATTGTATGAAAGAAACCAACATTCCATTCTTTTCACCTTGTATACCTGGCTTCCAGCTACCCTCATTTTATTCATTGTGATAAGTGCATTAATGTACAGTCTGTGCCAAAAATCGCAACTAAATTATCCTTACAACACTTCCTTTATAATTATGGAATTACAGGCAATATTTACTGTAATTTTGTTATTTTTATTTTACTTTTGAACATTAGACGCAGCCAACTTTCAAGACTTTGTTTCCAAGGTAAAAAAAGTGCGTCTTATAGTCCGAAAAATACGGTATATACATATACATGAATATATGTGTATATAAATATGTATATACGCATATATATACATATATATATGCTGCTTATGAAAAAGAAGATATGAAAGTAAGGAATCCCTTCAGAATAGCGTAGCGAGGTAACAGCCATTAGCGTCAGTGCCCCTCCTGGTCGTGAAAAACAAAACAGAAACGATTGCCGCAATAGTAAATGTTCCCCTCGCAGGAAGAGAGGGACATATAAAACCCCGCGGTATTCAGAATGCTGCTGCTAACCTAATACAACTATTCCTAACCTAACATAACCTGTCACTGTCCTAGAATTTACCTGTCACTACCTACCTAAATGCAGAAGCTTTTTTACCCTTCCACACCTTTCGTAAAACATCGTTACACTAATGGCCGGTTCAACCGACATTCTTTAAATAAACCTAAACGAAGACTTTAGCAACGCGCAATTACCGTATAACGTATACTTTAAGTGGACACTGTTCCACCAACACTCTTGTCGTTGAAATAAACACCCGTTTTCAAACGAGCGGTAGAAGGTACACAAGTTTCTCATACATTCACTGTCGCTACTGCCAACATACAGTGTTAAACCTGAGAACACACGACTAGTAATTTTCATACTATACTAGCTTAAAATGCCCGGCGTCGCTCGGGTTTTGTAATTTGTAAATTCGAAAATAACTTATGAAGGACTTTCGATTTTTAAATTATAAGTCCTTACATAGGTATTTAGAATTTGAAATATGAAGAACGACTTATCCCACTCAAACTATTCCCCCAGAAAACGCTAGATATAGCTTTTTATGGCTTATAGCAGATCCCCGCGGCTTAGCCCACGATAACTAATAGGAAGCTTAAAAATTACGAGAAAAATAATTAAAATATATGTATTAACACTTTGCACGCAAAACATTCATAGGTCTAAACTAAACGATTGATAGGCTTAGCTATAAATCCGGCTTTGAAGTGATTCTACGATTAGAAAGCGTAGCATGGGCGAAATAACCTCAGATTCGAGTTCCCTGGCTCAGAAAACCCCTGCAGAGTGAGTTTCGTCCAAATCGAACAATGTTTACCCATTTAGGTCTACATTCATTAACCTTCTTCCGTCTAGGGTGAAAAATTAAGATGTCTGCGTGCCCTGACATTATAAACAAATGAAACGACCAGCATGGGCTTACAACATTCAAGCGATCGCGATGCTTTTATTTCCAAGGTATGATAAAAATTAGCCAAATCCAACTGTAAATGATTTGACATTGAAATGTATTACTGAAAATTGATGCTTCGAAAACGCAAGAAAAATGCACGTTTTCTTCCCGTTTTTTATCCCAGAAACCTTCCCGGGAGTGTAGGCTACTCAACAACTTCCCAAAATTTCATAGCGATCGGATGAATGGTGTAGTCATGCATAAAGGACAGATAGACATACATTCGGATTTTCATAAAACTTTGTATACGCATTAATAACGTCCATGGCAAGAAGCCTTTTGAACCTAATCGGTTGACCGGTACCAGAGTGACGACTAATTAAAGGTCACATGTTTTTTAATTTTTGTCTACCGGTATAATTTCACAGTTAACACTATTCCTTCACATTTGCTTATCAAACAATACCGTCAAACTGACTGAGTTGGCCAAATGGCAACGTCTTGGACTCGTATTCTGGAGGTCTTCGGATGAAATCCCGGAGCCGGCCGATTTGGCATGGATTTTTTTATTTCATTTTTTATTTGTATGTGAGTGCGCGATTGTCAAGGTATCACAAATCTGTAGTTCTGCTGACGCTGGTCGATTTTAATCTGATATGAAAAACTTATTTTCTGCATATCATAATTGCAATTATAACTGTTTCAACAAAAACATACTGGCACTTTGTTGTATTAGTTTACCTGATTTTATTTTTACAATGAATAGTTTATGTATACGGAACGGAATTAGTTACGTAAGCAGTTTCCTGTGAGAGGTCTGCATCAGACAATGTCATGAACATGTGTTGTTTCTGTCATTAACAATCCATTCAGGTTTCCAATTCTCGGAACCAATCAACATATTCCAGTTTAAAATAAAACGCGACGACCCACAAGGGAAGATGCTTATCGCACCCCCTTCCGATATGATGAGACAGGACAGAGAAATAAGATGTCGTTATTGTTTGAAGTGTGAAAATGAGTGATGTCAGTTGTTAATAAAATCAGGTAAACTGATGTAACAAAGTGCCAGTATGTTTTTGTTTAATCAGTTAAGACTGCAATTATGATATGCAGAATATATTTTTTTTTCAATTGATTTCCAAGTTAAGCTCCAGATTTATTCATTAAGCAGGGCTTACGGAAGAAGAAAGGTCTACCATCTCGGCCACCTGGGTCATTTTAACGGTCTAGTTGGATAAGCGCATGTAAATCAATATGTTTTTTGTCATAGCTACCTGTATTTTAATTTCCAAGGCCTTATAAGATCATAGTAAAACAATAGGCTATGTTGTCAAGATAACTGATTTTCATTTTTTTTATAAATTCTTTCGAATACGTATATTACCATAAAATAGGCACTAAATTGAGCATTACTCCGAAACAGGTCAACCGATTTTATCCATTATGAATAGGCGTCTTCCCACGGACATTATAAATGTGTTTACCAAGTTTCATAAAAATCCGGTAAAGCGAATTTGAGTTACCGCGTCTTTAAAAAATACACTAAATTGGGTTTTACTCCGGTACCGGTCTACCGATTTGGTCCAATATCAGTAGACGTCTTTCCACGTACATTATAAATGGGTATACAAAATTTCAGGAAAATCCAATAAAGCATATTTGAGTTATCGCGACTTCTTATATATTAACATAAAAACACTAAATTGGGCATTATTCCGGTACTGGACAACCGATTTGGTCCAATATCAATAAACGTCTTCCCATGGACATTATAAATGCGTATACGAAGTTTCATAAATATCCGATAAAGCGTATTTGAGTTATTGCGCCTTTAAAGTAGACACTAAATTGGGTTTTACTCCGGTACCGGTCAACAGATTAGGTTCAAATTCAATAGGGCACTTCTCATGGACGTCATAAATGGGTATACCAAGTTTCATGGAAATCCGATACAGCGTATTTGAGTGATGAACCATAATCTATTAAAATAGGCACTAAATTGGGCATTACTCCGGTACCGGTGAACCGATTTGGTTCAATATCAATAGGGTTCTTCCCATGGACATTATAAATATGTTTTCCAAGTTTCATGAAAATCCGAAAAAGCGTATTTGAGTTATGGTGCGTACAGACACACGGACAGACGGACAGACATTTTTTCGTCCACCACACAATCTCATAAAGTACCATACTGGCACTTAATAACTAGGTTCGGATATTTATAACCTAAAAAAGTGGAAATATGACTTCAAATATTACCTTAAAAATGACTACATATGAGCCAAAAATCATAAATATGACCTCATACGGAGTAGAGGAACGTATATTCTAAAAATAAATGTTCCAATTTAAAACGTTTAATGACACTAAATTATTACATCACATTAATTCAATCAGATAATCATTTTTAACAATTATACACGAGATTTAACAGTTTAACTTGTAAAGAACTAATCTGTTAATATTTCCAGACACAATTGCAAATGTGAACTGAAAATATTTTTAAAACACGTCTATTGGAAGTTGTTAACAACAAGGAGGAAGAGGTAATAGTGCTATTACTTGTTATTATCCCTTCACATTTCAGTTACAGTAAAACCAAAATATTTGTGACTCTTTTTTGGAAAAAAATGTAAGTCGACAATTTAGTCCACATATTGCATAATTGTGCTCTTTTATAGAATTTATAACTGAAATATGATCTTAAATTACAAATATGACCGAAATATGACCAAGACCATAAAAATGTTCAAAATATGACTTTATATGCAAAATAAGAACGGTCCGATTAGGATAACAAGTGTCAAATTCGTGTTTAATTTGTGTTTGCGGCGAGAATGGAGGTAAGGATAAAAATATGATATGTCATAAACATCCTAACTCTATTGATAACCGATGGGGAAGTGCCCCCTTGGCATTCTAATCTTCCCAACCCACCACGCATGGGCTATGTTAAGACGTATCAATTCAATTCAATTACAGATGCCCACAGATGCCGAAGTATTTTATTTTTCTTTAATAAAGTCTACTGTCTGAAATCCTCACGTGAAATGAGTTATGCTCACATAGGAGCCTGTCAGATTTTCATGAAAAGTTTTACACGTTCACAGTACAGCAAAATCCCGCTACGCCGAATTAATTGGGACTGGAGATTGTTCGGATTAAAAAACATTCGGATTAACAGGGTTAATTTATAATTACATAATTAGGCTACACATTAATTGATGTTAATGAATAACACCGGAATATTTTACCTGTGTATAGAGGGGACAAAGACAAGCAACTTTTATTAGGAGATTTTTGCTCTATAGATTCAATTTTTCCTATATCAGCATAAAATCTCCCAGGGCATTCTAAAATTAGAAAAAAATGAAAAACAAAGGAACTTCGTTGTTAACACTGTAGTCAGTAGTTATGAATAAAAAAAAAAGATTAATGCAGTGGCGACCAGTCATGTGATTAGTCTGTAAATTTTGCAGATTATGGATACACTAAATTTTTCTCCTATAATATTCTCATGTAATGTCCAACAGAGACATTAATCGTGGTTTTTGAATACTTATATAACTATCTTGAATGTTAACTGTACAATAACAGTGGGAGCCCGGTTACAAAAATCACTACTTATTGTGCTTCACAGTACTGCATATGACATAACTTGTCCGTCTGTAAGGTAGGCCATTAGGGCAATCAGTCATAGGAGAGAGGTTCCATCTGGCGCTGTGAATTGAACTCCGGCTTAGCTCAGTTGGTAGAGCATTGACGCGAACAGCCAAATGTCTTGGGTTCAAGTCCCAGTGTCGGAGGATTTTTTTCCTATAATATTCTCATGTAATGTCCAACAGAGACAATAATCTGTGGTTCATGAATGCTTATATAACTACTAGCTTAAAAGACCCGGCGTCGCCCGGGTTTTGTATTTTGTAATTGGAAATTAGCTTATGAAGGATTTTCAATTTTAAATTCTAGGTCCTTATATAGGCATTTATAATTTGAAATAGGAAGAACGACTTATTACACTCAAACTATTCCCTTAGAAAACGCTTGATATAGTTTTTTATGGCTCATAGAGGATCTAGAATTTTGCATCCCATCGCTTGTACAGTGCACAGCAAGCCTGGTAGAGGTTTAAATAAGAAGAAACAGAAATTCCTGTAACATAAAATTGTAATATCGAGGCGGGAAATTTCCCACTCTTATGTTACCATAAAGCCTTCATACTTTTCTCTCCAAAAACCTGAGATATAATATAATAATATACACATTACCATACCTCGTTTTGTTTTCTCTATGTCCAGGGTAGAGAAAGTTATGTGATTCCATTATTTTAGTGGATTTCATTCTGTAATATTTATTTATAACATGAATTATTTTGATAACTTCTCTTATTTGTCAAAAGTGCATTTCATTTGTTTCTTCCAAGCCCACCTGATACCATTTGGCAACAATATATTCTGTGATTTGGAATTGATAATTCTATGTAAAAAGGGATTAAGTATTTTCAAAAACATTTAATTTTTGGCATTTAGAATCAGAATTTTTCAAAATCCTTTCTTAGTGAGCACCTACATTATAAAACGAAGGTACTGTCAAAATTCCAAGTCTCTACCTGTTATAGTTTAGGCTGTACGTTGATTCCTGTCATTCAGTCAATCAGTCAGTCAGTCATTCATTCAGTCAGTCAGGACAAAGCCTTTTATAGATAGAGAGATAAGCAGATGGTGCTCAACCCTCCGAAGTCTTGTGGGTGGAGTAAATTTGTTTGTCTTAGCCTCCGCTCTTCTTCCCCTTCCCGGATATAAAGTGTATCATGAGAGCAAAGATTAATATATCTCTAATAAAAAACGTAAAATTCAAAGACGGATCTGTGAAACAATATTTAGAGGTTAGGCTCCGCACGTCATGATCATAAAATATGAATTCTCTACTGAATGAAATGACCTTATTGCACAACATCACAATCTAAAACTACAAAAGACAAAGCTATGAAAGAGAACAAAAGAATGAGTGAATCCATGCAGATTTTAAATGCTGACTTGGAAACCAAGAAAGGGGAAATGAAAGACTTGGAAGGAGGCAAGAGGATGCAAGGGACAGAAACACCTGAGCTACTAAACGAAGACACAATGGCATAGAATCTATGCAAGGGAAGTCGCCCACATGTTTCCGGTCTCTATGTACACTGGCCTTAATTAATATCCTTTGATAGTTTGAATGCTTTAAGTTAAAATAAACTATCCTTCATAAAGAACTATTCTGTTGCTGTACTCTTTGAATTGAAATGTCAGGGACAACAGCTACAAAACTCACCAACTGGAAATAATGAATGCAAAAAGGCTCCACAACTACTTCGAATCGCAGTACACAGGTGCAAATGGAGATAAATGGTGCAAAATATGTTGCACAAACTTTCTCGCATATTCGTGTCAAAAGGCTAGCACAGAAAAAAGTAAATTATAGAGACAATTAAATGTTATTTATTACATTTTCATAAAACTAACAAGTATCTAGAGCGAAAAGCATCAGGGTCGATCTTTATGTTCAATGCTTTTACCGTGAAATAATAATAATAATAATAAAATCAGGTAAACTGATATAACAAAGTGCCAGTATGCTTTTTTTAATCAGTGATAAACGCAATTATGATAGGCCCATGCAGAAAAGTTATTTTTGTAATAGATCTCCGAGTTAAACTTCAAAAACAAAATGCGCTGGCAAAAATAGTAATGATGTAAAGGCCTACGATTCGCTGATATGTCTGTTTCAAGTTTAAAGCAGTCTTATAGGTTATGAATGAATAAAAAACCAATACGAAATCTATCAGGAATTACATTAGGTATATTGCTGCACAGGAACGAATAAGAAAAATACTCACATTAAATAAAATATAGCCTAACGTATGCATCGGTAGTCTACATATCCTTAGAATGCACAATATAATATCAATATTCAACGGCTAGTTGTTATAAATATTTTATTTACATTATTTAAATTATTATTTAGCCCACACTGACATCATTATGAAGAAACAAATCAATCAAGGCTGCTAACAATATCAGTATACGATTGGTAATTTGTTACGTTACTTTAATATATTATGGGCCATGGAAGAATATTCATTACAAAATTAATATTGATATACCGTACTCGTTATTTCGGTACCGGTCAACCGATTTGGCCCAAATTCAATGGGCTTGTACCCAAGGACGTCATAAATTCGTATACAAAGTTTCATAAAAAAACCAATAAAGCGTACTTGAGTTATAGCGCCTTTAAAATAGACACTAAATTGGGTTTTACTCCTGTATCGGTTAACCGATTTGGCCCAATATCAATAGGGTTCTTCCCATGAACATTATAAATGTGTATACCAAGTTTCATTAAAATACGATTAAGCGTATTTGAGTTATCGCGCGTACAGATACACGGACGGAGGGACAGATGGACAGACATTTTCTCGTCCCCACACACAATCTCATAAAGTACCATACTGGTACTTAATAATATAATAATAATAATAATAGTAATAATAATAATAATAATAATAATAACAATAACAACAAACCATGGCAGAGGATGGTAGACACATCTGTCAAAAAAATTTCTTTTTCTAAGTAAATTATGCTTTGACAACATTTATTACCTACCCATAACGAAAGAAAAAATACGATATGGATAGCGTCGCTGCCTAAAGATCCGTAGGCGCGGGTTCGATCCCCGGTACCTCCTCGGATTTTTCTGAGGTAGGGAAGTCTGGTAGGGGTGCACTCAACCTCGTGATTCGTGATTCAAATTGAAGAGCTCCTTGATAGAGAAGTAGCGGCTCCGGTCATGAAAACCACCATTAACGGCCGTGGGTACCGGCATGCTCACCACAATCCTGCTATCTGCCTGTGGTGGATGACACAGCGGTCGGGTGATAGGCCAGGTACCTCCAGGGATATAGCGCCACGGAGTTTAGTTTAGTTTAGATTTTGTACTGGGCATAGTTACCTCCACTGCCATATTTGTTTTAAGGGAACATCACGAATTATAAATGTACTTTAAAAACATTTATCTCGCCTGCCTGTAAGCTAGGCTATATGTTTAACTTACCACTTTCTGGATCCATCTTAGATTTCACACAATCAATATTTTAACAACAAAAAAAGTAAAACAAAACTTCAGAGTGCACAAAAACATTCACAGAACAGCTAGTCACTGCACGATCAACTACTTGTACTAGAATGTTGCTATTGGTGAAGAGAAGGTCTCCCACCTTTTCTGCACTTCTTCAACTCCAAGCCACCTTAAGACTTGCGTTCACGTCTAGACACAGATGAATTTATGTATTGTTTGAATTGCAGACATAGATGCAGTCGACATATTTTTGTTTATTGTCTGAATGACTCCTGGCATTTTCTTCCCGTTTACTTTAATGCAATACCACTTAAAACACTTATTCGCATCTTACACGGACCGAAAAAACGCGGCCGAATGTCAGCGACCGAAAAGCGTAAATTCATTAATTTAATGAAATACTGATCCTAGATTTTCTCTCGGCAGACGATAGGCTATATTGCTCTTTGTTCACTCCTCAGACAGATGCCGACATTGGCGTTCTGCAGTCGCATACTTGCATCACAGCCGCGGGCTAGTAACGTTATCACCAGCGTGACGTGTTTGATGACTTTCAAATTCAAACCCGGTGTAACCCTTGACAGTTATGCCGGGTTTATTAGTAACGCGGCTTATGTAGAACTTACGCGGTGATCACCCAAACAACCGTTCAATCTCTATATATATAAAAGGCTTTGTCCTGACTGACTGACTGAATGAATGACTGACTGAATGACAGGAATCAACGTACAGCCTAAACTATAACAGGTAGAGACTTGGAATTTTGACAGTACCTTCGCTTCATAATGTAGGTGCTCACTAAGAAAGGATTTTGAAAAATTCTGATTCTAAATGCCAAAAATTAAATGTTTTTGAAAATACTTAATCCCTTTTTACATAGAATTATCAAAACAAATTCACAGAACGTATTGTTACCAGTGGTATCAGGTGGGCTTGGATTAAATTAAATGGATGTTTGACAAATTAGAGAAGGTATCATTATAATTCATATTATCTATATTAATAAAAGGAATTCTCCTCGATGTCCAGCGAAATCTACTGAGCGCAGAGATCTGAAATTTTAAACATAGGTGTGCTGAAGGGTCGGAAAATGCACCTCGAAGCCGGAATTTTAATTTTAGTTTTCGTTCGTGAGTTATGAGTGAAAAACTGGCAAAAAACGTGCATTTTTTGCGTTTTAAAAACATAAGTTTTCAGTTATACAGTTCAATGTCAAATCAATTACAGTTGGCTTTGGCTATTTTTGTCAAACCTTGAAAACAAAACTTTCGCGATCGCTTGAATGTTGTAAGCCCTAAATACGGTCAAACGTTGTTTTATTTGGACGAATCTCACTATACAGAGGTTTTCTTGGCCAAGAAACTCGAATCTGAGGTCGCTTTTACCAGTCGATGCTATCTGATCGTGGTATGTAGTCCATGCGATTTAGGTGTTAATAAATGTAATGATTTAACAATAATGCTCTTAATTTTTAATTCTTGAAATAATTATCGCGGGCGAAGCCGCGGGCACATGCTAGTGCAAATATAAGCAACTTTTATTAGTAAGGCTGAAGGACTCTAATGAAAATTCACTTTTAAAAACTACAACATTCTGCACAGGTTATCTCTCATCACACGTGCTCTCTTACCTCTACACCTGTCGCCATCTTATGCATCCTAAGTAACTGTATCAGTTGTCTTCATTTGGAATTCCATCCCACGAAATGTCACAGGCTGTCAGCAGATTAATTCGAGAAACTGTAACGTACATTTTCTCTCTTCCCGTAGTTATCAGTGTTTTTACTAATTTAGCGCTCCTATCCTAAACTATAATGTTCAGCCGAGAGGTTGTGATTTTACAAATCAATTTTAGTTGTATTTAATAGCTACTCTCTTTGTCCTTACTCTTATGCACGAAGAAAGATGTGGGATCACATTAAGACTAGGTGGAACAATCAGTGGCTATCTAGTGTTAAAGGAACAGTTACAAAAGAATTATTTTTCCAAATATTGAAACCCGACTTCAAAGCAAAATTGAACCTGAATTTGTATTAACTCAATTCTTGTCAGGTCATGGAATTTTTGGCTCTTACTTTGAAAGGTTTAATATTATAAGGGAGAATGGTTATTTATGTGTTTGTAAAGAAAACCAGACCATAGAACATCTACTTTTTGATTGCCCACTCTTTGAAAGGAAAATATTTTCTTTAACAGGACACTTAAACTATTGTGGTGTTAAATATGATAAACCATTCTTAATTTTTTTTTAGCAAGGATTGTTGTTGTAGAGAATTCCACTATTTCATAAGTTCTATATTTAAGAGTTTACGATAATTTTATTTAAACTTTAGCAAAACAGGCTACTCTAGTATACAAGATAACAGGTACATTATAAATTGTAATTGACATAAAACTATAGCCCCAATGTACCTTACGGTGAAATAGGGCTAAAAGAAATTGTATATTAAATAAAATAAAATCAAATAAATAGAACTGTTTCATCATTAGTAAGAAATAAATAGTTCATTAAAACGAAGCAATTAAATAAATGCTCTTAATTACTTTTCCTCTTTTAGAAAGAAGGTAAAACAATTTAAAATCAGTAATACTACATTATGCAACGGGCCCATAAAGACAATTATTAAGATACGGGTATATTTATGAAACGAACAAAGCATACTCATATGAGTATCTTAATTGCCATAATAATAATAATAATAATAACAATAATAATAATAATAATATAATAATAAATATGGTTCGGAAGTTTATGACATCTCAAATTATTATCCTGACCTCCATTCTCGCCTCAAACACAAATTGAACACGAATTGCACATTTGTTATCCTAATTGGACGGTATTTATTTTGCATAACAGTCATATTTTGGTCAATTTCATGGACTTGGTCATATTTCGGTCATATTTATAATTTGTCATAATCTCTATATATATATATATAAAAGGCTTTGTCCTGACTGACTGACTGACAGGAATCAACGTAGAGCCTAAACTATAACAGGTAGAGACTTGGAATTTTGACAGTAACTTCGTTTCATAATGTAGGTGCTCACTAAGAAAGGATTTTGAAAAATTCTGATTCTAAATGCCAAAAATTAAATGTTTTTGAAAATACTTAACCCCTTTTTACACAGAATTATCCAAACAAATTCACAGAACATATTGTTGCCAGTTGTATCAAGTGGGTTTGGATTAAATGAAATGGATGTTTGACAAATTAGAGAAGGTATCATTATAATTCATATTATCTGTATTAATAAAAGAATTGTTCTCGATGTCCAGCGAAATCTACTGAACGCAGAGATCTGAAATTTTAAACATAGGTGGGCTGAAGGGTCGGAAAATGCACCTCCAAGCCGGAATTTTAATTTTACTTTTCGTTCGTGAGTTATGAGTGAAAAAACAGGCAAAAACGTGCATTTTGTGCGTTTTCAAAACATAAGTTTTCAGTTATACATTTCAATGTAAAATCAATTACAGTTGGCTTTGGCTATTTTTGTCATACCTTGAAAATAAAACTTTCGCGATAGCTTGACTGTTGTAAGCCCTAAATATGGTCAAACGTTGTTTCATTTGGACGAATCTCACTATACAGAGGTTTTCTGGGCCAAGAAACTCGAATCTGAGGTCGCTTTTACCAGACGATGCTATCTAATCGTGGTATGTAGTCCACGTGATTTAGGTGTTAATAAATATAATGATTAGGGACCGGATTCTTAGGTTTTTACCTATTTTTTTCCTTACTTCCAAAACAAAAAGCGATCACACACTTTTTCGAATCATGCCCATAGGATTCACCCACATTAATTCTGTGGCACCTAAAAATACCTAAATGGGGTATAAAAACCTAAATGTACCTAAACGGGATAAAAAACCTAAAATATCTAATTTAGGCTACTTCTTGCCTTTTTTGTTTGTCAGTTGAGAAATCTTGCGGAAAGACAATTTTTGTCGGGTTGAAATTAATACCAACAGCGTTTCGTTCAACTCAATATCGTCTAGGATGACAGTATCAAGAGAGGAAGTGTAAGAGTACCTGCGTATTCCTTTTAAAATATTCGTGCGAACAACCATTGTTGATGTCATGTGAGGTTGAAAGGACATTTTCTGCCTTCAAATGTATTCTAAGAGATAACAGGAAGAACTTCACAGTTGAAAATCTTGAAAGATATTTAGTGATATACTGTAACCAGGATATGTGAGGCAATCTTATTTTCACTGCTTCTTTTGATTGTTTATGCTTTCTTTCTTCAATTATTTAATATTGCCCTAAAGCAAGTTTACACAAATTTAATTCAATTTTGTTAAGTTAAACTTTACAAGTATTATGTATTGAATCCTATGTAGCACATTCAAATTCATTAAACTAATTATTCTACCCAAAAAGGATATTTTGGACAAAAAGCCTAAAAAAAACTATTTCACCTAATGGAAAACCTAAAACAGTGTTTTTAAAAACCTAAAAATCCGGTCCCTAATAATGATTTTACTATTATGCTCTTAATTTTTAATTTTTGAAATAATTATCGCGGGCGAAGCCGCGGGCACATGCTAGTTCAGTTATAAATTCCGTTAAAGAGCATATTAGGCCTAAATTGTGCACTAAATTGTCGACTTATATTTTTTTCTGAAAAAGAGTCACGAATATTTTGGTTTTAGTGTAACTGAAATGTGAAGGGATAATTACAACAAAAATAGCATTATATATATCAAGTGCCTACTACAAAATGGAGCACTATTCGAATCAGAGAAAATTCGAAACAATAAATTTGATGTAGACACTAATGCCACACCTTTTTTTAATCACTCCCTGCTTTAAATGCCATTGAAAGGACAATTATGTACAAAATAAACATAAATAATACATTTTTGAAAACTATAAACTCAGAGCTTTCAAATGGTGTTAATTTCACAAATTCAGTAATTTGAGCCAAAGATGTCATTTTAAACGTATATGCATACCTTAAAAACATAGAGTAAATTATGGTCAAACAAACACATTCGTATTATATTAAGTTCATTGCGTAATGCACTTTTGTTATTACGATAATTAGAATTCCATTTATGGTCCACGCGCGTAAGTAAAATATTTTTCTTTCATTGTAATTTTTTGTTAATTATATTATAGTTACCCAGTATGTTATATCTTTCAGTATTCTTTAATGTTATATGGTGAAAATTACAATACTATGTTTGGATAATTGATCGACTTTTCATACCATTAATTGACAAATTAGATGTAGAGCTCAAAACCTTAAAACTCGGCGATGGAATTCTCCGAAATAACATACAAGTCACACTAACGCAAATCAATTGCTAAAAGCAATACATACATAACAAGCACTGAATGGTACTTTTGAAATTGTACTATTTTTCTCGTACATATGCAATATAGAAAAATATCCTCAAAGGCCCGGTGTTGCCCGGGTTTTGTATTTTGTAATTTGAAATTAACTCATAAAGGAATTTCGATTTTCAAATTCTAGGTCCTTATGTAGGTATTTAGAATTTGAAATGAGGAAGAACGACTTATCACACTCAAACTATTCCCATAGAGGATGTCGAATGATACATAATAAATTAAACCAAAAGCACTTTGAAATCTACCTCAGCCTGTAGGCCTGCCTAAAGGGATTTTTTTTTATTCTCAAATGCTCCAAAGAAGAATAAAGAACAAAGTTTTCAGACCTATAACATCCTTTCTGCATTTACAGATTTTACAAATATGTATTCATGAATTAGTCAATAACTACTTCATGTGTACAATAATATTTTTTATAAATAACATATCAGTTTTAGGGCATTCTTTATAATTATTAAGTCATTTTCGTTAAAAATGAGGGCCTTTTATAGATAATTTTTCAAACAATTTTAGGTCATCAGAATCCTAGCCCTGGTAATAACTATATTACAGTATGGTTGCTCATAAAAAAAGGTGTTTTTGCAAGACTTAACTAATTAGTGGTACTTACGAATGTTGTTGCCGTGGATCGTAACTTGACATTCCCGCACGCAATCTTGTTGCTTTGTGCGGTAAGAGTTTCCGTGCGGTAACAATTTACTTACGGCACATCATAAACAAGCCTTTATGGACAAGGCCCCCCAAGACAAATATTCGGTTCCCATAACAACAAACACATGCGAATGACTTTCTGAAATAAACATCTATCTTCAAGAATGTATATACATAATATTTTCGGGTAATATCACAATTAATATAATTAAATTGATATAAATAATCATCGTGCAAAAAATAGCATGCAATACTCGTGCCGTAAGCGCATAACGGATCTCGGAAAACTGAAAAAACTCTTTCCTCGATCCGTATGCATCGCTTACGGCACTTGTATCGCAATATGTTATTACTTTATATCCAGTTGAAATGTTTTCAATATAGAAGTATGGTAGTGTCAGCGGTTCTAAGGGACTTATAAATCTTGGTGTTTCTGTAAAATTATGTAAAAACTAATTAGGGGGGTTGAGTGGCTACAAGAGACACTGTGGCAAATCCCTGCTAATTACACGGGCCTCAAGAGCAGAGCTTCATTAGTTGGAGGAAACACTTGTTTGCGCCGGAAATGAGGTTCACACAGACTTCCGCTTTCTAATGTTAAGGAAACCAGGCACGACGGATTGGTCAGGTTTAATACCGCGTCAATGTTTACTTCTTATCTATTTATACGATGTCAATGAAACCAGGGCTGTCCAAGCCTTGTGCTATGCCTAGTAGCACACGACACTTCCCGGCCTCATAAATAAAAATCCCTTTAGGCAAGCCTACAGGCTGAGGTAGAATTCAAAGTGTTTTTGGTTTAATTTACTGTCGCTGCGTAGCACTCTTCTTCTTTAGCCGTGGCATGAAAAACCCGCAATAATAACTGCAAAAAAGTGGAAAGAGCACTTTTTCAAACATTCAAACCTCGCCTTATATGAGAACTATCAAGAAACTAGTTATTGATTTGTAGAGTACACATCAAGAGCTTTTCAACGCTACCCCACAAGACGTAGTTTCAAAAATTTCGAATTTCCATCCCCTCACCCCACCCCCACTCGTACCCCCAAAACCCCTGAATCGTTGGTGTCACTGTAAACTCCATAGGGAGTACAATAATTTATTCAACCAAAGTTTCCCTCTGTACTTCATAGGGGTCAAAATAATCAATGTTTCAAAATTTCAACCCCCTTGTGCCAAATTTGCTCATTAACGAACTTGTCCGAACTATTGGGCCTAGAAATAACATAATAAAATTTGGTTCAAATATCTTCAAAATTACGGCCGCTATCGTGTAAAGATATAAATATATATATATATAAATATCACAAAGTTTTTTTTTTTGTTGAACAGGTGGTGGTTTCGTACTTAGGGAAGCATGAAACGTAAAGATATGAAAGAATTTTTCGAAAATCATGACATGGTATCGATTGCAATAGGTAGATTTTTCTTCGAAATCTACCTAAAAACTCTGTTTCCGTAGCAACAACTTTGGTTCAGTTTTATATATAGCCTATGTCATTTGATTAAAAACACAATTTTGATTCGTTGCAAGCATCTTTGGGTTGACAGTGATAGTGATTTGAATTTGGACAGCACAAGTAAGAAACTAACTACTATTTATGTAAATAAACTAGGAGGTGCCCGTGGCTTCGCCCACGATAATTCATTTAAAAATTAAAAATTAAGAGTATAATAATTATTAAAGCATTATATTTATTAACACTTGGACGCGAACCGTCATAAACTAAGCCATTAATAATATTAATGAAACAGCTAAAATTCCGGCTTCAGAGTACATTCTACGATTAGAAAGCGCCCCCCGGGAAAACTATATCAGAATCGATTATGCAGTTCCAAAGGAACCTGTGAACACATAATACGTATTGTTTCTCAACTGTTTGTTGACAGATGAATATGATGTGAATTTTATTTGATAAATTCAGTGTAATTTTCAGAAATTATATAATGTTTCAAGGGAAGGAATGGTTTGTTTGGATTTTTATTGTCCGCGATACTTTCAGGGTTAAACTATCAATAGATGGTGGCCGCGGCTTCGCCCGTCATTATTAATAATTGACTCCAGGATTTTAAAGAAATTTACACTGGCAGTTTATTAAAATTGTTTGTGGTTCAGAGCTATGAAAATTGTAAGTAAAAATAAAATTAGAATATTTGTTCATTGTGTTCATTTCACTTAGGCTTTATATAATAAAGAAACGGTTTTCCTAATTTTGTAGTCGTCATGAAAGTTTACACTGCGAGAGACGAACATCGCCGAGTATACCCGATGTCTCACGAAGCGGGCGAGCAAGCACGCTATTTAGGGCCGTTGAATTGTATAAGAGTAGATATTGTGTTTCATTTTATCCCTGGAATAATCTCGATAAATCATATTTTAGGCTAAGAGTTTAATTGGATAAATTCTATCTATAGATAACTCATGACCTCTCGTGGAATTCCATTCATGCGCCGCGAATTTGATGTTGATCAACAATGTTCAGTAATTCCTTCTGATATCAAAATTTCGCGGTCGTTTTTTTTTACAATATGCTGGCAAGGATCGCAAAGATGCAATTTTATCTGATAAACGTTAGCACATATCTCTACTGCAGTCAGTGAAAAGGGAAAAACAGATTATTGAAGTGAAACTTCATTAGGTAGGAGTAAATCGAGAGCTAACCCAAAGTTGCGTTACGAACAAAATCGTTACGAAAGTAGTGGGGCTGTGACGGACTCACAGAAAAGAAGCAACTCATTGTTTAGGATTATCCAAAATTTAAAAATCCAAAATTATATTAAAAAATCCAAAATTATATAAAAAAATCCAAAATTAAAAAATCCAAGAATTCTAAATTTAAAAAATCAAAAAAATTAAAAATTAAAAATACAAAATTAAAAAATCTAAAAATCCAAAAAACAAAAAATTCAAAGATTCAATATTTAAAAGATCCAAAATTGAAAAAATCCAAAATTCCAAAGTTAAAAAATTCAAAGATCCAAAATTGAAAAAATCCAAAATTTTAAAAGTCCAAAAACCCACAATTAAGAAAGTCCAACAATCCAAAATTGAAAAATCCAATAACCCAAAGTTAGTCCTCCGCCGTGGGTGGGTCGGTAGCACGCCTGCCTTCCACTCCGGCGGCCCGGGTTCGATTCCCGGCCGGGTCGGGGATTTTTCAGTAGTGAAAGATCCCCTCCCCGGGTTCAGGGCTGGGTGTTAGGTTAAGTCTTAGGTTAAGATAATGCACATTGTGCGCGATTCCTAAATTATTAACAATCCAAAGTTGAAAAAATCCAAAAATTAAATAAATCAAAGTTTCATTTCTGTCACGTGGCGTTCCACGCACCCAATGTTTTCTTTATACAACATAACTTTCTCAGAAATTAAAACAAATTTAAATGTGCATTGAATAAAAACAGTGTTTCAATTCGGTGCAGGCCAGTTCGTGTGTTTTCATTCTGTTCTGACTTTAGTTGATCAAAATTAGGTTAATTGTTTCTCATTCCCAATATTGGCAACATTGGTTAGTATCAGGCTACAGATTTGATTGTTCATTCATTTAGTATGCCGTGATCTGACAGCTGACACAATAGTGATTTGATTTTGAACAACACAAGTAAGAAAGTAATTAACTTGTACGTAATGTTACAATTTATTCATGAAATAGTCTGAATAAATCCCACTCGAGTTTCATCAGATAACTCTGCTAGTGCTTTGAGCTTACGAATCTATCGACAAACTCCTAATCTCTCGTGGGATTACCTATGATAAACCATTCCATATTAATTTTGTATCTAACGATATCAACCAATATAATTCATAATATTTATTTTTTATTTTATTTATATTTATATACAAAATATTTATGCAAAACAAAACAAGACCACCCGAATGAGCATGCGCTCGTGCTCGGGCACAGTTCAGCCATTTACATTACAAAATACAAATTACAAAATGCATAAAGAAAACATAATTAAATCAAAACCTAAAAAATAATAATAATAATAATAATAATAATAATAATAATAATAATAATAAAGAAAGAACAGAAAAGTAAAAAGAAAAAAGGAAAAGTAGTAAGAACAAAAATTGAAACCCTGAGTTATTACAAATAAAATCGTTCCTTAATTGTCTACTAAGTACAGAGTGAAGTAACTTTTGAACTATGAAATAAGATTTTTGATAAACTTATTGAATTTTTTGTTGTTCATATGTACTATTTCTGGATGTGACCTAATTATAGAGTTATAGAGTCTTGGACCATAATAAATGCTATGTTTAGAGCCAGAAGAGGTGAAGTATTTTGGTTCTATTAAAGGCAATGTTTTATTTCTTCTAGTATTGTAGTTATGAGGATCCGATACATTAGGTACGTTGCGGTATTTTTGAAAGTATTTTAAAAGTGTGAGCTTATAAATTTGTTTTACAGTCATCACATTAAATTCAGGAAATATCAATTCTGTTGGATATTCTATAGGCTTTTTTAAACAAATTTTTATAATTCTCTTCTGTATTAGAATCAAAGGAGTCAATACAGATGTGCCACTTCCTCCCCAGCCAATGATACCATATTGGAGGACTACTTCCTATGATTTTCAAATGTTATGTCAATGTTTGTTGTCTTTAATAATGTTTCTTTCGTCCAATTTCATAAGGCTAGCAGTTTACTTTGGCGGTTACGATCATTTGTTCAGAATTATTGATTTACTCGCTAGAGGGCATTATGATCGCAGGTGTGTAAAATATCGTCTCCTATTTGATTTTTAATCTCTATATATATAAAAGGCTTTGTCCTGACTGACAGGAATCAACGCAGAGCCTAAACTATAACAAGTAGAGACTTGGAATTTTGACCGTACCTTCGTTTCATAATGTAGGTGCTCACTAAGAAAGGACTTTGAAAATTTTTGATTTTAAATGCCAAAAATCAAATGTTTTTGAGAATACTTAATCCCTTCTTACACAGAATTATCGAATCCAAATCACATTTGACATTAAAACATATTGTTGCCAGTGGGTTTCAGATGGGTCTGGAATTAAATTAAATAGAAGTTTGACAATTACAGTTGGCTTTGTCTATTTTTGTCATACCTTGGAAATTAAACTTTCGCGATCGCTTGAATGTTGTAAGCCCTAATATGGTCAAATATTGTTTTGTTTGGACGAAACTCACTATACAGGGGTTTTCTGGACCAAGGAACTCGAATCTGAGGTAGCTTTTACCAGCCGATGCTATCTAATCGTGGTATGTAGTCCACGTGATTTAGGTGTTAATAAATATAATGATTTAACTATTATGCACTTAATTTTTAATTTTTGAAATAATTATCGCGGGCGAAGCCGCGGGCACATGCTAGTGTTTTAATACAATACTACTTTTCTACAAGACCACAGCGAGAATAGCTTAGTTTGGCTTTGAGCTGTCAAAGAAATGTAAACACACGACAGATTAATGTGGATCTATCACTCCATCCACTCCTAGGTTGGTGTCAGTTAGGTTAACAACAGTGATTAAATTAAATTAGTGATGGGATTAGTCCACCGCTGTGGCTCAGGGGATGCGTTCGCTCCTCTCATGCAGCGGGCCCGGGTTCGAATACTGGTCGGGTTTTTTCTGGGGTTTTTCCTCACCTGTGAGACAAATGTCGGCCCTTGTGGTCCCCAGATATCATCTGGCCGTCATTATCATCTTCATCCCATCCTCGCCTTGTTTGGAGTGAGTGTGTGTGAATGGTGTGTCTCGTCCTATGTGTTCGTGTTGTCTCGGAGGTGGCCCCGGCATTGGGCTGATCACTCATCCGGGGAGGCCCTTCATGTCCTTGTCTGTTCAAAAAAGTATGTATGTGATCCAAAGATAACCCCTCTCCCGACAGGTCACGGCCCTGTAAGGCCCGAGCGGCTTGGGTCGCTTAAATCCTAAAAGGGAGAGGTAAAACTAAGACAAAGAAAGGAAGTGATGGGATTACCAGTACCGGTATCTTACTTATGGTAGTAGAACCTAATTAAGCTAATCTGATCTAGCCATACTCCATCCATCAATCCATACTTTACGTTACAAATAAAAATATTAGGCTTAAACAAGAATCTTAAATAAATTACGATAAATCTTAAATAAAGGTTTGATAGGTACGAAATTGAAAAATATGTAACAACTGAATCACAGTTTCTTTTTAACTTCGTTCCATGATTTTTAATCTTCAAAATATTGCAGATAATTCGGGAGGGGTTTCAACTCCCCTGAACCCCCCCTTACCGTACGCCCATGTGCCTAATGGTATAACATATTCACTTTTCGATACATTTATGAAACTCCACTGACTGAATTTATATATATATACTAGCTTAAAAGGCCCGGCGTCGCCCGGGTTTTCTATTTTGTAATTGGAAATTAACTTATGAAGGACTTTCAATTTTTAAATTATAGGTCCATATATAGGTATTTAGAGTTTGAAATAGGAATAACGACTTATCACACTCAAACTATTCGCTCAGAAAACGTTTGGTATAGCTTTTTATGGCTCATAGAGGATGTGGAATATTGCTTCCCATCGCTTGTACACAGCAAGCCTGGTAGGGGTTCAAATGAGAAGAAACAGAAATTCCGGTAACAAAGTTGTAATGTTTTTGCGGAATATTTTATTTCTCACTCTTATGTTACCATACAACCCTTTTGGGGATGAAATTAAACAGAAATGTAATATCACTTTCATACTTCTCTCCCCAAAAACCTGGGATATAATAACATATTACCATACCTCGTATTGTTTTCTCTATGTCCAGGGTAGACTCCATATGTGACTGCGTTATTTTCGTGGATTTCATTTTTTAATATTTATATACAACATGAATTATATTGATACCTTTTCTAATTTGCGAAAGTCACATTTCATTTATTTCCAAATTCCATCTGAGAACACTGGCAACAATATGTTGCCATGTCAAGTGTGATTTGGATTTGATAATTCTGTGTAAAAAGGGATTAAGTATTCTCAAAAACATTTTAGTTTTTGCATTTAAAATCAAAATTTTTCTAAACCCTTTCTTAGTGAGAACTTACATTATGAACCGAAGGTACTGTCAAAATTCCAAGTCTCTACCTATTATAGTTTAGGCTCTGCGTTGATTCTCTGTCATTAAGTCAGTCAGTCAGTCAATCATTCACTCAGTCAGTCAGGACAAAGACTCTTATAGGCCTATATATATATAACTCCATATTTTAATTAGTTACTGACGCCACAATGGAATTTACCGACCAATGATATTAAATTCCTACAATAGCTGAAGGGAAATACCTGATGTGAACATTGCAAGGCTATTATGAAAGCAATAATTATGTTTGCTACTATTATGAGAAACACATATTCTTATCACAGATTACACTGGTCTACAAAAAAATCTATCCGAGTTAAAAATAGTTAATTCCCATTCATTTTGATATGACATAAACGAATATGAAGTTTAAAATGTTTACTTAGCTCTCATTTCCATGATAAACAGGAATTCATTTTATGATAGAGGAAAATTTTGCAAAGCTGGTAATGGTTTTTTACAAATGAAGGTTTTCAACAGTGTGTATGCCATACTGTATTTTGTTTCTAGACAAGCCATTTTGTTTACATAAATGTCCATTGTTGTGCTTAAAGAACCTATGTGCTCTTAATTCTCAGTAATAAGTTAGGATACACAAAGTATTGTTGCTTCCATTGCGAATGGGATAGTCGCGACAGGAAATTACACTACATACGAAAAAACTGGTCTGAAAGGAAAATAATATAACCTGGGAAAAAGAATATACAGTACCCTCCCTTAGTTTCCCGTAAGAAAATCGTATTGCCACCTTTACACATAAAGCTCGGACTTATGAAGAATTTAGTCAAAGCGATGAATCGAGAAGGAGAAGCTTTCAAGTATTGAAAGACAAAATTCCAAAATCTCAGTGATGCAAAGTTCAAAGAGGGAATCTTCGTTGGACCACAAATTCGTGAGCTGTTGAAGAATGAAATATTTAATAGGGTCATTGAAGGGAAAGAGAAAGCAGCTTGGGAAGCCTTCAAGAATGCTGTTCACTATTTCTTGGGAAATCGAAGAACAGAAAATTACAATTAGCTGTTAATAAACTTGTGAGGACATACCAAGAGCTAGGATGTAATATGTTGTTGAAAATACACTTTTTGGACTCACATATCGACTTCTTTCCAAGCAATTGTGGCGCTGTGACTGACAAACACGGGGAGCGCTTCCATCAAGACATTTCAACAATGGAAAGAAGGTATCAGGGCAAGTGGAACTCATCTATGCTTGCAGACTATTGCTGGAATGTCATGAGAGATGCCCCAGAAGTAGATTACAAACGAAAACCAAAAAAAGAGAAACGCTCAGAGTGAATAATTACATAGTAAGGAACCAAAGGGAGAAGTTCCATACATATATGTATATATATGAATATCTTTGAACCAAGAGCTAACAAAACATTTCTGGTGTCATATTCTTGTTCTTCGACCTCTAATTAGTTGGAATTGACTATTTTTGTTCAAGATAGAGACAACTTTAAATTTTTTGTAGACCAGTGTTATGGAAACAGGGGCGAGAGGGAGATATTCGAAACCCCTTCCTGACTGGAAAAATAATACAGTTGGTAATGCTTCTTGTATGTTGCTAATGGCAGACCTTCTCACAATAGGACGAATAAAAACAACTGAAATAACAATCAAAAGTAATTAACCGGTTTATCTAATATTTGTGTAGTTTAGTTCTGTAATTGCATTCCCCTATTAACAGACCACTTCTCTGTAAAACCAATTTACTCTGGAACTTTCGATGGGGTTTGAATTAATAGAGATTTAATTGTACTTTCAAACCGACCCTTTTATCTCCTGAACTCCTGAATGAGCATAAAGAGCCCTGTAACTTGATCACTACCTAACATTCCTGAACTATGGAAATTTTAAAAATAATCTCGTGGAATATTTCGTATTGAGTCTGTTAACATAACGCAAGCGTAAATAATTACATTATATGGCTGAATTCGACAAAAGAAAATATATGAAAATCAGTCTAGCCCATAGCGACATATTTGCTTTATAATAATAATAATAATAATAATAATAATAATAATAATAATAATGATTATAACAATTTTCTCTTTCGTAGTTTTACCTCTCCCTTATAAGGACCTTTATGCGACTCGGACCTTACCGGGCCGCGACCTGTCGGGAGAGGAATGAACTATGGATCACAACACAGACATACTTTTTTGACCAGACAAGGACATAGAGGGCCTCCCCGGATGAGTGATCACCCCAATGCCGGGGCCACCTCCGACACAACACGAACACATAGGGCAAGACACACAACTCATATACACACACTCCGAACAAGGCGAGGATGGGATGAAGATGATTTAAAGTCAATCTGAAATAAAATATGTCAGAAATTACATTAGGTATATTGCTCCACAGTTGCGAATAAGAAAAATACTCATATTAAAATATAATGCAGATATCGGTAGCCAATCATATCGATAGAAGCACTATATTATATTAATATTCAACGGCTAGTCGTGTTTTAAATATTTTATTTTCACTGACATCGTTATGAAGAAATGAATTAATCAAAGCGGGCTAACAATATCAATAAACGATTGACAATTTGTTACGTTATGTTTAACACATTGTGGGCCATGCTAAATATTCTGGCGTGTTATATCCATTACAAAATTAATATTTATATTAAACTGGAAATGAAAGCATGCTCTTTTATAAGTAATTTCGCCTATTATTGCTATTTACAGAACTGTTTACATTAGTACATTAGTTACGGGAGCTCGGCCGCTGATTGGTTGGTCGCGAGCCAATCAAAATGCTTTGAATTGTCGGAGAACGAAGATTATATTACATTAGAAGTGTCTACCGGTCAACCGATTTGGTCCAAATTCAATAGGTTTCTTTCCCCGTATGCTAAGGTTAATGAAAATCCAATAAGGCGTATTTGAGTTATCGCGCCTTTCTGATATATTACCAATAAAAAGGCACTAAATTGGCCATTACTCCGGTTTGGTCCAATATCAATAGGGGTTTTTTCATGGACGTTATAAATGCGTATACCAAATTTCATGAAAATCCGATAAAGCGTATTTGAGTTATCGCGCGTACAGACACACAGACAGACATTTCCAGGTCCCCCACACAATCTTATAAAGAACCATTTGGCACTTAATAAAATATCTCCTATTTATATTCTAGACATAAATGATGACCAGTAATAGAATGTCGGTTTATCGTCTTCGTGTATTTTCTCATCTCCTGTTCTCTAATGGCCAACGAAGTTAACGGATTTTAAACTGATATTTATTAAGTGCCAGTATGGTACTTTATGAGATTGTGTGGGGGACGAAAAAATGTCTGTCCGTCTGTCTGTCTGTCTGTCTGTCCGTCTGTCTGTCTGTCTGTCCGTCCGTCTGTCCGTGCGTCTGTACGCACCATAACTCAAGTACGCTTTTTCGGATTTTCATGAAACTTGGTATAAACATTCATAATGTCGATGGGAACAACCCTATTGATATTGAACCAAATCGGTTCACCGGTACCGGAGTAATGCCCAATTTAGTGCCTATTTTAATAGATTATGGCGCCTTTCTATGATACGCTGTAACGGATTTCCATGACACTTGGTATACCCATTTATGACGTCCATGAGAAGTGCCCTATTGAATTTGAACCTAATCTGTTGACCGGTACCGGAGTAAAACCCAATTTAGTGTATATTTTAAAGACGCGGTAACTCAAATACGCTTTACTGGATTTTTATGAAACTTGGTATACACATTTACAACGTCCGTGGGAAGACGTCTATTCATAATGGATAAAATCGGTTGATCTGTTTCGGAGTAATGCTCAATTTAGTGCCTATTTTATGGCAATATATGTATTCGAAAGAATTTATAAAAAAATGAAAATCAGTTATCTTGACAACATAGCCTATTGTTTTACTGTGATCTTATAAGGCCTTGGAAATTAAAATACAGGTAGCTATGACAAAAAACACTATTGTTTTACATGCGCTTATCCAACTAGACCGTTAAAATGACCCAGGTGGCCGAGATGGTAGACCTTTCTTCTTCCGTAAGCCCTGCTTAATGAATAAATCTGGAGCTTAACTTGGAAATCAATTTAAAAAAAAAAACATATTCTGCATATCATAATTGCAGTCATAACTGATTATACAAAAACATACTGGCACTTTTTTACATCAGTTTACCTGATTTTATTTATTTATTTATTGTAAGATAACCCCAACGAGCAAAGCTCACCTTAAGGGACTATATACAACATGACATGCATTGTGGTACATAAATTTTCAATTACAAATAACTTATAAATATACAAGTGGTGCATTATATACAAGAGGTACAGAAGGTACAGAATATAGGAACATAAAACAAAATGACTTGATTTTAAGAGTGAAGTGAAATGATAGATGATGAAGGGAAACATAGTTACATAGTCTAATAGTGATCAATATACAGTATCTATTTATTACTATATCAAAGAACTTAATTAATCTTAGATTTTATAAAGAGTTTTATTTGTAATTTAAATTTGTTATAATTTAAGATATTCTTTTGTTCTTGTGGTAATTCATTATATGTTTTGATCAAATAATATTTTAATCCCTTTGTCCCATAAGTTACAGTTGAAGAACGTGTGAGGTATATGTTCTGTTTTTGCCTTGTTTCATAGTTATGAATGTCTTTGTTATATTCTATTGGAAAATTACTGTGCATGTTACCATGTACTACTCTGTGCTTATGTAATGGCATTTACTTTAAGGTGTCAAACGGCAAGATATAATATAATCCGACTTGTTTCATCGAGGAAACCTGAACACATAGAGAGTTATATGGACAGTTTGCCACCATCGACAGAGGATAGACGCGGGAGCAAGTCGCTGTCAGCATAGGTTAGCTGGACAGTCGTAATGCAAATTCAGCAGTGCCAGGCCTATGTAATATTTAATAGTTCTGTACGAGTACGACCAGTGCAATTGACTTCGCTTGCAGTTTTTGTTCTGGCGAGCAATGCCAGAGTGTTATAATATGTCTCAAGTAAGTTTGATCCTTTTCAAAACAACGAGTAGTGGCTGTCTAGTCGAAGCTGTTGTACAGCTCCACACATGAGAACGCATGTCATCACCGTGATAATGGTAGTTTGTTTATTCTCAGTACAACTCACTTCCATGTTACATGTTTGCTAATTGATATACTATAATGATGAAGATGCCAGTGAGAGTTTGTTATTTCACGTGTAAATGTTGCATGAACTTACGAACAGTCCTACTCCATTAGCAAGCCACACCCTGGTAATGGCGCATGCTAATGCCATTATCCAATCACGTTTTGTCACATGATGCGAATTTTCCGCGAACTCTCTGTGAGTTCTCCTCCCATTTGTTTTTAACAGGATCAACCTAGCCTGAGATATAGTATAACTGAAAGGTAATAAATCCTTGTTACCAAATCTTATCTGACTACCCCTGATTGGAGTCTTGAACTCTAATTTCAGTGATTCATTCATTATATCCTGTAATTTTTCTCCACTGAGTAAACTGAGCGAAACTAATTATTAATAATTATTGAAATATTAATTATTGGCTAAACAGCTGATTTTAGATTGTTTTCCAGAGTTTCATCTTGAGGAAACCTAAAAGTGTGCACTTTATTTCTTGTATCGTGGTTTCCCCTAAAATTAGATACACAACACTTATAAACCACGATGAACAATTTTTATTATATGAAGTAGGCCTACACTGATTCATCAATGTTGTCCACTACTTCGTTTTAAATCTCAAATCCTGCAAATGTCTTCTGTTACTGTTTAGGTGGTACTGCACAATTGAGTTCTAATATATAATTATTAACTTTATATATATATATAAATAAATATATAATTTATTTATATATATAATATAACATTATATTTATAATATATATAAAAGGTAAATAATTATATATTAGAGCTCAATTATATATATATAAAGTTAATAATTATATATTAGAGCTCAATTGTGCAATACCACCTAAACAGTAACAGTAACAGTATAATATATATATACTGTTACTGTTACGTTAGATATATATATATATATATATATATATATATATCTGGTACCCTATGATCCCCAGGTGGGGCGAAGGGGCCTCCAATGGAGGTTTCATTACCTATACTAATTTTGATATGCGTATTTTCCGAGAGAGAGTAGAGGGACAGGTGGTAAGCCCATCGCCTTGCAACCCCCCTCTGGAAACTAAGTACTTCTTGGACGTGAAATTTTGTCCAGAGGCTCTAATTTAGGCTTGGAGTTCTTTTACGTGCCGTAAATCTACGATACGCGACCCCCAGCTTAAAGTCCCTCTCGGAGGACTCCGTGCCCAGGATTTTTACGTCCTGAAAAATCCATCGACCGCTGCCGGGTTTGATCCCGCGCCCTGCGGATCTAGAGGCGGGCACGCTACCTCTAGACCACCGCGGCTGACATATATATATAGTGTGAAAAGATAGTTATTCTTATTAACAATAAAAGCACTTCATCCATTCATTCATTCATACTTTAGGGCCGGTTCTAGAACGCACAATATGAACCCATTCTCGAAAGACTATTACCAAATTATACCAAAAATTATGAAAATAACGATCAGCATAGTATTTTAACCCTTTAAATGAGTGAAGTAATTTGTAATTCTATTGATCTTGCATACTGAATTAAAAAATTCCCAATGACAGTAAGCCATTGCGCTACAAACCGGAAGGTCGTGCGTCAATTCCCGATGAGATCGTGGAGATTTTTCAATACCTACCCTAGTAGCACAGATCGTTGGGCCAATGTTGGGAAATGATCGCCATGTTTCGTTGGCTAACGGTTAGGAATGTCCGTCGGGGTTCCGTTGGCAAAGTGCATTTTACCCAACCAATTGCCAACTGTAGCCAACCAATATCCAACAAAATCCCAACAGTTGGGAATGTTCGTTGGCGATCTGTTGGGCCATCATTGTAATGCCAACAGAATGCCAACTGTTGCCATCCGAATTCCATCCATAAGCCAACCAAAATCCAACGATTTCCCTACATTCCTCCATTGGGTTCTGCTTTTTGCCTTGGTTTCATGTTTATTTTGTCACAATTAGGTAGTTGATAAAATATTTACCCCAGCAACTGCAATTTAAGAATGACTTATAAATCCATGCAAATCTTTCGCACTTCACCCCTTTTGATAATAGTCCAAGAAAGCCAAGTATTTAGCTAACTAATAAATTCACTCATACAGATTCACAAAAAACAGTATACATTTCTTATGTTGCTCTTAATTCAACCGTATACTGTATTTTGTGAATGTATAAGAATGAATTTATTAGTTAGCTAAATGCCTAGTTTTCCTGGGCACCTATCAAAAGGGGCAAAGTGCAAAAGATTTGCATGGACTTGCTAATCATTCTTAAAATGCAGTTGCTGAGGAAAATATTTTATCAACTACCTAATTATGATAAAATAAACATGAAACCAAGACAAAAAGCAGAACCTAATGGAGGAATATAGGGAAATCATTGGATTTGGATGGCTTATTGATGGTTATACAGTGCTTTCACTGTACGACTTGGCCGGCAATCGCACGGGCCGCTCCACCGTCACAGATAAACCTCATGCGGGGCCAGGCGCGTGACATATCACGGTACTCCCGGCGAATCGTATATATTTCCGAAATTGTAATCACAATCAAATATGAAAATATAAAATAAAAATACAAACTTACCTTATCACAGGAGATGTTGGAAATGCCGTCCTTCTGCATCATTACATCTATGGCACCTAATGAGGAAATTGCTATTCACACGCAGTAGTTCTAATGTATAATTAGGTCGTGGCATTTTTAAAACACTTCAAGCAAAACTAAAAACTACTTTAACCATAAAAAAACACAAACACTGCTGTAATAATTATTCACGTGTGAACGCAATCAGATCACATGCTAGACTTCAGTGGTGAGACGAGGCATCACTTGGGCGCTTGATGCATGAGTCACGGATAGTCGGCCCGTGCAATTGCCGGCCAAGTCGTACAGTGAAAGCACTGTAATACTAATGGTCGAGAACTTCATCCCATGAGGGGACAAGGCCTACTACCCATGTTGCATCTTCTTCCTCCATTCTTCTACAATTGGCAGATGGTGGTCTTCATGACTGAAGCCGCTATTTCTTTATCAAGTGGCTCCTCGTCTTCATGAGGCTATGTGCACCCTGGTCCAGAATTCTATATCTCAGAAAAATGGTGATACATGGTATAACATAAGGAAAGAATCTTGGCTATAGGCTAAATAAAATTCAGAGAAATGAATAATGAATAGTTTATTGTTATTGCTGCTTTACAAGTTATGGATAAGTCAGATATATATATATATTATGAACTACATAACATGTATTAATAAACTTCATTTTTAAGCAATGTGAGAATAGTTGATTTATGTAAGTTGATCTTTCCACCCTATGCCCTCAATATAGTCTAGGAAATCCAAGAATGTTACTATTAACGTTTACAATATTATATGGTGTTAATCTTTATATTCTCATATAAGTAACAATGTGCAATCTTTTAGCCTACTGTGATTAGTTAATTTGTTATCCAGCTCTTGTGACCAGATAGCATCACCATTATTAGGCCTATACGTTAGAAATATAATCAACTCTATCAAGTAACTTCCATTCTACATGCCTGTATAATTTAAAAACATAGTTCATAACAGGGTTAAAAGGCGTATTTACATTATGTTTGAAAAACAGTCTAATCTGATTAGCTTAACCTGTAAGAGCTTTATTTCTAAAATGCTGTTCCATCTATTCCTATAGACCTATGCACTTAGATTAGCTTATTCATTATCAATTAATATTTAAAAGACTTCAATATAGGCTTAAAAAAGCTTTAAAAATTTGTGTAAAATCACTTCAAAATTCATAATAATTCTATTTATTATATTCTTAATTTACATTCAATTGCAATTTTGATTGTAAGATGCAGTTTGTAACATAATCTGAGTGTGTTCGAAAACAGGCTGCTTAGGAAAATATTTGGGCCTATGGGAGAGATGAAAATGGGGACTGGAGGAAACTGCATAACGACGAGCTTCATAATCTGTACTCGCCACCAGATATAGTAAGGGAAATTAAATCACGGGGAACGAAATGGGCTAAACATGTTGTGCGTATGGGTGGGAAAGACATCTAAAAAATGCTGAGTGGGAGACCCAAAGGGAAATGATCACTTGGAAGACTTAGACGTAGGTGGAAAGAAAATATTAGGATGTAGATTTAAGGGAAATAGGATTTGTGGGGGATAGTAGAATGGAATTAGTACAGAATTGGGTTGAATGCCAGGTGCAAGGGTATTTTATTTTTATTGTGAAATATTAGGTGACATGCAATTACGCATTACCGGCGTTGAGCAGCAGCTACAGGCATGACGGCATGACCTGCGGGGAAGCGTGGCAGGTGGCATGCGGGAAGCAGCCAGGCGAGTGGAAAGGGGATCGCGTGGGGCACAAAGTTCCATTATTCCCATTTTACTCCATAATCTAGTAATATTTTACTTTTACAAAGACTGATGTTAAGATCATTAGCGAAATTGATTAGGCCTACACACAATATTTTAGAGTTCATTTTAAATTGAATTCTACAAACTGTAGCCTATTGGGGTTATAACCAAAATTGTGACTGAATGTAAGCCTAAATTAAGAACAGAACAGATAGAATTCTTTAGAAATTTGTGAAGAGATTTTGCATGAATTCGTAAAGATGTTTTAAATAACCTAATCTATTAAGTGCACATATAGGCCTATAGGGATAGATGAAACAATTTGATGGAAAAGCATTCTAGCAATCAAGTTAAGCTAATGAGATTTAGACGGTTATTCAAACATAATGTAAATGCATTTTTTAACCCTCTCATGAACTATGTTTTTAAATTATAAGTTACAGGCAAATAGAATGCAAGTTACTTGGTAGAGTTGATTATATAACTAACGTATTAGGCCTAAAGCTCTATCCACAATGTGTAGTTGGCAGTCTGTAGTTGGTAGTCAAAGTAAAACATGTGGTGATCGTAATGTACGCCATTCACAAAGTACAGTTGCAGTCAGCAGTTGGTATTCGGCAGTCGAGAAATTCATCATCGACTACCAACTGCAAGTTACATATTACGAGATTGAAAATTATTTACTAGTGCAAAGAAATAGATTAGGTTACTATGAAAAGCAAGATGTATTTATTATAGCCTACATATTATGCACTATAAATCGATTCCTTCCCATTATTTGTACTATTAAATGTTTCCCTAACCTCAATGTTAACTTCTTATTGTGGGCAGCTTTCAAGCGGCCAACTGCACATTGTGGATAGAGCTTAATAATGATGGCATAACTGGTCACGGGAAAATGATACATTGCGACTCACCCGAGTCCCCCCCCCCCTACTCTCAATCCAAAATAGCCTATTTTGTTGCAAGGGTCGTTTTTATAATTATGAAGTATTATGTGGAGGTGCAAGGGTATTTTTATTTATTTGTGAAATATTAGGTGACATGGCAGGCGAGTGGAAAGGGGAGCAGGGTGAGTCGCAAAGTACTAACTTGCCAAACTGATATGAGAAAATAAAGATTAACATCATATTTAAATGTTACTGACAACATTCCCTGGATTTTTTATACTATATAATGAGGGCATCTACATTTTAATAATAAATCAAATATTTATACCTTAACATTATTGTAGGCTATACTTGCAAGTTTGAAATCTTGAAAATCCCGCAATTGATGTAGATTTTGAACTGTAGAACTGCTTTTCTTGAACTGCGTTTCAATTCAGTTGAAATTTCGTTGCGCCTACTCTGCTTTAATTTATCCTTCGGCCTTTCTTTATGTAAATCATCTGAAACAAATAAATTTGCAATAGGAAATTACAGTACTGTAACGTTGAACGAACCTTCAATATTATAATATGAATGCAACACTCATAATACAGTATTGTGAAAAAATGATAACGTTATATATTCAGAGAACAATCAAAGGGCTTACCTAATATTATGTAAAAGAACGAGAGAATCAAACACTACCATTCGGGTTCTTCCTTAAAACAATCAAGATGGCGAATGACGGTTATGCGATTGCGATGTTGTCGACGACCTATACGCATGACCTATACGAGCTATGCCGGAAATTTCCGAAGAGAACTTGGAGGATCTAGCGCGCAGGATAAGCTTGAATAATTTATGAATTAACACAGTTTATTTTATAGGAAATAAAAATTTAACGCTTATAATGTTATTTCAACACTTTTTAATTTTAACATAAATGCGATTATATTCCAACAAAAAAAATTGTTGGGCCAATAATCAAACCCAACGGTAGGACGGTCGGGCAAAGCAAACGATAAATGCGTTGGCGCAACCGAGGAAATTACAACGAACCTTTCCCCAACATATCCCTACCATGCCAACCAAATTCCTCCGATGGGCCAACGAAGTGTGCTACTAGGGTAATCCTTCTGATGGCACCATGACCCTGGGGTCAACTCAGCCTCTAACAGAAATGAGTACCAGGAGCAATCCTGGGAGCAAAGGCGGCTGACAACCTTCCATCTTCACGTGCCGAATGTCTAAAATCTGGGAGTCTCATCCTCCTGGAGCCCTTAGGGCTTCCGTGGCCTGTATAGGGAACACTTTAATTTTTAATGGCAGTAAGAAATACCTGGTCCACCGGTGTGGCTCAGGGGATGCGTTCGATCCCCTCACGCCCGTGTTCGATTCCTGGTCGGGACAAGTTACCTAGGTGAGTTTTTTCTGGGGTTTTTCCTCACCTGTGAGACAAATGTCGGGTAACTTTAGGCCCTTGTGGTCCCCAGGTATCATCCGGGCGTCATTATCATCTTCATCTCATCCTCGCCTGGTTTGGAATGAGTGTGTGTGTGAATGGTGTGTCTCGTCCTATGTGTCCGTGTTGTCTCGGAGGTGGCCCCGGCATTGGGCTGATCACTCATCCGTGGAGGCCCTGTCCTTGACTGGTCAGAAATGTATGTATGTGATCCAACATAATCCCTCTCCCTCTCCCGACAGGTCGCGGCCCTGTAAGGCCTGGGCGGCTTGGGTCGCTTAAATCCAAAAAAAAGGAGAGGTAATACTCAGATCAAGAAAGAAAAGAAAGAAAGAAGAAAGAAATACCTGAAAATACTGTTTTAAGTGGAAAGAATTCCCAGGCGTTAACGTTTTTAACCGGAGTGTTCACTTGAAATGATAATTTCGAGGGTGTAACCTATATAATAGAGATGATAATGGTCCGACCACTCAAGCATTATTTGAATAGGATACAGGTAATCAATATCTCCCAGCCAATGCAACGTGTGCCAGGCAAAAGCCTTTAATCCCTGCAATCCTTTGAGCAGAATAAAGTTGTTAATCCACCTATCTGCAAGCATATGACGCGCCTGTAAATAGCAGATAACTGGTGTCCAACGCATAAGTGGAACTCGTGTTCGCCAATGTTACATTTTCTTGCCAAAGAAGATTACTGAGTGAGGTGGCCGTCAGTCTCAGTCTGGGTTTCTGAGGTTTCGCACTACTAAAGGCGAATGCAGGGTTAGAATTCATTTACGTTTCTCCGGAGATTCCACGTCATTCAATACAGTGAATATTCCTTTGTTTTATGTCATGTTGGTTAAAAAAAAATTTCAATATGTCTATAGATGTCTTTCTCTGTTAAATATTGAGAAAGAAAACTCTTCAAGTTTTTTATAATTAACGCAAACACTTGATGATTTTGCATTATTTTTATTTGAAGGTCCGGAACACAGAAAATGTGATTTTTCACTTTTTGATATTATTATTGTCCACCGCTGTGGCTCAGGGGATGCGTTCAATCCTCTCACGCAGTGGGCCCGTGTTCGATTCCTGGTCGGGACAAGTTACCTAGGTGAGGTTTTTTCCGGGGTTTTCCCTCACCTGTGAGACAAATGTCAGGTAAATTTAGGCCCTTGTGTTCCCCGGATATCATCTGGCCGTCATTATCATCTTCATCTTCATCCTCGCCTTGTTCTGAGCGAGTGTGTGTGTGAATGGTGTGTATCGTCCTATATGTTCGTGTTGTCTCGGAGGTGGCCCCCGCATTGGGCTGATCACTCATCCGGGGAGGCCCTCCATGTCATTGTCTGGTCAAAAAAGTATGTATGTGATCCAAAGGTAATCCCTCTCCCGACAGGTCGCGGCCCTGTAAGGCCCGGGTGGCTTGCGTCGCTTAAATTCTAAAATGGAGAGGTAAAACTACGAAGAAGAAAGAAAGAAAGAAAGAAAGAAAGAAAGAAAGAAAGAAAGAAAGAAAGAAAGAAAGAAAGATGCTATTATTCTCTGAAATTTCCTCTTTAAAGTGACATGAGTGTCAATGTTTTATCTTGACTCTAAGTATACTAAATAATTCCTTTTTATAACCCTTAACGTGGGTTTCGATGTTGGAAGGAATCTTGTTCAATCAATGATAGCGATGGACGAAGAGAGAATTGAGGCATTAGATGGGTCTGTAAAAGTTTTAGAAAGGATGGCTAGACAGAGGAGGAGTGAAAAAAAAGACTGGAGGATGACCCAGACAATCCTTCATGTGGAGATGGCATGCACTAAAATGTAAACTTAATCTTTTTAGCACGATTCCCGAATCCTACATTTTTCACAAAAATTGTACCTTTTCTCAGCATCTACTGAATGTATTTGTTTCAAATTTTTATGAGTTGTTTGTTGGATTTGTCCCTTCATTTTAATGGAGGAATTTGAAGAAATTATTTTTAGAAAGCATCGTATACCATAAAATGTGAAGAAATTCTTTTTAAAAATGTTCCTCGAGAAAATAATTCATAATTCTTAAGCTAATAAATTTATCCAAAAATCCCTCCTTTAAAATGAGGTCATTTATGCTAGTAACACGTTGCAGAAATTTAAATTTTTAACTACTGGTAGTTCCTGAGGAAAGGAACAATTTGCTGGAGGTATTTTAACATTGTAGAGATAGGGCGTTCCGGCTCCCCTTAAAAGATAGCTCGAATATAATATATAAATGTGTATAATGAAATAATTGATTAATTTAATAAGGACAATTTGTGTTTGCATTATTTCATTCATTTCGCGTTTTTCTTAATTTTCAAGATATAGGTCATTTTTGGCAATCTTTAGTTCTTTTCGGAATTTTTAGGTCATTCTTTAGTGGAGGTAGAGAGGAGCTTTACCATGTACAAATCGTTACTTTCAGATAACAGACAATCGTTTTTATTTGAGAATCTCTGCTAAGTGTTCATATTTCATTTTAATTCAGGTTTATTGTATACACCATAGCAGTTTGTCGTGTAGCTACAAAGAATTATTATTTTTCTTTCTTTTTTAAATGGCACATATTTGCTAGGGGCAATCTGATGGACATGCTAGTTCAGAAATAATCTTTTCTGCTAAAGTTGTCCATGTAGTATAAATTTACTTACTTTTTTAGTAAGAAAATGAGAGTGTTTTATATTGTAAATTCATATATAACGCATTGTTACCCACTAAATTGCTTTTAGCAATTCATTACTTAAAATAAACTAATTATAAGTAATAATGGTAAATTTGTTGGACATTTCTAAAAAATTTGTGTCATTTTTCATTATTTTGGGGTCATAAATAGATTTTTTATTTTGAAATTTTTCACTATTTTTCGGTCATTAAATGCCTTTGCTAGTGATAACTAGACTTCGGATTTTTAGGTCGCTAAAAAGGCTGTTTTAGGTACATAAAATAGGCTCCAAAAATTTGAAAATAGGTTCTAAAAATCGTCAAATAGTCTCTTAAAAAATCGTTAAGTTGCCAATTTTCTCAAATATATCAATTGCAATGCAGAATATTATATTTATTGAAGTCACCATTAATCAGTAGTCATGATAAAACACAGATATAGGCCTATGGTACACAGAATTATATAGACATATTACTAGGGCCTGTATTATTACCATAACAGTGAAAACCTAATCCCTGCGCCCAGAAACTACGCACGCTAGCATATTCAACCCGTTGTATCCCTCAGTGATTCAGAGAACTACGTTTATTTATTTATTTATTTATTTTTTACTGGATGTGGGAGTCGGGAGAAGAACATTACATTTTCTTGGGAATTCAAAGGAATTTTTCTACTGAAGACGAAACATTCCTTACTACTTAACCACGTCACAAATGTGTCATATACTGCACAATCCGAGCTAAAAATTTAGTACGAACTGAAAATAAATGATAGAATTTATAACAAAAAGTAACTTATTTTGAACTTTAGAGGAAAAATAAGCAAAAAGGCAATATTAGGCTCTAACGTAAAAATAGGCTGTTTTAGGTCCTATAAAAGTATCAGTTTTAGGCATAGTCACTTATGAAACATGCATATACAAGTTTTCGTCCATATATCACTTAAGGATTAAAATAGGTTTTTACCTAAAATCCGAAGTCTAGTGATAACCATAGTGTTGAATAACTGGCAGTAACATATTATGATTGTATCAGATGTTAGGTATTTCATGGACACTGAATAGTTATTAAGGGGCGCTGTGTTCTTGTGGATAATGTTGCTCACAGTGTATCCGCAGGCCTCGGGTGCAATCCCCAGCACCTTCTCTGAATTTGAGGTGTGCTCAGCCTCATGAGAACAAGACCTTCTCGGAAAATAAATAGAACCTTCGATCAAGAAAATCATGAGTAGGACCAGGATTTTTAGGCTTTTATAAAAGGTATTTTAGCCTTTTATTTTCGTGAAATTTTCCTTTTTTAGGCTTTAAACAAATGGATTTAGAATTCTTAATAAAACTTATAATGAACAGTAATACTAACACCGGAAATTGTATTGTAATTTTGATACAATTATTCTAGTTTTTTTTACAAAATAAATAAGTAACTATTCCTTACATCGGCACTCGAAAAATAGCATAAACAATTGAGATATTTACCCTTTAATGATACAATTATTAAATACACCTCTCTATTCACTACCGATCTACAAAAATAAGTAGACCGGAGTGTCACGAATTTGTTTCTTTAATACACTTCTCTGTCGTCGGTTGGCAACGTATACAATGTTAATTTCAGTGCGTTGCATAAATTTATTTTTATTATTCTTTCCTTAAAATGCACGAATTAACATATTTATTTTCTTTTGCATTAATCGGAAAATCTATTTAAAAATTGTGTTTTACTGCAAAAGTCCTCTTTAGACTCTAGTTTTTCAGCAAAATCTTCTTTAGCCCCTAAGTTTTTCAGCAAAAGTCTTCTTTAGCCCCCTCTTAGGCCCTTCAGTCCGATTTAGTCCTTTTTAGGTTCTATATGGTTCATATATTCGAAAGCAATTGGCATGAAACGGAAAAATACGTTAAAATGTTCTAACTAGGAAGCTGGGGAAAAAATAGGTTAAAACCTTCAAATCCGGGCCCTAATCATGAGTAATAGTCGTGGGAGTCGGAATGTTCACTATATGGACCCAACTCCTGCCATCTGTTGATGATGTCAAAAGACTTAAGTAGAATGATAGGTCCTTTCCACCTGTGTAATTTACCGCCAGTTTAATTGAGTTCTAACATATTCAAGTTCTAATTTGGTTTGCCCAGGCAGGTTCGTGGAAATGCGGGATCCGCCTGCAGATGAGAGACTAGGCTTCACGCAATGTTTCTGTGTAGGAGAAGTTGCCGTATGAAGCTACAAGGAAACCTATGAAAATTATGAAACTGTCCATCATGGCATTTATTACGGGAAGGGAATATTTTACGAAACCAGCAAAGCGAGTTGCTCAATCTATTCATCGTGCAGAGGGAAGAAACTTAGAGAAACAGGCTCTGCAGATGCTATGATCTAGAAAAGAAACCGATCTAAACGTTATTCCTAATTAGGAACTGAAAGTTTATTCAGAATTATTTATAAGAACTATGACGAGAACTATCTCAAGACTTCCAAATTCCGAAGAAAGGAGCAGAAGTAGATGACGCAGTGGTCGGGTGGTAGACTTGTCCCTTCAGGGATGTAGCGCCACGGAGTTTTAGTTCAGATTAGGACCAGAAGTATGTGAAAAATATCGAACAATAACTTCAGTCTTAAAACATTTGCTTCATAAATATAGGAGAACAGAGGAGAGGACCGCTGTGACTTAAATTGGAAGGAGGAATTAAGAAAACACTTGCTTGTCATTTTTTTGCCTGGGAAAAGACTTCCACTTTGTGAAATGGAATATGAGAAGGGAAGATTTTAAATAAGAATCTGGTAGGGGTAATGAAGGTGAAAGGTGAAGAAAGATTTGCAAGGATTAAGAAGAAGTGAGACAGGGATGTAGTTTGGCGTCCATTTATTTAATTTATAAGGTGAAGAAAAATTAAAGGTACAAGTTAAGACAGGAATAAAAGTTCAAGGGGTAAACGTGAAAATATTCAGAATCTCTTGTCTCCTACCTGTAGATGAAGGAGAGCTGAAGGATTGAAAATGAATAAAAACAAATGGAAAGTGATGAGATCCAACAAGAAAGCAATGAACATCAAACTTGTGAAATCAGGAAACATTTTTTGCTTGGGACATATCACTTTATGGTAATGAGACATGAACTCTAGGAAAAAGTGAAAGATGAAGGAAAGAATCTTTTGAAAGAGATGTTTAAGATTAGAGGACAGTTAGCAAGAATAGAAGAGTGGTGTCAATCTATTCGGGCATCCAGGTTTAGTTAATAAAATATTAGAAGAAAAGAAAGCCACGATCAGAATACGTAAAACGGGTTATTGAGGATGTTGGTTATAAAAAGCAGGTGGACATGAGGAGTAGGGATGGGTTATCGATATTTTAAATTCCATATTCGATATTCTGACATCGAAATTTGTCTTCCGATAATATCGTCATATCAATATTCCTCTTCGACAATATTGATTTAGGCTATCAATTCGGTACAAGAATAAAGTGAGGGACCAAACAAATGAAAGTCCTACATTCATGCTGATTGTGTCAAACTTCTTCACGACAATGCTCGCCCCATGTTGCTGCAGCTGTTCGTGAGAAAATCAACAAACTTGGTTGGGAGGTGCTCCAGCATCCTCCATACACTCCAGACCTTTCATTTATTTTTTGGTCCCAGGAATAAATTCCTGGCCGGTAAACGCTTTGCGTCAGATGCAGAAGTGAAAACAGCAGTCCACAGAAGGCTATACTCCAACCGAACTGACTTCTATGAACAGGGTATGAAACTGGTATCACGATGGAAGAAGTGTGTTGAGAAACTTGGCGATTATATAGAAAAACTAGCTGAAAATGCCCGGCGTCGCCCGGGCTTTGTATTTTTTAATTTGAAATTAACTTATGGAGGACTTTATGTATGTAAAACTTGAAATGAAGAAAAAGATTTATCACACTCAAACTATTCCATCAGAAAACGCTAGATATAGCTTTTTATGGCTCATAGAGGATGTCGAATGCTGCATTCCGTTGCTTCTACACATCATGCCTGGGAGGGGTTGAAATAAGAAGAAACATAAATTACATAAGATTGTATTGACTTGACGGAAAATTTTATTTCTCATTCTCATGTTACCATACAACCGTTTCGGGGCTGAAATAAAAGAGAAATGCAGTATCACTTTCATACTTTCCTCCCCTAAAACACGGGACATAATATACTGCGAGCATAGGACTGAAAATGTTCCATCCCATGCTTAGGGCCTATGATAAACATCCCTATTTCTCAACTAATACAAAGCCTACAGCTATGGATAACTTATCAGCGGAAAGGATTATTTACAGAGTTCTGATATAGCATACTCACACACTTAAGTTGTCCCTGTAATACGACCTCTTATTCTACATCAAAATGTAAAGTGAGTAAATATTTCTTATGTCGAGGATAGAGAAAGTTATGTGACTACATCACACTGTGCTTTATTTTCGTGGATTTCATTTTCAGTAATTATTTTCGCCAATATATTTCATCGATGGAATCATAATTCGTTAAAGTCCAGCATTAGGCTATATAGTTGTCAAGGCCCTATGTGATCAGAGTAAACAATTCACTGTTGTCATGTGAACTGAACAGCATTTCATTTTTTTTCAGTATAATATTCTCAGAAATTATATAATTTTCAAGGGAAGGAGTATTTTGTTTGAATTTTAATGTTGACCGCGTTACTTCCCGGGCTTAACGGGGTATGTGTGCAAAATTTCGTGTAAATTGTTAAAGAAATGTAGATTTGTATAAGGAACAAACATACATACCCACATATCCACAAACACATATTCGACTTTATATAATGGATAGATAAACAAAAGATGACCCTTCATGTGTGCATTTGTTTGTAATTGTATTACATTTTTTGTAAAAAAAAAAAATGTGCGTTGCTTTTCGATCCACCCTCGTATGAGGAAAAGCCTGAAATTATTAAACTTCAATGGTGAGATTTAAATTAACTTGAAGTGAAGTGAAGTTTAAATTATTACACTTCAATCCTGAGTTTGTGGAAACCATGGGTGATATGAATACCTCTGAGCGAACACTCATTACTCAATAAAATGCAATGATGTAATTAAAAAGTCTTCACTCATAGGAGGACTCAAGAGATGGGACAAAGCACTCAGTCGCAGAGTAATCACTTTAGTTTGATAAAGACCCGTCCTTAGCGAAAGTGAGGCCTGGTGGAAAACACTTCCCCCCCCCCTTTAAAACCACAAACTGCCAACGCCCCAAACTTCAACATTTTCACTCCCCCAATCCTCACCATATCATTAAATTATATCATATATACTTAGAAAGCAATCTCTTATTTCGTTTTTAAATATTATAATCACGGTAACAATAATCTATATATATAAAAATGAATGTATGTGTGTGTCTGTCCTTTATGCATTACTACACCATTCATCCGATCGCCATGAAACTTTGGGAAGTTGTTGAGTACATTCCCGGGAAGGTTTCTGGCATATTACATTTTTAATTGTTCCTTTCGTTCGTGAGTTATGAGTGAAAAACGGGCAAAAAACGTGTATTTTTTGCGTTTTCGAAGCATCAGTTTTCAGTAATACCATTCAATGTCAAATCAATTACAGTAGGCTTTGGCTATTTTTGTCATTCCTTGGACATAAAGCTATCGCGATCGCTTGAATGTTGTAGCTCACGCTGATCGATTCATTTGTTTATAATGTCTAGGCATGCAGACATATGAAATTTTCAACCTACACGGGTTTTCTGGGCCAAGGACCTCGAATCTGAGGTCGCTTTTACCAAGCGACGCTATCTAATCGTGGTATGTAATTCACGTGAGTTAGGTGTTAATAAATATAATGATTCAACTATTATGCTCTTAATTTTTAATTTTTGAAATAATTATCGCGGCGGATCGCTTGATTTTGTAAGTCCATTCTGAACGATTTATTTGTTTAGAATATCAAGGCCCGCACACGTATGAAATTTTCAACCTACACGGAAGAGGGCTAATCAATATAGGCCTAAATATGGACAAACATTGTTCGACTTGGACGAAACTCACTATGCAGGGGTTTTCTGGGCCAGGGAAGTCTGAGGTCGCTTTTACCAGGCGACGCTATCTAATCGTGGTATGTAGTCCATGTGATTTAGGTGTTAATAAATTTAACTATTATGATCTTAATTTTTAATTTTTGAAATAATTATCGCAGCGAAGCCGCGGGCACACGCTAGTTTTAAATAAAAACTGATCCAATATCGCGTTCATTAATTTAACAATAATGTTTACTAAGTGCCAGTATGGTACTTTATAAGATTGTGTGGAGCACGGAAAATGTCTGTCCGTCTGTCCGTGTGTCTGTACACGCGATTACTCAAATACGTTTTATTGGATTTTCATGAAACTTTGTACACGCATTTATAACATCCGTGGGAAGAAGCCTATAGATATTAGAAGAAATCAGTTGACCGGTACCGGAGTAATGCCCAATTTAGTGCCTATTTTAATGGCAATATATTAGATAGAATTTATGGAAATTAGTTATCATGACAACGTGTTGTTTTACAGTATTCATATACGGCTTTGGAAATTGCAATAGAGTTAGCTATGACAAATAGCACTATTATTTCACAAATGCTTAAGTCAAACGCGAATGTTAAACTGAACGAGGTGGCCGATATGGAAATGTCTTGGACTCGCATTCTGCAGGTCCATGGTTCAAATCCCATAGCCGGCCAATCTGACACACACACACGTACATACATTCTTTTTTTGTTATGTGAATGGGCGAGTGTCAAAATATCAGAAATCTGTATAGTTTTTCTGATGCCTGGACGATGTTAATCTGATTTTTTTTTAAATATCTAGACGTTTGTTCTTCTGTAAGTCCTGCTTAATTAATCAATCTGGAGCTTAACTCGGAAATCGATATATCATAATTGCAATTATAACTTATTAAACAAAAGCATTCTGGCACTTTAATACATCAGTTTACCTGATTTTATTATTATTATTATTATTATTATTATTATTATTATTATTACTATTATTATTATTATCATCAAAAGAATAAGTAATAAGATTATTTTAAAGTAAGGAACACACTGTTTTTTCAATAAAGAAGGAAATTTTTATTGAGAAAAGAAGTGACACAGTTTGCTTTATAGTTGTTTAATTATAATAAATGTTAAAATATAAAGTTGGCCTACAATACAGTAATATAACTAAATCTTCTAAAGACTGAAGTTAAAGGTTCAAAAGTGTTTACTCGAAGTTTATTACTAAAACTGCACAAACACAAAAACCATGATTCGGAATATATTGTAGATTCTTTTGTAAGGAGGACAACAAGAGGGGTTTGATCAATCCTTTTATACTTTGTCTTATCTTACAAAACTCTGGAGAGTGAAGAGCTTCCGGACTTCAAACCTGACAAGTGAAGCTTCATATAACAAGGTAATAATAAAGATATTAAGTAGTCTACCGAGTTCTGTCAAGAAAACTGAAAAAGAAAAGATACAAAAACAAACATAATTAACCCTTAAGACGTTACCATAATACTTCAAAAATGTATTAAGTATTAGAGTGAAAATGTTATAGGAGAAAAATTCCTCCGACACTGGGACTCGAACCCAGGACCTTTGGCTATTCGCGCCAATGCTCTACCAACTGAGTTAAACTGGAGTCCAACTCACAGCGCCAGATGGAACCTCTCTCCCATGACTGATTGCCCTAATGGTCTACCTCACAGACAGACAAGTTATGTCATACGCAGTACTGTGAGGCACACTTAGGGCAATCAGTCATGGGAGAGAGGTTCCATCCGGCGCTGTGAATTGAACTCCGGCTTAGCTCAGTTGGTAGAGCATTGGCGCGAATAGCCAAAGGTCCTGGGTTCGACTCCCAGTGTCGGAGGAATTTATCTCCTATAACATTCTCATGTAATGTCTAACAGAGACAATAATCTGTGGTTCATGAAAGCTTATATAATATCTATTAGAGTGAAAATGTTGAAAAAAGGGATAGGCCTTCTTCTTTGATTATAAAAAGAAATATAAACGAATATACTTCAAAACTAACATATTGAAATAGTATATTGCGATACAAGTGCCGTAAGCGGTGCATACGGATCGAGGAAAGAGTTTGAAAAAACGAGGCGCTTCCGAGATCCGCTATGCGCTTACGGCACGAGTATTGCATGCTATTTTTTGCACGATGATTATTTATATCAATTTGTTATATTAATTGAGATATTAGCTGAAAATATTATGTATATTCACTATTGAAGATGGATGTTATATTTCAGAAAGTGATTCGCATGTGTTTGTTGTTATGGGAACCGAATATTTGTCCTGGGGAGCCTTGTCCACCAAGGCTTGTATTATGATGAGTGCCGTAAGTAAATTCTTACCGCACGGAAACTCTTACCACACGTTTTGTTTTGTTTCCATAGCAACAAGATTGCGTGTGGGAATGTCAACTTACTATCCACGGCAACAATATTCTTAAGTTCCACTAATTAGTTAAGGAGTGCAAAAATATATATTAAGTAGTCTCCCGCGACCTGTCAAGAAACTGAAAAAAGTGACAAAAACGAACATAATCAACCCCTAAAACGTTACCATAAGACTTCAAAAAAGTATAAAGTTTTAAAGAGGAAATGAAAAAAAAGAGTGCGTGGAAGGCCACGCGACAGAAGTAAAACTTTATTTTATTTTTTTATTTTTTTCAATTTTTTATTCTTGGATTTTTTCAATTTTGCATTATTGGACTTTTTAATTTTGGGTTTTTGGACTTTTTAAATTTTGGATTTTGGACTTTTCATTTTGGTTCTTTCAATTTTTAATTTTGGATTTTTTTAATTTTCGATCTTTGAGTTGTTTATGTTTTTATTTTTGGATTTTATAATTTTTAATTTTATTATTTATTAAATTTTGGATTTTTGGATGTTATATATATTTTTTTTAATTTTGGAAATTTGTATTTTTAATTCTGGATTTTTAATTTTTTAATTTTTTATTTTTGGATTTTTAATTTAGGATTTTTTCAATTTTGATTCATTAATTTTTTTATTTTTTGGATTTTTTAATTTTGTATTTTAGTTTTTTTAATTTTGGATTTTTTCAATTTTGGTATTTTTTATTTAATTTCGTTTTTTATTTTTTTATTTTTGAATATTGGAATTTATTATTTATTAAATTTTGGATTTTTGGATGTTTTAATTTTTAATTTTGTTTTTTTTTTATTATTTTGGAAATTTTTAATTATTAATTTTGGATTTGCGCGGTAATGAACCTCCGGGTTCCATAAAATAGATAATATACCTTTAGATTGCTTAGGAATTGTCTATTGCCATTGAGGAATTAAGGTCTGAAAAATTTCCTTTGATTACTCCTAATCATTGAGTTGATTGTTTTCTGTGCAGTCCGCTCCGAAACACGTAGTTTTGAGTGTGACTGATTTTGTGACTGATTTCGTGACTGATTTTCCAGATTTACCCCAACCGCGAGAAAAGAAGTTTTACTTCAAAAACGGATAGGATTTCTTCTTTGTTAACGTTTGATTATAAAAAGAAATATAAACGAATACACTTCAAAACTAACATATGAAAAAATTATAATTTTTACATTACTACTGTACTATTTCTATGGCCCAGGGGTCGACTCAGCCTCTAACAGAAATGAGTACCAGGAGTATTCCTGGAGGTGATATAACGGCCGGTGCGTAGAGCTGACAACCTTGCCACCTTCATCTGAGTGCCTTAACCTTCCGGGAACCCTACGGGTCTCCATGGCCCATACAGGGATCATTATACTATTTCGAAGTTATCGTCCAAAGTTGTCCAACATTCTAAAACTAAAGCTAAAAATTATATTGATCATCGGAACTCACCTCATATAAATTGAAGAGCTTTTAGCAAAAACAACCTTAGTCCAAAAATTTGAAAATTGAGTTTTCTGTGTCATTGGGTGCTACAACCTACTGGTCATTGTTTAAACTACTTGATATGGCAAAATCTGCCATGGTCCCTCAAATATAGGATTACAAAGTTTACCAAGTTTAGCAAAAACAACCTTTGTCCATTCAGTTTTTTGCAAATACCACCATTGTCCATTCAGTTTTTTTGCAAATACCTAGTAAATTTGCTGAAATATGTTTCTTAGAATCAGCTGTTTCATTGTTGTGTAAAGCATTGTCTCCTCTGATGATAACAGCAGTGAAATCGAGGATCCATAAACATCCTAGCTCATACAATAGGTAATATTGGTATTCTTCAATAACATTAATAGTGTGACGTGTAATTAAGAATTTGAGTAACGTGTTTCTTGTTTATTATTTGATTTTATATTTTTTTCTTTGCATTCTTAAAAATTTCTTAGATAGTGGATAAAAATTTGTTGGCAAAAACAGCCATAGTCCATGTCTCTTCAGCTTTCAGGTCTGGTTTCAGGGCACTGAAGTTACATATGAAGGAAAATTATTATATCAAAATATTTCTATATATGTTTACTTAAATATACAATAAATTTTAATTTCATGAAGTAATAACTGCCAAAGGGAGAAAGTTTTTTGCTTCTACTGAAAAATTTGGGTTTTGGACTATGGTTGTTTTTGCTAAAAGCTCTTCAATTTAACTTTTCTTGCTTTCAATTCAGCGAAGTCATCAATCAAATCATCAAAATTAACTTTGGATGGAGTGAGAATATTATAGGAGAAAAATTCCTCCGACACTGGGATTTGAACCCAGGACCTTTGGCTATTCGCGCCAATGCTCTACCAACTGAGTTAAGCCGGAGTCCAACTCACAGCGCCAGATGGAACCTCTCTCCTATGACTGATTGCTCTAATGGTCTACCTCACTGACAGCCAAGTTATGTCATATGCAGTATTGTGAGGCACACTAATTAGTGATTTTTGTGACCGGGCTCCCACTGTTATTGTACAGTTAACATTCATTCCCATCTCGCGCTGGGAATTGAACTCCGGCTTAGCTCAGTTGGTAGAGCATTGGCGCGAATAGCCAAAGGCCCTGGGTTCAAGTCCCAGTGTCGGAGGAATATTTCTCCTATAATATTCTCACGTAATGTTCAACAGAGACAATAATCTGTGGTTCATGAATGCTTATAGGGGTACGCCGTAGCGTAGTGGTTGAGGCGCTGCGCTACAAACCGGAAGGTCGCGGGTTCGATTCCCGATGAGGTCGTTGAGATTTTGGTGGCACTATGGCCCTGGGGTCGACTCAGCCTCTAACAGAATCAGGAGCAATCCTGGGGGTAAAGGCGGCCGGTGCGTAAGGCTGACAACCTTACCACCTTCATGTGCCGAATGTCCAAAAATCTGGGTGCCTCAACCTCCTGGAACCCTCTGGGCCTCCATGGCCTGTATAGGGATCACTTTACCTTCATGAATGCTTATATATCTACTTTGGATGTGGTGTTTGTTTCTATTGATAATGATGTCAAAGCTATCAATCTTTCTTGGGTCATGTTGGGTCTTAACCAACTTTAAGCGAGAAAAACTCATTTCTGCGCTTGCAACTGTTATGCAATAAATACAATAGGAAATGGATTTAGTATTCAATTCATTAATCTCAAAACCTCACCAGCAGGAAAACTTTTAGTTCTGTGAAAAGTACAACTCCACTACTCCCCACTCTGTATTTCAAAACTTAAAGTGACTTCTACGTCTTTGCACTTTTCCTGTAATATGTTTTTTTCTATTATTATTAAGTGTCATTATGGTACTTTATGAGATTGTGTGCGGGACGGGAAAATGTCTGTCCGTCCGTCCGTCCGTGTGTCTGTACGCGCGATAACTCAAATACGCTTTATCGGGTGTTTGTAAAACTTGGTATAAGCATTTATAACGTCCATGGGAAGAAGCCTGTTGATATTGGACCAAATCGGTTCACAGCTACCGGCACACTAATTTCGTGACGAATTTGAGCGTTACCTACATTAATTTCGTGACGACTTTTGAGCGTTACACAAGCTCTCGATTTACCCCTACCGTGGCTAAAGAAGTTTCACTTCAAAAAGTTACCGGTCCATGAACTAACTCTGAGGCCCGAAGGTGTTTGCTTACACTGTTTACGTCATCAAGGCTACTAAAAACTCGTAGCTACTTATTTCAGTTACAAGCTCTCTAGTTTCACATCATCGTCTCTACCACTTCGACTAAAACTCATGTACTTCCTTAATCTGGTAATGAAGTGCATTTACATTTTCAAGTTTGCTGTTCCATCTTGTATTGCAGAATTTTTTAACAATTAGGTTTGGTACAGTCGGTCAAATAAAAAACGTCGGGCGGTATTTGATTAAGTATCACGAACGAGCATATGCGCATGTACAGGAAGACTTAAGGTTAGGTTCACACCTGCCTCTTGTCTCTCCATGCATTTTCTTGATTATTTAGTCAGTTTTGTTCCGAAACAAACATGTATAGAAGGCTGTGGCTATATGCCTCAAATCCGCCATATTCTTGGTTGCAAATTTTTATAATATTAATAATTAATAGATTCGCGAGGAATATGTTTATTCAAGGAGCAATTTTTTTAAGATTTTATTTTATAATACCGGTACTTCTAGTGCAAAATCAATAACTTACGCTCAATTTCTGCAACCAATCTAGCATCGAAATACGCGTCCGGCCAGTTCCACGTTTGCTATGAAAACTTCCGGTCGCATTATAGTAAACTTCCCACCTCTGAGCTGCTCTTTCATAAATATGGAACCTTCTCGCTGCTTCAGAGGCCGAAAAATGCAGGTCAATTACAGCCCTAACTACACTTTCTCTCACAAAGCAAAATGAATTATGACAATACATTAAGTTGAATATCGTGTATTGCGCTTTCCGCGTTTTTCATTTTTCCCTCGTTGTTCATTTTTTCCCTCCTGTCGCATGGCCTCATATGTTCCGAAAATGACCTGTATTTTGTGTTTTTTATAGGAAACTTGTGAACTAATGCGTTAAAACTTTAATTTTAACTGCATACGAGTCCCGACGTTTTTTATTTGACCGACTGTACATTTGCAGAGCGTTTTTTTCAAAAGTCGATATCTACATAAAGTATAGTTTTGAGATATCGGATTTTAACCATATAACCATATAACCATATAACCATATAACCATATAACCATTGGAAAGGCAGCTACTTAAACTATGAAGAAGTGAAGTGTTCCCTATTACAGGCCATGGAGGCCCAGAGGGTTCCAGGAGGTTGAGGCTCCCAGATTTTTTGACATCGGCACATGAAGGTGGTAAGGTTGTCAGCCTTACGCACCGGCCGCCTTCACCCCCAGGATTGCTCCTGGTACTCATTTCTGTTAGAGGCTGAGTCGACCCCAGGGCCATAGTGCCTCCAGAAGGATTAGGCCAATTGAAAAACTCCAACGACCTCATCGGGGATCGAACCCGCGACCTTCCGGTTTGTAGCGCAGCGCCTCAACCACTACGCTACGGCGTACCCCCACTTAAACTATACGAAAGAATATATATCTCAATTTCGTCAAAACCTGCAGTTATCGGCTTTTGAAAAAACGCTCCTCATTTTTAGGTAGATTTCTAAGAAAAATCTACCTATTGCAATGGATACCATGTCATGATTTTCGAAAAATTATTTCATATCTTTACGTTTCATGCTCCCCTAAGTACGAAACCACCGCCCGTTCAAAAAATTTTTTGTGATATTTATATATATATATATATTTATATATATTTATATATATTTATATATATATATATTTATATATATTTATATATATATATATTTATATATATTTATATATATATATTTATATATATTTATATATATATATTTATATATATATATATTTATATATATCTTTACACGATAGCGGCCGTAATTTTGAAGATACTTGAACTAAATTTTATTATGTTATTTCTAGGCCCAATAGTTCGGACAAGTTCGTTAATGAGCAAAATTGGCCCAAGCGGGTGGTCGGGGGAGGGGGTTGAAATTTTTAAAAATGTATATCTCGGCCCCTATGAAGTATAGAGGGAAACTTTGTTTGAATAAATTAGAGTACTCCCTATGGAGTTCACAGTGACACCAACGATTCGGGGGTTCGAGTGGGGGTGGGGGTGGGGGATGAAAATTCGAAACTTTTGAAACCACGTCTTGTGGGGTATCGTTGAAAAGCTCTTGATGAGTACTCTACAAATCAATAAATGGTTTCTTGATAGCGCTCATATGACGCGAGATTTTAATGTTTGAAAATAATAACACTTAAAAGAATTATTATAATATCATAATTTTGTCTTGTTTAGCGGCTTTGCTAATTTTATTCATTGCTGATCTTGCGCACGGCCTCCCAGAATATTATATCCTATTCTTGTTGTCAAAACAAATGATTGTAGGCTCTTCCTCTTTACCGAATTCAGTTCTTATTACTGCAGGTTTACCATGCCAAGGCTAAAGAAAAAGAGTGCTATGCAGCGACAATAAATTAAACCAAAAGCACTTTGAAATCTACCTCAGCCTGTAGGCCTGCCTAAAGGGATTTTTTTAACCTCTCACAGTTTTGTTGACGCAGAAAAAAAAAAAATACATTCACTTTCGATAACTCAAGCAATGGCATGCACAATATGCAAAATGCAATTGAGTTTATTTCCTAAATTCGTGCTTGAACTTCAGAATGGGCCCCTTTCATGTTCGAGCCATCGAGTTATATCCTTGTACAAAGACATCTGTTAAATTCTTGTTGGTTGTCTAGGAATTCAATAAAATACTCTTGAAAGTTCACACCCACATTCTCACTCTCATTTTCAAATCCATTGTTTTCAAACTTTACAAGCCGTATCACCAAAGACAACTGCTCTTGTTGACAGGACGGGAGTGCAGTTCAAAACGTGTAGAGTAAGATTACTTCCACAAAGTCTCTGGGTTTTTACGTAGCCTATATACCCTAGGAGCGAGTCTCACCGTTCCTAGAGTTTCTGCCTAGGGGAGGTAGCTGCACCCTGATTGGCTATCCCACTCCACGTGTTGTCTGTCTCTGTCTCTGCGGCATTATCCCTCCACTCAACAATTATATTATTTTCTACCACTCGCAACGTGCTGCATGATGTTTACTCTGTGCTCAACAGTAGCTCACTGGTCTTACGCGCAGCGAATCCGCGCAAGACGTAACAAGAAGCTCGCTGGCTGGGTTAGTCTTCAAGGCCAGAGACTTTGTGGAAGTAATCCTACTTCTACAGAGCAAAAGTAATCAACAGACTAGCCTTGACTGACTGTGTCCTGTCGTTTCATTGATTAATCGCACCAGCGCATACTTCACGATAGTGCGACAAGATCAGTCAGATGTTTACTTCCATTCCACACACATCGTACAATTATTTATATCTTATATAATTGTGCAAACATAAGTTCTGTTACGTGAGTTGCTTGCTTTCGAATTTATATCATAGACTTACATGTTTTACAACATATATCTAGCAAACAAAATTTCATTTATTTGTATCGTTTCCTGGGCAAATTAGTTGATTCAGAAAAGAAAAGAGACATAAATTACTCACTACAAGACGTATTTTATAACATAATTAATTAATTCGTTGTACTTTTCATTTACATAATGTGTGGTGAAGTACACCACATATTGTAATATGCATAACCTCTAATATTTGTATTACTAGCATGTGCCCGCGGCTTCGCCCGCGATAATTATTTCAAAAATTAAAAATTAAGAGCATAATAGTTAAATCATTATATTTATTAACACCTAAATCACGTGGACTACATACCACGATTAGATAGCATCGTCTGGTAAAAGCGACCTCAGATTAGAGTTTCTTGGCCCAGAAACCCTCTGAATAGTGAGTTTCGTCCAAATAAAACAATGTTTGACCATATTAGGGCTTACAACATTCAAGCGATCGCGAAAGTTTAATTTCCAAGGTATGACAAAAATAGACAAAACCAACTGTAATTGTCAAACTTCCATTTAATTTAATTCCAAACCCATCTGAAACCCACTGGCAACAATATGTTTTAATGTCAAATGTGATTCGGATTCGATAATTCTGTGTAAGAAGGGATTAAGTATTCTCAAAAACATTTGATTTTTGGCATTTAAAATCAGAATTTTTCAAAATCCTTTCTTAGTGAGAACCTACATTATGAAACAAAGGTACTGTCAAAATTCCAAGACTCTACCTGTTATAGTTTAGGCTGTACGTTGATTCCTGTCAGTCAGGACAAAGCCTTTTATATATAGAGAGAAGAGATAGAAGAAAATTGCGAGCCAGGGCCTTCAGAAACTACGTCACCAATAAAGGAACGTGCAAGGAAAAGGTTTTCCAGCAGCCAGAACATAGGCTACAGATTGTAAATACATACAGAACGTTAAAAGAAAACCCTGGAGTATCTGTGCAAGATGTAGGAGTGAAAGCCCGTAGGAGTGGTTTCAAGTACGATTTTCAAAGTCCTAAAAGAACACAGACCTACAGGAGGTGTCAAGTCACCGGTTAAAATTAAACCAAAATAAAAGACAAAAAGATCACTTGGCAGAGTTGGGAATCGACCCTTGGCGCTTAATATAAAATAGAAAGTTCAATTGACTTTACTGAATGTATCCAGTCTCAAATACGAACTCTTGTGAACTGTGCTTTGTACTTCCACACTGGGTTGTTTACTTTTGCTCCGTACAAGTCTTGGATCAAGTGTAGTAATAATGCAGCTGCCTTTATGCCCCTAACACTCTTCTCTTTAACCTTCTCAGAAAGGAGTTTAATCAAATGGTTTTGGGTATTGGCTCCTAAATAGTGATCGTGAATCTCAGACGATCTAATTCGCCTTACATGTTCTTGCATAACTGGATCAAACGGAGCCATCATTTCAATATGGTTCAAGAAGTTGTCATGTTTGGGTCGTACAGTAGTTTGCACTTTGATCTCATAAAAGCAATATTGTGTTCTGATATAGTGTATTGCGATACTAGTTCCGTAAGCGGTGCATACGGATCGAGGAAAGAGTTTTTTCAATTTCCGAGATCCGTTATGCGCTTACGGCACGAGTATTGCATGCTATTTTTTGCACGATGATTATTTATATTAAGTGAGATATTAGCTGAAAGTATTATGTTTATACACTATTGAAGATGGATGTTATATTTCAGAAAGTGATTCTGATGACCTAAAATTATTTGAAAAATGACCTATAAAATTACTAAATTTGAAAGAAAATGACCTAATAATTATAAAAAAAATGGCCTAAAAACTGATATTTTATTTATAACAAATTATTATTGTACACACAAAGTTATAGACTAGTTTGTACATAAGTGTAAAAACTGTAAATAACTGTAATGTTGTGAATGTTCTTTTCTCACGGAAATTTATACCGGCACTGAGGCACTGGCGAGTCAAAATTCGGCATTTCCTTTTGTGGTCTGCCGGATTATATTGTTGTTTATTGAGGGTAAACAGTAGTTTACACTCTCAAATCCAAGCAGGTAGCAGACTCTGGTGCCAAGTCAATCTAATAACAATAGTAATATAACACAAGATTTTGGCGTTTCTTTGATTCTCATTTCCGACTGAGACATGACAACACTTTAACGCCAAATTTTTCCCTCTTGCATTAAACAAACAACACCTCAAAGACAGCACCGCTAGCGACGAAAAAAAGTTAATACACTCAATGTAAATACATGAAAATTACTAAATAAGGAAGCAAATGACATGAAAATGACAAAATAATGACCTAAAATTGAAATACATGCCCTAAAAACATAAAATGGCATAAAATGACAAAAAAATTACCTAATAAAAATCTATTTCTATAAAGTAGAGGCCATGAATAGGATTTGTCTACAAGATAGCAAGCATCAATAAAAAGATGACATGTCATTAGAATCCGGGCCCTGGTTATGGGAACCGAATATTTGTCCTCTTCAAGTCGCCACAAACTAGGAGGGCCTTGGTTCCGGTCTTCCATAAAGGCTTGTACTATAATGGTTTTACTTACGGCACTTGTGCTTGTTTTAATTTTTACCGCACGGAGATTTCTTTTGTTTCCATAGCAACAAGATTGCGTGCGGGAATGTCAAGTTACGATCCACAGCAACAATATTCGTAAGTACCACTAATTAGTTACGTCGTGCAAAAATATTTAAAGCCATTAATAATTCGTTCGAGATCTTCATTCCAGTGTTATTTTTCTTTCCTTACCATACTCCTATGTATTCCATCAATAGTTGATACGCGTCTCGCATTCTATCCACTTTTTAACGTTCGCAGCCCTGACGAGGTGTCGTGATTGTCAAACCTGTTGTTAATATGTCCCCAATCACTGTACTCTTCACTAGCTAATTCCGTTCCTGACATGTTTACGAAATAGTTTCAAGCAGAAACAGTAGGCCTCGTCTCTGCTTTGACTGTACACTAGCACCTGTTATCCGTTGGTGAAGGGGTGTCGTGCACATCGGCACAGTTGCATTTTCGTGCACATCGGCATAGTATTTTTATCTTGTAATATTATCGTGCTCATCGCCACACAACCCATTGGGGCTAGGGATGGACATAGAGACTCAAACCTACAGCCTCCTTCACCACGGCTCCAAGGCAGCACCCCTTAGCTACCGCGGCTAAGGAAACCGGCCGTTGATATCATAGATAGGTTAAGTCAGGTTAGGTTAGGTTAGATTAAATTAGATTAGGTTAGGTTGATTCAAAGTCTCATTCAATAGCAGGCAGATACTTTATAATGATTTGTAAACAATACAATTATAATATCAATGTACATAGTAGCCTATGTATCTATAATAATAAAAGGCAGTGTTTGTCTTTCTGTCTACCTAGCAGTTACTGTGAACTCCATTGCATTCAATACGATAATATAATTCCAACTTTGTCTCTATGTCCACCCCTACGAAGGGTATGTGGTGATGAGCACGATGATATTGCAAGATAAAAATACTATGCCGATGTGCACGAAAATGCGACTATGCCGATGTGCACACAACCGGTCAAGGTACGTTTGTACAACTTGGCAGAAAAATGCCCTTTGTCTGCATTTAACGGAAAACGAAAATCTTAAACTTGCAAGGGGCCCTTTCGTCAAACTGAGAGGTTGAAATAGGATAGTGAACATCTAAAACTAGCACCCCTTCAGTTAAATCATTTGAATTATTATTATTATCTGATGAAGTACGGATGAGTTTCAAAAGAGTCAGCAAACGTACGAGTCAGATCATTTAAGGTCTCATGGTTAGCGTCGCTGACTACACATCCGTCGGCCCAAATTCGATCCTCTGTACTCTCTCGGATTTTTCTGACGTAGGGAGGTCTGGAACGGGGTGCACTCAGCCTAGTGATTCAAATTGAGGAACTACTTGATAGAGAAGTAGCGGCTCCGGTCATGGAAACCACCATTAACGGCCGTGGGTGTTGGCATGCTGACCACAAGCCCCCAATCCTGCCATCTGACCCATCTGCCATCTAGATGACGCAGCGGTCGGGTGGTAGGCCTAGTCCCTTCACGGGTGTAGCGCCATGGAGTTAGTTAGATCATTTAAGGATTCGTTTTTCTCCCTAGTACTTTCAGCTGAATAATTTCAGTGTGATTACTCACGTCACTCTCACGGTTACATTGTTTTTAAAAACTTTTCAAATGCTTGCGACCTTAAAAACTTTTCATGTGCATAGTTTTCTTCTGTTTATCATATGCATTTTCAAACTCTCTGTATAGATCGCACACTTTATCTTGAGCTAAACACTCCATAATGCTGAAAACCGTCCATATAAAGAAGGCCTCGCTCGAAAAAATGAAGATCGCGACCCGTCCCCAGTATTGCCATACCCAAAAACTTCCCGTTGCGGCATTCTTGAGCTACCGTCAATTTATTTATTTGTTTACATCATATTATTCTGAAAATGACAGAATAAATCCAGGGATATTAAAAGAACAGTACTGGTGTTGTGGAAATGGTCGATATAAGTGACAACGAAGTTAAAAATAATGATTCTTTAAACCAAGAAGTATCGGAAATCAGCGAAAAAATAAACCAAATAAATGAAATGGAAGGAAAAGCAATTTAATGTGTTTTAAGCTGAATCTGTCGTTGAAGAAAAGAACAAGTCAAGTTTTATTATTTCGTTGTATTAATTGTGTTGTATTAATTACCTACAAACTCCACGAAAGGTAATTAATTAAATTACATCAATTCAGGCATGTGAAAGTGCGTATTCAAGTAGGCCTACATGTACAATGCTACGACTTTTAAACCGATTTTCTATATTCTGAAGACTGGGAGAGAAACTGTCTAAATAGGCCTAAATATATTACTTTATTCCTTTCTTCAGTGATATATTCTACTATAATATCTGAATCAATATAAAATCTTTAGTTTGGCAGCGAGAGTTGAAAGTTCTACAATTTACAGTTAGTTTCATTGTGTACCAGCATAAAACTACACACGTTATATTTTCTGGTAATTGGCAACCCTTCAGAAACAACGTCGATTTCAACTCACCGCCTTCTGCAATAGTCAGTCTCTTATACTGCATGCAATATCAGCTCCCCTCACCCCCGCTTTTTTTCGGCTCAAGATAAAGTGTGAGTATAATATCTACTCTTATACAATTCAACGGCCCTAAATAGCGTGCTTGCCCGCCCGCTTCGTGAGACATCGGGTATACTCGGCGATGTTCGTCTCTCGCAGTGTAAACTTTCATGACGACTACAAAATTAGGAAAACCGTTTCTTTATTATATAAGGCCTAAGTGAAATGAACACAATGAACAAATATTCTAATTTTATTTTTACTTACAATTTTCATAGCTCTGAACGACAAACATTTTTAATAATCTACCAGTGTAATTTTCTTAAAAATCCTGGAGTCAATGAATAATGGCGGGCGAAGCACCAGCAGTAAAATATTGATGGTTTTATCTCTTGAAATATCGCTGATAATAATAATCCAAACAAACCATTCCTTCCCTTGAAACATTATAAAATTTCTGGAAATTACACTGAATTGATAAAATAAAATTCACATCATATTCATGTCAATAAACAGCTGAAGAACAATACGTATTATGTGTTCACAGGTTCTTTGGAACTGCATAATCGATTCTGATATAGTTTTCCCAGGGAAATGTACTCTAAAGCAGGAATTTTAGCTGTTTCATTAATTATTAATGGCTTAGTTTATGAATGATTCGCGTGCAAGTGTTAATAAATATAATGCTTAATAATTATTATACTCGTAATTTTTAATTTTTAAAAGAATTATCGTGGCGAAGCCACGGGCACCTCCTAGTTTGTCACGTTCTATCGACATGATTTTATTTACTACACTTAACGCCAGAAAATAAACTGAAGAAAAGACCACAGTTCCAGACTCAGACAAAAAGACAGGTGTTGTTGTGCTTTGCCAGGTCTGAGTCTGTCTAGCATTCTACTGTTTTTGCTTTCCTTAATTTCACGCTCCAATAACCGACTGCAATTCTGCTCTAAGCAAAGAGCAAGCAGTAAGGCTTGCTGCATTTATTTGAATAACATTCAGATATTGCTTCAACACATTTTACACTGTTTTCATAAGTATGTTTCAACTTCTTTCTATCTTTATCTTATTTTTACCTCTCCCTTTTAGGTTTTAAGTGACCCACGCTGCCCAGGCCTTACAGGGCCGCGACCTGTCGAGAGAGGGATTATCTATGGATCACATACATACTTTTTTGACCAGACAAGGACATGGAGGGCCTTCCCGGTTGAGTGATGAGCCCAATGCCGGGGCCACCTCCGAGATAACACAAACACATAGGACAAGTCACACACACTCACTCCGTACAAGGCGAGTATGGGATGAAGGTGATAATGACGGCCAGATGATATCCGGGGACCACAAGGGCCTAAAGTTACCTGGCATTTCTCTCACAGGTGAGGAAAAAACCCCAGAAAAATACCCACCTAGGTAAATTGTCCCGACGAGGAATCGAACCCGGGCCCGCTGCGTGAGAGGAGCGAACGCATCCCCTACGGTATAGTAGTGGACTGTTTAAATTTCTTTTTTGGTAAATTCAGCGGAAAAAAAAATCCCAGCGCGAAGTCTGGTGCGGCCGCGGTCTGGTTTGATGTGATTACTAAACCGTTCATTCGCAGTGAAACTAAAGGAACACCAAGGCCCTATTTCATAAAACTGTACAAGTGTTACAAATATGACAATTATGTCAAGATGTCATCACATTTGTATATTTCATATATACTGGATGTTAATGAATAACACCGAAATAGTTTACCTGTGTATAGAGGGGACTTTTTTTTTTTTTTTTTTTTTTATTTGACCATAGTTGACCCAGAGTCCCACAGCCGCAGGCTACATTACTGGGGAGAATACAGATAATACATAGACTAATATTTGTATACAGTTTGCTATCTTGGTTTCAAGACTTCGGTATAAATGTATATTATGATGATGTGGGTGATGAATTAGCGAAGTGTGAATATTTACAACATGGTTCAATGGCAATAAATCAGAAACAATCAGTACATATGTAGAAGATGGCGATGAGGTGAATGATGAGTTGATGTAGTGTATAGAGGGGACATAGACAAGCAACTTTTATCAGGAGATTTTTGCTCTATGGATTCAATTTTTCCAGTTACAGCATAAAATCTCCCGGGGCATGGCCGCCACTGTCTTCTAACATTAGAAAAAAAAATGCAAAACAAAGGAACTTCGTTGTTAACACTGTAGTCACTAGTTATGAATAAAAGAAGACTAATGCAGTGGCGACCGATCATGTGATTAGCCTGTAAATTTTGCAGATTATGAGAAGCTAAATTATGATGTAGCAGTTGATGAATGATTAAGAATGAGGTTTTTACCGATCACTAAGAAGGCATGCAGTCAATTTAATGAAAATGTTAACCCTATTTCGCGCAATTATTGATTTATGAGCACCAAATTATAACGACTTTAATGCCCTGAAGCATACACATTTGACGACATAGAGCAAATATCTCATAATAAAAGTTGCTTGTCTAAGTCCCCTCTATATACAGGTAAAATATTTCGGTGTTATTTATTAACACTCTGTATAACAAATTCTCCTTACTTTTCAGGCAACTTAATGTAAATTGCCAGACTAGACAGAACACTTTTCATGAACGCAACAATTTTATGTCAAACCTAAAGTTTACTTTGTTACACTGCAGATAGCTCTCATATATGCATGTGATAATTGATCTCAACACTGAGAATGCATAGGACTGCATGAACAATGCATTAATACTGTCAAAAATAATACAAAATAAATTTAGACGCTTTCCACACATCCTACTTACCTACGTAACAAATTCGACAGAATGTCCAGCAACTTTGATAAGAACACTGCTAATATCACTAGCAGTAGATTAAGAAAATTTACGTAACTAGGCCTACATACGAAAGATTGCCTGTCACTTCTATAATAACTCTACATTTTCTATAAATTTGTAAATATCTCAACAAAAAATAACGTTTTATAAATCTTAGGTAATCTAACATTTGACAAATTTGTCAGATCTTTACCTGTCAGTCCCAAAGTTTTGGGAAACAACAATATGTAAAATTGTCATACAAATCTACAAAATTCTCATGACATTTTTTGTAAAGTTGTCAGCATTTATGAAATACACTATTGTCAAAATGTGAACCTGTAAGACAATTTTAGGCCTATGTCACCCGTAAAGTTGTAACTTTTATGAAATAGGGCCTAGGTTTTCCTGAGGTACCTCTGGTGGTGACTCCGTTTGGAAGAGTGCAAACTAATATAAGTTTATGATGGTGATTTAACATAACAGAGAAGTGTTTAAGAGACAGTAGGGTTGAGTTTTCAAAAATCTTCATTTTTACCCTATTTAGGTGAAACTTATAACAATAAAAAATGTAGAATAATTCAGTAGTATAATATGTTTCAGCATGATTGAAACGCTATTTTACTAGTTGGGAAATAGCAACGCGTGGTAAAAGCAAGAGGTATGCAAAAAAAAAGGGAGTTTATAAACTTTATGAATTTATGTTTGGAGAATCATTATTCTTTTAAGTTACATTTTTCATGAGGTAATCAGTAGTTATTAAAATCTATACTAAAACAACTTCGTAGGACATCATTAAATTGTTTAAAATGATGTATGATGAAGTATTTATTGCCTTCGTTTAAGCAATTACCGCTCTGGTCATCGGCTGAAAAGGGGAGTGGCGATGAAGAGCTATTTTAAAATGGTCGCTTGAGCATAAACAACAAAATTGAATTACTTTCCACTACTACATGCGTAAGGCAATTACCTAGCCTAATTATTTATGTAAAATAAATAAAGGTTTGATTTACGATTTTGGCCAAGAGCTCAGTCCTAGTGACCCTTAAGAAGCGTAGGGTCACCTCTGGGATTGAATAAAGCACTGTACAGTCTGAAGAAAAAACAACTTGGAGTGGCTATCATTTCATTACGTAAGAAAACCCCAACATAAAAGTGGAGTGGGCGAGGACATGGGTATAGATCAAAGTGACGTGTAAAAAAACTCTAACTGGTGATGGGGAAGCAATCGTAAAATAATAGAATCTGTGAAATAAACGTGCAAGAATTGTTCAACAAATGCAAAACGCGCAGCAGCTGCGACAATGTTTTCCCTTGTACTATCAAAGCTGTGTTCAAATTAAGAAGCCATTCAGCCTTTCATTTTCAGTTTCTTAATTTCTGGTAGCATGGATTTCTCACAATTGAATTGAATAGTCTGGAAATCGAGTACTTTACTCCTCCGTGCTGTAGTTCACTGCAGGGATGTACCGTATGTTTCCAGGCCCGACGAGAGGGAGGGGCAGCCGGGGCTCCAGCCCTGGGGCCCGGGCCCCCGACCAGGCTTTATTTTTTACTTTCTAAATTTACTCCAAAATAAAATTGGTTAAAAGTCAATAAACAGCTTAAGATATGTTTTGTGTGTTTACTTTATCTGCATTGTCCTGTGGTATAACAGTGACACGGAATTATCAGTTAATCTGAAACGGATTAATCTCTGAGAAAAAATGCCATTTTTGAAAAGTAGAAGAACCAATCCTTTTGGACTCAACAGTAGGCCTCACTAACGTTCGGCATTTAAAATCATAATTTTCAGAAGATTAAACTGGTACATACAGATAAAATTGTTCCTGATTGGAACATTTTAATGCACTTTTCCGTTTCCTGCCCGGCATCAGTTAATCGATTTGGTCCAAAATCAATAGGCTTCGTCCCATGGGCGTTATAAATGGTATACCAAGTTTTATGAAAATCCGATAAAGTGTATTTGAGTTATCGCGCTTACAGACACACAGATAGTCCGGACTACGAGACAATCTCATAAAGTACCGGTACCATTCTGGTACTTAATAATTATGTAATATCACTACATAATCGTTTTGTTGATACATTATAAAGGGCGAGTTGGGTAGTGAATTTAATATTTGACGGGGGCCCGGGAAAATTTGTCCCTGGGGCCCTTGCTTTCTTTCCACGGCCCTGTAGGCTATGTTTCACGGAAGAGTTGGCCAATCGTGCTGGATTCTGAGTAGCGGCGGGCACAGCTCTAACTCCCGAGCGATCGGGTGAAATATCTACGCAAATAAAGCTGCTAACGGTGTAGTGATTCAGGTTCTCATATTTTCAATTAAAATTACAATGAAAGTAACCACGTACCTCATCACAAGAGACGTTCGAAATGTCCTCCTCTTGCATCCACACCTCTGGCACCTTTTTAGGAAATTTACTTTCACGAACATAAGTTCAGCTTCCGAGATAAAGTTAATTTATCTTGTGAAATTGTCTTTAAGTTCTTCTAACAATATGTGACTATTATTTATGAAGGGACTTGAAAAATAATGTGTATAGGCCAATTTCCGATACATTAGGTCAATTTGACTGACGTTTTAGTTGCAAAGCGATACAAGTCATCTGATCGTACAGTGCGTTTCACGTTAAGAGTAGGCCAAATTGAAAAAATATTTAACAATGTAAAACCGCCAGCTCCCCTCATTGGCTATTATATTACCCATATGCCTTCAGCTGAGTATACAGTGAGAGATCATTTCTGTCGCAAAGCGAGATCAGCAGTCTGAGCTTACCTGGAATCTGAAAGCTTCGCGACCGTTAAAATGTGAACCAAAGATTTATAAACACACTGGATCGCTAACAGCAGTGGCTCAGAGCGCCAGAAAACGGTCCGGCCACTACGCGCCTACCCCCACCACCGGTGGGCAAGAACAGAGCTCTTATAAGCAGTTCGAAACACTCACGAGACACCTCTCCACCCATTCAACAGGGTTGTGGGCAAACAGTCACCCTCAGTTTATTGGTAGCAAGCCGACAGTTATGTTTATAAGAGTAATTGATCAGTTATTTGATTACTTGAATAGCACTTGAATAACACTTTAAAGGCCCCATTAAGCTATCAAACAAAGATTATGATGAGAAAATGCTGTCCGATGCTTCAAATTACTTATCAACATTAAAAATTGATGGTATTTCTATTTTAGATTATCCAAGGAAAACATTTGCCATTGGTTTTTTAAAGTGATATATGCTCTATTCAAAAGTTAAGACACAGATTGTTAGCAATGCACGATTTTAAGTACTTGCTTAGTTAAAGACCATGTAGAGTTATTTTTTCTTGTTAGGAGTGCAAGTGGTCATAATTACAATCTCAACGTTAGGCAGTTTTTATGGGCCGTTAGAAAACGAATGTTTAGAAATAGCTAATAGCAATTGTTTACAGTTTGACATAAACCATCAGAATTCAGTTCTAAGATTCTCAGAGTGTGCAATGGTAGATAAAATAGTAGAAGAAAATAATACTCACTCTTGAATTACTAGAAATAGCAGATATTTTGGATATGAGGAATCTTATAAATCTTTGATGTGAACATGTCGTTGGCAGTGCGCATGCATGGCGTGCTAAAGTCCACGATGAAAATATAGTCCACGGCTCCAAGTGGATACTAACTTGATACGGTCAATGTTTTCATCTCAGCACGTTTCGCTTGCATTTGAATTCCCGTCGCCTATGTCTGTGACGTCTTCCATGCTTTCAGTTTGAGGGCGAGTACGTAATCATAATAACTGTAAGCGATGTCTCATTCGCAAGACTGCACAACGCTCTCAAGTGCTGCCTCACTTTTATTGTTATCACTCCATGCCTGGATTATAAGCAACTTCAGATAATTTTTGCGATAAAAGGTTTCAGTTAAAGGTTTTAGCTCTCAGTATGAGCACCCCGTGTACAAAATAAAAAAAATAAAATAAAAAAATAAAAAAAAATAAAAAAAAAATAAAAAAATAAAAAAAACATCGAAGTAGTTTTCGTCCAAGTTGCGAAAAAGATATTTCCTTCATGTGAAGTAGTAGTAGAAAGTAATGTACTGTCGGCCAAGCACGAGTAAATCTCTGTAAGCGGAGTGCGGTGAGAGGGGTTGGCTCACAAGCAGGTGGATACTAGCGTTTTGATTGGGCAGAGAAAAGACGAGCCCCTCTGTTGTAAGCGAGTTGTAAACATTAGCCTCCAGTGTGCAGTGTGTTCCATGCTGGAAGATGACAGAGCTTTCTTAGTGAATAGTAGCATGGTATGACGTCACGTACCGCTCCTCGTGCTGCTCAGAGTTTTTCTCGTGCTTGGCCGATAGTACTAAACGTTAAAACTGCGTATTTCAATGCTAGTTGCCAGGGTAAAGGTAAAGTGTTCCCTATACGGGCCATGGAGGCTCATAGGGTTCCAGAAGGTTGAGGCTCCCAGATTTTGGACATTCGGGACATAAAGGTGGTAAGTTCGTCAGCCTTACGCACCGGCCGCTATTACCCCCAGGATTGCTCCTGGTACTCATTTCTGTTCAAGGCTGAGTCGACCCCAAGCCATAGTGCCACCAGAAGGATTAGGCCAATTGAAAAATCTCAACGACTTCATCGGGAATCGAACCCGCGACCTTCCGGTCTGTAGCGCAGCGCCTCAACCACGACGCTAAGCCGTACCCCCATAACATGCATAAGCTACATGAAATAAAATCAGGTAAACTGATGTAAAAAAGTGCCAGTATGTTTTTGTTTAATCAGTTATGACTGCAATTATGATATGCAGAATATGTTTTTTTTAATTGATTTCCAAGTTAAGCTCCAGATTTATTCATTAAGCAGGGCTTACGGAAGAAGAAAGGTCTACCATCTCGACCACCTGGGTCATTTTAACGGTCTAGTTGGATAAGCGCATGTAAAAAAATCGTGTTTTTTGTCATAGCTACCTGTATTTTAATTTCCAAGGCCTTATAAGATCACAGTAAAACAATAGGCTATGTTGTCAAGATAACTGATTTTCATTTTTTTTATAAATTCCTTCGAATACCATAAAATAGGCACTAAATTGAGCATTACTCCGAAACAGATCAACCGATTTTATCCATTATGAATAGACGTCTTCCCACGGACATTGTAAATGTGTATACCAAGTTTCATAAAAATCCGGTAAAGCGTATTTGAGTTACCGCGTCTTTAAAATATACACTAAATTGGGTTTTACTCCGGTACCGGTCAACAGATTAGGTTCAAATTCAATAGGGCACTTCTTATGGACGTCATAAATGGGTATACCAAGTTTCATGGAAATCCGTTACAGCGTATCCTATTAAAATAGGCACTAAATTGGGCATTACTCCGGTACCGGTGAACCGATTTGGTTCAATATCAATAGGGTTCTTCCCATCGACATTATGAATGTTTATACCAAGTTTCATGAAAATCCGAAAAAGCGTACTTGAGTTACGGTGCGTACAGACGCACGGACAGACAGACAGACAGACGGACAGACATTTTTTCGTCCCCCATACAATCTCATAAAGTACTATACTGGCACTTAATAAATTCCGCGAACCATATTATGAAAGGATTTGCCAAGTGCTATCGTACAAATGAAACGTTTTTAAATTCTGTTTTGAATTATGTGTTAGTGTATTCGATGCTGAATGATTGGCACTGAGATAGCAATAATGCTCTCAACCAAAGAGCATAAATGCTCCTTTTGCTGTCCCAGTGACTAACTGAAATGTCGGCAGCCAAGACATCCTCAATATTTCTCTTTCAAGAAAAGAATGAAGCTCTCATGGATGTTTCTTTTTTTTTTGTTGCCTCATATCGAACTGCTGGATCAAGTAAATAAGCTTGTCGTGATCTTCTTGAAAGCCGCGTTATCAATGAAAATGGTCGCTCTTGCTCTAACTAATGCGTGCTCTTCTTGAAAGTGGTAGTATTCTTTATCTTGTAATAAGTCTGGTAAGTAGACGTTTAATTTTGTGGTGTCTCCAATTAATTAGCAGAGTATTGCACGTGACTCCGCGTTTCATTCCCCTTTGTAAACTTTTCACTGCTATTACCTCTGAGGGAGCATTCACACCGAAGTAGCATGCCACTTGCGACGTGCTACCTGGATGCACGCTGCACGTTACTCATTTTTAATCCTAAATAAACAAGTTCAAGTCTTCACACCGAAGTAGCGTGGCAATAGTGCAGCTCGCAGAGTGCGACATTAATTTATTCAGATAGATCTGGACTTATTACATGCGACGCTACTCGGGATGACGCATGCGAACTGTTGCCTTTTCAGCTGTTTTCTAATTGTTAAGAAAATTTAACACATATTCGCTTGTGTAGCGGTAGATTATGGCAAAGATGTCATGAAAACTGCTGGAAAAAGAGCTATTTAACATACAATTTTTACATGCGTAGACTATACGAAATGTTAATCGAAACTAGTATGAAAAATGCCTGGATTAAAATTGCTGAAACTATATCCTCTTTAGGTAAATTACATTGTTTTAAATGGGTTTCTCAATTGTTCAAGTGAAAATATATAATTTACGTTAAACTGCAGATCGCATATATGCTACTTCGGTATGAATGCAAAACTGTGAACCATACAACTCGATATGGAGCCTGCATCCAGGTAGTGCGATTCGCATGCTATGCTACTTCGGTGTGAATGCTCACTGAAATTGGCACCGCCAGAAGATATCTAACCCAAATATGAACCACGTTGTTCACAGAAACACACTAATAGAGGCACACAGACATGTTTCTCAAAATGCATTTTTAGATTCAGGGAACATCAAAACGTGTATTTATGCTAAAAGGTAGACAACGAATTTCAAGGTCGAACACAATAGTTCCTTTTTCTGCAGCAGCTTTGGTACAGATATTGAAAGTAATATTGATTAATTAAAAGTTATAGATTTATGATGGAATTATATTATTATTATTAAAATCATTTATAATTGTAAATAGGAGCTTCCAGACAGGTTGCATTTCTTAAATTTAATTAACAAACTCCCTGGCGCTAACATCCCTGAAGGGACAAGGCTTACCACTCGGACCCTGCGTCATCTACCATAGGCAGATGGCAGGACTGGGGGCATGTGGTCAGCATGCCGACATCCATGGCCATTAATGGTGGTTTTCATGACCGGAGTCGCTACTTCTCTATCAAGTAGCTCCTCAATTTGAATCACGAGGCTGAGTGCACCCCTGCCAGACCTCAGAAAAATCCAAGGAGGTTCCGGGGATCGAACCCGGGCCGACGGAACTGTAGTCAGCGACGCTAACCACAAGACCACGCCGATGGCCTTAATTTTAAGTAACCGTTTTAGTAATTACGGCATTAAGGTTCGTGGAAGAAGAAAATGTGTGAATTGCATAATTATGTTTGTTTCACAAACGGCACAATTCTAAGTTGAAAACAGACTGTATATTACGAGACCTGTCCATAAAGGATCCTTCCCAGAGGCCATTAACAGAAACAAACCACAATTTAATGGAAATATTTATTGTAACAGATACAGCAAGACGTGTTCAGCTATTCTTCAACATATCGCCCCCGGAATAGAGACTTTTTTATACCGTGGGACCAACATTTGAATACATGTGTCATAGAAGTCTGTCGCCTGGGATTTGAACCATTGTATGATAACCTTCTCCGTTTCTCTGTCAATCCCTACCATTCTCTGTCATTCACCATCATTTCTTGATTGTAGGAAAAGATTAAAATCTCTGGGTGCGCGGTCCGAGCTGTAGGGTGGAGGTTTAAACACCTCACTTCAAGTCTCGTGCAAAGTTCCGTTAGGAGATGTTTCAACATCCACCCTACAGCCCGGACCAAGCTCCCAGTGATTTCCATCTTTTTCCACACCTCAATAAAGGACAGAGAAGCGTAGATGGTTGTCACACAGTGGTTCAGATCCCAGGCGGCAGACTTGTACGATACAAGTGTTCAAAAGTTGGTCCCACGTTATGATTAGACCTGGGATTTTAGGCTCTAAAAAAATTAGTTTTAGGCACCTAAAATAAGCTTTTAATACAAGTAAATAGGCTTTTAAAAGAGAAAATAGGCACTTAAAAAATGCTTTAAAAATGTGTAAATAGATAGAAAATAGACTTTAACCTTTTCACTGCTACTGACGTATAAATTCGTTCGTTCAAAAACTGTATAAAAGCAGAAATGTAACATTTATAGAGTAAAGATACATGTAAAATTTTATCCTTACGTTCGACTGTAATCCATAGTAACCAGTTATTCTACTACGATTTTCTCTGTTGATTTTAAACTTAGATCCCACTGATGATTTCAGTTGATGGCTTATATCAATATATAAATCCAGCATTGTAAAGGTTAAAATATTACAATATAGGCCTGCACTTAAACTGTAACTTGCTCTTTTATTTTACTGCAAGGAACTTGGTATACCTATTCTTAAAAGAATTAACTGCAAAATTAGGCATCACGAACTATATTCACTTAAACAGATGTTCTTTCACTGGTGACTTGATACAGTACTCCTTCCCCCTTAATCATCCTCCTCCCCCATCAGTCAGCATTCCTTCAGCGACAATTGTTTGGAATAATAAAGTTTCTGTAAAAAACCCACCTCTGCTGTTCTGCTTTTCATTGAGGGATGTCCATTATGAGATTGTAAAAATTAAAGAAGTTGAATTTTATTTTAAATGTACAAAATAGGCATTTTAGGCACTAAAATAGTAAAAATAAGCTCTAAAGGTCCAAATAGGCATTTTAGGGCACTATACAACTCTATAAATGTAAGTGATTTATCATGAAACATCCACATATTTAAACATTTTCTTGTTAATTCATAAGGAACAAAATAGGCATTTGCCTTAAAATCCCAGGTCTACACCTTTTCAACCTCAATTTCGGAAAAAGTAATTTCAATTTCGGAAAACGTAATTCCAATTTCGGAAAAAGTAACTTCAATTTCGGAAAAAGTAACTTCAATTTCGGAAATGCGAGGGCTATGAAGAGGGTATAGTAAAGTTGGTACCACGCTAAGACAAATTACACAATCGGAGCGAGATTATGTAGAGAAGTAGCTAGAAGGTGTACCTAATTGTTCCAAATAAAACAGTTTTGATTTTCACTGTGGTTTTCATTTTATGCCCCATCGAATGCTTTAAAAAATAGCCCTCGTATTTCCGAAATTGAAGTTACTTTTTCCGAAATTGAGATGACTTTTTCCGAATTTGAAATTACTTTTTCCGAATTTGAAATTACTTTTTCCGAAATTGAAATTACTTTCTCCGAAATTGAGGTTGAAATGGTGTAGTTATGATAAATGTCTCAATTCCTGTGGCGAATATGTTGAAAAATATCTGAAAACTTGCTGTATCTGTTGAAATACATATTTCCATGAAATATTGTTATGTTTCTGTACACGGGTCTAGGGAAACATACTTTGTGGACGGCCTTCATACCTTGTTAAAACATGAAACAGTAGTAGTGTCAAGGTTGGCAATACTTTAAAACGTGTCAATTCTTTTTTTACTTTCTGTTTCAAAAACTTTTTTTATTACTGAAAAATGTTTCTTGTGGACTTGTGTTTATCTGAAACAAACTACAGCATTTGTGACAGCTCGTCAATGCACTGGTTGTCAAACCTTAACACACGAATGTCAATAACATTAAACTGCTCCATGGTTATGTGTGTTTACTAAGCTGACTAACTACATTAACATGAAGGTGATTTTAAAGTACGAACTACTTGTTTACAGTGGTGAGAATCTTATACTGAAGAATGAAATGCAATTTTCAGTTCACATGACAACAGTGTATTGTTTACAGTGTTCACATAGGGCTTTGGGAACTACATAATACTGGACTTTAACAAATTCTGATGCTATCCATATAATACATTGGTGAAAATACTTAATGAAGAATGAAATCCACGAAAAGAAAGCACAATGTGATGCAGTCACATAACTTTCTCTATCCTCAACATGGGAAAAATCATTTTCTCACTTCACATTTTGATTTGGAAGAAGAGGCCGTATTGCAGGGACATCTTAAGTGTGTGCCAATGAGTATGCTATATCAGATGTCGGTAAAAACAATCCTATCCACTGATACGTTACTCATAGCTGTAGGCTTTGTATTAGTTGAGATATACAGGAATGTATAACATAGGCTCTAAGCATCTATAAGAAGACAAAATGTGATAGAACATTTTCAGTCCTATGTCCGCAGTATACTATCATGTCCCAGGTTTTTGGGAGGAAAGTGATATTGAATTTATTTTTTATTTCAGTCCTGAAACGGTTGTACGGTAACATGAGAGTCAGAAATAAAATTTTTCACAAAGACAATACAATCTTATATAATAGGAATTTCTGTTTCTTCTTAATTCAGTGTCTCCCAGGCATGGTGTGTAGAAGCAACGGAATGCAACATTCGACATCCTCTATGAGCCATAAAAAGCTATAACTAACGTTGTCTGAAGGAATAGTTTGAGTGTGATAAGTAATTCTTCCTCATTTCAAATTATACAATACATATTATATAAGGACCTAGAATTTAAAAATCGAAAGTCCTCCATAAGTTAATTTCAAATTTTAAAAATTCAAAACCCGGGCGACGCCGGGCATTTTCAGATAGTATAATATATAGTCTAAGCGGATTTATCCTGACTGACTGACTGATTGAATTACTGAATGACTGACTGACAGAGAATCAACTAGAGCCTAAACTATAACAGGTAGAGACTTGAAATTTTGACAGTACCTTCGTTTCATAATTTAAGTGCACAGTAAGGAAGGATTTTGAATTCGTTGGTGTAAATAAATAATGAATAATAAAATCCACTAAAATAATGCACAATGTGTTGCAGTCACATAACTTTCTCTGCTCTGGGCATAGAGAATATTATTTTCTCACTTCATATTTTGATGTAGAATAAGAAGTCGTATTGCGGGGACAGCTTGATGCAGCTGTCCCAGTCTGAGTGTGTGTCAACGAGTAAGTTATGCCATATCAGAATTAGGTTAAACGGTAAAGTTTTATCCACTGATACGTTATTCATAGCTTTAGGCTTTGTATTTTTAGTTGAGAAATACGGATGTTTATCATAGGCCCTAAGCATGTAAAAGGAGACAAAATAGGATGGAACATTTTTAGTACTATGCGCGCAGTATATGAATGTGTCCCAGGTTTTTGGGGAGAAAAGCATGAAAGTGGCCTTGAATTTCTTTTTTATTTCAGCCCCAAAACGGAAGTATGGAAACACGAGAGTGAGAAATAAAATATTCCGCAAAGACAATACAGTTTTATGTTTCCGGAATTTCTCTTTCTAATTTCAGCCCCTATCAGGATGTGTAGAAGCAATGGGGTGCATAATTCTACATCCTCTATGAGCCATAAAAAGCTATATCAATCGTTTCCTAAGGGAATAGTTTGAGTGTGGTAAGTCGTTCTTCCTCATTTCAATATAAGAAACATAAAAATAGAATAGGAAACGCTCACGAATTCATCCAGTTCAAAAGTCTCGTTTTAAAACAGCACAGTCATTGGAATTCTGTGTTAATTACAGGCCAATTGATACGGGTCTAGGTATTTAAGTATTATGTTATGTGGTAGTAATTGTTACCTTATATTTGGTAATTGTAGAACTTTCTTTGCTTAAACAATAAATCAGCTACATAAAAATAATACTAAAAACTCCCGAACGAAATTCTCCGAAATAATGTATAAATCAACCAGTCGTTATACTATTGCCAAAGCAATACGTAAGTCTTTCACTACCAAAATTGCCTATATAAGCGGCTTTGCAAAATTTTGATTTTTAATGCCAGTAATCACAAGTTTTCGAGGAGTCGAAATACCTTCCATAAGAAACACACGAGCAATTCGATTATTGTGGATTCAAGACGGCCTTGCTCGGTTGCTATCTCGATTCATTTGTTTACGATTCGCAGAGATCTGATTTTCAGGTAGATTTCGAAGAAAAATCTACCTATTGCAATCGAAACCATGTTATAACTTTCGAAAAATTATTTCATATCTTTACGTGTCATGCCTCCCTAAGTACGAAACCACCACCTGTTCAAAAAAAAGCTAGCGGCCGTAATTTTGAAAATATTTGAACCAAATTTTATTATTTTATTTCTAGGCCCAATAGTTCGGACAAGTTCGTTCATGAGCAAAATTGGCCCAAGGGGGTGGTCGGGGGAGGGGGTTGAAATCTTAAACATTTATATCTCGGCCCCTATGAAGTATAGAGGGAAACTTTGTTTGAATAAATTAGAGTACTCCGTATGGAGTTCACAGTGGCACCAACGATTCGGGGGTTTTTGTGGTACGAGTGGGGGTGGGGGGATGGAAATTCGAAATTTTTGAAACCACGTCTTGTGGGGTATCGTTGAAAAGCTCTTGATGAGTACACTACAAATCGATAGCTATCATATAAGGCGAGATTTGAATGTTAGAAAAAGTGCTCTTTTTTGCAGTTATTATTGCGGGTTTGTCATGCCAAGGCTAAAGAAGAAGAGTAGGCCTACTGCGCGCGACAATAAATTAAACCAAAAGCACTTCGAAATGTACCTCAGCCTGTAGGCCTGCCTAAAGGGATTTTTAAAATTATAAATCGTTATAATAATAGCTATTTACGTATCATGTACGCAAAGTAAGGCTTTGGTGGGTGAATCTAATACTTCAGCTGAGGTGTAAGCCGAGGCTGAACTACTGGATGAGTCCGCTAAAGTTTTTGCGTACGTGGTGCATACAATATTTTTTAGTAAAAGCTCTGTAATTTTCCTATTAATGAGCTCATTTTTCACTCATTTTCAATGCTTCTACTTAAATAAAGCAAAGACAATGGCGATTGTATCAGTAGTGCATGTTTGAAAACTTCGCTTGCTGTGGATTGTTTCTTTTCCTTTAAAAAAAAAAAGAGTGCGTTGAACGCCACGCGACAGAAGTAAAACTTTTATTATTTTTTTATTTTTTCAATTTTTGATTATTAGATTTTTTCAATTTTGCATTATTGGACTTTTTAATATTGGGTTTTTGGACTTTTTCAATTTTGGATCTTTTAATTTTTAATTTTTGTTTTTTTAAATTTCATTCTTTGAATATTTTATTTTTTGGATTTTTTAATTTTGTATTCTAGTTATTTTCGATTTTTTAATTTTTTAAATTTTGGAATTTATTATTTATTATATTTTGGATTTTTGAATGTTTTAATTTTTAATTTTGTTTTTTAAATTTTGGAAATTTGTATTTTTTAATTTTGGATTTGCGCGGTAATGAACCTCCGGGTTCCATAAAATAGATAATATACCTTTAGATTGCTTAGGAATTGTCTATTGCCATTGAGGAAGTAAGGTCTGAAAAATTTCCTTTGTTTACTCCTAATCATTGAGTTGATTGTTTTCTGTGCAGTCTGCACCGAAACAAGTAAGTAATTTCGTTCGGTTTTGAGTGTGACTGATTTCGTGACGGTTTTAGTGTGACTGATTGGGGCTGATTTCGTGACGGTTTTAGTGTGACTGATTTTCCCGATTTACCCTCTACCGCCACTAAAGAAGTTTTACTTCAAATACGTTTAAAGACATCGTTAAGAAAATAATGTTGAGTAATTAAACTAAATATACGAGGGGTATTCCGAAAGTAAGTTTCGTCAATGTATGGCAGGAGCGGCGTGTTCACCAGGGGAACCAAACAAACGCCAGACGAATCCCCACTCGTGGCTGGTTCCACGACGGAAGTGGCGTCAGCGGAGGAGGCATGACGCAGGCGCACTGCGCCGTAGAAGAGCGAGTCGCAGCAGACTGGCGTGCCCGCGGGTATTAGTGTACCGCTCACGATGGCACGAGAGATTTGGCGCCACTGCCATGTACCGCTATCTCCCCTCTTTCAAACGAGCCATTGCTGCAGCCGCTGAACCTTTTATTGTCCGAGATAGAGCTGTTTGAAATTGATCTCCCGATTTCCGTCCCCGCAAAGTGCGGCCTCCACGAACCCATCTCGCACAAACCTTATGGAACATCAATTTGTCACTCAAAATGGTCTGTATGGAACCTTTAGTAATGTCAGGAAGCTGAGGTGGAGCAGGCTGTGCGCCAATTCCTTGCATCGCAGGGCACCGAGTTTTACCGCAGTGGGTTCTTCAAACTGATCGCACGCTACGACAAATGTCTCAATGTCGCTGGCGACTATGTCGAAAAATAGTGCACGGTGTATAGTTCATGCTGCCATGCTGTATTGCTTTTGGGTCAATAAAGTGTCCGTGTGACAAACTGACGAAACTTACTTTCGGAATACCCCTCGTATTTACCTCAATTGAAATTACACGTCATTTTTATCATATTTTCTGCAACGGAATTTATGCTTTGTTAAACGAAGCAATCGTAAAAGAGGCTCATTTGAAGTTGTTCTTTAACTAGCAGTTGTGGTGCCGTTGGATTAAAATGTCGTGGATTAAAACGATGAGGCAGTAATGCAAACTTCGTCTGTTCAAATCCACCCCAAGTCATAAAATTTATAAAAAGTTATTGTAATCGAATTTATTTCTTAAATTCAAGTTTTCTAAATGACAAGGTTTACTATGCTTGTATTAGTACAAAAATCGGGTGCGTATAACGCCAAGCGACAGAAGTGAAACTTTTTTCCTTGGATTATTGGATTTTTTCAATAGTTAGACTTTTAAAATTTTAGGTTTATGGACTTTTTAATTTTTAATTTTTTTGTTTTTCTTATTTTGGATCTTTGAATTTTTTAATTTTGGATTTTTTAATTTGGATTTTTTAAATTTTGGATATTTGACTATTTTTATTTTTTGGATTCTTAATTTTCGATTTTCGATTTTTTAATTTTACATTTTTAGATTTTTAATGTTGGATTTTTTTAATTTTGGATCGTTGAATTTTTTTATTTTGGATTTTTTATTTTAGATTTTTTTATTTTGAATCTTTGAATTTTTTATTTTTTGGATTTTTAATTTTGTATTTTCGATTTTTTAATTTCGGATTTAGAGATTTTAATTTTGGATTTCGGTTTTTAATTTCGTAATTTTGGATTTTTTCATTTTTTTAAATTTCATTGACTTGTTTGTTTTCTGTGCAGTTTGTCACAGCCCCGCTACTTTCGTGGCGATTTTCTTCGTAACGCAACTTTGGGTTAGCTCTCGATTTACTCCTAGCGCGCCTAAAGAAGTTTCACTTCAAAATTCAGTAAAACCTGTTCTAATCCTAAGCCTCCCTTGTGCACTAGGTGTGAGAGAAGATTGCCATGTTTTGTGAGAGTTATTCTGCAGTAAATTGGAATCTTTGCAACCCCAACTTATGAGGTTTCTTTACTGCCCTTAAAGAGCTGCCAGTCATATTTATTCCACCTATTGTGACAAGTTTGGAATTTCAACAAAGCAAGTTACATATATTAACATGGTTGAATATGTAATTTCATTTAATGCCTAGCTGTTCCATAGACACAAATTTAGTACACTAGTAGAACCCAAATGTTTCACTTCTGGTGATCTATCATATAGGCTAGCTCTAGTTTCAGTCCTCTTCTGTATAATTCTAAAATCACATTACATTCAGTTTTAGCCAAATGTAGTTATGAAGTCTTTAAATCTAAAACTAAAAAACTCAACATAACTTAGATTTTCATCCCATTTAAAATAGGTTTATCTTTTGGTAGCTACTACTATCATAATCATTTATTTCTCATGATTATAATTATTTTTTATATCAATTGAGTCATGCCTTTACTCTCAGCTAACCTAATATTAGGTTAAGATTATATTTAAATAACGTAAAAACATGTAAGTCCACCACTGTGGCGTAGGGGATTCGTCCGCTCCTCTCATGCAGCGGGCCCGGTTTCAAATCCTGGGCCCTATTTCATAAAAGTTACAATTTTACAGGTGACAGGTGACATATAATTGTTTTACAAGTTTACATTTTGACAATTTCCGTTTTTCATAAAAGCTGACAACTTTACATAAATGTCATGACAATTTTACATATTGTTGTTTCTCAGGTAAAAGTCTGACAAATATGTCAAATTTTAGGATATCTACCATTTATGAAACATTGTTTTTTGTTGACATATTTACAAATTTACAAAAAATGTAGAATTGTCATTACAGAAGTGACAGGCAATCTTTCATATGTAGGCCAAGTCAGTAGGTTATGTTAATGTGTGGCAGAACTTGGCAAAGTGTTTTTTGTGATTTAAACTTTCTTGTTAATTTGTCTGGTTAATAATGAAAACTAGTAGTAGTGATATTGGTAGCAGTGAAAGTGATGAATAAATAGACATGAGACCTCGCAGGGTTTATTGGCAACGGATTAACCTAACTTTCAATTTCAGTGACTTTGCATTAAAAGAGAAATATAAATCACTTATTTTCGAAAGTAATAATCGATTGCTTAGGTATCACGTTCAATGCTGAGATCGATTATCGCACGCGTATATGAGAGCCCTCTACAATATACTAAAGTAATCTTTAGGTGACATAAAATTGTCGCGTTTATGAAATGGGTTCTTTTAGTCTGACAATTTACATTAATTTGCCTGTAATGTAAGGAAAAGTTGTAATATTTATGAAAAATACAATTGTCATAACATATTGACAAATTTGTCAGATTTGACATAATTGTCGTATATGTCACACCTGTAGAGTTTTATGAAATAGGGCCCTGGTCGGTACAAGTTACTTAGGTGGGGGTTATCCGGGGTTTTTCCTCACCTTTGAGAGAAATGTCGGGTAACTTGTGGTCCCGGGATATCATCTGGCTGTCATTATCATCTTCACCCCATCCTCGCTTTGTTTGGAGTGTGTGTGTGTGTGTGTGTGTGTGAATGGTGAGTATCGTCCTATGTGTTCGTGTTGTTTCGGAGGTGGCCCCGGCATTGGGCTGATCACTCATCCGGGGAGGCCCTCCATGTCCTTGTCTGGTCAAAAAAGTATGTATGTGATCCAAAGATAATCCCTCTCCCGACAGGTAGCGGTCCTGTAAGGCCCGGGAGGCTTGGGTCGCTTGAATACTAAAAGGGGGAGGTAAAACTAAGGTAAAGAAAGAAAGAAAGAAAGAAAGAAAGAAAGAAAGAAAGAAAGAAAGAAAGAAAGAAAGAAAGAAAGAAAGAAAGAAAGAAAGAAAGAAAGATCATGTTATTTAATTATCTATTGCGGTGTGACGTATCAGAACAGCAAGACAATTTCCTATTGGAGCTATGTAATATGCAGACAAAGAAAAAACATGTAGGCCTAAATATAAGCCTAATATGGCCTAATAGGCCTAATATATATAATATAAATATAATATAATATATATATATCTTATATCTATGTAAAAAAAATGTAAAACTATGTCATATAAAACTTCATTAAAATAATTGTTATATAGTATACCGTGGATATTTATGGTTTGTAACAGCCTGAAGGTAAAGAGAAAAATACGTAATTAAATCGGAGCTCGGAGGTTTTTAACTGTGGCGACGTAATTAATTTTCCAGTTTGCGAATGTTTGCTTTGTTTGTTTAGTTTTGGGGGATCCACCAGCTCACGGGCAAAGTCTTGAGTCTGTGGTAAAAGCCCACGTGTTGTTAATGTTATGTTAATCCTCAAAATCTGTCTTGCACCAGCGGGAAAAAGAAGTTCCTTTCCCTCTGTTTGAATTTGACATTCTTGTTACATATTCCAGCTGCTTTCTTCTGCTGCTATTGTGCTGGGCTATATTACTGGCTAACATTTATAACTTACTAACTAAACTTCTTAAAAATTAAATCAACCGTTGGTTTAATCTGACATCAAATAATTGTCGGGTTCTAATTTCAATAAACTTAAGTTGGCTTTCAAAAGGAAATCATTTAAACTGATGTAACAAAGTGCCAGAATGTTTTTGTTTAATCCATTATACTTGCAATTATGATATGCAGAAAATAAGTTATTCTCTAAATTGATGTCCAAGTTAAGCTCCAGATTAATTCCGTGGTGCGCGGGCAAAGAGAGGTAAGTCCACCATCCTAAAAAATTGAGATGTGTCCATAAAATTATAGATAAAACTGTTCTATACATTTGTCTTAAGTCCAGTAAGTCCATAGGCGTACCGAGGGGGGGGTTTTGGGGGTTTGAACCCCCCCCCATTGATTAAAAAAAGGAAAATTGTATAATTTTTTAAAGTCTGCCCATAAATTACTTAATACAAGTATAAAGCGTGGGAAGCTTAAAACTCGTTATTTTGCGTCTTAATTTTTTAAATTCTCCGGGGGAGGGCCCCTGGAAGCTTAAAACTCGTTATTTTGCGTCTTCATTTTTAAAATTTGCCCGGGGAAAGCCCCCGGAAGCTTAAAACTCGTTAGTTTGCGTCTTAATTTGTAAAATTTTCCGGCTTAAAACTCGTTATTTTGCATCTTAATTTTTAAAATTTTCCGGGGGAGGACCCCCGGACCCCCCTCTCCCTGGATGTTATAACCCCCCCATATGGTCGGCCTGGTTACGCCTATGAGTAAGTCATAATCAAAATTGTACGGTAGTTATGGATGTGTGTCTCATGGGTTTTTTCCATCTCTAAAGCTATGTTGGGCTGGTATAGTGTGTTAAGTCACTCTAATTCTCAGTAACAAGAAAGTGGACTTAACTCTCTTTGCCCGCGCACCCCGGAATTAATTAAGCAGGTCTTACGGAAGAACAAAGGTTTAGTTAAAAAAATTAAAATCGTCCAGCATCAGCAGAACTAACCCTAATGATTTGTGATATCTTGACAATCGCACACTCACATAAAAATACAAAAACAATACATTCAAATTAGTTGGCTTCGGGATTTGACCCAGGGACCTTGCTCAGTATAACGAACTAGTTGGATAAGCGTATGTAAAGGATTAGTTACTAATACGTATACTGTGGATTAGTTATATTTGTCATAGCTAACTGTATTGCAACTTCCAAAGCCGTATATGAAGACTCTAAACAATATGTTATCATGAGAACTGATCTGCAATTGATAAATTCTTTATAATATTTTATCATAAAGTAAGCACTAAATTCGGTATTCCTCCGGTATCGGTCAACCGATACGGCCCAAAATCAATATGCTTCTTCAAATCGATGTTATAAATGTGTATACCAAGTTTCATGAAAATCCGATAAAGCGTATTTGAGTTATCGTGCGTACAGACACACGGGTGACGGACGGAAGAACAGACGGACAGACATTTTCCCGCCCCGCGCACTATCTCATAAAGTACCATACTGGCACTTAATAACGAGGCTCTAATAATTTGTTATTCTATGAACAAAACTAACAGAAAGATTAGAATGTATATGCACAAATGATTGCCCTCTAACAGGTATTTAATCAGATATTGTAAAAATCACAAAAGTGGTTCTCATTTAAAAGAAAAAAACATACTACACCTTTTCAACCTCAATTTCGGAAAAAGTAATTTCAATTTCGGAAAAAGTAATTCCAATTTCGGAAAAAGTAATTCCAATTTCGGAAAAAGTAATTTCAATTTCGGAAAAGGTAATTTCAATTTCGGAAAAAGTAACTTCAATTTCGGAAATACGAGGGCTATGAAGAGGGTATAGTAAAGTTGGTACCACGCTGGGACAAATAACTCAATTGGAGCGAGATTATGTAGAGAAGTAGCTAGAAGGTGTACCTAAATGTTCCAAACAAAACAGTTTTGATTTTCACTGTGGTTTTCATTTTATGCCCCATCGAATGTTTTAATAAATAACCCTCGTAATTCCGAAATTGAAGTTACTTTTTCCGAAATTGAGATTACTTTTTCCGAAATTGAAATTACCTTTTCCGAATTTGAAATTACTTTTTCCGAAATTGAAATTACTTTTTCCGAAATTGAAATTACTTTTTCCGAAATTGAGGTTGAAATAGTGTAGAACTGAAAGTACACAACAATAATGCTGGTTTAAGAGAAATTATTAAGTGGCATAATGGTACTTTATGAGATTGTGTAGGGGCGGGAAAATTTATGTCCGTCTGTCTTTACAGACGATTACTAAAATACTCTTCATCGGATTTTCATGAAACTTGGTATACGCATTTATAACGTCCATGAAAAGAATGCTGTTAACTTTGGACCAAATCGGTTGACCGATACCGGAGTAATGCCCAATTTAGTGTATACTTTATGGTAATATATTAGACAGAATTTATCAAATGCAAATTAGTTCTCATGACAACATATTGTTTTACAGTGTTCATATACGGCTTTAGAAGTTGCAGTACAGTTAGCTCTAACAAATAACACTACCCATACATTCCTTCACATATGCTTATCAAACTATATCATTATTTTTCCGTAAGCCCTGCTTAATGAATCGATCTGGAGCTTAACTCGGAAATAGATTACAAAATAACTTATTTTTGCATATCATAATTTCAATTATTACTGATTAAACAAAAGCATTCTGGCACTTTCTTACATCAGTTTACCTGATTTTATTTACCTTACACCTACTTCGACTATACACTCAACTATAATGAAAGATATAGTTATTAGTTATACTCATTATACTCTTGAAGTCTGTTAAAACCATCAAACAGGCTTTCGACTGTGTGTCTCACGACATAAAGGAACCTGTTAACAGTACAGTAGGAATATATTGAAATTGTTTTCATCTTTCTCAACAGCCGTATGTATGATCTGTTGGTGGTGAAATGATGGTAAGAAACCCAATATTACAATGTAAAATTCGGTGCTCCTCAAGGTTCTGTTCTGGGCCCTTATTATGACTAATTATTTCTCATTTAATTTCCCTGCCTATTTCATAGCCTTAGACTCTATACTTTTAGCAACTTGTAGTGACCTGAATTAACTACAGGTGGTACCAAAAGTTTAAGGCCACCAGCAAATTTGAAAGAAATGCGTATTGACTTTATACTTTTGGGCTGTATTAACTGATTTTTTGTTTGTTTATTGTGATTGTTATGAGATGCTTGGAAATGAAAATAAAATGGAATTACTTCTTTTTTCTTCACTTTTACGATTTTTTTAAAATATATCGATAATTTAAAATTACTACATTTTATAATGTTTCAGGGCATGAAAATTCTATAATAATACAAATAACGGGTTACTTTTTTGTATGATGGTACATGTATAGTTACACAACAAATTGATACCTAAGGGCACTATCTGGATGTGTTTTCATAAAAATTAACACAAGTGAAACTGTTTTTAATATTCCAGAAAAAGTTACTACATTACTACTAAATGTGAAAGAGTGAATGTCGAGTACAGGAAATGAATAATTTTAAGTGTGGACCATGCTGCACTCTCCTGAGTAGCTCCAGACTAGTATCCGGCAGAGTTACGGTATCAATAGCTCCATTGAGAATACCCTTTCAAATGTGTTAATCGTAGTAACTTTTTCTGGAATATTAAAAACAGTTTCACCTGTGTTAATTTTTATAAAAACACATCCAGATAGTGCCCTTAGGTATCAATTTGTTGTGTAACTATACATGTACCATCATACAAAAAAGTAACCCGTTACTTGTATTATTATAGAATTCTCATGCCCTGAAACGTTATAAAATGTAATAATTTTAAATTATCGATATATTTTTTAAAAAATCGTAAAAGTGAAGAAAAAAGAAGTAATTCCATTTTATTTTCATTTCCAAGCATCTCATAACAATCACAATAAGCAAACAAAAAATCATTTAATACAACCCAAAAGTATAAAACCAATACGCATTTCTTTCAAATATGCTGGTGGCCTTAAACTTTTGGTACCACCTGTACATAATCTCACACATTTCGCACCATAGAGAACCAACATATGGTTCCGTTCGAATGATTTGTTTACTAAACTAAACCAGCAAACCGCATACGTTGACAATAGGTTATTGTTGACTAGAAGATGCCCGTGCCTTCGACCACGATAATTATTAATTCGAAGATTAAAAATTAAGAGCAAAATAATTAAAATATTGTATCTAGTAAAATACATGCGAACCAGTAATAAACTAAACGATTAGTAATTATATAGAACCAGGTAAAAATCCGGCTTTGTAGTGCATTCCATGATTAGAAAGCGCCTCTTGTATTTAACGTTATAAACAAACGAAGCGACCAGGGTGAGCTTACAGAATCGAAAAGATCGGTAATTCCATGCGATATAATGAAAAAATCGCTATGCTTTTATTTCCAAGTTATGACTAAATCGGCAAAGCCACCTGCAATTGATTTGACAATTGAAATGTATTACTGAAAACTGATGATTCGAAAGTGCAAAAAATTTTCAAGTTTTTTTGCCAGTTTTTCACTCATAACTCGCGAAAGGAAATCTAAAATTAAAATCCGGCTTCGAGGTGTATTTGACCACCCTTCAGTTCACCTACGTTTAAAATTTCAGATCTCTGCGTGCAGTAGATTTCGCTGGGCATCGCGCACAGACAGAGAAACAGACACTTCCTCTTATTACAATAGATATCATACTTACTTCATTCATTCATAAAAAAACTGTCAAGAATTATATTTATTCTGAGAATTCTGAAAATATTTGAGTTGCTTTCTTCGCATGTTTTGTCATGAACTTTACTATGGTTTAGGGCAACATATATTCTTAGCCATTAGGACAGAAGAAATTCTTCATTTATAGCAAATCTTTAAACTCTATCAAAGAAAATGAGCAGACATCACCATACAGGAGTAATTCCCATTAATACTAAAGTTTAATCGCAATAATTAATTGGCTAACGTTTGTTGACAGCAAGTTTCCCAACTCACTACTGATTGCGAAACCGAACGCGCAACTTCCTTAACAACGGCCTTTTGTTATAAATTTCTCTTGTTCATCCATATACTGTAGTTGTGCGGAGAGAAACAACATAGGTAATTATTTTGAGTCACGGAGCCAGCAGCTAATTGAAATAGGCAAAGGATAACTTACATCTGTGACTCATCGCAGTTAATGCAATAGAGACTGTCTAATGCAGGGGAAGACAGAAGCTTGCTCTGTGACGTCACTGCTTGCTGCTCTGACTGCACGCGTTATATCACTGCGAGGAGCATGTGAAATGTAGGCATCAGTGAACAGGGGGGAAGAGAGCGGCATTAGTATTGCGGGCAGCGGGAATTTAGGGGGTTAGAACTTACGTAATACGTGTTTCCGAGTTAATGAAACATCAACCGATTTTTTTGATAGTTTATCGGTTAATTACAGCGCAGCAGTTTAACATATTATAAATAATTCTATTTTTCTATTCTGTGAGAACAATTGCCTTTCCACAAAATCTATGCTATTTGACAAAAATAGACAATAAGCTACTATCATTTGAATTAACATAATTCACTACAGTAAAAATGATAAAAAAAATGAACTGAATTAATTACCATACAAGCTCGTCTGCACCTTAGATGATACAAGATTACAGTAACAATTTTCTGACTTTCCTGTCTCTTTTTCTTTAACAAGTGTATCAATGTTGGGACGTAATGTTTGAGCAATATTTAATCGAAGACTACATTTAGGTTGTGATTTAACAATGTACTTCTTGATTTGAGCTTTGCACATTTCATTAGTGAAAAAAATTGTTCGGCCACATATGTCGATCCAAAATTACATAATATTCGTGCGGCAAGTCTCGGGAATCTGGTTTCAGAGAAATTTCTGTAAAAGTTACCCAAGACCACTTTACGTTCGTATTTGTCCTTTAACAGATCGTCGCATTGTAAGTTTAGCAGTTCCAACTGATACCGGCAAGGAACGTCTTTGACATTAACTGAATATGGGGTAGCAAAAAGTTTAAACATTGGAGAAAGGTTTTCCACATCCTGAAACCTCGATTCGAACTGAAGAAGAATGTTTTGCTGAACTAACACATGTTCTGCAGAGAGAACACTATCAGGATCGCGTACTTGCAATAACTTTGAAAAATGCTCCGTATTTCCAACCAGAAGTTGTTCTACCCACAGAGCTAAAGTGAACAGGTCCTCTAGTACCTAGCCCCAGCGTACTCTAAACACCCCTACTACCGTGCGCTCTTGCTGACGTCACACACAAGGGATCCGCATGCACTTGCTCCACAAACGTCATCACAAGACGTAGTTGACTTCCCCTGGTCTAATGCATACAATTTCGGTGGCATCAGTGGGCTGATTCACAGATGAAACAGAGAAATAGGATTTCTGTCACTGCAGTATTCACAACATGCGTTTGATAAACTACGAGGCGCGTCCATAAAGTAAGTTTTCCTAGGGCCGTTTACAGAAACAAAACACAATTTCAAGGAAATATTTATTGCAACAGACAAAGCCAGTGTTCAGCTACGGTACTTTTCAAAATATTCGCCATCGGAATTGAAACATATGTCTTTCCATGGCACAAATTTTTGAACACCTGTGTCATAGAAGTCTGCCGCCAGGTATTTGAACCACTGTGTGACAAATATCTTCTTCTCTCTCTCATTCTTTGTCATTTCTTTAGGTGTAGGAAAAGATGGAAATCACTGGCAGCACCTCTTAGCAAGTCTCCTGCAGACGTTCGACTGGGAGGTGTTTAAACATCCATCCTACAGCCCGGACTTCGCTCCCAGTGATTTCCATCTTTTCCTACGCCTAAAGAAATGAAAGGGAATGACAAAAAATGGCAGAGAGACGGAGATGTTTGTCACACGGGGGTTTAAATCCCAGGTGGCACACTTCTACGACAGAGGTATACAAAAGTTGGTGCCACGGTATGACAAAGGTTTCAATTGCGGTGACGAATATGTTGAGAAATAGCTGTTCACTGGCTGTGTCTTTTGCAATAAATATTTCCTTGTAATTGTGTTTTGTTTATGTAAACGATCTCAGGGAAAATTACTTTGTGGACAAGTATCGTAGAAGAATTCCTGAAATCTCATTACAGTGAGAGCTCGCAATAAAGTCTTTCCATAAAAACATGGTCTGATACGCTCACAGAAATTGTGTACCACAAGAAGGAGCAATACCACTTTCTCATGTCAATTCTGATATAGAATACGAGGTTCAATTGCAGGAGTGTGCATTCAGTTGTCTTAGCTTTACACAAAGTTGTAAGCTGTTGTTGTCAAGCAAGACTTGTGCAAACGATGCGAATTATCCGGTTTAATTGGGACCGAACCCGATCCGGAAAATCAAATATCCGTATAGTTGGATAAATCACGAAAAAAGTAATTTCTTAAAAAAAAAAGTATAGTACTGTACTTACATAAAGTGTCACATCTTGAACATAGACTGTCGGTCAGAATATGCTGTTTTGTTGACAAACTGTCGATTTTGTCCGTTAAAAGTTTTGCTTTTTGAAGTAAAACTTCTTTAGGCGCGTTAGGAGTAAATCGAGAGCTAACCCAAAGTTGAGTTACAAACAAAATCGTCACGAAAGTAGTGGGGGCAAGTAGCAAGCATAAAGTTGGTTATCAAAAGAGAGGGGCCACGGGAGCGTGCGGGGGAAAGGTATCAGGCATTGAGTGGGGGGCTATTACTGCTTCGAGCTAGTGGCGTGGTGAGCCCTTCACCATACTCGTTGCGTGAGCATCGTCTACACGTCACTAACGTTGTCGGAAACTTAACCAAAGCGTCCCGTTCATGTAAACGAACACAGTGGCTACGATCAGTGATAGTTTGGTCATTGGTTCATCACTCTGTGTTATTGTTTTATACGTATTCGATTTAAAATGCCGAAAAAGTGAATTTCTTTTGTTATTCAGATGATTTTCTTCTTCCGTTCGATAAGTTATACTTCTATGTATTCCTCTATATCACTCTCCGTTCCACGCACCCGATTTTTGTTTGTTTGTTTTTTTTTTTTTACACTTTACACGAAATTTGGTTAAATGGAAAAAGCTGAATAGGGTCGTGAGAGGACATTCGAAATCTTTGTTCTTAGAAGTTCCAAGATGTTTAGGTCAACATTTGTCATGCGGTAACCTTATCTTCAAAAAAGGGAATCGGTTACTAAAATTCTCATCTGAAAACTACTAACCTAACCTAAATATTACAGTGTTGTATCAGGGTTGGGACTTGATGCGTAAAAAAGGTTTTCCTCATGATTTGTGAAAAATGCTTGATTAACGCAGAACCGTAAAATATGTAAACAAAATCCTCTTACAGCTTTTAGCTTTTTTCCATTCCATAAATCTTACATAATTTTCAATAAAAAGAATTTGGACCCGCTGATACAAGGATTATGATTTGGAGCTTGTTTATGTAGAAACTAGTTTAAAAGGCCCAGCGTCGCCCGGGTTTTGTATTTTGTAAATTTGAAAATAACTTATGAAGGACTTTCGATTTTCAAACTCTAGGTCTATATATAGGTATTTAGAATTTGAAATGAGGAATAACAACTTATCACACTCAAACTGTTCCCTCAGAAAGCGCTAGATATAGCTTTTTATAGCTTATAGCAGATCCCTGCGGCTTCGCCCACGATAATTAATCGGAAGATTAAAAATTAAGAGCAAAATAATTAAAATATTATATTTATTAATACTGTGCACGCAAAATATTCATAGGTCTAAACTAAACGATTGATAGGCCTAATTAATTAAACTGCTATAAATCCGGCTTTGAAGTGAATTCCGCAAGTAGAAAGCGCAGCATGGGGAAAATAACCCCAGATTCGAGTTCTCTGGCCCAGAAAACCCCTGCATAGTGAGTTTCGTCCAAATCGAACAACGTTTGCCCATTTAAGCCTATATTCATTACCCTTCAGTCTAGGGTGAAAATTTCAGAGGTCTGCGTGCCTTGACATTATAAACAAATGAATCGACCAGCGTGAGCTCACAACATTCAAGCGATCGCGATGCTTTTATTTCCAAGGTATGACAAAAGTAGACAAAGTCACCTGTTCATTGATTTGACAATTGAAAGTATTACTGAAACTTGATGCTTCGAAAGCGCCAAAAATGCACGTTTTCTTCCTGTTTTCACTCAGAACTCGCGAACGAAAGCTAAAATTAAAAATATACTATGCCAGAAACCTTCGTGGGAGTGTATTCAACAATTTTCCAATGTTTCATAGCGATCGGATGAATGGTGTAGTAATGCATAAAGGACAGACAGACATACATTCGTTTTCATATGGATTGAAGATTAATATTTTCCAAACCCTCAGCTACTACTACAATTGGACCGGAAACAATAGCTACTGTCGACAAATACAATTTTACTCTACAGTATTTCGTGTGCATTGGTAATAAATTATGTGGAACCTTCTTGCCAACAACAAACTTGCAAAACTAAAATAGATATATTGTTGTTTAAAATCCATACACTTGTTAATGTGATTCAGAAGAACAAATACAATCTAACAAAACTATGTGGGTTCAATGATTTAACAGAAGCAAGAATTTTTTTAAAAAGTAAGAAGTAATGTTATCTTTACATTTACTGATGGTATATCAATTAGTTTTGCAATCAGTTCAATTCTGAATTGAACCTGCAGTTGTACTGATATTTTGTATGTAAAAACCATGTTAGATACACCATGTAACCATTTTTAAATTTTCATTAGAAATAAAATCAGGTAAACTGACACAACAAAGAGCCAGAATGCTTTTGTTTAGTCAGTGAAAGGCCTAATTAAAATTATGATATGCAGAAAATAAGTTATTTTTGTAATCTATCTCCGAATTAAGCTGCAGATCGATTCATTAAGCAGGGCTTACGGAAGAACAAAGGTCTAAAGTTTGATACTTAACCTTAATTCAAACTCGTATACATTGATATAAAACATTCTTAAAATATGTCAACATTTCACAAAATACACTGGCGAAGAACTCCACTTAATGTATGTAGGCCTAATTATTTCATAGTAATATATCTTCTGTATATAACAGTATTCAACTTTGTCAACGAAATAAACATCTGATTAGTTTGATAAAATCAAATGCGAAGGGATATGTCATGGCTAACTGAATTGCAAATTCCAAAGCCGTATATGAACACTGTAAAACTTATGTAGTCAGGATAGCCGATTTGCATTTGTTAAATTCTTTCTAATATATTACCATAAAATAGGCACTAAATTGGGCATTACTCCGATACCGGTTAACCGATTTGGTCCAATATCAATAGACTTCTTCCCATGGACGTTATAAATGCGTAAACCAAGTTTCAGGAAAAACAGATAAAGCGTATTTGAGTTATCCGCGCCTTTGTGATATATTACCATAAAAGGGCACTAAATTGGGCATTATTCTGGTACCGGTCAACCGATTTGGTCCAACATCAACAGACTTCTTCCCATGGACATTATAAATGCGTTTAGCAAGTTTCATCAAAATCCGATAAAGCGTATTTGAGTTATCACGCCTTTAATATAGACACTAAATTGGGTCTTACTCCGGTACCGGTCAACCGATTCGGTCCAATATCAATACCGTTCTTCTCACGAACATTAGCCTATAAATGCGTATATCGAGTTTCATTAAAAACCTATTAAGCGTATTTGATTTATCGCGCGTACAGACACACGGACGGACAGATGGACGGACGGACGTACAGACGGATGGACGGACAGATGGACAGACGGACAGACATTTTCCTGTCCCCCACGCGATCTCATAAAGTACCATACTGGCACTTAATAATCAAGCAACGAGTGTATATTATGTCAGAATCAATTAAATGCTTGTTTATCACATCGTTTGAATGAAACTGTGTTTTACGTTACATATTTACATGTATTTTATGTGAAAAAAAACTTATAGGTAAATTTCTCGCCCAACCCTGATTGTAATATAAACATACAGGGTGTTAATAAATAACACCGAAATATTTTACCTGTGTATAGAGGGGACATAGACAAGCAACTTTTATTAGGAGATTTTTGCTGTATAGATTCAATTTTTCCTGTTACAACATAAGATCTCCCAGGGCATGGCCGCCACTGGCTTCTAACATTAGAAAAAGAAAGCAAAACAAAGGAACTTCGTTGTTAACATTGTAGTCAGTAGTTATGAATAAAAGAAGGCTAATACAGTGATGGCCAGTCATGTGATTAGTCTGTAAATGTTGCAGATTATGAAATGCCTAGATTATGATATAGCTGTGGATGAATGATTAAGAATCAGGTTTTCATCGGTCACTAAGAAGGTATGAAGTCAATTTAATGAAAATGTTAACCCTTTTTGTCTTAATTATTGACTTATGAGCACCTAATTATAACTACTTTAATGCCCTGTAGCTTACACATTTTACGTCATAGAGAAAAAATCTCCTAATAAAAGTTGCTTGTCTATGTCCCCTCTATATGCAGGTAAAATATTTCGGTGTTATTCATTAACATCCTGTATATTCATAAGAGTTGTATTAACAGGATGTTGATTACCATTCATACGTTGGTGACACTGTGCACTTTGATAGTAATCCCAACGACAAGATTGAAACTCCTCTAAGTTAATTCTGTCCTTTAGTACTCTCTTTGTTAACGTCTGTACGATTGGGTCAAAGTCAAAGAGAGAGCAGAGGCTTACAACTGGAGGAGTTTCTCTTTAACAAAGCCTCTCTAACTAGAGTGATTCTACACAAACCCAATAAAAGTGACAGGTCATCCCATTAACTAAGGAAAGGACTGAAATGGGTTTTGTAATATGCTTGACCCCTAGCACATCTTGCAACCCACCTTTGTGTGGATCTCAAATACTATATTTTGTAACAGTGAATTATTATATTGATTTGTCTTGTTTTCTCGGATATTGCAAATCGAAACAGTGGTTGAAAGTAGAAACTTTTTCAGATTATTTTCTTCCTTTAATAGGTGTAGGGCCTGTTGATTGTTCTACATTGTTATGGTGGGTTATGAGAAGGGATCGGCGTAGGGTCACAAAGTTACAAGACTGAAGTTTGGAATGTACGTAGTATAATTGACGTCATACAGGTGGTACCAAAAAGTTTAAGGCCACCAGCAAATTTGAAAGAAATGCGTATTGGTTTTATACTTTTGGGCTGTATTAACTGATTTTTTGTTTGTTTATTGTGATTGTTATGAGATGCTTGGAAATGAAAATAAAATAGAATTACTGCTATTTTCTTCACTTTTACGATTTTTTAAAAAATATATCAATAATTTAAAATCACTACATTTTATAACGTTTCAGGGCATGGTAATTCTATAATAATACAAATAACGGGTTACTTTTTTGTATGATGGTACATGTATAGTTACACAACAAATTGATACCTAAGGGCACTATCTAGATGTGTTTTTGTAAAAATTAACACAGGTGAAACTGTTTTTTATGTTCCAGAAAAAGTTACTACGATTAACACATTTGAAAGAGTGAATGTCGAGTACAGGAAATGAATAATTTTAAATGTGGACTATGCTGCACTCTCCTGAGTAGCTCCAGACTAGTATCCGGCATTGTTACGATGCCAATAGCTCAATTGAGAATACTCGACATTCACTCTTTCAAATGTGTTAATCGTAGTAACTTTTTCTGGAATATTAAAAACAGTTTCACCTGTGTTAAATTTTACAAAAACACATCCAGATAGTGCCCTTAGGTATCAATTTGTTGTGTAATTATACATGTATCATCATACAAAAAAGTAACCCTTTGTTTGTACTATTATAGAATTCCCATGCACTGAAACGTTATAAAATGTAGTAATTTTAAATTAGCGATATATTTTTTTAAAAATCGTAAAAGTGAAGAAAACAGCAGTAATTCCATTTTATTTTCATTTCCAAGCATCTCATAACAATCACAATGAACAAACAAAAAATCAGTTAATACAGCCCAAAAGTATAAAACCAATACGCATTTCTTTCAAATATGCTGGTGGCCTTAAACTTTTGGTACCACCTGTATTATCGCCTCGCTCAATTCGTTGACAGTTAACATCAAAGGAGTCGCCGCCCGAACTTGTCGCTTGGCGGTTTCTTTTGAGAAAACCTTTTACAGTAACAACAAGCATTGTAATATGAGAACAAAGCGAGCCGCCCGTCAACGTTTTGAGCGAGGCGATAATAGCTCATAGCTTGAGAGCGTGCAGTATGTTTCTTAACAAAAGTTCATTACTTCCTCGTTGTTGCTTGGCTTGGGTCCATACATACTATACTTCAATCCTGTAAGTAAGGAATCCATTGTTTCATATTAGTTTTAATTAAGCTTTTTGGAAATCACAGTACAGAGAAACATGCAAAAAAATTGAGAGCACGAAGCTTTCTCTTCAGAAGGAACTTAGAGAATCGGATGTGAAAGGAAACAACACTGCAGTTTGCAAATTGCGCACAAAAGTTACACGGACAGGAAGAAATAGACTGTATGAAAAAACTGTGATAGCAAAACGCAGATGGGAAATATTAAATTACACATTGAAGGCAGGCATTCAGTATCAACATTAGACATTGAAGGTCAAACCGAACGTTATCGGCATTTACATATAGGCTAATATTGGTACAGTCGGTCAAATAAAAAACGTCGGGCGGTATTTGATTAAGTATCACGAACGAGCATATGCGCATGTACAGGAAGACTTAAGGTTAGGTTCACACCTGCCTCTTGTCTCTCCGTGTATTTTCTTGATTATTTAGTAAGTTTTGTTCCAAAACGAACATGTATAAAAGGCTGTGGCTATATGTCTCACATCCGCCATATTCTTGGTTGCAAATTCTTATAATATTAATAATTGATAAATTCGCAATGAATATGATTATTCAAGGAGCATTTTTTAAAGATTTTATTTTATAATACCGGTATTTGTAGTGCAAAATCAATAACTTACGTTCAACTTCTGCAACCAATCTAGCATCGAAATACGCGTTTCCTATGAAAACTTCTGGTCACATTATAGTGGAGTTCCCACCTCTGAGCTGCTCTTTCATAAATATGGAACCTTCTCGCTGCTTTAGAGGCCGAAAAATGCAGGTCAATTACAGCCCTAACTACACTTTCTTTCAAACTAGCATTTGTATGTGATGCGATGACACAAAGCAAAATGAATTAGCCTATGACAATACATTAAGTTGAATGTCGTGTGTTGCGCTTTCCGCGTTGTTCATTTTTTCCCTAGTTGTTCACTGTTTCCCTCCTGTCGCATGGCCTCATATGTTCCGATTGTGACCTGTATTTTATGTTTTTTATAGGAAACTTGTGAACTAATGCGTTAAAACTTTAATTTTAACTGCATACGAGTCCCGATGTTTTTTATTTGACCGACTGTACATATCAACATCACTTTCAATAAGGTCGAAAATAAATATTTTGAAGAGTTTCTTGAAAATTATCTGGGCAAAACAGTTTTTCGGGAATCGACGATAAGAAAAATTGCTGAAGATCTTGTTATGACAATATACTGAATCACTTTAGAAAAGTGGTGGAAGACCAGAAAGTATGGGTTGTAAGTTATATATATATTTCCTTTTCTTCGAAACATGTAGATAATAACGTAAATTGAAAGACAATGTCTTTATGTCATAAAACAAGGAAAATCATTTCTAAATTAGAAATGTAATGTATATATTTATGACTGTAAATGTGAACAGTTATTTTGTGTTCTACTAGACTGTCGCATCCCTGATGAAGAAACTATTCGTCGACGTGTCATGGAAGCCTGCGAAACCATTCGACACCATCCTGGAGTATTTGAAAGGGAGCGACAGTCCATGATTCGACGAGTGCATGCATGTCTAGAAGCAAGAGGAGGACTTTTCGAGCATTTGTTATGAGTTTTGTGTGTTGAGGTGTTATGAGTGTTGAACAGATCTTAACGAGAAAACAAGGATTATGGGATATATGTTCATATGAACATTTTTCTTCTTTTGGTGTAAAAGTATTTTTGAAACACTCTGTATATTGGGTCTATGTTCTTAAGAAGGTATACACCAAGGTGACTACTTTTATAAGAATTTTGAAGGATTGTTTCTTTTGGTTTTGAATGCACTCAAGAGCTGCCACTAGCTTCATTTCGTGCGGCACTTAGAATTAGTCAGGGTTCAAGTGCCTCTTTATCTGAAAGGATAGACGTGCTTTAGCTTCAGCAATAAAATAGACAGAGGGGATCTGAAAACGGTGTCAGTGAGAGGAAAAGGCTATGAAACAAACTGTAGGAACACAGACAAGGGCACCCATACACGGGGGCGGGGGGGGGGGGGCCGCGGCCCCCCTAGCTCTCAGGGAAAGGAAAAAATGTATATTAATAATTATTATAGTCAGGTGCTTTTCATTTAGGACAATTATTTGAAAGTCAGTAGAGACATAAGTTTGCAGAAGTTTTACCAAGTTTTGTTGGTGTGTCAAATATGATATAACAGTTATTTTGTTTTTATAACATAATGAGTAGGCCTATTATTTCTACTGTTCTATGTATTAACTTTTGTTATAAATAGTAATAAGTATTATAATTTAGGTAACGATTTATTGTTTAAGTTAGCATGTCGTAGAGTATCGTAGGCCTAAACAAATTTCCTAACTAATTTTTCTGGGTTAAATTAGTACAAAATGTTATTTTAATTAGTTCAATAATTTAAAAATTTTCGGGGGTGGACCCCCGACCTTCCTTTCTTGGGGATATTCCAAACCCCCTGCCATTTCCGAAATTATTTTTTGGCTAATTCATTGTTGCACTTATATTATCGTATTATTAATATAATGTTACAAACTAACCCAATAAGTTAAAGGGACAAAAAATAAATTAATTTAAAAAAATGGCCCACCTAGAAAATATCATATGGGCGCCCTAGAACACAGATGTGCGTCTTACACGTTAATAACAAACAGAGAGGAAAGCAATATTAATTGATGGAGAATTTCCAGAGAAACCCAAGAAGAAAACGGGGAAGTAAATGGACGGATTTCGGTAAAGGTAAGTAAGTTAATTGTTAGTTTTAATTGTTTCGTAGAACAATTAAACAAGTTAATTGCAATTATTTTAATTGTGAGTTAACATACCTTAATCCAAATAATTTAATTGCAATATGCAATTAAACGTTTAATTACGATTAAATTCATTGCAATTAATTTAATCGCAATTACTTTTTAGTCAATTAACGAGATGATTGAAAAAATTAATTGATTAACGCACAACACTAGTAAGATTACAGTTTTATAATGCCTCAATTCAGCATTTTTTGATAATGATTTTTTGTTATATACAGAATGTTAATTAATAACACCGAAATATTTTATCTGTGTATAGAGGGGACATAGACAAGCAACTTTTATTAGGAGATTTTTGCTCTATGGATTCAATTCTTCCTGTTATAACATAAAATTTCCCAAGGGTATGCACGCCACTGACTTCTAATACTTGAAATGATGGGAAACAAAGGAACAGTGAATATTGTGTAGTGTTTGGGAAAATTGTAAAAAATGACGATCGATATCTTACAACCCTGAGGGAAAAAAAGACAAACGAAACATTTTTGTTAGGTCTGGAATTTGGAATAAAAACATAATGCAGTGGCGGGCAATCATGTGATTAGTCAGTAAATTTTGCAGATTATGAAAATTATAAATTATGGTATAGCTGTTGATGAATTATTAAGAATCGGGTTTTTATCGATCACTAGGAAGGCATGAAGTCAATTTAATGAAAATTTTAACCCTATTTCGCTCAATTATTGAGTTATGAGCACCAAATTTTAAGGACTTTAATGCCCTGTAGCATACACATTTTACGTGATAGAGCAAAAATGTCCTAATAAAAGTTGCTTGTCGATGTCCCCTCTATACACAGGTAAAATATTTCGGTGTTATTCATTAACACCCTGTATGTCCATTGTTGCATGGTAGCCTATGGTTTATTATTATTATTATTATTATTATTATTATTATTATTATTTAAAAATAGCATTCTAATGATGGTTAAATAGAGAAACAAACCATAGACTGAATAAACTTTTCTGAACTTGTTTTTCATCTCTCATCTTTCTCTAGCTTTTCTTTAATCCTCCTTCTCCATGCTTACGCTTAGATTCCACATTGTTACAGGTTTATCAGTAAACTCGCAACTCACAAAAGCTCGTGAACCGAGTTGGAATTATTGTAGAGCAAAACGAAATGCATGCAAATACTGTTAACTAAGTGTGACGTCATAGCAAGCGGAGAGCTGCACAAAACTACCTAGAGAGGTCTCCAGAGTGCTTTACTTTCCATAACTCATGGCCTCCATGCCATGATCTTACTGAATACCAATCAAGAAGACATTATCGAACAATAGAAACAGATGCAAACGAATGAATTATTAAGTGCCTGAACGGTACTTTATGAGATTGTGTGGTGAGTCCGTTTGTCTGTCTGTCCGTTTGTCTGTACGCGTGATAACACGAATACGGTTTAATGGATTTTCAAGAAACTTGGAATACGCTTTTATAACGTCCATGGGAAGAACCCTATTGATATTGAACAAATCGGTTCACCGGTACCGGAATAATGCCCAATTTAGTGCCTATTTTAATAGATTATATTAGAAAGGTGCCATAACTCAAACAAGCTTTATCGGATTTTCATGAAACTTGGAAAACGTATTTATCACGTCCATCAGAAGTAACCTATTGAATTTGGCCCTAATCGGTTGAATAGTACCGGAATAAAGTGCAATGTAGTGCCTATTTTACAGTAATATATTAGAGAGAATTTATCAAATGCAAATCAGTTCTCATGACAACATATTGTTTTACAGTGTTCATAAAAGGCTTTGGGAGTTAGCTATGACAAATAACACCACATACATATTCCTTCACATGTCCTTATCAAAGTAGACCTTTGTTCTTCCACATTCCCTGCTTAATGAGTCAATCTGGAGCTTAACTGGTAAATCGATTACAAAAATAGCTTATTTTCTGAGTATCATATTTGCAATTATCACTGATTAAACAAAAGAATTCTGGCACTTTGTTATTATTTTTATAAGCATAATATGTGAAGGAATACGTGGGATAGGAACAGAACGAAATTACAACAATTACCTCACATCTAGAGCAAGGCGAGATATAATCTCTCTATATATAAAAGGCTTTGTCCTGACTGACTGATAGGAATCAACGTAGAGCCTAGAATATAACAGGTAGAGACTTGGAATTTTGAGAGTACCTTCGTTTCATAATGTAGGTGCTCATTAAGAAAGGATTCAGATGGGGTTTGGAAATAAATGAAATTTGATTTTGACAAATTAGAGAAACTATCAATGTAATTCATGTTATAAATAAATATCAAAAAATGAAATCCACGAAAATAATGCAGACACATAAATTTCTCTAAACTGGACCTAAAGAAAACAATACGAGGTAAAGTAATATGTTTTGGGAAGAGAAGTATGAAAGTCATATTGCATTTCTGTTTAATTTCATCCCCAAAACGGTTTTATGGTTACATGAGAGTAAGAAATAAAAATTCTCTGCCACCAAAATACAATTTTATGTTACCGGAATTTCTGTTTCTTCTTATTTGAACCCCTACCAGGCTTGTTGTGTACTGTACAAGCGATGAGATACAAAATTCTACATCCTCTATGAGCCATAAAACGCTATATCAAGCGTTTTCTGAGGGAATAGTTTGAGTGTGATAAGTCGTTCTTCCTATTTAAAATTATAAATACCTATATTAGGACCTAGAATTTAAAAATCTAAAGTCCTTCATCAGTTAAATTCCAATTATAAAATAAAAAACCCGGGCAACGCCGGGCCTTTTAAGCTAGTAAGTGTATAAACATGACTACATTGGAGTCAAGGCCGTCAGTGGTTAGCAACGCGGCTCTGTAGTATAGTGATGATTTCTCATTTAAAAAGCATGTGATCTTTGATGAGTCGTTACTCAGGTTTCAATAGGTTTCTTCCCACGGACGTTATAAATGCATATACCAAGTTTCATGAAAATCCGATAAAGCGTATTTGAGTTATCGCGCACACAGACAGGTAGACGGACAGACATTTCTCGTCCCGCACACAATAAATAAATAAATAAATAAAATAAATCTCATAAACCATTTTTGCACTTAGTAATTACGCTGCTTGGCATTCAATATACGAACATCTGAACGTGTTGTGAAATACGGCAGAAATCGAGGGATACGTGTCGCCATCTGTGTTTCTGTTTTAATATATTTTAATCTGTGGACCTTGTTATTTAACCTTAATTTCCCTAAATGGTTAAGAAGAAAGAAAATATGAGATCCTCTTTGAATACATTCTTTCTAGGGCGGAATTCTTGGCAAGCACTGAAGTGATATTGAGCGTTGGAAAAGGATGCACGCTTTTCTGTCTTGTTTTCTACTTCCGTTCTAACTTTTCAACTTAATCTCCCTTGTTCTCTTTTTTTCTTCACTATAAATCGGCACTGGTATCTGGCCACAGCAAGAGTCATTAAAGAGCTTCAATTCCCTCGTTTAATTAATTCGAGAGCGTCATATTTAAAGTGGTTAAAGTGACTCCGAACAAAGGGACGCTGTTAAAATAAGGCAGAGTGTTGTAAATTGTAAAGAGAAGGATTTAAAAAGTAAAATTATTCTCTGTAACTCTGTTAGTCCACATAAACAAGTGCGACATTTAAATGCATTGCGAGTTGTACGAACACATTGCGTCACTGATCTTTACTACTTTGGTTCACAGTGAACATTATTTTCAATTCAGACTCACAAATTTGTGTGTGGACAGAAAAGCAAGGAGAGACTCCGATGCATGCGTGGTCAGTTGTCGAGTCATTACAATTAGGGACTGTACGACGCCCACCTGATACCATATTTCTGTGACTTGGTTCTAAAAGGGCCAATGTCATAAAACTTGCTTGTGAGATAACTGACTTTGAAGCCTTTATAGAAGTAACACTTTTGCTGAGGATTTCCGACATTGGCCTCTAAGGTTTCTGTATTATGTCTATTAATAGCAACAGACATTGGCACTTTTAGTATACGAAAGATAAAGACTAGCCGAGCTCAATAAAGCATAAATCTCATTTTTGCAAGAAATTGACATTATCCCTTTTAGAACCAAGCCACAGATTTATCTGCCAGATAGAAAACCTATTTGGAAATTGGCCAAGAATTGCATACTATGATCTCCTGCCGAAATCTGTCTGGAAAGTGAACTCCCAGCTAAGCTAGCAGGGGGATGGAGTGGCTGATAAACTACCAACAGCCAGTTAGGGAAGCTTCGTGGAAACAAGATGGCAGCACTCCGAAGCTTTGTAGCCACCTGAATTTCAGAATTGATGCTGGAAGATTGAAATGTATTCATTTGTGTACAAAATGTCTAAATGTATGTTCATGTTGTTTATAGTCTATAAACACGTGTTTAAGTGGAAAATGGTGACTTTATAAACACCCGGTATTTAAGTGACAGAAGGAAATATCTGAGGATAGGAAACGTTGAGAAATATCTGATTATTTATTACAAGAAGAACAAGTAAGGGACAGTGATGAACTGATGAAGTTATGTTGCATTTTGATTGTTTAGTATGCATGAACAGTTAGTTACTACAAAGGGAATAAAAAGTTAGCAATACATTTATCTGAGAATATTTTTGTTGTGTAGTTCTTTTTTACGGAAATTAAACCCATCATTTGCTCAAATTTTCCACTTTTTGCGGCAGATTTTACAGATTTTGGGACTTATTTTCTACATTTTTGGGCATATTTTATACTTTTGAGGCTTATTTTCTACATTTGGGGCATAATTTCCACTTTTTGTAACGCATCTCGACTTTTTTTTGCTGCATACGTGCATGCATTTCTTCAGGCTTCTTAATGCATATGGATCCGCCCTCTAGTCACCACAAACACATCCAAGGACCATGTAACCTTAAAAAATAATACCGTATGTTTGTACTGATGTAGCCGCTATTCACGTATTTTGTCGCACAGTTAACGTCTTTAGTAATGTACAGGTAGGGGGGAAAAAAGCGGACCGACCCTTGGAGCTGATTTCAGAGCCTTGTTCACACCAGTGTCCATGCGTATTCCTTACAATTAGATCTGTGTAGTTGGACAACAGCCACGCAGCTGGTTACTGCTTTCGTCTTAGTTGAAAGGAAATAGTACCGGTCTCTCGTTATCTCTGTATATATAAAAGGTTTTTTCCTGACTGACTGACTGACAGGAATCAACGTAGAGCCTAAACTATAACAGGTAGAGACTTGGAATTTTGACAGTAACTTCGTTCCATAATGTAGGTGCTCACTAAGAAAGGATTTTGAAAAATTCTTATTCTAAATGCCAAAAATTAAATGTTTTTGAGAATACTTAATCCCTTTTTACACAGAATTATAAAACCCAAATCACAGAACATATTGTTGCTAATGGTATCAGATGGCTTTGGAAAAAAAAAATGCAAGTTTGACAAATAAGAGAAGGTATCAATTTATAATTCATGTTATAAATAAGTATTAAAGAATGTAATCCACGAAAATAATGCAGTCACATAACTTTTCTCTACCCTGGACATAGAGAAAACAATACGAGGTATGGTAATATGGTATATTATTATATCGCAGGTTTTTGGAGAGAGAAGTATGAAAGCGATATTGCTTTCTGTTTAATTTCATCCCCAAAACAGTTTTATGGTAACATGAGAGGGAGAAATAAAATTTTCCGCCTCGGTATTACAACTTTATGTTACAGGAATTTCTGTTTCTTCTTATTTGAACCCTTACCAGGCTTGCTGTGTACACGCGATGCGATGCAGAATTCTAGATCCTCTATGAGCCATAAAAAACTATATCAAGCGTTTTCTGAGGGAATAGTTTGAGTGTAATTTGTCGTTCTTCCTACTTCAAATTATAAATACCTATATAAGGACATAGAATTTAAAAATCGAAAGTCCTTCCTAAGTTCATTTCCAATTGCAAAATAAAAAACCCGGGCGACGCCGGGTCTTTTAAGCTAGTCGACTATAAATGTCTGGTAAGGTGCAACCTATAATGTGATTTAGTCGCGACTTTCGCAATCCAGTGTTACGTAAATAAATGTAAGAGATGTAACGGAAACGTTTGTTTTCACAAGCAATGCAAATTACATGAAATTATTTCTCAATTCAAGCAATTTATCGGCTGTAGTCTCCTTGTCAATCATTTGTTTCATAACAGACTCTCTGGAACGTTAGTTGTTAAGCGATTCCGTAGCGTGTTCGACTGGTAAATAACACATTCTCGGTTCGAATCCTGCCAAGGAAGGAGATTGTTTTCCCACTACTTTTCGTTTGCCGCAATATGTAACTACTTCATTAACGGATTATTTCCAGAAAATGAATTTTACTAGCTTATTTTCTAATGTGTTTTGAAATGGGCTAAGTCAACAGTCGACACTAGAACAAATTTCAATACATTCCCTGCTATCCTGTGAATGCCGCTAGGCATGCGCAGTGGCTCATATCGGCAACTTAGATATTTTAGTCGGTCCACTTTTTTCCCCCACACTGCCAGTTTCTGAACTTGTAACGAGGTCTCGGAAGGTGAAGGGTCTATTGTGGAATGAAGGATGAGTCATACGATTGCATTCTAGTGGTTGGTTTAGCACATTACTCTATCTATGTATACTTACCCAATAGCAATAGGCAATTCCTAAGCAAGATAAAGGAATATTATCTATCTTATGGAACCCGAAAGTTCATTGCCGCGCTCACCTGAGCCCGCCATTCAACCCTATTCTGTGCTAACTCCATCCAGTCATCCCTCGCAAATTTTACTTCCCTTAAATCTATCCTATTGTCCTCCCACCCACATCTAGATCCTCCAAGTGGTCTTTTCCCTCCTGGTCTCCCAGTAAATATTTTTGAGATATGTCTTTCCTAAACCCATGCTCGCAACATGTCCAGCCCATTTCATCCTCCGTGATTTAATTACCCTTACTTTATCCGGTGACGAGTACAGGTTATGGAACTCGTCGTTATGCAGTTTTCTCCAGTCCCCAATTTCACCTCTCTTAGGGCTAATTAATTTCCAAAGCCCCCTGTTTTCGAACACTCAGATTATGTAAGGGGCCAAGTCACACATCCATATAATACAACCGGCAGGATAATAGTCTTATCTATATTAATAAAAGGAAGTGTCTGTCCTCCGTCTGTCTGTCTTCCGTCTGTCTTCCGTCTGTCTGTCCGCGATGCCCAGCGAAATCTACTCAACGCAGAGATCTGAAATTTTATACATAGGCGGACTAAAGGGTCGGAATGTGCACCTCGAAGCCGGAATTTTAATTTTCGCTCTAGTTCGTGAGTTATGAGTGAAAAACGGGCAGAAAACGTGTATTTTTTGCGATTTCGAAGGATCAGTTTCAGTAATATATTTCAATGTTAAATCAATTACAGCTGGCTTTGGCTATTTTTGTCATCATACCTCATAGCCTACCTTGGAAATAAAAGCATCGCGATCGCTTGATTTTGTAAGTCCATCGTGGACGATTCATTTGTTTAGAGTGTCAAGGCCCGCAGATATATTAAATTTTCAACCTACACGTAATAAGGATATCAACATAGGCTTAATTATGGTCAAACATTGTTCGATTTGAACGAAACTCACTATACAGGGGTTTTCTGAGCCAAGGAACTGGAACCTGAGGTCGCTTTTCCTACCAGGGGACGCTACCTAATCGTGAAATACACTCCACGTGATTTAGGTGTTAATAAATATAATGATTTAACTATTATGCACTTAAGTTTTGAAATAATTATCGCGGGGGAAGCCGCGGGCACATGTTATCTTATAATAATAAAAGGACGTGTTTGTCTGTCTGTCCGCGATGCCCAGCGAAATCTACTGAACGCAGAGATATGAAATTTTAAACATAGATGGACTGAAAGGTGGGCGAATGCACCTCGAAGCCAGATTTTTAATTTTAGCTTTCGTTCGCGAGTTATGAGTGAAAAACTGGCAGAAAACGTGATTTTAGCGCTGTCGAAGCATCAGATTTCAGTAATAGGCCTACATTTCAATGTCAAATCAATTGCATTTGGTTTTGGCTATTTTTGTCATACTGTGGAAATAAAAGCATCGCGATCGCTTGAATGTTGTAAGCCCACGCTGGTTCATTTGTTTAGAATGTCAAGGCCCGTAGACATACGAAATCTTCAACCTACACGGAAGAGGAATAATCAACATAGACCAAAATATGAATAAACATTGTTCGATTTGGACGAAACTCACTATACAGGGATTTTCTGGGTCAAGGAACTCGAATCTGAGATCGCTTTTGCCAGGCGACGCTATCTAATCGTGGTATGTAGTCCACACGTGATTTAGGTGTTAGTAAATAGGCCCATAATGATTTAACTATTATGCTCTTAATTTTTTATTTTTGAAATAATTATCGCGGGCGAAGCCGCGGGCACATGCTAGTCTTCTATATTAATAAAAGGAAGTGTCTGTCCTCCGTCTGTCTGTCTTCCGTCTGTCTGTCCGCGATGCCCAGCGAAATCTACTGAACGCAGAGATCTGAAATTTTATACATAGGCGGGCTAAAGGGTCGGAATGTGCACCTCGAAGCCGGAATTTTAATTTTCGCTTTAGTTCGTGAGTTATGAGTGAAAAGCGGGCAGAAAACGTGTATTTATTCCGTTTTCGAAGCATGAGTTTTCAGTAATACAAATCAATTACACTAGGCTTTGGCTATTTTTGTCAAACCTTCGACATAAAAGCATCGCGATCTCTTGAATGTTGTAGCTCACGCTGGTCGATTCATTTGTTTAGAATGTCAAGGCCCGTAGCACCGCCGTCTCGAGAATTACACGATTAATACAGTTTAGAAGGCAGTGGTCCGTAGACATGAAATTTTCAACCTACACGGAAGAGGGATAATCAATATAGGCCTAAATATGGTCAAACATTGTTCGATTTGGACGAAACTGACTGTACAGGGGTATTCTGGGCCAAGGAACTCGAATCTGAGGTCGCTTTTACCAGGCGACGCTATCTAATCGTGGTATGTAGTCCACGTGATTTAGGGTGTTAATAATTATAATGATTTAACTATTATGCTCTTAATTTTTAATTTTTGAAATAATTATCGCGGGCGAAGCCGCGGGCACATGCTAGTAAATTTGTATTTGTAGAATTCTGGACAGAAGACGAGAAGATAAGAGGCAGGCATTTCCTGATTTGACTCTACACTTAGCTTCGGCCTTAATGTTATCTGTATCTGTAATTATTGCTCCCAGATATTTAAATTTCTCCACTTTTTGGGACGATTTGCAAGCTATTCTAATATTTATAAGGAAATTAGGGATGGGTCCTCGATACTTTCGATACTTCGATACTCTCGAAACTTGCATGGTATCGGCATCGAACGATACTTCAGAAAACTCGCTCAGTACTTTTTCGATACTTTGTTAACTCTGCAATTTAAGGAAATGCGGTATCTCTTTCTGCTTTTAGTAGTCTACTTAATATAGTAAATACTTCTATTTCTCCTTGAAATAGAGAAAACCACTCTGTAACTTTTGCCTAGTCATAAATAAAGACTTTTTAAATCCAAACAGAAGAGATTCTTAATTGTTTCGTTTCCTGTCAAACGTTTCAATAACAACCAACAAGCAAGCTGACTGTCCAAACCCCATTGTAATTTTTTAACAAAAACTTGTAAGTGGACTGTTTCAAAAACTAATGTTAGTTTTAATGTAGAGTTTAAAAATAATTATAGGCTACTGATGATATTAATAAAGTAATTTAGATGTTCCACCTTATACCACAATACAGATTAACTTGCAGCTAGTATTAACTGAATATACGTTAAATATTCTTGTTTTATTTATTATACTCGTAGTGATATTTTAAAACTTCTTAAAAACTTATATACAAGTAAAGGTCTCGCACGAAATCTGTGCCGATGAGACCGTTACACTTTAGAGAGAGACGTGCTATTGTGCGGGAGAGAGAGGTAGCTAGGCCTTTACAAATAGAAAGGGAGGTACTGTTGTGCGAGAGAGATAGTTAGCAGGCCAATCGACGCTACAGTCCCCACGAAAACGTAATGCAATTACTTAGGCAATCGGCACAGATATCGTGCGGGAACTATATGAAGAGCTTTTAGCAAAAACAACCATAGTCCAAAAACCAAATTTTTCAGTAGAAGCAAAAAACTCTCCCCCTTTGGCAGTTATTACTTCATGAATTTAAAATTTGTTGTATAATTAAGAAAACATATATAGAAATAATTTGATATAATAATTTTCCTTTATATGTAACTTCAGTGCCCTGAAACCAGACCTGAAAGCTGAAGAGACATGGACTATGGCTGTTTTTGCCAACAAATTGTTTAATCCACTATCTAAACAATTTTTAAGAATGCAAAGAAAAAATATAAAATCAAATAATAAAGAAGAAAAATGTTATTGAAATTCTTAATTACACGTCACACTATTAATGTTATTGAAAAATATCATATTGTATGAGCTAGGATGTTTATGGATCCTCGATTCCACTGCTGTTATCATCAGAGGAGACGATGCTTTACACAACAGTGAAACAGCTGATTCTATGAAACAATTTTCTGCATGATAGCCAACTTCTATCAACAAATTCATTAGGCATTTGCAAAAAACTGAATGGACAATGGTTGTTTTTGCTAAACTTGTTAAACTTTGTAATCATATATTTGAGGGACTAAGGCAGATTTTACCATATCACGTAGTTTAAACAATGCCCAGTAGGTTGTAGCACCCAATGACACAAAAAACTCAATTTTCAAATTTTTGGACTAAGGTTGTTTTTGCTAAAAGCTCTTCATATATACATGTCATACTGACAATCGTTAAAAAGTTACTAACTATCTGTTGTGTTTGTTCTTATGCATATGTTAATTCTTTGAATGGTGTTATACTTAATCACAGTTTAAAAGCGTTAATTGCATTTGTCAAGAATGTAAAAGCTAAAACAACTACTGATGATATTTAATTTTGTCTCATTAAATATGCACACTTAATTAATTTAGTTGGTATTACACATTTCTCTCCACTTTTAATTTTTAATGTACCTATTTATTGAAACTGGAAATGCTGACGGTATCGAGTATCGAGTATTGAAGTATCGAGTATTGAAGTATCGAGTATCGAGAAAATCTGGTATCGACCCATCCCTAAAGGAAATAGATGAGAGAGCATAGAGAGAGCATATCTAGTTAAGAAGTGTTAATAGCAGCGTATTCATAACATTGGGCAAGTTAGTACTATACGACTCACCCTGCTCCCCTTTCCACTCGCCATTCGCCTGGCAGCTTCCACCCCTCTCGGCTGCTTTCCGCGTGCCCCCTGCTCCGCTTCCAAGCAACGCATACCTTCATGCCTGTAGCCGTTGCTCAACGCCGGTAATGCATAATTGCAATTGATATGTCACCTAATATTTCACAATAAAGAAAGCCCCTTGCACCTCTACATAATATTCCACAATTATAAAAACGACCCATTCAACAAAACAGGCTATTTCACAATACAAAAAAACCCTTGTACCATACATAATATTTCATAATTATAAAAAACGCCGTATTATAACATAAAATGTGGCTTAATTGATGCAGGAAAATTCCCTTGTACCAACACTACTTATAAAAACCGATTCTTGCGTTAAAACTCATGAAATCCCCCTAACCTAACTCTAATATACGAAAGCTTCATTCAGCGCTCAACATTCACTCGTGGCGTAGTGGTCAAGACTCCTAGCTATAATGCTAGGGGTCCCAGGTTCGAATCCCGGTCGATCCAAAATTTACTATTAGGAATAGGGCTCAAATAGGTAGGTAGGGTGAAGAGGAGGTGAGAGGAAGAGAGGAAGGAGACGGGAAAGGAAGAGAAGAAGAGAATAAAGAAGAAATAAATTATTTCTTCTGTTTCATCAGTTGCTTAAGAGATGGCGCTACCATCACTACTAGTAGTTCAAATGCCGCCGCTAGAGTAGGGATTGAGAGTACGAGTGGGGGACTCGGGTGAGTCGCAATGTACCAGTTTCCCCAAACAACGGATGTGAAGCCTGGAGAAAACGTGATAAGAGCAGAATGTGACTTACATTGGGGTGATGTCCTGTAGGATGGCCAGCAGCTGAACCAGAAAGTTGGAGAGAGATGGCCTCCCTCTGCCACTTGGAGTCGCCAGCTTTCCTGCTTTCACAGTCCACCTGTAAACACAGCAACACTTATGAATTTATCTGATGAAACTCGTAACATCGAGTTGGATTTATTAAGACTATTCCACGAATAAATAAAGGATTAAATAATAATTACTTTCGTGCTTTGTTATATAAAAACAAAACTAACAGCTGCGAGATCACAGATACTATGAATCAACTATCCGTTAATCAATTCGAGTTACCTTGTTCTAACCAGTGCTACCAATGGTGCATATAAGATATAGTTAACTTAATTCAGGTAAGCTAACAACAGAACAAAATAAAAGCACACCAACTGGCTTGCACCGAATCGAAATTGTGTTTTTAATCAATATACATTTATATTAGTTCAATTTCCAAGCAAGTTGTGTTGTATAAAATTACCTGTTTTCGTGCTGCTTAATGGCAACATGTGACGTACTAATCACGGCACATTGATGCTTGAATATTCAGTAACGAGCTGACCATTTCATCAGGTTAAATCCGTTCCTCATATTAATAGCAAGCATTTTATAAGATAAACGGCCGTGATTGGTCTATATTGCTAAACGTTATTGGTCAATATTAAACACGCGGCTAATGAGAGGAATGGATATAAGGAATGCATCCGCATCACAATGACGATGAGCCGTGATGTCAGTGGATGGTAATTCTGCTTCCTGTTCAACATTTCACTCACAATAGCAACTTTCCTGAGGGCGTAAGGCACAAGGACATAGTTTCGAGAAATTTTGAGGTTTTTAAACAATGCTACCACTCACAAGTAGGTGGCTTAAAGTTTAATTTTATTACATATATTTTTGAAATGTTAAACAAAAACTAAAGTACTTTTACAGTAGCAAAATCTTTTTACTTTGTATTATATAATTTGTTTTTACTTTATTTTAGTAAAAACATACAGTGAAAATTGCATGTTTGCCAATGAATTCCAATATAGTCAATAATACAATAGATGATGAGCAAAACAATCTATTTAGAATGAAGTTGGACTTCAGAAATGCAAGTTCACTTTTTTTTATAAAAATTCCCTTGGATGGTAGCACTGTGGAAAATAAAAACAGTTGATAAACACACCTGTATGGAACTGTTATGAAGTAGGATGAATGTGCAGTCTCACAGGTCTTTTCTAACTGAGCAGAGGTTTAAGGCACAAGTACAAATAGTTTACTGAGTATTTAAGAGATATGAGAAGGCATATTTATTAAAAACTGAAAATTAAAGATTTGTGCCTTACGCCCTTATGGTATTAGGCCCATATTGTTTAAGAGTAATTCTTTCCGTGACCTTTCAATTCATGTTTGAATCTCTCAGCTAACCTTAAATTTTACTTCCTCTGCCCGTACCATAGGTACTATAGGTAGAGGAAGTATTGTTTTCGACCCTAAAATCCGAAGTTGAATTTTTAGCATATATACCGGTACACGTTTCAAGGCTCCCTGAATCCAAAAATACTATTTTTGGAAACATGTCTGTGTGTGTGTCTGTGTGTCTGTCTGTGTGGAAGTTTGTGAACAGGCTAGCTCCGAAACGGAGAATCGTATGAAAACAAAATTTCGTATTTGGGTCAGGTTCCCTCTGAAGATGTGATTCGAAGATTGGCGACAAATTTCTCTTATTTTTAAGGGGACTTTACATGAAGGAATTTTCGTTTTTCGCGATTTTCTCGAAAACGGCTCTAACGATTTTCTTTAAAATTTGCACATGTGTTCCTTTTACTGAGAGCTAAAACTTTTATTAGAAACTTTTTTTCGAAAAAATTCTCTGAGGGTAGTTACAAGCCACCCACTGTTCACCCACTGTTTGTAGAAATTTTGACTTGTGTGATGAACAACTGAATACTATATAAGAATGTGAAGTGAGAAAGATGTATTGTTGGCCAGGTATGGAGTAAAGAAGTATCTGAGGGAAATATTCGATATACTGTATTTCGGAAATTATTCTTTACGGCGGAAAGTTCAATAAACGTCTGCAGTCACTTGTTCCTTTTTTTTTTTAAGTTTGTTATATAGCCTGCGCTTTTAGTCGCATCATTGAAAGAAGAGGTATTTATAGGATAATTAGCGTAAAATTGTGTCTTGCGATTCTGTAAAAGGATATGTGAATACTGCTAACTTTTTTTTGGGCAGAGGAAGTTATGTGACTTTCACATCAGATTTTTTTTTTTCTGTCTTGTTGGTTGTCACGACTAGTTACAAGGCGTCTAGAATATAAATATTATTAAGTTGCATTTTACAATCTTCAAGTTGAAATAGAGCGAATTGCCTTCATGTTTGCTTTGTACTTAATTAAATGTGAATGTTATTAAGTGCCAGAATGGTACTTTATGGGATTGTGTGTGGGGACGGGAAAATGTCTGTCAGTCTGTCCGTGTGTCTGTACGCGCGATAACTCAAATACGCTTTATCGGATTTCCATGAAACTTGGTATAGGCATTTATAACGTCCATGGGAAGAAGCCTGTCGAATTTGGATCAAATCGGTTGACCGGTACAGAAATAACGAGTACATCAATATTAATTTTGCAATGGATATAAAACGCTATAATATTATTTATTGCATGGCCCAAAATATATTAAACACAACGTAACAAATAGCCAATCGTCATTTGATATTGTTAGCCCGCTTTGATTGATTAATTTCTTCATATCGATGTCAGTGTAAATAAAAATGTAAATAAAAGATTTAAAACACAACTAGCCGTTGAATATTGATATTATATTGTGCATTGTATAGATACCGATATCTTCATTATATTTTAATGCGAGCATTTTCCTTATTCGCTCCTGTGCAGCAATATACCTAAAGTAAGTCCTGATAGATAGATTTCATATTCATAACCTTTAAGGCTGCTTTAAACTTGAAACAGACATATCAGGGAATCGTAGGCCTATTGTATCATTATTATTATTATTATTGCCAGCGCATTTTGTTTTTGGAGTTTAACTCGGAGATCTATTAAAAAAACACTTTTCTGCATAGGCCTATCATAATTGCAATTATCACTGATTAGAAAAAGCATTCTGGTACTTTGTTATATCAGTTTATCTGATTTTATTAAGTGCCAGTATGGTACTTTATGAGATTGTGTGGGAGACGAAAAAATGTCTGTCCGTCTGTCTGTCTGTCTGTCTGTCTGTGCGTCTGTACGCACCATAACTCAAGTACGCTTTTTCGGATTTTCATGAAACTTGGTATAAACATTCATAATGTCGATGGGAAGAACCCTATTGATATAGGGATGTAGCTCGCCAAACTTCTCCGGCAGATAGCGTGGGTGTACTAGCCGGTATGCGCCAGCCGTCCGTCACTTGTTTTTCCAGTTGTTGTCTGCTGGCACCATACTTTTAAATGGCGTTCCATCTTCCCAGTCCGAAAAATATGTTCGTAATTTTATATTTTTATAGAGGACACGAGGCTACTAGACGTACATCCTTGTCTACTGGGCCCTTCTAGAATGTTGAAGTGTCAAAAATACGAAAGAAAAATCACAGCAGATAGGCTCTAAATAACACTAAAAAGGAAGGATTTACGAACAAATATTGTGAGATATTTCCGATACAGACGACATTATTTTGTGTTCGACTTGCAGTAATATGTTATCAATGTATGAATATTTATATGCAGTGAGGGGATTAGATATTCTTTAATTTTTAAATTAATATTAAATTTGCCGTGAGCATCGAGAAGATGTTTTGGGTCATTTAAAAATAAAGTAAATTACAATAAATAAATTAAAATTGCCTAGTAACGCAATGATAATTACAGTACATTGTGTTAGATTTATACCTTTGTTAAACTGTATCTTTAGTGCACCTTTATATTTAAAGACCACTCCCTGTTTAATTAATTTAGTTATTTTAGGCCTATTTATTCTACTTCGCTGTATAAATATGTGTATATTACTGTAGCCTTCTATTGCATCTGATATCAAAATATAAATTCTGTGATTTCTAAATAGCCAAGTTAGATTGACGGCCTCGAATAAAAATTGTGACAATAGTGTTGCCAATTTAATAGGCTACGTAACTTAACGTATGATAATTATTAAATTCTGCCTTTATATTCTGCTATGTCATGCAATGAAATATTCTTAACAATATTTTGTCTCATAACTAGAAATGAAAATCATGTAACGATGGTCTAGCATAACTTACCGATAATAAAAGGAATAAGAAAGAATGAGGAATGAGATGAAGAAAAAAAAGGCCTAATCGATTCTCAAGTTCTCATCTTTTTTAACTATTATGGACAGGAAAAGGTAAGTTTTCGTGTTGTTAACATATTTTAATATTTTGATTTTGAATACGTTTTTAATATGACGGTATAGGCTAAATATGCATTTGATATAGAAAATTAATAATATTAAAAATGTCTGCGAATACACACCACATAAATCAGTGTTAATCACGTATATCAATTAGTATTTTACTGTCTGAACCCTAGATGTATATTCTTTTAGTTACTTTGAATCATACCCAATCGCCAAATTATCAGTACTGTATATAAATATTCATATCTGCATAACATTTTGTACGTCGGGAACATAGTAATGTAGTTAATAGCGGGCATTTTTCACAGTATTTATCAGCTTATTCTTCTTTCTTTTCGACTTATATAGCGTCCATCTTTTGCAATTTTTCTTTAAGTTTTTTCACGTAAATATATTCTGGAAGTGTCCAGTACACAAAGAAATGCGCCTAGTAGCGTTTTACCCGCTACAAAAAAAGAAAAGTTCGAACGTATTTTTCAGTCTGCTAAGATGAAACGCCATTTAAAAGCATGGAACCAGCAGACAACAACTCGAAAAACAAGTGACGAACGGCTAGCGCATACCGGCTAGAGCAGTGGAGACATCTGTTGGTTCTAGTTCGCTACATCCCTATTGAACCAAATCTGTTCACCGGTACCGGAGTAATGCCCAATTTAGTGCCTATTTTAATAGATTATGGCGCCTTTCTCATAGAAACTTGGTATACCCATTTATGACGTCCATGAGAAGTGCCCTATTGAATGTGAACCTAATCTGTTGACCGGTACCGGAGTAAAACCCAATTTAGTGTATATTTTAAAGACGCGGTAACTCAAATATGCTTTACCGGATTTTTATGAAACTTGGTATACACATTTACAATGTCCGTGGGAAGACGTCTATTGATATTGGATAAAATCGGTTGATCTGTTTCGGAGTAATGCTCAATTTAGTGCCTATTTTATGGCAATATACGTATTCGAAAGAATTTATAAAAAAAATGAAAATCAGTTATCTTGACAACATAGCCTATTGTTTTACTGTGATCTTATAAGGCCTTGGAAATTAAAATACAGGTAGCTAAGACAAAAAACACTAGACCATTAAAATGACCCAGGTGGCCGAGATGGTAGACCTTTCTTCTTCCGTAAGCCCTGCTTAATGAATAAATCTGGAGCTTAACTTGGAAATCAATTTAAAAAAAAAAACATATTCTGCATATCATAATTGCAGTCATAACTGATTAAACAAAAACATGCTGGCACTTTTTTACATCAGTTTACCTAATTTTATTTTATTAGGTAATTATTTTCGACGAATTAAAAAAAATCAAATCAACGTAAAAAGAAATACCAAGACCCCCACGACCCCTACGGCCCCCTCCGTGGATCTGCCACTTTTGACATTACATGAGAATATTAGAAAAAATCCTCTGATACCAGGACTTGGACCGCGACCAACTTACCAATAAGAGTAATAATAGAAGAAAAGTTCCTCTGTCACAGTCTTCCAAACTCTGGCGAGATTCGCGGATTCGTCACAATGGAAGCTTTCTCATGTACTATACAGTATATCTTCAACTCCAGAGCTGAATTTGCTTACAGATATAAGCACTTGAATGAAATCAGTGGATTATAACTTAGAAATCAGTCAGAGGAATTTCAGTGGAATAAGTGATTCCCATTGATGACAGCCGTAACACTTGAGTAAATCTACTCTTATACAATTCAACGGCCCTAAATAGCGTGCTTGCTCGCCCGCTTCGTGAGACATCGGGTATACTCGGCGATGTTCGTCTCTCGCAGTGTAAACTTTCATGGCGACTACAAAATTAGGAAGGAAACCCGTTTCTTTATTATATAAGGCCTAAGTGAAATGAACACAATGAACAAATATTCTAATTTTATTTTTACTTACAATTTTCATAGCTCTGAACCACAAACATTTTTAATAATCTACCAGTGTAATTTTCTTAAAAATCCTGGAGTCAATGAATCATGGCGGGCGAAGCCGGGGGCAACAGCTGTAAAGTATTGATGGTTTTATCTCTTGAAATATCGCTGATAATAATAATCCAAACAAACCATTCCTTCCCTTGAAACATTAGCCTATATAATTTCTGAAAATTACACTGAATTGATAAAATAAAATTCACATCATATTCATGTCAATAAACAGCTGAGAAACAATATTTATTATGTGTTCACAGGTTCTTTGGAACTGCATAATCGATTCTGATATAGTTTTCCCAGGGGGCGCTTTCATGTCGTGGAATGTACTCTAAAGCAGGAATTTTAGCTGTTTCATTAATTATTAATGGCTTAGTTTATGAATGATTCGCGTGCAAGTGTTAATAAATATAATGCTTTAATAATTATTATACTCTTAATTTTTAATTTTTAAAAGAATTATCGTGGCGAAGCCACGGGCACCTCCTAGTATCTCACATTGTAGCATAGACCTTTACTCTTATTTATCTAATAATACACAGTGGCGGCTATTAAGGGGAAGTAGGTGAAGTAGCACTTCGTCAGTATTTTTCCTTTACAATACGTATTTTTAAAGTTTATTTTCCATACCATGAATGTTGGTTTTTACTATAAATGTACTCGTATCTGTATTTTTGAATTGCACGCCACGCCACCACCTGGGCCCAATTTCATAAAACTCTACAGGTGTGACAAATACGACAATTGTGTCAAGTCTGACAAATTTGTCAATATGTCACGACAATTGTATTTTTCATAAATAATACAACTCTTCCTTACATTACAGGCAAATTAATGTAAATTGTCAGACTAAAAGAACCGATTTCATAAACACGACAATTTTATGTCAAACCTAAAGATTACTTTAGTACACTGTAGATGGCTCTCACATACGTATCTCAACATCGAATATGATACTTAAGCAATCGATTATTACTATCGAAAATAATTGAATTATATTTCTCTTTTAATACAAAGTCACTGAAATTGAAAGTTAGGTTAATCCATTGCCTAAAACACTGAGTGGACTCATGTCTATTTCTTCACCACTTTTACTACTACCAATATCACTACTACTAGTGTTCATTATTAACAAGACAATTTAGCAAGTTTATTAACAAAGTTTAAATCACAAGAAAGTTTGCCAAGTTATGCCACACATTTACATAACCTAAAACACTGGCCTACATATGAAAGATTGCCTGTCACTTCTGTAATGACAATTCTACATTTTTTGTAAATTTGTAAATATGTCAGCAAAAATTAATGTTTCATAAATGGTAGGTATCCTAAGATTTGACATATTTGTCAGACTTTTACCTGTAAACTCAAAAGTTTTGAGAAACAACAATATGTAAAATTGTCATACAAATCTACAAAATTGTCATGACATTTATGTAAAGTTGTCAGTTTTTATGAAAAACACAATTGTCAAAATGTAAACCTGTAAGACAATTTTATGTCACCTGTCACCTGTAAAATTGTAACTTTTATGAAATAGGGCCCTGGTGTCAGAGCTAGGAGACACTGAAATCCTGAGTGCGCAACTTGCTTCAAGTCGGCCGTGTGATGGTGAACTGGAAACCACGCCCTCCGTTGCATGGATAGTCTGGTCAACTAAAACTGAGGATATGCAAGCAGCAGTTTTCTCGCTTATCCCACGTCCCCATACCGACGCGAACAGACTGCCCACGAAGCCGTCCCTCTAGTTCAGCCATTTTCTTCGCCAGCACCTCAGCTCGGAGAAAGAGGTGGGCACGTTAGATCTTCCACCGTCAGACGCCGCTAAATTCGAATGTGTTAAATTCAGAAAAACCCGGATTCCACAACCCCGATTAAGTATTCTGTCGCACTGGGAACACTAAGCGACTTCCTCTACCACGATCATTAAAAATACTATTTTCTCGTCTCTTATTCCATTTCGGGGAACTCTCACGCGATTTTCCCTGCCCTAATTATTATTATTATTATTGCTTTTGTTATTATTATTACTATTATTATTATCATCATTATTATTATCATTATTATTATTATTGTTATTATTATTATTATTTATTTTTTTTGGCTATTTTCTCTCGTCACACAACTCACACAAGACGAGACGAGACGAGACGAGACGAGACGAGACGAGAGAAATTAGCAAAAAAATAATTAGGGCAGAGAAAATCACGTGAGAGTTCCCAGAGATGGAGACGAGCAGTTTAGATAGGCCTACTCATAATTTCTAAAAAATTTTAAGTTTGCTGTATGAAATGATATTTGCAGCACGCCCTCGTTTTGAGCCACGAGCCGCTACTGAGTGAATTCCGTTATTAACATAAGCATGTGGCATTTTTTTCCCTTCACCTTATTTTCTGGCCACGAGCCGCCACTGATAATACAGTGCACGCCGCTTATTGTGATCACTTCAGGACGCAGCTAATCTGATAATTAAACAGATTGATAACACTAGCCGAAGGAATTAAATGAAGGTTATTTATTCATATATAAGATAATACACTACAAACAGAATTAAAAATATTTATTCATAAAATAATACTTAACTGTTAATCTTTGAACCACTCATAGGCTAATAGACTGCAAGCAATTATTTTTTTAAACAGTAATAAAGGTTTTAATGGTTTTCTTCCCTTTATGAGTCCATTAACCAATATCCCATACTCAGTTACGAGTTACGAGGTTTTTTTTTAAGTCTATACTTATCTCTGGTGAACACCGCGTAGCAAAACATCTAACGCCTGTCTGCAGTTCAAGTCTTTTCATTTTACACTAGCCAACGCTGCATGTCAACACTGTTATCTTCAAACATCAAAAGCTGCAGCTTAACTGTGGGGTGAAAAGTGTTTTATTGCTTAAAAGAGAAAGTTAGGTAATGCCACCCCCCTCGAACTGGTCATCCTGTGAGCTGGAAACTGTATTGCTACCTCCAGTAGAACACAATACAGTTGACTTGGAATCGAAACCCTTAAAAACGAAATTTTGAATGAGGTACAATACTTGGAAATAAAGCCACAAAAAGGAAAATTTGATAACTTAAACCTAATCTTTGATCACAACAAACAGCATTATTTCAATGTTTCAGTATTAATCCGTACGAGACTTCATAAAAGTGATAACATTATTCGCGATTGCATTAAGCGGCGTTCACTGTAATTTTGCTTTTATGCAACTTCAATTCATACAGTGAGTAGCAGTGGGAAGCCTAAAGTGTTAGTCCACATGGTCCAGTCGCTTTTATCGAAACAGAAAGTTACAGTGTAGCCGATTGCTAAGCATGGAGCTGCCATTCAGCTGACCCGAGTTCGATTGTTGTGATGTCATAATTACCTTAATACTAGCTTAAAAGGCCCGGCGTCGCCCGGGTTTTGTATTTTTTAATTTGAAATTAATTTATGGAGGACTTTCGATTTTCAAACTCTATGTCCTTATATAATATGTATGTAGAATTTGAAATGAGGAAGAACGGCATATCACACTCAAACTATTCCCTCAGAGCTAAATATAGCTTTTTATGGCTCATAGAGGATGTCGAATGTTGCATTCTGTTGCTTCTACACACCATGCCTGGAAGGGGTTGAAATAAGAAGAAAATGAAATTCCGGTTACATAAGATTGTATTGTCGAGACAGAAAATTTTATTTCTCACTCTCATATTACCATACAACCGTTTCGGGGCTGAAATAAAAAAGAAATTCAATATCACTTTCATACTTTCCATCCCAGAAACCTGGGACACAATATACTGCGCGCGTAGGACTGAAAATGTTCCACCCCATTAGGCCCTCTGATAAAAATCCCTATTTCTCAACTAATACAAAGCCTACCGCTAGAATAATGTATCAGTGGATAGGATTTTCTTTTGCCGACTTCTGATATAGCATACTCATTGGCAAACCCTTAAGCTGTCCCTGCAATACGACCGCTTATTCTACACCAAAATATGAAGTGAGAAAATTATAGTTCCATGTCGAGCGTAGAGAAAGTTATTTGACTGCATCACATTGTGCATTATTTTCGTGGATTTCGTTATTCAAGAATTACTTTCACAAATATATTACTTCGATAGCATCAGAATCTGTAAAAGCCCAGTATTATATAGTTACCAAAGCCCTATGTGAACACTATAAACAATACACTGTTGTCATGATAATTGAATTTCATTTCCTTTTTTCTTATAATATTTTCTGAAATTATATAAATTTTCAAGGGAAGGAGTGGTCTGTTTGAATTTTAATGTTGACCGCGTTACTTCCTGGGGTTAACAGGGTATGTGTGCAAAATTTCGTGCAAATTGGTCAAGAAATGTAGATTGATTGAAATTACCAGAAGTACTGGGCTACTCTTCATCTCACTTATATACAGGGTGTTAATGAATAACACCGAAATATTTTACCTGTGTATAGAGGGGACATAGACAAACAACTTTTATTAGGACATTTTTGCTCTATGACGTAAAATGTGTATGCTAAAGTCCTTAAAACTTGTTGCTCATAACTCAATAATTGAGCGAAATAGGGTTAAAATTTTCATTAAATTGACTTCATGCCTTCTTAGCGATCGATAAAAACCTGATTCTTAACAATTCATCAACAGCTATACCATAATTTAGAATTTTCATAATCTGCAAAATTTACTGATTAATCACATGATTGCCCGCCACTGCATTATGTTTTTATTCCTAATTCCAAACCTAACAAAAATGTTTCGTTTGTCTTTTTTTCCCTCACAGTTGTAAGATATCGATCGTCATGTTTTACAATTTTCCCGACCACTGCACAATATTCACTGTTCCTTTGTTTCTCATCATTTCAAGTATTAGAAGACAGTGGCGTGCATATCCTTGGGATATTTTATGTTATAATAGGGAGAATTGAATCCATAGAACAAAAATCTCCTAATAAAAGTTGCTTGTCTATGTCCCCTCTATACACAGGTAAAATATTTCGGTGTTATTCATTAACACCCTGTATATATATGTATATATATATATATTTTTTTTTTTCAACAGTCTGTGTCCCATAGCCAGAGGGGGGCCAGGGTGGGCTCGTCGACTCGTATCCCGCCCACCCTGAAACTTTATTTTCGGTAATGCTTTCGGTACTTCCGAGTAATAAGAATAGGAACGCCTTTGTCATGTTCTCAGCAGTCACAACTTTTCCTTGTGGTAGAGCAGTTTGTAAATGTAATTTCTTTTGTCCCTACAAGAATTTACAGGCCGCAGAGTTGCCATGACTCACAAGAACGGCTAATCCAGTGTATTTAGCATTTGAGAAGAGCAGAACAAAGGCCATGAAAAACGAAAAGGTTCAGAGAAAATTCAATCTCTTGAAAGAGAGAAAGATTCAGCTGTACTATAGGGTGTAGGTCTGTTTTAAACTAAAGTTTGAGTGCTTTCAGATATTTCTCTCCACTTTCTACATGAGTGACACAGGATTTTCAGTTAATATTAATTATTGTGCTTGGTATTACGCAGTTCATTATTTTTATTCTAGATAAGGCACAAATTCATTATTCTTCCTTAATAAAACCTTATCCCACCCTAATCTTGAGTTCTCGCCAGTTGCGTAGTGACAGTATAAAAAGAACATTTGAAATATAACACACACGGGATATAGCAAGAAATATGAAGGCGATTAGGATTTTTCTTGCTTTTGTTCCCAGGCATAGCCTATGTAGAAGGGTATAGATTGATGTTCTAAAGCTGGAAGTGCAATTATTTATCTGCAAAATAAAAGAAAATATTGTAACAGTTTAATTAAAAAAACATAATTCTCGCCACAAACAAAAATTAGACATGAAATGCACATTTGTTATCCTAATCGGACCGTTTTTATTCTGCATATAAAGTCATAATTTGGTCATTTTCATGGTCTTAGTCATATTTCGGTCACATTTGTAATTTAACAACATATTTCAGTTATAAATTCGGTAAAAGAGCACAATTATGCAGTATGTGCACTAAATTGTCAACACTATTTTTTTTTCTTTTTTCGAAAAAGAGTCATGAATATTTTGGTTTTACTGTAACTGAAATGTGAGGGGACAGTAACAAGTAATAGCACAATTACCTCTTTCTCCTTCTTGTTAACAACTTCCGATAGACATAGATATATAAGCTTTCATGAACCACAGATTATTGACTCTGTTGGATATTACATGAGAAATTGTAGGAGAAAAATTCCTCCGACAATGGGACTTGAACCCAGGACCTTTGGCTATTCGCGCCAATGCTCTACCAACTGAGCTAAGCTGGAGTTCAATTCACAGCGCCAGATGGAACCTCTCTCCTATGACTGATTGCCCTAATGGTCTACCTCACAGACAGACAAGTTATGTCATATGCAGTACTGTGAGGCACACTAATTAGTGATTTTTGTGACCGGGCTCCCACTGTTATTGCACAGTTAACATTCAAGATAGATATAAGCTTTCATGAACCACAGATTATTGTCTCTGTTGGACATTACATGAGAAATTGTAGGAGAAAAAAATTCCTCTGACACTGGGACTTGAACCCAGGACTTTTGGCTATTCGCGCCCGCCAATGCTCAACCAACTGGACTCCGGCTTAGCTCAGTTGGTAGAGCATTGGTGCGAATAGCCAAAAGTCCCAGTGTCGGAGGAATTTTTATCCTACATTTCTTCCGATAGACATGTTTTTAAAATATTTTCAGTTCAAATTTGCAGTGGTATCTGGAAACATTAATAGATTAGAAGTTCTTTACAAGTAAAACTGTCAATCACCTGTAAAATTGTTAAAAATTTATGATCTGATTGAATTAATGTGATGTGATAATTTAGTGTTATTAAACGATTTAAATTGGAATATTTAGTTTTAGTAAATACGTTCTTTTATGAGGTCATATTTGGTATTTTTGGGTCATATTTAGTCATTTTTAAATCATATTTAGTCATTTTTAAGTCAAATTTGCAGTCATGGTTTCCACTTTTTTAGGTCATAAACATTAGAACCCTAGTTATGAATCATAAAGCCACTTTGAATATACTGCGTTGAAATGCGCAAAAACAAAGATAAAATACACAATTGCGATACATAAACAATAAATCAATGTTAAACAATATAAATATTTTCACATTATAATAACCAATAAAAATTACGTGAAATGGAGTACAAACCTGGGACCACACAATGAGGCACCACAACAAACCACAATGCAACGGTGCAATGTAAACGGTACTTCCATCTCAATAACATTAAATCGAAGATATACGAGGCTGGATCGAAAAGTAACGCACAATATTTCTTTTAAGCGTTGGTATTGTGGCTGGGAACTTTCACCAAGATGGAGTTTGAAGCTTCCGTGTCCTCATTTTGTCCTCATGTGTAGCTCTAGCGAGAGAGTCGTGACTATGCAACAAAGATGGCGCGCATGTTACAATCGTCCACTTGTGAAGAGCAGCGAGGTGTAGTAAGATTTTTGCGCGTCGTGCCCTTCGTGACAAACGCATGCTGATGGTGTCAAACTTTTTCACTACAATGCTCGCCCCCATGTTGCTGCAGCTGTGCTCGTGAGAAAATCAACAACTTTTGTTGGAAGGTGCTCCAGCATCCTCGATACAGTTCAGACCTTCTGACCTTCTGACTTTCATTTGTTTGGTCCCATGAAGAAATTCCTGGCCGGTAAACGCTTTGCGTCAGATGCAGAAGTGAAAACAACAGTCCGCAGATGTCTAAACTCCAACCGAACGGACTTCTATGAACCGGGTATTTTGAAACTGGTATCACGATGGAAGAAATGTGTTGAGAAACTTGGCGATTTTATAGAAAAATAGACAAAAGATTCCCTTCATCTGTGCATTTGTTTGTAATTATACCTATTAAAATTTTTGTAAAAAAAGTTACTGTGCGTTACTTTCCTATCCACCCTCGTATAATTACAGTCGGCGCGCAAATGATTTAGACAGCACTAGAACCAGCCCTAAAGTAAACAAGTATTTCTGTCTCATGCTAGCGAAAAATTCTGGTAGGTGAACATGTCCTAGAACGTGTAGTTCACTTGTGGTTTAAGTTCCCACAAGGCAGAGAATAATCCGAGTCACAGCGGCGGCTCGTTGCTAAAATTAAGGGGGGTGCTGTTTCAGAAAATTGTTAGCCTTTGTTTTAAAGTTGTGTGAAAGGAAGCATACATATACAGGGTGTTAATGAATAACACCAAAATATTTTACCTGTGTATAGAGGGGACATAGACAAGCAACTTTTATTAGGAGATTTTTGCTCTATAAATTCAATTTTTCCTGTTACAGCATAAAATCTCCCAGTGCTTGGCCCCCATTGACTTCTAACATTAGAAATTAATGCAAAACAAAGGAACTTGGCAGTTTAAAAAAAGAATTAATGCAGTGGCTGCCAGTCATGTGATTAGTCTGTAAATTTTGCAGATTGTGAAAACACTAAATTAATATATATAGCTGTAGATGAATGGTTAATAATTAGATTCTTATCGATCACTAGGAAGGCATGAAGTGAATTTAATAAACATTTTAACCCTATTTCGCGTAATTATTGATTTATGAGCACCAAATTATAATGACTTTAATGCCCTGTAGCATACACATTTTACGTCATAGAGCAAAAATCTCCTAATAAATGCTGCTTTTCTAAGTCCCCTCTATATACGGGTAAAATATTTCGGTGTTATTTATTAACACCCTGTATAAAAAGAAAATTTATTCACACACTTGATAAAACCGTAAAAAGAACAAAATCAAACATTTTTTACTTACTTTATTCTTAATTGTTACGGTTCAAGTTTGATCTATTCATTAAAAATGAAATCCATTCTTCTTGCTTTAATTTCCACGAAAAGATCAATAATTTTCTCCTTGATCTGCCATGGTTAAAGTTTTCTGTTAATTAAAAGAACTGAAAAAATGAATCAAATAGAATAGCTGGCGACAAGATAATAATCTAATTCTACACTTTATCACATTCAAGATTATGGTACATGGATTTAAGCACAAAGCACGTGGAGGAAAGTAAATATTAAAAACTAGCAGGTGCCCGCGGCTTCGCCCGCGATAATTAATTTTAAAAGTTAAAAAATAAGAGCAAAATAATTAAAACACATTTATTAACACTTAACACGCGAATCAATTTTAAAGTAAACGATTAATAATTATAATGAAACGGCTGAAAATCCGGCTTTGGAGTTCATTCTACCATAAATATATGATTTAAATAAAACATCTATCAGTTGAGTAAATATTCGCACCTGCTGGTCTATTTCATGGAACCCGGAGGTCCATTGCCTCACTTACCTGAGCCCGCCATTCAACCCTATTCTGTGCTAACTCCATCCAACCATCCATCCCAAATCCAACTTCCCTTAAATCTATTTTAATACTGCCCTCCCACCTACGTCTAGGTCTTCCAAGTGCTCTTTTCCCTTCGGGTCTCCCATTCAATACTTTTGATATATATCTTTCCTCCCCCATGCGCGCAACATGTCCAGCCCATTTCATCCTCCGTGATTTAATTACCAGATCAGAAACGTAGAACAGTCGCACCAATATTCGAAAATAGTTGTTTGCTAGTTAAACCTGTCGTATATTTTGTGATTTTTCAGTACAACGAACGTATTGCGTTATTATTAATATTAATAATAATAATAATAATAATAATAATAATAATAATAAATAATAAATAATCGGTACTATACACCTTACATACAAGATATGTCATGTAATTGTTGATAAATCATTTTTTGCACTCCTTAGCTAGTAAGTGGTACTTACGAACGTTGTTTACATGGATCGTAAGTCGACATTCCCACACAGTCTTGTTGCTAAGGACGGTTGCGATGAGGTTAAATTACTTACGGTCCAAGCGCTACGTCATAATTCATTACGATACACTTCATAATACATGCCTTTATGAACAAGGCCCCCAGGACAAATATTCGGTTCCCATAACAACAAACACATGCGAATCACTTTCTGAAATAAACATCTATTTTCAAGAATGTATTTACATAATATTTTCAGGTAATATCACAATTAATATAATTAAATTGATATAAATAATCATCGTGCAAAAAATAGCATGCAACACACGGGCCGTAAAGGCATTTACGGGTCTCGAAAACTTAAAAACCCTCGGCTGCGCCTCGGGTTTTCAATCTGTTTCCTCGACCCGTAAACGTGCCTTACGGCACTTGTATCGCAATATACTATTATTTGTAAATGATTAGGCGTGTTACATAATCTTCCGATGTACTAAATTTGATAAAATACAATAAAATTAAATAAACAGTAGTTGCCACAGTGTTGTTCTTTTTAGCAACATGGTTACAACAAAAAACCATGAGAAAACAAACAGCTGGATATATATATATATCAATTTTAAATTCGTCGGTAGGTTGATTAAACAAATATAAAACGCTATGTTAAAATAGTCGTATATACAGGCGTACGACTCATGGTTGCATCGCACGTCGTACAAATTTATGAAATACCACGTGTATGACTATAGTTATAGGGCCTACATATGGCAACCCTGCGTACTGCACACAGCACGTTTTATACCATCCAGTAGTTTCAAATGCCGCATATGAGCTGTTCCCCAAATTACACAAGCGTAAATCATACAGGATCGAATTAAGGAAGCATAAAACAACAATTTTATCTTCAATGAAATGTGGGTATTACGTATTTCGGAGAAGTAACAAGAACAGATGGGGAAATTGGTATTTTAGTATTGCTTTGGCAATAGCATAACTACTGGTTGATTTATACATTATTTCGGAGAATTTCGTTCGCGAGTTTTTAGTATTATTTCCATGTAGCTAATTTATTGTTTAAGCAAAGAAAGTTCTACGATTAGCAGAGGAATGTAACAATTACCGCCACAAAACACAATACTTAAATATCTAGGCCCGCATCAATAGGCCTGTAATTAACTATGACTGTGTTGTTGTGCAATGAGACTTTTGATCTGGATGGATTCGTGAGCTTTTCCTTGCTGTACCTATTCTGTCCAGCTGGGTGTTAGTTCATCCTGAATTATATAAACTCTCAGTAGCAGTGAAAAGGGTTGGAGAAGAAAAACCATGCATAGGATTCACGCAAGAATTTTTAATCAGTTAAACATTGTTATGATTGTCAGTTTCGACAACATTAATTTTAGCCAGTAGATAATGAAAACAAGGGGTACGCCGTAGCGTAGTGGTTGAGGCGCTGCGCTACAAACCGGAAGGTCGCGGGTTCGATTCCCGATGAGGTCGTTGGAGTTTTTCAATTGGCCTAATCTTTCTGGCGGCACTATGGCCCTGGGGTCGACTCAGCCTCTAACAGAAATGAGTACCAGGAGCAATCCTGGGGGTAAAGGCGGCCGGTGCGTAAGGCTGACAACCTTACCAACTTCACGTGCCGAATGTCTAAAAATCTGGGAGCCTCAACCTCCTGGAACCCTCTGGGCCTCCATGGCCTGTAATAGGGAACACTTTACTTTACTTTACTTTTTTTTTTTATTTTTTTTTTTTTAATTTTTTTTTAAAGATAATGAAAACAAATCTAAGAATTCCCAGTTCCGGCGGTTTTCTTGCTAACAGTACCAGATTTAATTATCAGAGGAATCAGATTTCAATTCATAATAATCAGCGGAGTCACTTTGGATTCCAGAGGAGTCACTCTGAACTCCATTCAGACTTCTCTTCTTCCTGGGGGGTGGATTCATATCGTCGTCCGTTGACTCAGAGATCCGCGAGATGCAGTTGGCTCAGATTCTTCAGCAGTCTGAGATCCGCGAGCTGCAGTTGGCTCAGATTCTTCAGCAGTCTGAGATTCGCGGGCTGCAGTTGGCTCGAATTCTTCAGCAGTCTGAGATCCGCGAACTGAAGTTGGCTCAGATTCTTCAGCGGTCTGAGATTCGCGAGCTGAAGTTGGCTCAGATTCTTCAGCAGTCTGAGATCCGCGAGCTGCAGTTGGCTCAGATTCTTCAGCAGTCTGAGATCGGCGGCTTGAAGTTGGCTCAGATTCTTCAGCAGTCTGAGATCCGCGAGCTGCAGTTGGCTCATCGTTATCTGGAATATGTTCAGGTTTGTTAGAGAAAATAAAATAACCTATCTATCCAGGACTATGGGTTATTTTATTTTAATTCTTAATAGGCCTACTATTTTGCATGAGTTGCATTTTTTTAGCTTCTGAACTTTTGAAAATATAGCTTAGACAGCATGGAGTTTTGATCTGTTTTAAAAATATAACGAACACCCACTACATCCAAATTATGGGTACCTGGAATCATGGTCAAACAAGAGAGATCTTTATACAGAGTGTTTCACGAAGTTTTGCCGCCAGTAACAGAGCATGTTCCTGACGTTGTTTGGAACAACTTTTCCTAATAAAAGTTTTACCTATCTCAAATAATTACGGAGTAATGTAGATATTTATGAACGTCTCCGTGTGAACAGAACTCAACGTACGTATGTTGCAACAATGATAAAGAACAGTCCTGATAAATTACGGAACGCGACACGCGCCGTTCATACCCGCGCGTCAAATTGCTCGGATGTAGAGGGAGGCATCTTTGAAAATCTGATGGCAAACTAAGATAAAGGGCGATGTGTATGATAAGTATGTGAATTAAACCCATTTTGTTTGTTACTTTCAATTTCTGTGCGGATATTGCCGAATTTATTGCTATTTTGTCACGAATGTTGAAATTCAAACGCTTATAACAACGTAACTACAAGTCAGATCACATTTTTTTATTTACATTTTTTGTTCCAAATATCCTCAAGAATGCACTCAGAGAGTGGCGGTAAAACTTCGTGAAACACCATGTACATAGAATATTTTCCCAGGCTTCTAACCAGGTAGTTGTTTAGAGAAATTCCAACGTTTCGGGGTCGATTTGAGGCTCTATCGTCATGGCGAACGGTCTGGTTATAAGGATGGGGCATCCAAACCGGTCAGATTAATCGAGTTAATGTGGGGTTGACGTCCAAATGAGGACCAGAGGTGTGAGTCCAGGGATCGTATTTTATGCTGAATAAATATTTACAATTTCGCGTAACAAAATTAAATCTCTCCATTATTTCACATTAACCAGGTTATTTTGGTTACACTGATCACACTAGGGTTCGGATGTTCATGACATGTCATATTTTTATCCTGACCTCCGTTCTCACTCAAACACAATTTAAAAACAAATTGCACGCTTGTTATCCCAATCGGACCGTTTTCGTTTTGCGTATAAAGTCATATTTTGGGTATATTTAACGTCATATTTCAGTCATACATTCGGTAAAGAAGCACAATTATACAGTGTATGTGCTACATGGTCGAGTTAACTTTGAAATTTATTTAATTAATTTAATGTTTATGCCAAATTAATAGTAACTTAAATTTTAAAATTAATGCAATTGTTCATATTTTATAGGGACAGGCAAAGTCTACAAAATACAGGGTGTCCGGGAAAGACCTGACGAAAAATAAATAATTATATATCTGAAACTATTGCATTTATTGACGTGATGTTTTCACGGTTACGAAGAGAAACACGATGAGTTTTAATAAACCTCTATGTGAGCACCATTTGTGGCCCGATGGTCAATTTCGTGCCACACACGCGAAAGCATCTCCGGTGTGACTAGTGCTATTGCGTCGTAGATTCGGCCACGCAAATCTGCATTATCGGACACAGGCGTGCGATACACTTTGTCTTTCACAAAACTCCAGAGAAAGAAATCCAGTGGGGTCATGTCAGGTGACCTTGGTGGCCATGGTGTAGGTCCTTCTCTCCCATGGACTGTGGATTTTGACATTTGGCATTTGCAGTTATCCTCACGAATGGATTTCCTCGGGTTTCTTACAAAAGCAGCCCGTACCCTTTCAATGTCATTGTCGTTTATGCGCGATTTCTTTGCCTTTCCCTGCTGTGATTCAACATTACCTATCTCCAGAAATTGCTTGTGCCAATGAAGGATGCTGTTTCGGGCGGGAGGATTTCGGCTTTTGTCTGTTTGGAAACGACGTTGTAGCCTACGCACAACTTGCATTCCCAGTTCTCAGAATAAGACTGACTACACACGCTGCGCAGAACAAGCTTTTTCTCGTTTCTCCTCGTGCAACAACAATGTGCATGCTCATGCGCATTACGGGATGCTACAAAACAAAACTTTTTGAGTTTGTCTTTCTAACTGTGAAAATACTGAGGTAGTAACTGTAATAATTTCTGATATATAATTATTTCTTTTTCGTCAGGTCTTTCCCGGACACGGTGTATTACGAGTATTTGGAGCTGGTGAAGCGAGCAAACAGGAGAAAATTCTTTAAAAGTAGAAGTTAATTACAAGTGAAACGGTAAATCACCAAAATTGCTTAGAAGTGATTATCTAATTGAATGTATGTAATGTAATAATTTAAATAGGAACATTTATTTTTTGAGAATATATCATTTTATTAGGTCATTTTTAGGATTTTTAAGGCCATATTTGCAGTCATATTTTCCACTTTTTTAAGTCATAAACATCCAAACCCTACTAACCCCGGATTTCTAGGATTTTATCAAAGGTATTTTAGCCTTTTATTTTTGTGAAATAGCCCTTTTTCGGTTTTAAACAAGCTATTTTAGCAGTCTTAAAAAAACATAATTATGAACACTAATATTAACACCGAAAATTGTATTAGCCTATAATTTGGACACAGTTATTTTAGTTTTTTCCCAGAGTAAACAAGTAACTATTCCGTATATCTGCACTCAAAAAATAGCGTAACCAATTGAGATAATTTCCCATTGATGATACAGTTATTCAATACACCACTCAATTCACTTCCGATGTACAAAAATAAGTAGAATGGAGTGTACGAATTTGTTCCATTAAAATACTTCTCTGTCTTTGGTTGGCATCCTGTTATTTGAAAGTTGAAACGACAATGGATTAGTTGCAGATTTCAAAGTATTGCAGACGGCTACAGTTTCATTTCCTACGACGGCTAGGTGGCACATTTTCGAGTTACAAAAGAAAAGCGCTCTGAAGTATAAACTCGGAAACTGAAGTATGCTGGAATTTCATGCAATTTGGGTGCGAACTGTGTCGCTTCTACTGGAGAAATTAGGCAATTGAGCAATACTCTGGACTCCATGTTAAAATAAAGCATAGGACAGGTAGTGTAATTCTCGAGACGGCGGTGGTTAACACAATATTTAAAGTGTCACACTTCTATTTCTTTGTATGGGTTTTAATGGCTTGGTTGCAAGACTCACACTTTTTTTTTTGTTATGAAAACATGTGACAGCAGAACTCTCAAACTGTGCCTCTTTTCAAATTTCCGACTTTTTCCGTGGATTTCAAAAAATTTTCCTTCATACAAACCTTGTCCTGACAATCACGAACAAAACAACAAAAAATCAGCCAAATCGGACGAGCCGTTCTCAAGTGATTCGGCAACATACATGTGGCAATTCATTTTTATGTATATAGAAAAAAAGAAACTACCTTCCACCAATACGCCAGGATCGACACTGTGGAAGTGACAGTGCTCTCTCCCCCTCGAAGCCGCGGCTTGCACCTTCCTATGTGGGCATGCGCACAACAGTCTTACACCACGCCGCTGGAACTGTGAAGCGCGCACACAAAGATTTTCTTTTCTCATTTAATAAACTGTGGGATGGCTACTAGCATTAAGCTTAAAGGTTATATATTGTACAAGTATAAAGAAAGAATTAAAGAGAAAAGAACGCTTTATATGAAATGTTATCGATAATATCAAGTGGAAACCGCGGGTTCTGCAGTTCCACAGTGCCTATACACGAGCCGCCACTGATACGAGATCTTTATATTTGTGATTTAGTGCTATAGGACATATTGATCCTGAATTGGAGGACTTCTTTCTCTCTGCAATTATTTGTCTGCACTGGATATGAACTCCTGCGGGATTTTAGTTAATGGAATGGCCTAGAAGGGTTATAATGATAAGGGTTGACGGGGTGGAACTGTGCAGTGCAGTAAATTCCAAGTCGGGTGATCAAGGGGTGTACTAAGTGGCCTACCTTTCTTCAAGCAACGACTGAAATTGTTCCTGAAATAACTATAAGTATAGCAGCTGATTTGCAACGTAAGTGATTTCTTTGCACAATTCAAATGCGTTTATAGTAGGCCTATATTGCGATACAAGTTCTGTAAGCGGTGCATACGGATCGAGGAAAGGGTTTGAAAAAACGAGGCGCTTGTGGAGAGTTTTTTTCAATTTCCGAGATCCGTATGCGCTTATGGCACGAGTTTTGCATGCTATTTTTTGCATGATGATTATTTATATCAATTTAATTATATTAATTGAGATATTAGCTGAAAAATATTATGTATATACATTATTGAAGATAGCTGTTTATTTCAGAAAGTGATTCGCATGTGTTGGTTGTTATGGGAACCGAATATTTGTCCTGTTAAAGTCGCCACAAACTGGAGGGCCTTGGTTCCGGTCTTCCATAAAGGCTTGTATTATGATGATTTTACTTACGGCACTTGTGATTTTTGTAATTTTTGCCGCACAGAGATTCTTTTGTTTTCATAGCAACCAGATTGCGTGCGGGAATGAATGCGATCCACGGCAACAATATTCGTAAGTACCACTAATTAGTTACGTCGTGCAAAAATGTTCTTTCTTGTGGTAAATCACCTATTTACTGGATCAAAATTCTTTATCTCTTAGAAAAATATGTTAAGTCAAATTGCGTGATTTTACGCCACTTAGCCACTCTGTCCGGACGGGTAAAGATTAACATCATTGAGTGAGTGATTCAGACGAATGGCGTTTTGGCTTTGCAATCTTCATTCATTCTTTTATTTTTTCCACACTTATGGAGCAACTAAGATTAATCAAATTTAACATAATAATGGCAATTGTATGTGCCAATATTGCTGCCAGATTTGGTGATTCTAGTTGTCCTATACTTGTGCCAAAAATTATATAATGTGTGGTAAATATACAAAACTTATTTAGAAAATCTAACTCTAAGGTAAGACCAATGGACTTACAACAAAAAGTCCCAGCCACAAAATTTGCAAATGTCTCAAATTTTGTCACTGCTGGTAAAATAAGTTTTTGAAGTGAAACTTCTTTAGCGGCGGTAGGGGTAAATCGGGAACTTGTGTAACGCTAAAACCGTCACGAAATTAGTGTCACACTCAAAACCTTCACGAAATTACTAGGGTGTTTCGGAGCGGACTGCAGAGAAAACAATCAACTCAATGATTAGGAGTAATCAAAGGAAATTTTTCAGACCTAGTACGAGGACCTGCAAACGGGAATAGTAGTAGTAGTAGTAGTAGTAGTAGTAATAATAAAAATTTTAAAATCTAAATTTCCAAAATAAAAAAAAAATTAAAAAATCCAAAAGTCCAAAATTTAAAAAATAATAAAATCCAAAATTTAAAAATCCAAAAATCCAAAATATAAAAAATAAGAAATTCAAAGATCGAAAATTTAAAAAATCCAAAATTCAAAGATCCAAAATTAAAAAATCCAAAATTTAAAATTAGTCCAAAGTCCAATAATGCAAAATTGAAAAAATCCAACAATCAAAAATTGAAAAAATAAAAATTAAAACAAGTTTCACTTCTGTCGCGTGGCGTTCCACGCACACTTTTTTTTTTACCAACTTAGACTGTTTAGCTACTATAAGCCTCCAAAGAAGGGTCTCCTCGGCCTTTAAAGCTGCGTCCGCCATTTTGAAAGTTTTTTGGAAATATAAATTCAAATATTGAATTTTTTTAACTCTCCGTCGGTTACAGTCTAAAATCTCTTACAGCCAGTTGTATAAACAGTAACCTGTGGTTAGCATGAAAAATTAACTTTCAGTTACATTTAACTGTCTTTTCTTGCTGTATAAACATTAACCAAAGTTTATCTCATCCTAACCAACAGTTTAATATAACTGGATGTATTTTTGCAAGTTAAAACATTAACTGATGATTTGGAAATTTAAAATACATTTCAAACAGTGAAAAGACACTAGAAATTCATTTTATAAGTACAATGTGAGTTATTAATTATTATTTTCATATCATTTACATTCAGTTTGCTTTCATTCCGTCTAATTACATTAAAAATACATATACCGTTACCTTAGGTATGTGGATGGTTATGGTAGCCCTACATTACAAAATAGCAATTTTATTTCTAGATTTCTGATTATTCTGATATAGTACCTCATCTGGTGATGCAATGAAAATCCATCATGCATTTCTTGTATGCCATAAGAGAAAGAATCTTTTATTAGTACTGAATTATATGTTACCGAAATTTGGGCAGAAGAACTAGACAGAGGTTATGTCTACCATTGCAATCAAGAACAAAGCGAAATAATGATATGTTTATGATACTCAGGTCAGCCCTGAGGTCCTATGCGGATTACTGTGAGTGGAAGCTTCCAAATAGTTACTGGGGACAAAGGAACAGCCAGTAGAACCGTACCCTAAGGCCTAAGTTTATTAGAATGCCAACTAAGGACAGTGTCATAAGGAAACAATACTAGATTTCTACAATACTCGTAACTTTCCAGACATTATAGGTACTGTAGGTTGCACTTACACACCTAAACACCTCTGTGGACAGGATAAATGATTATCTGTAGGCTATTGTTTGTTTCTACTTCTTTTTACAATTACTTTCATTATTTGCCATACATTTTGTAATGTCTAAGGCTAAATAAAATTGAAATCGAAAATAAGGCAGAGCCAAAAATATACTTGGCCTCAATATATATATATATATATATATATATATTACAAACTCATCTTTATTAAACTGTTGAAAATCAAATACCAAAGATATAAACATAATACTCTCTGTAAATTTCCCTCATGTTTTGCACTGTTGCCAGATTTTTATTATTTCCTCCAGTTATTTAATACTGTGAGTTACACTATCTATGGTTAATTTTATACAACGTAAGTAGTTAGTTAATTCTAACTTTCAGTTAAAAATAAAATCAGATAAACTGATGTAACAAAGTGCCAGAATGCTTTTATTTAATCAGTTATAATTGCAATTATGATATGCAGAAAGATAAGTTTTTTAATCGATTTCCGAATTAAGCTCCAATTTGATTCATTAAGCAGGGTTTACGGAAGAACAAAGATCTATATTTTTTTTTATCAGATTAACATCGTCCAGTATCAGCAGTATCAGCAATCTATATAAGATTTGTCATATCTTGACACTCGCACATTCACATAAAAATACCAGCAACAAAAAAGGCATATTGGCCGCCTATGGGATTTGAACCAGGGACCTCCAGAATGCGAGTCCAAGACGTTACCATCTCGGGCACCTCGCTCAGATTAAGGGTCTAGTTTGATAAGCGTATGTAAAGGAATAGTGTTATTTGTCATAATTAACTACTGTATTGCAACTTCCAAAGCCATAGGCCTATATGAACACTGTAAAACAATAGCCTATGTTGTCATGAAAACTATTTTTCATTTGACTACCCAACTCATACGCCACGTGTTTAATATTGACCAATAACGTTTAGCAATTCCTCAGATATAGACCAATCACGGCCGTTTATCTTGCAATATTCTTGTGGAATCGCGAGGATGGTGTTTTACCGTGATAAATCCTCTCTAATATATTTTACCATATAATAGGCACTGAATTGGGCATTACTCCGGTACCGGTCAACCGATTTGGTTCAATACCAATGGGCTTCTTCCCATGGACGTTATAAATGCGTATACCAAGTTTCATGAAAATTCGATAAAGCGTATTTGAGTTATGGCGCGTACAGACACACGGACACACAGATAGACGGACAGACACTTCCCGTCCCCCCACACAATCTTATAAAGTACCATACTGGCACTTAATAACCTTCAGCTAGTGAGTTTTATACAACCGGTCCTAAGTCTGCCAAATTTCAAGTTTTTGGGTCATCTGGAAGTGGATAAACATCAATGTCCGTGGTAGCTTACTGTTCGATCATGCTAAAGCCTAATATGTTTTTTGCACTCCTTAACTAATTAGTGGTACTTACGAACGTTGTTGCCGTGGATCGTAAGTTGACATTCCCACACAGTCTTGTTGCTAAGGGCCTTGCGATGCGGTTAAATTACTTACGGTGCTTGCGCCACGTCATAATTCATTACGATACACTTCATAATACAAGCCTTTATGGACAAGGCCCCCAGGACAAATATTCGGTTCCCATAACAACAAACACATGCGAATCACTTTCTGAAATAAACATCTATCTTCAAGAATGTATATACATAATATTTTCAGGTAATATCACAATTAATATAATTAAATTGATATAAATAATCATCGTGCAAAAAATAGCATTACGGATCTCGGAAAATTGAAAACACTCAGCGCAAGCGCCTCGTGTTTTCAAACTATTTCCTCGATCCGTAATCATGCCTTACGGCCCTTGTATCGCAATATACTATTACTAGCTTAAAAGACCCGGCGTCGCCCGGGTTTTGTATTTTGTAGTTGGAAATTAACTTATGAAGGACTTTCGATTTTTAAATTCTAGGTCCTTATATGGGCATTTATAATTTGAAATAGGAAGAACGACTTATTACACTAAAACTATTCCCTCAGAAAACGCTTGATATAGTTTTTTATGGCTCTTACAGGATGTAGAATTTTGCATCCCATCGCTTGCACAGCAAGCCTGGTAGGGGTTCAAATAAGAAGAAGCAGAAATTCCTGTAACAAAAAATTGTAATATCGAGGTGGAAATTTTTATTTCCCACTCTCATGTCACCATAAAACTGTTTTGGGGATGAAATTAAACAGAAAGCATTATAACTTTCATACTTCTCTCTTCAAAAACCTGCGATATAATATAATAATATACACATTACCATACCTCGTTTTGCTTTCTCTATGTCCAGGGTAGAGAACGTTATGTGACTGCATTATTTTCGTGGATTTCATTCTGAAATATTTATTTATAACATGAATTATTTTGATAACTTCTCTTATTTGTCAAACTTGCATGTCATTTTTTTTCAAGGCAACAATATATTCTGTGATTTGGAATTGATAATTCTATGTAAAAAGGGATTAAGTATTTTCAAAAACATTTAATTTTTGGCATTTAGAATCAAAATTTTGCAAAATCCTTTCTTAGTGAGCACCTACATTATGAAACGAAGGTACTGTCAAAATTCCAAGTCTCTACCTGTTATAGTTTAGGCTCTACGTTGATTCCTGTCATTCAGTCAGTCATTCATTCAGTCAGTCAGGACAAAGCCTTTTATATATATAGAGATTACCGCTACATGTGACATAATAGTATCATAATGCTAGTCATTAAGTTACAGAATGTCATGATAACACTCTTGTGGCATCGATTAATATCGACATTACCTTCAAACCTTGACAGCAGCAATTCAAACTGCATAATGAACGACCTATGTTTAAAATAAACTCAATCCCCTGTTGCTTTGAGGTTAAAACTAGTGGCGGCTCGTAGCTAAAATTAGTAGGGGTGCTGCTCCGGAAAATTTAGCCTTTGTTTTAAAATTGTGGTAAAAGGAAAGAAACATTATAAAAATGAATTTTATTCATGAACTTTATAAAATCTTAAAACAACAAAGTCAAACATTTTTTATTTATGTTAACCTAAATTGTTACAGTTAAAGCCTGATCTATTCATTTAAAAATGAAATCCATTCTTCTTCTTTTAATTTGCGCGAATAGTTAAGGGGAGATGGTAGTTATCAGTGACAAAAAAAAATCGTTTTTTTCTTAAGCTCATGTATAGATCATAGTTTTGTGAACATTTTGATATATAGGTTTTATATGTTGCGTTATTATTAAGCCAAGCAGAGCAACCTGGAGCTTTCTAAAATGGATAAAATACCATAAGGCACGTCATTTTCTTTTCGCTCTCCTGTAAAATTATATTTTTTGTACTTCAGGTACCATTTTCTGAAAAGCTATTCATGCTAGAATAATGAAACTTTCAGGAATTCATTATAGATGGATGACAAATCTCCCTTAGCAGAATTATGGGAAAAGTCTTGACTATACAGAATTTTCAACTATTTTTATAAAAAAAAAAAGTTTTTTTTTTTAGACGTGAAGTTTTCATATAGTTTTCATGCAGAAATAATGTACATATTAGACTGATTGTGCTAGGGTAAATAGTAATACCTGTTGTTAGTAAGTTTCCAAAGTTTCACAAAAATCTAAGCTACAGAAATTGAATAAAGTGTACCTGTGTCAAGGGAAGTAACTGTAAAACAAAATTATCACCTATGTGTTAAAAAATTCTTTCCTACCAAACAGAGAGTTCTAGAACAACCATTCTCGGCTTATTTTAAACTGCAGAGCGCACTTGCAAAGCATAAAAAATTCAACTAAATCTGACTGTTAACACCTGAGTTATGGCTTCTTGACATACGCTATATTTCTATCATTTTGCTAGCGGTAACTACCATCTCCCCTTAAGTGAATAAAGTATTTGTTTTCTTAGTTATGACATATTATTTAAGTAATGGTATGTAACTCACAGAATATCGCTGTTGGGTCTTCACGCTTGAATGCTGTGAGGCTAACTACGATGTTTTTACACGGTCTGTACAGTATGAACTGGCAAAGAACATCACGTGTATGAAGGTCAGGCAGGTCTAGATTACGTCATCGTAGACTACTGCGCATCCGTTAGTTTGGCTCGGTCTTACCGATCGAGTTATACATGGTTTTGAAGCACACAGTTCCATACAAGAATGTTTGTAGCTTTACCATAAACTGGTGGATGGCTACTGATAATAAGCTTAAGGATTATATATTGTACAAGTATAAAGAAAGAATAAAATAAAAAAGAACACTTTATATAAAATAGTATCAATAATATCAAGTGGAATTGGGGGTGCTACAGTTCCACAGTGCCTATACACGAGCCGCCATTGGTTAAATCCCAACAGAAGCTTCGAGTTCCCTTGCAAGCTGTCACCTGCCATCTATCGCAAAAGAAAAGAACCTACTAACAACTATTCGTCGAGGTAATTTGACTCGTTTGTTTCCTGAATCTAAAAATTCAAATCTACGCTTATACAATTCAATTTAGATCTAAATTTATTAAGTGCCAATATGGTACTTTATGAGATTGTGTGTGGGGACGAAATATGTCTGTCCGTCCGTTCGCCCGTCCGTTCGCCCGTCCGTGTGCCTGTACGCGCCATAAGTCAAATACGCTTTTTCGGATTTTTATGAAAATTGGTAAACACATTTATAATGTCCATGGGAAGAACCCTATTGATATTGAACCAAATTGGATCACCGGTACCGGAGTAATGCCCAATTTAGTGCCTATTTTAATAGATTATGGCGCCTTTCTATTAGAAATACGCTGGTATACGCATTTATGACGTCCATGAAAAATACCATACTGAATTTGAACCTTATCTGTTGACCAGTACCGGAGTAAACCCCAATTTACAGTAATTTTCAAATGAGAAGCCATTTCCTTTACGTGTACGAGCTAATGAAATCCCGCTAGCAGTAAGAGTCTTCCTTCCGTCTCGCCGTCTCTGATTGAACCGCGTATCTAAGCAAAGGAGAAGCACAAATAGTCCAGTCAATGAATGCCGAAAAGGGGCGTGTAGAGGACATGGAAGGGGGGAGAATTTTTTTCTTCAGGAATGTGTTGGGGGTAGTTAGGAGGTAAACATACTAAAAGTCCCCACCCCTAGCCCTTCCGCTTCAGGGGTGGAAGGGGGTGGAAAAGGCACTTTTTTGGGTTTTTTGTTTATAACTTTAAAAAGGTGAGTCATAGTGAAAATCTATTTATATACTAAATTAAAGCTGATGAAATTCCCTACAAATTTGTTTATATGCATTGTTGTTGTATCTAAAACTGTTTTTGAGATACAAGCTCTTGAATATCGCCGATTTTCCGAAAATTTAAATTTACCTCGTGTTATTTGTTAAATTTGTCCCTCTAACTCCTCAGCCTTTCGGTTTACAGCAAAGTTGTCAGGAAAAGAGTTGTAGAGCATTAAATTGTCTTTAAATACGTATATAGATATTTAATGTATCTTCAACAAGACAAAAGTTACGGTAATTTGACATTCTGGGGTCAATTTTTTGATTTCTCAAGAAAATTGCACAATTGTTATTTCCCAATTCAACAGATACAGATATATATATATATATATATATACATATACATATATATACATATTATATATTTTAATAAAGTTCCGCCTTAACCCTTAACTTATCTGGATCCACTCAAAATCAGCTTTTATAAGATAGACACAAATATAAAATATTGTTGTCAAATAAAGGTCACAATTATGTAGAAGAAATTTCTTAATTATATATATAATTATGAAGAGTATAAGTAATCAGTATACTAACAGCATAACCAAAAACATGGCTGATATTGCTAAACTCTCAACGTGGCTGGAAAATCATCCTCCCTTTCCTGAAACCAGTGATATCATGTCGATAACTACAGGGGTGGTGGGAGATGATAAAGTCAACTGCTATGCTGCTGCAACTTGTGGTAGGCAAGCAATGAATAAAATGGTAAAATTGCCATTTTCAGATATCAAGTTTTCACGCAAAGATGTTACTTCATCCATCAATATCCATGACGAAAATGTTTCAGTAGACCCTTTCCTACTCTTCCAAAGGATTTCCATTAGCAAAAAAAGTGATGAAGACTTGAAGGATTATTTACGATACAAATTGGCTCCATTTCCCTTAGCCCTCTTCAATGAAGATGGTATGAGAAAAACCAACAAATCTGTCCTGTACAAACTGTTTGAATCAACTGACGAGACCGTACATTTACCAAACTTTGATGTAGTTATTGATGGGGGATTTCTCATACATAAAGTAATCTGGCAAAAACGATCCTCAGTCTCTGCAATTTGTGATGGATACGTCAAATTCGTCAAGACCCACTACCCCGGGAGGAGATGCCACTGTAGTGTTCGATGGATACAGCAACTCACCAAGCAGCACTAAGGCGGCCGAACAAGGAAGACGCTACCGAATGAGAAAGTCATCAATTTCAATCTGGACACCGAAATAACAGTGAATGAAGAACTGTTCCTCTCCAATCTGCACAATAAAGACAGACTGATCAACCTACTGAGGTCTAAACTTGAGGAAAACGGCATCGCAACCCATCAAGCATCAGACGATGCTGATGTACTGATTGTAAGTACAGCTGTTGAACAATCAACTAGAGAAACAACTAATGTGGCTGCCATTGGGGAAGATGTTGATCTCGCATTGCTACTTACTGCAAATACCCCACCCGATCACAATATTTTACTTATGAAACCAGGGAGAGGAAAAGTTGTAACCAATATTTACTCCACCCGCCAAATGCAGCAGCTTGGTCTGAAACAAATTCTGTTCCTGCATGCTTTTACTGGCTGCGATTCAACGTCAGCAACATTCTGAAAGAGTAAACTTGGTTTTGTCAAACTCTACCAAAAGCACCGATATATTCGCAGAGCAGCTGAAGTATTTTACAACCCTTCCTCCTCACAAGTTCAAATTGAGAAAGCTGGACGAACGTGCATGCTAAGATGGTATGGCGCTCCAGCAAAGGAGTGCTCCCTTAACACCTACCGTTACCATTCATTTCTAAAATCGATGACCAATGTAAAACCTGATCTCTCGTCACTTCCACCAAGCGAGGGGGCAACGAAAGAACACGCCTTTCGGACATACCACCAAGTGCAGCTCTGGTTAGGAAACCAATTGCCCCCAGAGTTATGGGGTTGGGAATGCAAGGGAAATCATCTTGCTCCAGTGCCGACCAAAGACCCAGCAGCACCACAAGAAATTTTAAGCAAGATTTTTTGTAAATGCACCAAGGATTGTAGCAGTCTTAAATGCGGCTGCAAGAAAGTTTCGTTAAACTGTTCCCCTTTATGCCAAAACTGCCAGGAGAACTGTTTGAACAAGGCACCTTAAATGGACGAAGACGACGATGAGGTAGAAATGGAGCCCATCCAAACATCCCCTGCAGACGCTGAATCCGAAATCAAAAATGTGATGGAAGATAACGGAGATTCTCAGCTCCTGCTACATTCACTTGTGGAGATGCAGCCAGAAGCCGGACTTTCTCGTCCCAAGAGAGCAAGGACAACATTAGTGTCTTGAATATACTATATTTCTTTAATATTCGTAGCAAATGCACATTGATTTATTTGTTTAATATATGCAATTTGTGTGTATTACTGTTCGTTACTATACACCTTCTTCAACGATTTTCAAATGTTATACTTTTAAAATCTGGAATTTCTTTCTAGTGTTCTTTTTTCAAAATTAAAACCATTTAAAAATTGTTAGAACTGTATAATTTGCCCATTCCTAATTATCATTACGAACTTTTGGTAGAATTTAGACCTATCTCTACAGAGGATGAAAGTGGTTTCTTTGGATCCAGCGTGTTAAAACACACGCATATGTTAATATATATAGTATGTATGTATATATGTTTTGTATGTATATAACTTATATGTATATACATATCTTGAATTAGGAAATAAAAAATGTAAAATTTTCTTGAAAATCACAAAATTTACCCCAAAATTTCAAATTACCATAACTTTTGTATTGTTGAAGATAAATTAAATATCTATATACCCATTTAAAGAAAATGTAATGCTCTACAACTATTTTCCTGACGATTTTTCTGTGAAACGAAAGGCTGAGGAGTTAGAAGGACAAATTTAACAAAAAACATGAGGTAAAATAAAGTTTTCGGAAAATTGGCGATTTTTAAGAGCTTATATATCGAAAACAGTTTTAGATACGACAACAATGCATATAAACAAACTTGTAGCAAATTTTATCAGCTTTAATTTAGTATATAAAAATATTTTAACTAGGACTCACCTTTTTCAAGTTATAAGCAAAAAACCCAAAAAAGTGCCTTTTCCACCCCCTTCCACCCCTGAAGCGGAAGGGCTAGGGGTGGGGACTTTTAGTATGTTTACGTCCTAACCACCCCCAACACATTCCTGAAGAAAAAAATTCTCCCCCCTTCCATGTCCTCTACAACCCCTTCGTTGACTGGACTAAAACGGCTTGTCATCTGCAAAACACTGTAGTGTCTACTTCAAAGGAACAGTAACTCAAATACGCTTTATCGGATTTGTATGGAACTTCGCATACGGTACGCATTTATAATGTCCATGGGAAGATGTCTATTGATATTCGACTAAATCGGTTGGCCAATACCGGAATAATGCCCATTTAGTGCCTTTTATATTAATATATAAGAAGACGCGATAACTCAAATAAGCTTTATTGGATTTTCCTGAAACTTTGTATACCCATTTATAATGTACGTGGAAAGTCGTCCACTGATATTGGACCAAATCGGTAGACCGGTACCGGAGTAAAACCCAATTTAGTATCTATTTTAAAGACGCGGTAACTCAAATACGCTTTGCCGGATTTTTATGAAACTTGGTATACACATTTATAATGTCCATGGGAAGATGTCTATTGATATTGGATAAAATCGGTTGACCTGTTTCGGAGTAATGCTCAATTTAGTGCCTATTTTATGGTAATATACGTATTCGAAAGAATTTATGAAATGTAAATCAGTTATCATGACAACATAGTCAATTGTTTTACTGTGATCTTGTAAGGCTTTGGCAATTAAAATACAGTTAGCTATGACAAATAATACTATTGCTTTACATTCGCTTATCCAACTAGACCGTTCAACTTACGCAGGTGGCTAGGATGGTAACGTCTGGGCCTCACATTCTGGAGTTCCATGGTTCAAATCCCGAAACCGACCAATTTGACTTTTTTTGTATTCCGCATATCATAATTGATTAAACAAAAACATACTGGCACTTTGTTACATCAGTTTACCTGTTTTAATTTCCTACAGTCATTGTCAAAATACAAGAAGAAACGCCATCTTTCGTTTTGCTGAATCAAAATGTAAGACGACCAAAGGGCAATTACATGGTCAAAACTATGATTTGAAATTGTATTACAATTTTATTGCTGAGTACCCTGAATATGTAAATTACAATCTTCAACATTTTAAGAGGAAAAAAAATGATTATTATATAATATTAATAGCATAATTTTAATTTTGTTTGGTCTTTGAATGTTTTGAATCCCATTTATTCTACAGTGTGTCCCATTCAAACCTCTTGCATTTTAATGAATCATAAATCACAAAGTATGCGGAGTTATGAAATAAGGCTGGTATCAAACGAAAGAGGAACTCAACGATTTTCATTGTCACACAAACACTAATAATATATATATATATATATATATATATATATATATATATATATATATATATATATATATATATATATATATAATTACGTAAATTCCTGCAATTTATGTAAAAACGATGTCAATGTTAATAAATATGCTTTAACTATTTTTCTGTTACATGAATATTATTTAAACAAAACATCTACACCATTTCAACCTCAATTTCGGAAAAGGTAATTTCAATTTCGGAAAAAGTAATTTCAAATTCGGAAAAAGTAATTTCAATTTCGGAAAAAGTAATCTCAATTTCGGAAAAAGTAACTTCAATTTCGGAAATACGAGGGCTATTTTTTAAAACATTCGATGGGGCATAAAATGAAAACCACAGTGAAAATCAAAACTGTTTTATTTGGAACATTTAGGTACACCTTCTAGCTACTTCTCTACATAATCTCGCTCCGATTGAGTCATTTGTCCTAGCGTGGTACCGACTTTACTATACCCTCTTCATATCCCTCGTATTTCCGAAATTGAAGTTACTTTTTCCGAAATTGAAATTACCTTTTCCGAAATTGAAATTACTTTTTCCGAAATTGGAATTACTTTTTCCGAAATTGAAATTACTTTTTCCGAAATTGAGGTTGAAAAGGTGTAGAAGTTCAGTAAATAATTGCAGGCAACTGCTAGTGTGATTATAAGTGAACGAAATTTGTCTACTTAGCTAAATTCCGGTTGTAAAAAGAAAGGGGGGAAATTGGAAAGGCTGGCACTGGGTTGGATGTTAGACCCCCATTGCTGAGTAAACAAACCTTACTTAGACCACGACGTGTCCTGAAGATTGCTTCTGATGACGTCACCATTCGCGATAACCACTTTGCCGACTTAACTAATTCCCTGGGAGAATGCCCACCTCATTTGGAGAGAAGAAACTTTCAACTCTTATCTTGGATTAACTGCATTCCGGAGCTTTTATTCACGTTATACAGGGTGTTAAGGTTTATACAGGAGAGTTCAAAGTCACTCGTGGCATGATGAATAGAGGTGCTTGAAAGGTGGTGTTTTGTGTTTTTATTTTTGGTCTGTCTGTGAGGTAGACCATTAGGACAATCAGTCATAGGAGAGAGGTTCCATCTGGCACTGTGAATTGAACTCCGGCTTAGCTCAGTTGGTAGAGCATTGGCGCGAATAGCAAAAGGTCCTGGGTTCAAGTCCCAGTGTCGGAGGAACATTTATCCTATAATATACTCATGGAAGAAACGTGTTATAGCTATTCTTAACCGAATTAACTGCAAAATTAGGCATCACGATCTATATTAACTTAACACTGGTGACTTGACACAGTAATCCTTCCTCCCCCTCCCCCGTCAGTCAGCATTCCTTTTGCGACAATTTTATTGTTTTGAATAATCAAGTTTCTGTGAAAAACCCACCTCTGCTGTTCTGCTTTTCATTGAGGGATGTCCGTTATAAGATTGTAAAAATTACAGATGTTGAATTTTATTTTAAATGTACAAAATAGGAATTTTAGGCACTAAAATAGTAAAATAGGCTCTAAAGGTCCAAATAGGCATTTCAGGGCACGATAAATGTAAGTGGATTTCTCATGAAACGAAAAATTTTCATGTTATTTCATAAGGAACAAAATAGGCATTTGCATTAGAATCCCAGGTCTAATAATAATACAGACTTTGGACCTCTGTAAATTCCGATCGCACTTCTAATATTTTCACCAGGTTTTCAGTACGATAATACTTTACGGATTTGGGATTAATGTCATTAATTGCTTTTTACTAGGGTGTCCATAACAATGTTTATGTTTCACATTACTGAGTCATAATTGGTTCTTAAATGAGATTATTAGCTCACTCCCCATGTATTGATCACATAGATGACCAACTCTTGGAAATTTTTAATAGCTCGCCCATGGTATAATAATATAATAGACCATCCCACCAGAGATTACGAGTTTATCGATATATTTCGAACTTCGAACTTCCTTCTCGCAAATTTATCTGATGAAACTCGTACAATCGGGTAGGATTTATTACGACTATCCCACTTATACGCCGCGTGTTTGATATTGACCAATAACGTTTAGCAATTCCTCGGATATAGACCAATCAACGATCGTTTATCTTATAAAATGCTTGCTATTAATAAGAGGATGCTTTTTTATCGATAAAATCGTCTGCTCGTTACTGGACACGTAAGCATCAGTGTGCAGTGATTAATACGTCACACGCTGCCATTTAAGAATCATGAAAAGATATTATTTTATGCAACATAACTTTTTTTAAAAATTGAAATAAGATCAGGTAAACTGATGTAACAAAGTGCCAGTATGCTTTTGTACAATCAGTAAAAAGTTAATTGGAATTATGATTTGCAGAGAATAAGTCATTTTTGTTATCGATTACCGAGTTAAGCTGCAGATCGATTCATTAAGCAGAACTTACGGAAGAACAAAGGTCTAAAGTTTGATACTTAACCTCTATTCAAACTCGTATACACTGATATAAGACATTCTTAAAATAATTATGTCAACATTTCACAAAATACACTGGCGAAGAACTCCACCTAATGTATGTAGGCCTAATTATTTCAGAGTTTATATTTTCTGTATATAACAGTATTCAACTTGATGAACGAAATAAACACTGAATAGTTTGATATTGAAATCTTCCAAATTACTTCGTTATTATCACCGTACGTCTCAGCTTAAATGCGAAGGAATGTGTCATGGCTAACTATTCCAAAGCCGTATATGAAGTATGTAAATCGATATGTTGTCAGGATAACAGATTAGCATTTGTTAAATTTTTAATAATATATTACCATAAAATAGGCACTAAATTGGGAATTACTCCGATACCGGTCAACCGATTTTATCCCATATCAATAGACGTCTTCCCATGGACATTATAAATAGGAATATAAAGTGACATGAAAATCTGACAAGGCGTGATTGAGTTACCGCCTCTTTAATATAGACACTAAATATGAGTTTTATTCCCGTACCGGTCAACCGATTAGGTCCAAATTCAAAAGGTTACTTATCATGGACGTCATAAATGAATATACCAAGTTTCATGAAAATCCGATAAAGCGTGTTTGAGTTAATGCGCCTTTCTAATATAATGTATTAAAATAGGCACTAAATTGGGCATTACTTCGGTACCGGTGAACCGGTTTGGTTCAATATCAATAGGGTTCTTCCCATGAACGTTATAAATGCGTACAGCAAGTTTCATGAAAATCCGATAAAGCGTATTTGAGTTATGGCGCGTAAAGACACACGAACTGACAGACAGACAGACGGACAGACATTTTTCCGTCCCCCACACAATCTCATAAAGTTCCATACTGGCACTTAATAGTAGAAATGTACATTGATTACAAAGAATTTCGATTCCATGAAAGCTAGTTCGTGTGCTTTTATTCTTTTCTGCTGTTAGCTTACCTGAATGAACTTAACTATTTCTTATATGTACCATTGGTAGCCCTGGTCACAACATGGTAACTCGAATCGATTCATGGATGGTTGATTTATAGTATGCCGTGATCTCGTAGCTGTTAAAAACTAAACTCCGTGGCGCTACATCCCTGGAGGGACTTGGCCTACCACCCGACCGCTGCGTCATCTCCCGTAGGCAGGTGGCAGGATTGGGGGGCATGTGGTCAGCATGCCGACACCCACGGCCGTTATTGGTGGTTTTCATGACCGGAGCCGCTACTTCTCTATCAAGTAGCTCCTCAATTTGGAATCACGAGGCTGAGTGCACCCCTACCAGACCTCCCTACCTCAGAAAAATCCGAGGAGGTACCGGGAATCGAACCCAGGTCGACGGATCTGTAGTCAGCGACGCTAACCACAAGACCACGCCGGCGGATGGATGGATTCATGGATGGTTGATTTATAGTATGCCTTGATCTCGTAGCTGTTAGTTTTGTTTTTATAGGACAAAGCACGAAAGTAGTTATTATTTGTATAATCCATTACATTTTTATTCGTCTTAATAAATCCAACTCGAGTTGACGAGTTTCATCAGATAAATTCGCTCCTGCTGCGCTGTCACCAATCTATCGATAAACTCGTCTACTCTCGTGGGATTACCTATGACTATTCCATGAATAAAACGTAACGGATTTTGTGAATAATAATTAAGTTCTTTCTTTGTTGACAATATTCTGTCAGCAGTAAGATCACGGTATACGAACAGATTCGATGAATCCATCAGAGTTCCCAATAGTGCGCATCACAAGATGGAGGGCGTCGTGGTAGTTGCATACATCAAAACTCTATAAAAGCACACGAACTGGCTTCCAACGAATCGAAATTGTGTTTTTAGTCAATGGACATTTCTATTATTTCAATTTCCAACCAAGGTATGTTGTCTAAGATAATGGGTATTCATTCTGCTCATTGGCAGCATGGTAGCATATGACTGCACGTTGATGCCTTACGTGTCCAGTAATGAGCTGATGTTTTATGAGATAAAATTGCATTCTTGCGATCCGAGGGAGGATATTATAAGATAAACCGATCGTAATTGGTCCATATCCGAGGAATTGTTAAACGTTATTGGCCAATATCAAACACACGTCGTATGAATGGAATAGTCATGGAAAAACAGATAATAATGAAAGGTTAATTATTTTAAATTGTCAATGTTGTTAAACAATATCAGAAAATTAATTGAAAAATATATATTGCGACTCACCCGAGTCCCCCACCACTACCGCGTGGAAAGTAGGGGTTTTGGGTGGGGAGAAAAATAATTTATTTTTCCTTTCTTCTCTTTCTTTCCCGTCTCTTTCTCTCTTCCTCTCACCTCCTCTTCACCCTACCTATCTATCGGAACCCCTAGCGTTATAGCTAGGAGTCTTAACCCACTATGCCACGAATGACAGTTGAGCAGTGAAGAAAGAAAGATTTCATATATAGGTACTAAGGGTGACTTCATGCATTCGCGAGTGTCAACGCAAGAATAGCTTTTTCAAATTTTGAAATGTTTTGTTTGTTACGAAAAGAGTACTGTTGGTGCAAGGGAATTTTTCTGCATCAATTAAGCCATGTTTTATATCATAACACGGCGTTTTTAAAAATTGGGAAATATTATGTACATTTCGATTTTTAATATTATCAATTCGGTGTTTAAAGATCGTGAAATATGATGTTTGGTACAAGGGTATTTTTTTAATTGTTCGAAATTTTCTATAATTCGTGAAATTTTATTTTGTTTATAATGGTAATTGCAATTATTAGAGCAAGCTGCGGGCTTAACACAGCAAGCGGCAGTAGCGGCCGGCATGCGCCATAGCTGCGCGCGGGAAGATGCGCGGTAGGCGGTGAGGGGAAGCGGCCGATGGAAAGGGGAGCAGGGTGAGTCGGAAACTATATCCTTGCCAAAACATTGTATTTATTTATGTTATTTCGAATCGTAAACATTGTTTAACAGAATTTGTACGAAATTTTGAACACACGCCCACTTCAACCAAGAAAGAAACGTAGGCATCTTAAAATTTAATAAACCAGTCCTTCTTTTGTAAAATTACTAGCGGGTGCCCGCGGCTTCGCCCACGATAATTAATTGAAAAATTAAAAATTAAGAGTATAATAATTATTAAAGCATTATATTTATTAACACTTGCACGCGAATCATTCATAACCTAAACCATTAATAATTAATGAAACGGCTAAAATTCCGGATTTAGAGTACATTCCTCGATCAGAAAGCGCCGCCTGGGAAAATGATCTCAGATTCGATTATGCAGTTCCAATGCTAACTGTGAATACCACTGCCTCCTAGACTGTATTACTCGTGTGTAATTCTCGAGACGGCGGTGGATAATATGTATCGTTTCTCAACTGTTTGTTGACAGATGAATATGATGTGAATTTTATTTCATAAATACAGTGTAATTTTCAGAAATTATATAATTTTTCAAGGGAAGTTGTGGTTTGTTTGGATTTTTATTGTCCGCGATACTTCCATGGTTAAACTATCAATAGCCTATATTATAGCTGTTGCCCGCGGATTTGCCCGCCATTATTAATTGACCCCAAGATTTTTAAGAAATTTACACTGGCAGTTTATCAAAAATGTCTGTGGTTCAGAGCTATGAAAAATGTAAGTAAAAATAAAATTAGAATATTTGTTCATTGTGTTCATTTCACTTAGGCCTTATATAATAAAGAAACGGTTTTCCTAACTTTGTACTCTTCGTGAAAGTTTAGACTGCGAGAGACGAACATCGCCGAATATACCCGATGTCTCACGAAGTGAGGGAGCGAGTGATCACGCTATTTAGGGCCGTTGAATTGTATAAAAGTAGACATAATGTATAAAAATATTACACCTCATTTACCAAATGCAATCCACGTTGCATGTGCAGTTGTCATGACAGCACTATCAGTTTATCTTTAAATCAGATGCAATTATTAATAGTACTTCCCATAGATATTATCATTTTTTAAATTTTGTAAATCTGTACATATTGTATTACATTTTTTGTTTTTATCTCATATTTCATTCAATTTTTGTGTAATCATTCTAATCGTTTATCAAATTGTAATAATCATATGTATTAGTATTGTACATTTCTGGTTGAGTGGAATAGTAGACCTTAAGGCCTTAACCCTGCCGTAAATAATCATAATAGTAATAATTATTGTTATAATTATTACTGTTATTATTATTATTATTATTATCATCATCATCATCATTATTAAGCGTAGACTCAAATCAGGAAATGCTTGTTTTATGCTCTTTTCTTCTCGTCTTCTGTCCAGAACTCTAAAAATAATAAATAAAATCAGGTAAACTGATGTAACAAAGTGACAGTATGTTTTTCTTTAATCAGTTATGACTGCAATTATGATATGCAGAATATGTTTTTTTTTTAATTGATTTCCAAGTTAAGCTAGAGATTTATTCATTAAGCAGGGCTTACGGAAGAAGAAAGGTCTACCATCTCGGACACCTGGGTCATTTTAACGGTCTAGTTGGATAAGCGCATGTAAATCAATATTTTTTTTGTCATAGCTACCTGTATTTTAATTTCCAAGGCCTTATAAGATCACAGTAAAACAATAGGATATGTTGTCAAGATAACTGATTTTCATTTTTTTATAAATTCTTTCGAATACGTATATTACCATAAAATAGGCACTAAATTGAGCATTACTCCGAAACAGGTCAACCGATTTTATCCATTATGAATAGACTTCTTCCCATGGACATTATAAATGTGTATACCAAGTTTCATAAAAATCCGGTAAAGCGTATTTGAGTTACCGCGTCTTTAAAATATACACTAAATTGGGTTTTACTCCGGTACCGGTCTACCGATTTGGTCCAATATCAGTAGACGTCTTTCCACGTACATTATAAATGGGTATACAAAATTTCAGGAAAATCCAATAAAGCATATTTGAGTTATCACGAATTCTTATATATTAACATAAAAACACTAAATTGGGCATTATTCCGGTACTGGCCAACCGATTTGGTCCAATATCAATAAACGTCTTCCCATGGACATTATAAATGCGTATACGAAGTTTCATAAATATCCGATAAAGCGTATTTGAGTTAATGCGCCTTTAAAGTAGACACTAAATTGGGGTTTACTCCGGTACCGGTCAACAGATTAGGTTCAAATTCAATAGGGCACTTCTCATGGACGTCATAAATGGGTATACCAAGTTTCATGGAAATCCGATACAGCGTATTTGAGTGATGGCGCCTTTCTATCTATTAAAATAGGCACTAAATTGGGCATTACTCCGGTACCGGTGAACCGATTTGGTTCAATATCAATAGGGTTCTTCCCATGGACATTATAAATGTGTTTTCCAAGTTTCATGAAAATCCGAAAAAGCGTATTTGAGTTATGGTGCGTACAGACACACGGACAGACAGACGGACAGACAGACAGACGGACAGACGGACAGACGGACAGACAGACGGACATACATTTTTTCGTCCACCACACAATCTCATAAAGTACCATACTGGCACTTAAAAATTTACAAGTCAATTATCCTCCCGGTTGTACTATACGGATGTGAGACATGGCCCCTTACATAGCCTAATCTGAGTGTTCGAAAATGGGGGCTTAGGAAAATATTTGGGCTCAAGAGAGTTGAAACACAGTATAAGTATACTGTGGTTGAAAACGGAGACTGGAGAAAACTGCATAACGACGAGCTTCATAACCTGTACACGTCACCGGATATAGTAAGGGTTATTAAATCACGGAGGATGAAATGGGCTGGATATGTTGCGCGCATGGGAGAGGAAAGACATACCTCAAAAGTAATGACTGGGAGATCTCAAGGGAAAATACCATTTTGAAGACCTAGACGTAGGTAGGAGGACAATATTAGGTTAGATATAAGGGAAGTAGGATTTGCGAGGTATGATTAGATTGAGTTAGCACAGAATAGTGTTGAATGGCGGACTCACGTAGGCGCGGCAATGAACCTTCCGGTTCTATAAAATAGATAATACTCCTTCAGCTTGCTGAGGAATTGTCTATTGCCATTGAGTAATTTTCCCCCTCTTTCGATTAGGCCAGCTTAGGACCAAGAGAAACAGTTGTCTTCTTCTTGTCTTCCCAAAACTTCTTCGTTCTTTCGCGATGTTGCTGTTTCCGTTGTTCCATCCATTTACTTCCCGTTTTCTTCTTGAGTTTCTCTGGAAAATCGCCATCAAATATTGCTTCCCTAATCTATTCTCTGTTTGCAATGTCCTCCTTTCTGATATTGAGTAATTTCAAATCTTCTTCAACTTCCTTCAAAAATGCTGGTTTAGTTTTTTTACTTACATAGTGATCAAAAATTTGTTTGGTAAGTCTGTCTCTTTCCATTCTGAAAATGTGACCATAGAATCTTAATTTTCTTTTCCTGAAAGTATGGCCTATTTTTTCCGTTTGTTTGTATAACTCCTTTTCTGGTCTCAGTTTGTAACTTATATGTTATTCTCCCAAATTGGTACCATAATTTTCCTTAAGATTCTCTTCTTTGTTTTGCTTATTCTTCTCTCTGAGAAGGTGTTTATACACTCTGTTGCGTTGTTGTTGTTGTTATTATTATTATAACACGCTGGCATTGAGCCACCTAGAACGTCTAAAGCATTATACATGCAATTAGCTATTAGAGCGTCTACTAGCAAGAGAAAGTTTCCTCATTGAACACCTCAGATGCACCTGCCTCCGCCAAACTCGAGAGACTAGCATCCACGAACGTGATAAGATAAGTAATATGGGCAGAAATTTATGGCGCAGGGGCCATCATAGATCAAACGTGGAGAATGTTTGATGAGATACATGTTTACCATGCCACTTGCAATAAAAAATCAGGTAAACTTATGTAACGAAGTGCCAGAATCCTTTTGTTTAATCAGCAATTATGATATGCAGAAATTAAATTATTTTTGTAATCGATTTCCGACTTAAGATCCAGATCGATTCATTAAGCATGGCTGACGGAAGAAAAAAGGTGTAAAGTTTGATACTTAACCTTAACTCATACTCGTATACACTCATACAAGAAATTCTTAAAGTATGTTAACATTACACAAAATGCACTGCCAAAGAACTCCGTTTAATGTACGTAGGTATTATTATTTCACAGCACTATACCTTGTGCATATAACAGTATTCGTGTAGTAATCATTTAAACTTGAACAACGAAATAAATAAACATCTGACTGAATTGGAGTCAAGGCCTTCAATGATTATAAACGCGGCATATTAGTATAGTCATGATTTCCCATTTAAAAAGCATGTGACTTTTATTTAGTCGTTACTCCGGTACCGGTCAACCGATTTGGTCATTGGCTTTTTGCCATGGACGTTATAAATGCAAAAACTTGGATACGCCCCTGGAGCATAGAATAACATTTTTAATAAAATCGGTATCCTGCGGATATGCATCTCACACTCTTCCACCCCTACCATAGGAGCTAACGTTTGACTGTATTATTTGTTGATCCATGGACATTACCAGTAGATCAACTGCAAAAATTGGTTTAATTTCGTGAGAAGTGAGGTTATGTGATTAAATCAAACGTGTCAAACATGGTACACCTCGGAAGCATTCAAAAACATTTACGGAAGTCAATCAATTAATCGTGAAAATCAATTTTTAACGACATATATTCCACATCTGATGGCTTGCTAATATAGTAGAATTTGTTAAACTCTTATCCGATTATCTAACGATAAATCTGTGACACTCATGGATAAAAAAACTGCTAAAAACCACGTTAAATCAAATTACGTAACGCACTCCCATCTAGTGGGGAAACAAGTTACACTACAAGTAACTCCCATCTTGTCTCGAGCACCGGCTTCTACAGCTCAGCAGACAGTGTGACTTCCTGCTTAATGGCACTCAATAGAGATTCCTTATTTATCCTTTTCATAATATGCCTCTAGCATATGAACTTAATATTGAGAAATAAACTCGAATAAGGGGTTATTTACCAAAAACGTGTTCTAAGATAGGCCTGAAACACCTTGTTCCTACTTTCCAAATGTTGACCGAGCGAAGGGAGTTTCTGTTTCAACTCGCCCGTTCTGCATTTCGTCTGTTTGTACAAGGGGAGGGTAAAAGTAGATAGGGAGAATTCTCAAGTTCGCAAGTGTTTTAATTAGAGAGTGAACACCTTTGAGATTGTAGCATCGACACATTTTTGGCCGAAGAGTGGGGTCAGCGTCATTTGTCTCTCTCCTACAAATACAAGCTGTGAGGTTTATCCAAGTGGCCTTATTTCGAAAATTTCATGCCTTCACATTTTAATAAATATTCTAGTTTTGAGTTTCCCAGATTATTATTATTATTATTATTATTATTATTATTATTATTAATGAATTAATTCAGCTGTGTTTATACTCCTTTTAGCTGCGAGGCCATATCGGGAGTTCTGGATCTGTTTCTATACAGTAGGATAGGCCATGGAACTATTGACTGTCAATTGTTTCTATTACTGGTGTATTTTTATGGAGTAGCCTAAATTACAACTGATATTAATTTAAATGGATAAGATACAGGATGAAATGGTGAGGATGATTCATGGTATGTAAATATCCAATTCGGCATTTGCCTTAACGACTGGTGAAACCTAAACCCCTGTCAAATTTATTAATAGACTTTTACAGAAATGGTAATGACACTATTTTTATGAGTATAATCTTTTTAAAGAATAAACTACACATACTACAAACAGTCGTGACGGAAATATGATGAAAACCGGATATTTATTACCATTATTATTATTATTATTATTATTATTATTATTATTATTATTATTATCATTATTATTACTATTATTATTATTATTAATCAAAAATGAAGATATACTACAGGAACTCCACATGGATCCAATTCTAGACTACATCCAGAAATATCAGGAGGACTGGCTGCGGCATGTAAGACGGATGGCCAGAGACAGGATCCCCAGAGCAATCTTGAACTACCAACCACATGGGAAGAGATCACTTGGTCGCCCTCCAAAAAGATGGACGGAAAATTTTTTGTAGACGTAACAGTTCTTACAGGACTACTACGTGTCAGGATGATGATGATGATGATGATGATTATTATTATTATTATTATTATTATTATTATTATTATTATTATTATTATAATTATTATTATTATTACGTAATACTGAAGAAATTGCACAAGTTGAATATCTTAAATATCTAGGGTTTATTATACAAAAGGATGCAACAACAAATTTAGAGATTCGAAGAAGAATAACAGATGGGAAGAGAATTATAGGAATGCTAAATTCAATCTTATGGAATAAAAATATTTTATATAGAACTAAAAAATTAATATATCAGGCATTATTCCAAAGTACAACATTATATGGCGCTGAAACGTGAACCATAAGTAGACAACAAGCAAACAAATTAATGGTATTAGAAATAGATTTAGCAAGAAAATGAAAAGTTCGGAATAATAGAATAAGGGAAATAATGCAAGTTGAAAATAATATTTTTGAAATTTTAGAAGAAAGACGCTTGAAAGGGTATGGACATGTACTCAGAATGACAGAGGATAGAATACTCAAGAAAATTTTGGATTGGAAAATATAAAGGAAAAAGAAGAAGAGGGAAGCGCAAAGAGTGCTGGATAGATGGGGTGAAAAGGAGTATGGCGAGAAAAGGATTAAGTGAAGAAGATGCTATGGACAGGGACTTATGGAGGCAGAAGATCGTTGTGGGATGAAGGAAAACCATTGTATTGTGGAATATTCCTTAATAATAAAAAAATATATAAATTATTATTATTATATTATTTTATTTTGTATAGTCAGTAAATCGCCGTTTCTAGCTTTCAATGTTTACGAATAACTAAATTGTTGCTGTATTAATAATAGATGTACTTTAAGATTGGTATTTCTTGGAGCTCCATGCAGATTCCAGTAGTCTCTTGTACCCAAGCCAATTTCAGTTCTGTTGACTTCTGTCATGACACCCTTTCCACATGAACGTTGCATGTTGCAAGGTATAGTGTGATTTTTATGGTCTAAAGGGCATAACCCGAGAAACTTCATAGGATCATGCGTGGCGTGTATGGGGACGACTGTATGGACCGTAGCAATTTCTCCAGGTGGTGTACATTCTCTGAAGATGGCCGTGATAACCTTTCATTTGTTTGGTCCCATGAAGAAATTCCTGGCCGGTAAATGCTTTGTGTCAGATGCAGAAGTGAAAACAGCAGTCTGCAGAAGGCTATACTCCACCGAACGTACTTCTATGAACAGGGTATTTTGAAACTGGTTTCACGATGGGAGAAATGTGTTGAGAAACTTGGTGACTATATAGAAAAACAGACAAAAGATGTCCCTTCATGTGTGCATTTGTATGTAATTGTACAGTCGGTCAAATAAAAAACGTCGGGACTCGTATGCAGTTAAAATTAAAGTTTTATCGCATTAGTTCACAAGTTTCCTATAAAAAACATAAAATACAGGTCATTTTCGGAACATATGAGGCCATGCGACAGGAGGGAAGAAATGAACAACGCGGAAAGCGCAATACACGATATTCAACTTCATGTATTGTCATAATTCATTCTGCTTTGTCATCGCACCACATACAAAATATGCTAGCTTGAGAGAAAGTGTAGTTAGGGCTGTAATTGACCTGCATTTTTCGGCCTCTGAAACAGCGAGAAGGTTCCATATTTCTTAAAGAGGTGGTCACTTCACTATAATGCGACCGGAAGTTTTCATAGGAATCGTGGATCTGGCCGGCCATGTACTCGTATTTCGATGCTAGATGGTGGCAGAAGTTGGACGTGAGTTATTGATTTTGCACTGCAAGTACCGGTATTATAAAATAAAATCTTTAAAAAATGCTCCTTGAATAAACATATTCCTCGCGAATCTATTAATTATTAATATTATAAAAATTTGCAACCAAGAATATGGCGGATTTGAGGCATATAGCCACAGCCTTCTATACATGTTTGTTTTGGAACAAAACTGACTAAATAATCAAGAAAATACATGAATAGACAAGAGGTGTGTGTGAACCTAACCTTAAGTCTTCTTGTACATGCGCATATGCTCGTTCGTGATACTTAATCAAATACCGCCCGACATTTTTTATTTGACCGACTGTACCTATTAAACTTTTTATAATACAAAAAATATTGTGCTTATTTTTCCATTCACCCTCGTATAAAAATATCGTTTAATTTATTGTAATCTCCAATGTAGTTTCCCCTTAATATTGGGATCATAGAATTTTTAAAATGTTATTTTAAACGATTGACTGAAATTATTATTTTATTTAGATATTGTAAGGATCGTATTTTCAAATATATTGGTGTAAATGAGAAATTCATGCTCATTTAAAAAATCCCTTTAGGCAGGCCTACACGCTGAGGTAGATTTCGAAGTGCTTTGGTTTAATTTATTGTCGCTGCGTACACTCTTCTTCTTTAGCCTTGGCATGACAAACTCGCAATAATAACCGCAAAAAAAGGAAAGAGCACTTTTTCAAACATTCAAATCTCGCCTTGTATGAGAACTATCGAGAAACTAGTTATTGATTTGTAGAGTACTCATCAAGAGCTTTTCAACGATATCCCACAAGACGTGGTTTCAAACATTTCGAATTTCCATCCCATACCCCCACTCGTACCCCCAAAACCCCCGAATCGTTGGTGTCACTGTAAACTCCATAGGGAGTACTCTAATTTATTTAAACAATGTTTCCCTCTATACTTCATAAGGGCCGAGATATTAAGATTTCAAAATTTCAACCCCCTCCCCCGACTCCCCCCTTGGGCCAATTTGGCTCATTAACGAACTTGTCCGATCTATTGAGCCTAGAAATAATATAATAAAATTTGTCTTCAAAACTGCGGCCGCTAGCGTGTAAAGATATATATATATATATATCACAATTTTTTTTAAGTAAAACTTCTTTAGTGGCGGTAGAGGGTAGATCTGGAAAATCAGTCACACTAAAACCGTCACGAAATCAGTCACAATCAGTCACGAAATCAGTCACACTCAAAACCGACTTGTTTCGGTGCGGACTGCACAGAAAACAATCAACTCAATCATTAGGAGTAATGAAAGGAAATTTTTCAGATCTTACTTCCTCAATGGCAATAGACAATTCCTAAGCAATCTAAATGTATATTATCTATTTTATGGAACCCGGAGGTTCATTACCGCGCAAATCCTTAAATTAAAAATCCAAAATTAAAAATGCAAATTTCCAAAATTTAGAAAAACAAAATTAAAAATTAAAACATCCAAAAGTCCAAAATTTAATAAATAATATATTGCAAAAATTAAAAAATTAAAAAATCAAAAATACCAAAATTGAAAAAATCTAAAAATCCAAAATTAAAAAAACTAAAATACAAAATTAAAAAAATCCAAAAAATAAAAAATTCAAAGAATCAAAATTTTAAAAATCCAAAATTCAAAGATCCAAAATTAAAAAGTCCAAAACCCAAAAATTAAAAAGTCCAAAAACCCAATATTAAAAAGTCCAATATGCAAAATTGAAAAAATCCAATAATAAAAAATTGGAAAAATAAAAAAATAAAATAAAGTTTTACTCTGTCGCGTGGCGTTCCACGCACTCATTTTTTTGAACAGGCGGTGGTTTCATACTTAGGGAGACATGAAACGTACAGATATGAAAGAATTTTTCGAAAATCATGACATGGTATCCATTGAAATAGGTAGATATTTCTTCGAAATCTACCTAATAGATACCAACAGATAGTTTAAAAGACGGCTTATTAGATCTAGTTTAGATTAAGCAGGGCAGATTTCATTTGGTGATCCTGAAATAATGGATTTCGCTAATTGATATATTACTGTGGGGCTGTGCGAATGTAAAAGCTCTCTGAGTGCTGGAGACATTTAGGATGAGAACTGATGTGTGTCGATCGATAAAACGTAACCGTTATGGACACGATGAAGCTCCTTTCGCTTCAATCCATTCATTGTGTGTTTTGCCGGAGACTAAGCCATCTGTCACCTTTATTACCCAGAGAAACATCAGACGTGAGCTCATGCGCACAAAAACCAGAATAAATGCACTCCTAGGCCGCCTATTTGTCATTCACTGCTTTCCACATGAATCTCATTCCAGTTACAATTAGAAATAACTAGTAAACTAGCAAAACTAGGAACTTAACTAAGCAGGAGTGGTTTATATTCAGAAAAGACATTACAGGGTGTTGCAAAATGATAAGAAATTTACAAGAATAATATTATAAACAATAACAAACTGATAACTGATATAACAAAGTGCCAAAATGCTTTTGTTTAAGCAGTGATAATTGCAATTATGATATTCAAAAAATAAGCTATTTTTATAATCAATTTCCGAGTTAAGCTCCAGACCGATTCATTAAGCAGGGCTTAAAGAAGAACAAAGGTCTAGTTTGATAAGCATATGTGAAGGAATATGTGGGTAGTGTTATTTGTCAAAGCTAACTGTATTGCAACTTCCAAAGCCTTATATGAACACTGTAAAACAATATGTTGTCATGAGAACTTATTTGCATTTGAAAAATTCTTTCTAATAGGCTACATTACCATAAAATAGGCACTAAATTGGGCATTACTCCGGTATTGGTCAACCTAATTGGTCCAAAATAAATAGGCTTCTTGCCATGGACGTTATAAATGCGTATAGTAAGTTTAATGAAAATCCGATAAACCGTATTTGAGTTATCCCTCCTTTTGTTATATAATGCCATAAAAAGGCACTAAATTGGGCATTATTCCGGTATCCGCCAACTGATTTGGCCCAAAATCAATAGGCTTCTTCCCATGTGTATACCAAGTTTCATGAAAATCCGATCTGGACGTCCCCTACACAATCTTATAAGCAGACCTGGGATTTTAAGGCAAATGCCTATTTTGTTCCTTATGAAATAACATGCAAATTTTTAAATATGTTGACGTTTCATGATAAATCACTTTCATTTAGAGAGTTTTATAGTGCCTTAAAATGCCTATGTGGACCTGTAGAGCCTATTTTACTATTTTAGTGCCTAAAATGCCTATTTTGTACATTTAAAATAAAATTCAACTTCTGTAATTTTTACAATCTTATAATGGACATCCCCTGGTCCATTGTTGGCCCACTTTATCCTGGGCCAACAATGGACCAGGGGATGTCCATTATAAGATTGTAAAAATTACAGAAGTTGAATTTTATTTTAAATGTACAAAATAGGCATTTTAGGCACTGAAATAGTAGCCAGGGTAACCAAAAGAAGAAACGAGTGGAAAGAACTGGGGAAAACCCTGAACAATACGCAAGACTAAGTGCTCAAGACCAAGTGTTAAAGTTCAAGTGTACATGACGCTCAAAATCAAGAACAACTTCACTAGCGCGGAGTAGCTCTAGTGATGAGCGAGACCGGTCTTGGTCTTGCAGTCTTGGTCTTGGTCTTGCAGAAAATGCAAGACCGAGACCAAGACCAAGACCGCATCAGCGTTAGCAAGACCAAGACCAAGACCGACTATGCAAGACCGAGACCAAGACCAAGATCAACCTTGCAAGACTTTGGCAAGAACAAGACTTAACTGCAAGACTCTTGCAGTCTTTCTACGTGAAAAAGTTTTATAAAGCCCCGTTGTGTATGCAGCGAGCCAGCGAACACTACTCAAAGGCGCCGCAGAGTCGCTAGCCGGTGTAGTCCCAAGGCTGGTAGGCCTATAATGTAGAGGGTGCCTCATCGTGCGGTAACCAATGAGAGCAGACCCGGTGCGTGACGCTGTCCGTATCCAAAAACGAGCGCACCATTCAAATAATACATGTGAAATCCGTATACAACCTCTCTCACCACTACGTTAAAATTAATTACTGCAATGAAAACTTACAATTAATGTGACGGTTTTCCCTGAATAGCATTCCGTACTGCTAGTTCCTTAAATTGGTGGGAGTTAAATTCACGATAAACACTCCATATTCATTTTTAAAATGTTTAATTGCAATAGTTCTCTAGTATTATGGTACGAAAGACAAACAGATGTAACAAAGGCCCTAAGCCATATATGAAATTTCATTTTGCGTAATATATAAATAAATTGTGCCATACAGTTATTTAATCACTAGTTTCTCTAACCTCTCACTGGGTTATAATAATTCTTTATTACAACCAAACGGTCATACTATGATGAATGGAGCAACGATGGAATGATATATGGCAGGGGAAACCGGAGCACCCCGAGAAAGCCTGCCCCGACCCCACTTTGTCCACCACAAATTCCGCATGGATCCATCGAGATCCGATCCCGAGTCCATGCGGTGGAGGGCGAGCGGTCTAACCACTCAGCCATGGGGCGGCCTATGACTCATGATTTGAAACTTTAAGCCCCGTAACCTAAAACGCCTATTAACACGCTCAGTAACCTATTTCATTACCGATGGAATCCTTTTTTACACCTATCATTAATAATCATAGCCTACTCTGACATATAGAATCTTTCCTGTCTACTTGAACAAAATATAACATAGCTATTCAGCTCATTCCATTCTCCTTGCAAAAAATTTCAAAATAAAGGGAAGTCTGAAAAAATCAGGTTATACGCCCGGTATTCTTCATAATCATTCAATAAAACACAATTAAATCGTAGATTAATTAAAACAGGAACTTATTTGACGGGTATTCGCTAGTTATTACTTTACAGTTACGTATCTGATTGTACTGTAGCTATACAGACCTACATTTTGTTGATGACAGGTAGGACATCCACTGAAAACCTTTTTTTACAACTACAATTTTGTTATTGACACATAACGGTGGCGGCGTTTAAGTTCTTGCTGCTGATTCATATTATGGATGCATATCGAATGGGAAAAGATACTAAAATTAGAAAATGCCTGGTCTAGAAATATTTTCTTACATAAAGAATAGTTATGATTATTTATGACCCAATTAGGTGAAGGTCCAAAACTTGAAAGCAAGTAGAAAGTAATTTATGAGGGTTAGCGGAAATCTTTAAAGTGCAGAAATGATCTGTTCACAATGTGTTATAAATTAGAACTATGGTATATGGAAAGAGAAATATTATTTATTGCAACCTATGGGTTTGGGTTTGGAATGGACATTGTGTGATTTTCTATAGATTGCACAATTTCTAAAGCATCTGCTTCAATGCCGTTATGTTTTGTTACTATATCATACAGCTTTAAACAGGTCAGATAGAACCTATCTCCTATGCGGAAATCTTTTGAACATTTCATACACATCCTGTTAATATTACTTCTTGTCTCCACAGCCGTTCAATTTGAAACTTTACAATATAATATTCATAATTTTACACTCTCAAATAGTGTATAGCATCTCGTGGATTTTGGGTTTAAAGTTCTGCAATAGGGTAACAGAGAATATTTAAATTTACACTCAAAGTTTACTGTTCTAGCTTATATCATCATGGACGTTTCGGCAAACAGCGTGACATCACATTACTGTCTATATGGTCAAAGTAACTAAAAGCAATTCACTTTCGTTACTTTCGCAACGTAATCGGTGTAACTTTAAATCATGTAAACGCCATCGATCACAGTAAGATGCATAAAAGAAAACTGCAAGATTCTTGCAACAAGACCAAGACCTAGTATGCAAGACCGAGACCAAGACCAAGACCATTGATGCAAGACCGAGACCAAGACCAAGACCAGGGTTACCTATGCAAGACCAAGACCAAGACTGAGAATGCAATACCAAGACCAAGACCAAGACCGCCTTGGTCTTGGTCTTGGTCTTGCATTTGCTCATCACTAAGTAGCTCGCCGTGCTAGATAAGAGGAGCTAAACCCTTCTTAGGAGGCCTTTGCCCTACATGGGACACGATAGGCTTATTTTATTTATTTATATTTATTTATTATTTATATAATGGACATCCCTCAATGAAAAGCAGAACAGCAGTGGGGTTTTTTTTTTTCACAGAAACTTGATTATTCCAAACAATTGTCGCTAAAGGAATGCTGACTGACGGTCGAGGGGGAGGATAAAGGAGGAAGGACTACTGTGTCAAGTCACCATTGAAAGAACATCTGTTTAAGTGAATATAGTCCGTGGTGCCTAATTTTGCAGTTAAATCTGTAAAGAATAGCCACTAAAAAAAGAGACCATATTACAGTTTAAGTGTATACTGTTAATATTTTAAAGTCTATTTTCTATCTATTTACACATTTTTAAAGCATATTTTAAGAGCCTATTTCCTCTTTTAAAAGCCTATTTACTTGTTTTAAAAGCTTTTTTTAGGTGCAAAAAACTATTTTTTTAGAGCCCAAAACCCCAGATCAACTTATAAGGTACCATACTGGCACTTAATAAATGTAAGACTTTCTATTCTTTTGATTTTGTACTTGTTCTTGCAAGAACATTATATGAACTAGGACTATAGAAAAAATGTTACTTTGATCAGGCCTATGAAAACTAACATAGCCTGTATTAATGTATTTTAAAGCTCTTTAAAACAATTACTTTTATGATTCCGATAATAGGCCTATAAAAAAAAAACAGAAAATTTATTTTAACCTTAAACAGGACTTCAAAATTGTTACTAAACCAACTTCATAAATCGTGCACAAACTCACAAGAAATGAGTTGTTTGGTAGGAAAGATGACTACGTAACTTATCTCTGGCACAATCTGGCTTGCTAAGTTTACACGAACAGCCCCTCTAATGGTCAGCCACAGTTCCGAACGCTGCGGCTAGGCATCCAAGCACATATTGTATACCCAGGTGGCTTCCAAGTCGGTGTTTCCTTATGTTAATTGATCTGATGAGGTCGGTCTTGGGTTTCCGCTTTCCAAAACAGAAGCAATGTTGCAACCAGTAGTGGCTCGTGGCTCAAAACGAGGGCGTGCTGCAAATATCATTTCATACAGCAAACTTAAAATATTTTTAGAAATTATGAGTAGGCCTATCTAAACTGCTCGTCTCTTAATCCATCTCTGGGAACTCTCAAGCGATTATTTTTTTGCTAATTTCTCTCGTCTCGTCGAACGTTGTGTGAGTTGTGTGACGAGAGAAAATAGCAAAAATTAAAATAAAAAAATAATAATAACAATAATATTAATAATGATAATAATTTTAAAAAATAATAATAATAATTAGGTTAGGGAAAATCGCGTGAGAGTTCCCCGAAATGGAATAAGAGACGAGAAAATAGTATTTTTAATGATCGAGGTAGTGGAAGTCGCTTAGTGTTCCCATTGCGACAGAATACTTAATCGGGGTTGTGGAATCCGGGTTTTTCTGAATTTAACACATTCGAATTTGGCGGTGAAGATGAAAAGCATTGCTTACTCGCTACATCACGGTCCCCTACCGTCAGATGGTGGAAGATCTTCTCACATAACTAACAGCGCGCCCGCCGGCGAGACGTGAACCTCCCTCAGAACCCCACTCGGCTGCCTGCTGCCGCAGCGCATTTTACAGGTTAAAACTCCCATATACGCCCAGCAGCCAAGGTCGAGCATGACGTCACACCCTACGAACGCTGCGCTGTTCACAAGCTGCATTCACGAGGCGGAAAAGATAATATTCACATTACCGACTCTTGACTCCCAAGCTACCAGCTAAGAAATTCTCGCGTGGACGCGCCAAGTTCAAAATCTACGCAAAAGAAAATATAATATTGCGTTTGAAAATAACATTATACGACGAGCAGAAAACATGCTGTGTGCTGCAGCACTGCAGCACATAGGAGAAACCGCCACTGGTTGCAACATTCTCTCATAGTCTCTTCCCTCGCTTGAATCAATGCACACTTGTTATTGTTTACTGTAATTAGATCTTGCAACCCTGCGTTTCGCACCACGCGGTGTAGATGAGTAGCTGTCGCAGCCGTCACAGGGCATTCTTAGATTGGCTGAGGTAACTAAATGATTGGTGCGGTAAAATTAAGCATGGGTTGAGCAGTCAGCAAACATTTTCTCCTAACAAAAGGAAGCCGCTGGATATTTAAAGAATAACTGGACTATACTTGATTGCCCTTAGGATGAATTAGCAGAAACTAGCAACAAATTCTGATTATGCCGTCTCCAACCAGCGCAATTCAACTAATGCAGTAAAGCGGTGCTTCTGGTAGAAATCCACGTACTATGTTAATATAATATAGTCTCTTATTATGCATAGAAACATTAAGGTAGTAGTCAATCTGTCCAATTAGCTTTTCAGATAAAAGAGCATTATTATCTTGCGATTGTAGCTATTGTACTCGTAGATTCATTTTCTCAAATAGAAATTAAGGAAAGTTAGTACTTTAAGACTCACCCTGCTCCCCTTTCCACTCACCACTCGCCTGGCAGCTTCCACCCCTCTTGTGCCGCCTGCTCCACTTCCCAGCAACGCATACCTTCATGCCTGTAGCCGTTGCTCAATGCCGGTAATGGATAATTGCAATTGATATGTCACCTAAAAAAGACCCTTCCAACAAAATGGGCTTTTTCACAATACAAAAAATACCCTTGTACCATACATAATATTTCATAATTATAAAAAAACGCCGTATTATAACATAAAATGTGGCTTAATTGATGCAGGAAAATTCCCTTGTACCAACACTACTAATAAAAACCGATTCTTGCATTAAAACTCATGAAATCCCCCTAACATAACTCTACTATGCGAAAGCTTCTTTCATTCACTCGTAGCGTAGTGGTCAAGACTCCTAGCTATAATGCTAGGGGTCCCGGGTTCGAATCCCGGTCGATCCAAAATTTACTATTAGGAATAGGTTTTAAATAGGTAGATAGGGTGAAGAAGAGGAGGTGAGAGGAAGAGAGGAAGGAGACGGGAAAGGAAGAGAGGAAGAGAGGAAGAGAATAAAGAAGAAACAAATTATTTTTTCTGTTTCATCAGTTCATTAAGAGATGGCGCTACCGTCGCTTCTAGTAGTTCAAATGCCGCCGCTAGGGGAGGGATTGAGAGTTGGAGTGGGGGACTCGGGTGAGTCGCAATGTACGAATTTCCCGAAATGAATACAGTCGACATTCTTCATCAGGTAGCTGCTATAAATTCAGTAGTAGAACTGCCAGGCGTCGTTGCTGGATATTTTATTTTTCAGATTTCACTATCTCATGAGTAGACCTGGGATTTTAAGGCAAATGCCTATTTTGTTCCTTATGAAATAACATGAAAATATTTCAATATATTGACATTTCATGATAAATCACTTATATTTATAGAGTTTTATAGTGCCCTAAAATGCCAATTTGGACCTTTGGAGCCTATTTTTACTATTTTAGTGCCTAAAATGCCTATTCTGTACAGTTAAAATAAAATTCAAATTCTGTAACTTTTACAATCATTTAATGGACGTCCCTGAATTAAAAGCAGAACAGCAGAGGGTGGGATTTTCACAGAAACTTGATTTTCCCAAACAATTATCACCAAAGGAATGCTGACTGACGGGGGAGGATTAGCTCAAAACAAGTATCAGGTATATAGTAAGAAAGGACATACTGTGTCAATTTTTCATATAATCCAAAACTGTTTTTGATAAATGCATTTTTAATTCTGCAATTATTTCTGTTAAGAATAGGTACACCACGTTTCTTACAGTAAGAAAAGATCACGTTACTGTTTAAGAGTATATTGTGGTATTTTAAAGTCTATTTTCTGTCTATTTTAACATTTTAAAAGCATATTTTAAGTGCCTATTTTCTCTTTTAAAAGCCTATTTACTTGTTTTAAAAGCCTATTTTTGGTGCCTAAAACTAATTTTCTTAGAGCCTAAAATCCCAGGTCTACTCATGAGATAAGACCTCCAAGTTCGGAGGTTTGATGCAGTTTCTCCATTGTCTCTCTTGCAGTCACTACAGTACTGTATCAATACACAAGACTTGATTCCATTTGCGTATGCGGTCACATGACACAAGGGATACTAATAAATACGGATTTATCGCAAAGTACACTCTTAGAGAATTTCTCTCCCACTCTTAGCGCTCTACGAAACAAAAAGCAGAAGGGTATGGTAAGGTTAGCTATACGAAATTCCCTTTCCGTTTTATCGTGGCTGCAAGTCTTCCTCAGAAGTAAAGCGTCATAAGTAGAGCCCGGATTTCCATGCAAATGCATGTTTTTATATACTTTGGTTACACTTCTCAAACTTTGTAGTTACTCATTACATGACTTATGGATTCCAAATAACCAAATTTTTTCCGTGCATGTTTGCATATTTCGGCCTTTTTATGGCAAAATTCATGCATAATACATGTTTTGGAATTTTTTGGTTTAATATAGCATATTCAGACGTTTTTAATGCATATAAACCCTCATTATCTAGTTTTAGTGCATATTTCAAGTTATTGAGCATAACTGTGCATATTATGAATGTGCCTCCATAAAATCTCGGCTTTTCAAAGAAACGTAAAAAATGTTGTATTGTATTACCATTGTTATTTGATTGTATTGACAATAGAGTCTGCCACCTGCATGAATTTGAGAGTGCAAACTACTGTTTACCCTAAATAAACAGTAATATAATAAACCAGGCTACAAAAGAAAATCCGACTCGCCGACCCCCACCACCTTCCATTGAAAGAAAACTGCTATAACAGAATGTTCACTGCTTGAATTTGTCAGTCACTAGCCATTGTTGAAGACGTTGAATAATTAACTTTAGAATCGTGTTGGGGAGAAATGGGTGTGACAGGGAAAAACTTAAGAAGGTACTTAGTTCAAATCCTGATCTTAAACTTCTGAAAACAGTGAAAGACATAGTGTGTGGAAAAAATGTAAAATACATGGAATTCGATCTCACCCTCAGTCAAATTTCTTCCCTTAAGTATGCACCTGTTACTTCTTGTGAAGTAGAAAGATCCTTTTCTGCGTTCAAGAATATCCTAACTGATAAACGCACGAGTTTAAGTGAGGAGAATTCGGAAAAACTCGTTGTATATCGTTTGAAGAGAAATTGAAATATATTGCAGTACAGTGCGGATTTTTGATAGTGCATGTTTCGCCCATCATTGTGCATATTTGGAGATATGATAGTGCATGAATGCATGCATGTTTTTAAGTTTGATAGTGCATGAAAATCCGGGCTTTAGTCATAAGTGACATCGTGGAAACAAAAGTAACTCTTTTTAAATACATACATACATATTTTATTCAGCCTTTTAGTCTGGCACAATTTTCTTTGTCAGTAATAGACAGAATAATTAATCTTCTATATTAATAAAAATGAATTACCAAATGGTTGTTGCCGCATCAATTGAGAACGGCTCGACCGATTTGGCTGATTTCTTTTTTGTTGTGTTCGTAATTGTCAGGACAAGGTTTGTTTGAAAGATTTTTTTTGGAAAATCCACGGGGAAAGTTGGAAATGTGAAATGAGGCACAGTTAGAGAGTTCTGATGTCAATTGTTTACATAACAAACAAACAAAAAAAATTAAAAAATCGAAGTGTGACAAAAGAAGTGTGATATATTCACAGTTTGAGATAAGTCGCGTTCTTCGTCATTTCAAGTTCTATGTAGGGCTGCATATTATACAAGGCCCTAAAGTCTGAAAATCGAAAGTCCTTCAGAAGTTAATTTCAAATTGCAAAATAAAAACCCGGGAGATGCCGGGCCTTTTAAGCTAGTAACTAATAACAATAATAATGATGACAATAAAGCTATAAAATATTCAAATCACAATGCTGTTTTGTGGTAGGTCAACAAATTCCATTAGTGTGTAAAATGGATGGACAGATAGCCAGTGATCTCGCTTTAAAATTATTCATGGGTAAAGTTTGGTAATGCCTAGGAATTTTGTTAAACAGACGCAGTCCTATTATAATATTGGGTAAGTTTTCATTATTTCTTGTTTGATAACAATGAACATCAGAATTTGTCACAAAATTATCTCGTCTTTTAAAAATGAACAATACCAAGTCATGCACAGTGAACGCCGCTAAATGTAATCGGGGATAATGTTATCACTTTTATGAAGTCCCGTACGGATTAATACTGATACACTGAAAAAAAATGCTGTTTATTGTGAACATCGATTCGGTTTATGTTATCACATTTTCCTTTTTAAGGGTTTATTTCCAAGTACTGTACGTCATTCAAAATTTTATTTTTAAGGACTTTGTTCCTAATTCAACTGTTTCCAGCTCACAGGATGACCAGTTCGAGGGGCCGGGTAGTGTTTCCTTTCTCTTTTAAGCAACAAAACATGTTTCACCTCTCATTTTAGCTAATGCTTATGATTTGTGAAGATTTGGCATGCAATGATGGCTAGTGTAAAATGAAAAGACTTGAACAGACAGGCATTAGATGTTTTGCTAAGCGGTGTTCACCACAGCTCGGGTTAGTAAACTTCCAAAAACACTACGAGTGTGAAATATTGGTTAATGAATTTCCAAGGGTAAATGGAAAAAATTAAAAACTTTTACATTGATTGCAAAAATAGTTTGCTTGCAGTCTAATATTGTATTATGAGTGATTCCATGATTCACAGTAACTTATTAACCTGTATGTATGAAGAAATAGCTCTTAATTCTGTTTTTCTCGTTTATTATCGTATGTATGAATAAACAACCTTCGATTAATTCTTTCGACTACTTTTTTAATCGGCTAATATTATCAGATTAACTGCGTCCCGAAGTGAACACAATAAGCGGCGTGCACTGTACAGTATATACACACTAATAATATTGTTAAGTAGATTTATTTTTACGTTCCATGTAAACTAAGTAGACACAGGAAGCTATTTTTTACCCCCAGGGTAAATACTGATATTCATAAAAGATCACCTTTAAATAAAGTAACCACTTTGTATAATAAAATTCACTTTTAAAATTTTGATATACTTAGCATGTCCGAAAATGAATTCAAAAAAGCTTTAGTTGAAGTTGATTTAATACTGAATTAAAATCACTAAACGTAGTTACAATCAATTGTAGTTAGTGTATTGGTTTAATGTATCATGCCAAACATTCTCCTCACTCTTTCTTTCTTTCTTTCTTATCTTAATTCTCAAAGGCATTATGTACTGTGATTATAACCTGGCAACTGCTGGAACCCAGAAGTAGCTAGGAATTTCTTTTTCTGCTTGTAAAGTTTTTTTTTTGTGTACTTTTTACTTTTATCTTTTGTGTATTCTTATCTTTTGTATTTTATGTTTTAATTATTTTGTATGTATGCATTGTATTTTTGGCATGGACATTGTAATTGGGTTTTATACCTGTAATGTTCGTTATTATTAAATAAATAAATAAATAAATAATAGGCTAATAGTTAAAACATTTAATTGAACAAACAAAGGTCTACAGTGCTGTAAGTCATTATTTTTATAACTTTTTTTATGTAAAACCAAAATACTGTTGTATCCCATAATATTAAACCATACTTCATAACAGACTGGAAGAAAGCAAAGTAAAAAGTTATTTTACAGAGTGTTAATGAATAACACCGAAATATTTTACCTGTGTATAGAGGGGATTTAGACAAGCAACTTTTATTAGGAAATTTTTGCTCTATGGCGTAAAATGTGTAGTCTATGCTGTAGGGCATTAAAATCAGTAGAATTTGGTCAATAATAAGCAAAATATGGTTAAAATATTCATTAAATTGACTTCATGCCTACTTTGTGATCGGTAAAAAACTGATTCTTAATCATTCATCAACAGCTATATCATAATAATTGAGAGTTTTTAATAATCTGCCAAATGTACAGACTAATCACATGACTGGCCGTAACTGCACTAGTTCTTTTTTTTTCCCATAACTACAGTTTTAACAACGAAGTTCCTTTGTTTTGAAATTTTCCAAGTGTTAGAATTCAGTGGTGGCCATGCCCTGGGAGATATTTTGTTGTAACAGGAAAAAATTCAATCCTCAGAACAAAAATCTACTAATAAAAGTTGCTTGTCTATGTCCCCTCTATTTACAGGTCAAATATTTCGGTGTTATTCAATAACATCCTGTATAGGATGAATTAATACAATCAACTAGATATTCCATCAAAAAAATTACTCTAGGCAATAGCACCTGTAGGCTATATGTCCTAACAAACAGGACGGTAGAGTTTAGAATTTAATATGAGAATCTCCTCAGTTGACAGAAGGGTAATGGAGCGATCTAAATTCCCGTTTGAAAATGTTTGTCAATTTCAATCAAAATCGTATAGGATTTGCTCGCTCTGCCGGCATCTGATCAATACGCCTATTTCAGAATCAGTTTTAATCACTGCTGAAACTCAGACTGTGTTCCCAGATATTATCTAACACATCCATTATAGCTATTTCAGTATTGTATTATAGTTTAGTAGCTTAAAAGGCCCAGCGTCGCCCGGGTATTGTATTTTGTAATTTGTATTAAGGACTTTCAAATTCTAGGTCCTTATATGTATAGGTATTTAGAATTTTAAATGAAGGAGAACGACTTATTTCACTCAAACTTGTCCCTCAGAAAACTCTTGGTATAGCTTTTTATGGCTCATAGAGGATGTGGAAGTTTGCATCCCATCGCTTCTATTCACCAAGCCTGGTTAGGGTTCAAATAAGAAGAAACAGAAATTCCGGTAACATAAAATTGTATTGTCTTTGCGGAATATTTTTATTAAGTGCCAGTATCGTACTTTATGAGATTGTGTGGTGGACGAAAAAATGTCTGTCCGTCTGTCCGTGTGTCTGTACGCACCATAACTCAAATACGCTTTTTCGGATTTTCATGAAACTTGGAAAACACATTTATAATGTCCATGGGAAGAACCCTATTGATATTGAACCAAATCGGTTCACCGGTACCGGAGTAATGCCCAATTTAGTGCCTATTTTAATAGATTATGGCGCCTTCCTAATAGAAAGGCGCTATCACTCAAATACGCTGTATCGGATTTCCATGAAACTTGGTATACCCATTTATGACGTCCATGAGAAGTGCCCTATTGAATTTGAACCTAATCTGTTGACCGGTACCGGAGTAAAACCCAATTTAGTGTCTACTTTAAAGGCGCAATAACTCAAATACGCTTTATCGGATATTTATGAAACTTCGTATACGCATTTATAATGTCCATGGGAAGACGTTTATTGATATTGGACCAAATCGGTTGGCCAGTACCGGAATAATGCCCAATTTAGTGTTCTTATGTTAATATATAAGAAGTCGCGATAACTCAAATATGCTTTATTGGATTTTCCTGAAATTTTGTATACCCATTTATAATGTACGTGGAAAGACGTCTACTGATATTGGACCAAATCGGTAGACTGGTACCGGAGTAAAACCCAATTTAGTGTATATTTTAAAGACGCGGTAACTCAAATACGCTTTACCGGATTTTTACGAAACTTGGTATACACATTTATAATGTCCATGGGAAGACGTCTATTCATAATGGATAAAATCGTTTGACCTGTTTCGGAGTAATGCTCAATTTAGTGCCTATTTTATGGTAATATACGTATTCGAAAGAATTAAAAAAAAATTAAAATCAGTTATCTTGACAACATAGCCTATTGTTTTACTGTGATCTTATAAGGCCTTGGAAATTAAAATACAGGTAGCTATGACAAAAAAATATTGATTTACATGCGCTTATCCAACTAGACCGTTAAAATGACCCAGGTGGCCGAGATGGTAGACCTTTGTTCTTCCGTAAGCCCTGCTTAATGAATAAATCTGGAGCTTAACTTGGAAATCAATTTAAAAAGAAAATCATATTCTGCATATCATAATTGCAGTCATAACTGATTCAACAAAAACATACTGGCACTTTGTTACATCAGTTTACCTGATTTTATTTCTCACCGTTTCGGGGATGAAATTAAAAAGAAATGCAATATCACTTTGATAATTCTCTCCCCTAAACCCTGGGATATAATAGTATACAAATTACCATACCTCATACGGTATTCTCTATGTCCAGGCTAGAGAAAGTTATGTGACTGCAGTACATTGTGCATTATTTTCGTGGATTTCATCTTCAATATTTATTTACAGCAAAGAATTATATCTACAGCATCTCTAATTTGTCAAAGTCCCCTTTCGTTTATTTCCAAATCTACCTGAGACCACTGCCAACAATACACTGTTGTCATGTGAACTGTGATTTGGATTTGATAATTCTGTGTAAAAAAGTATTAAGTATTCTCAAAAGCATTTGATTTTTGGCTTTTAAAATCAAATTTTAAAAAAATCCTTAGTGTGCGCTTACATTATGAAACGAAGGTTCTGTCAAAATGCCAAGTCTCTGCCTACGAGGATCATTCAATAATTAAAAAGACAAATTGGTCTGGGGAAAAGACGGTTGGTAGAACAAGTTTGATGCATTTAGGATTTTAACTTGGCATCACTGGGATGAGTTCTAATCAGCTGATGGATCAACATTGCTCTGTTTATAACCTCAAAATTAAATTGAACGATGTCGGGTCTTATTGAAAATTCCACATTGGTTGAACAACGTTCTGTGATTCGTTTTTTTATTGCTGAAGGTGAAAAACCAGCTAATATACTGTTATATTCTAGAACGACTAAAGGGTATGGTGAAAGTTGTATGAACCGTGGAAATTTTTACAAGTGGGTAGAACAGTTCAAAAGTGGTCGAGAATCAGTGACTGACGAACACCGTTGTGGCCGGCCTGTTGAAGTTGCAACTTCCTCACTTGAAACTCGAATTGGTGACATTATTCGTGCGGACCGCTGTGTCACAGTAGAAATGACTACAGAAAAAGTTCAAGTTAGTGTTGGTACAGTTCATAACATTGGCAAGTTTAAGTACAAGCATTGTGGGAAATTGACTCCGACACCAAGACAAAGAGTTCTCTGCAGCCGGTATAAAGAAGCTAGTAACCCGTTGGGACAAGTGCATAAATGTTGATGGGGATTATGTTGAAAAGTAGGAAAAGTCTTGTTTTGTGAAAATAAACTGTTTTTTCTCCAGATCAGTTTGTCTCTTTAAAACGTATTAAATTTAATGTAGTGCAATTAAATTTAAGGAATAGGGAATTGTTATATATTCCTGTCATTAGGTCAAAAATATTAGAATGTTCATCTTTCATTCAAATGTGTAAACGATATAATTCTTTATCACTTCAAAATGCTCTTCTGGATTTTGACTTGTCATTGAATCAGTACATGGGACTTCTTCATAAACTGTTATATGTTCCATATGATTTGGCTTAATTTTTAGATTGTCTTGTTAAATTAATTGTAGTTATTGTAAATCATTTATGTATTTTTTTCTTTATCCTCACACATTCGTTAATTTATTGTATTGTATTTTTATACTGTACAACATGTATTGGCGAAACTACGCCAACTGTAATTGGGATTTATTCCTGTAGTTGGCAGAATAAAATAAATAAATAAATAAATAATTATTGAATGACCCTCGTATTATAGTTTAGTTAGGCTCTACGTTGATTCTCTGTGAATCATTAGGTAAGTCAGTCAGTCAGTCAGGACGAAGACATATATATATATTGAGGTAGAGATCTAATTGATCTTATAGTTTAAGAAGAAAATAATCATTAATCCTAAAATTGAGACGGAAGAAATTAAAATAAAACTTAGTTGCATGAAGACAGGAGTTGGGCAGATAAAGTAATGATTGACATTACATTCTGATGATTCTCCTTTGCCGTTTTCGACCCGAGATTTACATTAATTTATCACTACGTTTACGTCATATGCCACTCCCCCCAGCAGCGATTGTGTCTCATCACAAACTTTAATTTACTTGCATTTTACTCATTTCATGGCAAACAGATAATACATTTAAAAATGTGACGTGTAACACATAACTTCCTCTACCCTTCGAGAAAATCGGCAAAAATGAAATTCTCTTCGAGTAAAAATGAAGGGAATGTCATTACCACGTTTCGAATCGCATCTATCTATCTATATCTCAGTTTTACCTCTCCCTTTTAGGGACATTTAAGCGATCCACGCCGCCCGAGCCTTATAGGACCGCGATTTGTCAGGAGAGGGATTATCTATGGATCACATACATACTTTTTTTACCAGACACGGGCAAGGAGGGCCTACCCGGATGAGTGATCAGCCCAATGCAGGGGCCACCTCCGAGACAATACGAACACATAGGACGAGACACACCGTTCACGCACACACACTCACTCCTAACAAGGCGAGGATGGGGATGAAGATGATAATGACGGCCAGATGATATCTGGGGACCACAAGGGCCTAAAGTTACCCGACATTTCTCTCACAGGTGAGGAAAAAAACAAGGGTAGGCCTATATACAACCCACATATAATCCGAAGTAATGCATTCATATAACTTTCTTTACCCAAAGCATGAGCATGGGCATTTTTCACTTCACATTCTGATATAGAATAAGAGGCCATATTGCAAGGAGTTCTTATTCAACGGTTTCAAGTTGATGCAAAGCTTTATTGTCCACCAGGGCCCTATTTCATAAAACTCTACAGGTGTGACAAATACGACAATTATGTCAAGTCTGACAAATTTGTCAATATGTCACGACAATTGTATTTTTCATAAATATTACAACTTTTCCTTACATTACAGGCAAATTAATGTAAATTGTCAGACAAAAAGAACCCATTTCATAAACGCGACAATTTTATGTCAAACCTAAAGATTACTTTAGTACACTGTAGATGGCTCTCACATACGTGTCTCAACATCGAATATGATACCTAAGCAATCGATTATTACTATCGAAAATAATTGAATTATATTTCTCTTTTAATACAAAGTCACTGAAATTGAAAGTTAGGTTAATCCATTGCCTAAAAACACTGGATGGTTTCATGTCTATTTCTTCACCACTTTCACTACTGCCAATATCACTACTACTAGTGTTCATTATTAACAAGACAATTTAGCAAGTTTATTAACAAAGTTTAAATCACAAGAAAGTTTCACTACTACCAATATTATAAATACTACTACTAGTGTTCATTATTAACAAGAAAATTTAGCAAGTTTATTAACAAAGTTTAAATCACAAGAAAGTTTGCCAAGTTATACCACACATTTACATAACCTACTCTGTTGGCCTACATATGAAAGATTGCCTGTCACTTCTGTAATGACAATTCTACATTTTTTTGTAAATTTGTAAATATGTCAGCAAAAATTAATGTTTCATAAATGATAGGTATCCTAAGATTTGACATATTTGTCAGACTTACCTGTAAACTCAAAAGTTTTGAGAAACAACAATATGTAAAATTGTCATACAAATCTACAAAATTGTCATGACATTTATGTAAAGTTGTCAGCTTTTATGAAAAACACAATTGTCAAAATGTAAACCTGTAAGACAATTTTATGTCACCTGTCACCTGTAAAATTGTAACTTTTATGAAATAGGGCCCTGGCAAGACTGAGTTCCTAGAAACAGAAATATGTTTTAAATCTACTGTTATACAATTCAACGGCCCTAAATAGCGTGCTTGCTCGCCCGCTTCGTGAGACATCGGGTATACTCGGCGATGTTCGTCTCTCGCAGTATAAACTTTCATGACGACTACAAAATTAGGAAGGAAAACCTTTCTTTATTATATAAGGCCTAAGTGAATGAACACAATGAACAAATATTCTAATTTTATTTTTACTTACAATTTTCATAGCTCTGAACCACAAACATTTTTAATAATCTACCAGTGTAATTTTCTTAAAAATCCTGGAGTCAATGAATAATGGCGGGCGAAGCCGGGGGCAACAGCTGTAAAATATTGATGGTTTTATCTCTTGAAATATCGCTGATAATAATAATCCAAACAAACCATTCCTTCCCTTGAAACATTGTATAATTTCTGAAAATTACACTGAATTGATAAAATAAAATTCACATCATATTCATGTCAACAATACGTATTATGTGTCCACAGGTTCTTTGGAACTGCATAATCGATTCTGATATAGTTTTCACAGGGGGCGCTTTCATTTCGTGGAATGTACTCTAAAGCAGGAATTTTAGCTGTTTCATTAATTATTAATGGCTTAGTTTATGAATGATTCACGTGCAAGTGTTAATAAATATAATGCTTTAATAATTATTATACTCTTAATTTTTAATTTTTAAAGGAATTATCGTGGCGAAGCCACGGGCACCTCCTAGTAATGTACAACTCATGTACAAAATTTAAATATAATCGTTAAAGCCGTCTTTGATACAATAACGAAAAACTTAGGTGGAAAGGTAGAGTCAGACTAATAAATTCAATGCCAAGGGATCTTCGGCTCTCCGTGCCGTCGCTCTGTCATTGAGCTAACATGGCAAGTTCCCGATACAACATTCAATTCTCCAATTGACCCACATGTCCCTGTATGTTGCCATGGTAGCTCAGTTGGTTAGAGCAGTGACACGGACAGCCGAAGATGCTGGTTATAATCCCGGCTATGGCATTGCATTTTTCATGCCCGGTTTCTATAAACTCGCGAAATACCTATGGGTAAATTATCCAATGGACAACTTAGTTCCAGAATCACCCACCAGAACACTAATGGTATAATGAGGAAATAAAAAATAATATATACTACCATGCCGGGGATCGAACAGTGGACCTCTCGAACCGTAATCCAGCACGCTGACAATGAGCTACGGTGAACACTGAGAACACATCTTGAATAACGGAGATGTAATTGTTTCAGCCTAGATTCCACTACTGCAAGTCAAGACATGGTTTTGCAATATACCTAGGTATATCATACTAATTAGTTCGGAAGAACATTATCTTCATATAAATACTACTACTGTCGAGATCTAATGCAAGGAAGGAAAAATGAGAAGTACGACTCTAGTTTCCACACTCAGTGCTACCAAATACCGGCAAATACAGTCATTAGCGACAATGTACGGTACATGAAAATTTCAATAAGAAATATGTATAAAAATTCTGATAAGCCCATCCTATTACGGAGAAACAAAGTCTACATTACAGATCATCTCAGCACTTCTAAAACTGTATTTTACAGGTACTGCAATCCGTGCACGTCCGCCATATTTATCCTACGAGAGGTTAAATTTTATCCAGCCATCCATGAAAGGATAAATTAACCCAAAGATTTACCCTAGTTTATAGAAACATTTTTTCTCTCATTTTCATATTTACCCAGTGAACTTTTATCTAGAAACTCGCCAAAACTGTGTGTGATCGTTATCTTTAAATTATTTCTGTTCGTAAGAGTTTTCCTTGTGTAAATTCTGTTCATGGGATAATTTACCCATAGGTAATTCGCGAGTTTATAGAAACCGGCTATCAGTCTGACTACCTTCCTACTACCTAGCCTACACAGGGTTAGAGTCAAAGAACATCATTCCAGCGAAAAACTTAGTTTTTGGCATGCAAAGTGGCATTAAAAGTAAGAGCGTGTCGTCGTCAATCTTCTTGTCATATCCCCAGAAGAAACCTAACCCAAATATTTATAAAATTCTGTTTTTATTCGATTTCTCGTTCTCGATGTAGACACACACAACACTTGTTTCTGAAAATGGTATTTTAGGAAGATTTCGAAGAAAAATCTACCTACTGAAATGGATACCACGTCATGATTTTCGAAAAATTCTTTCATATATTTACGTTTCATGCCTCCCTAAGTACGAAACCACCGCCCGTTCCAAGTTTATATATACAGTACATCTTTACACGCTAGCGGCCGTCATTTTGAAGATATTTGAACCAAATTTTATTATGTTATTTCTAGGCCCAATAGCTCGGACAAGTTCGTTAATGATAAAAATTGGCCCAAGGGGAGGGTCGGAGGAGGGGGTTGAAATTTTGAATAATTTATATCTCTGCCCCTATGAAGTATAGAGGGAAACTTTGTTGGAATAAATTAGAATACTCGCTATGGAGTTTACAGTGACACCAACGATTCGGGGTACGAGTGGGTGTGGGGGTCGTGGGATGGAAATTCGAAATTTTTTAAACCACGTCTTGTGGGGTATCGTTGAAAAGCTCTTGATGAGTAAGTTTCTCTACAAATCAATAACTAGTTTCTTGGTAGTTCTCATATAAGGCGAGATTTGAATGTTTAAAAAAGTGCTCTTTCCACTCTTTTGCAGTTATTATTGCGGGTTTGTCATGCCAAGGCTAAAGAAGAAGAGTCCTACGCAGCGACAATAAATTAAACCAAAAGCACTTCGAAATCTACCTCAGCCTGTAGGCTTGCCTAAAGGGATTTTTTGGATTCAGCGTATTCGAATTTCGAGTTGAGCACAGTACTTCCTCTACCTAGGAGAGGACGTAAAAATGAAAAATATCATATATTTCTTGTGATTAAGACTAGGGTAATAAACGACACCTGCGTTATTGAAAACCTGTGCCATATATTTTTTATACGTTGCTATCATGACCGCTTACGGTTTGTTTTCATCGAAAAGGGGAAATATTAATTCGTATGTTTACATAGGCCTAAGGCTTAATAAGCAAAATTTACAGGAGGAAACCCCTGAAGAAAAAGGACCGGCTAAAGAAAAAACTTCCCATGACACCGACCTTCACAGCAATAGTTTCAGGACACGGAAAAACCAAAGCTTATTTACATAGGTTTCACCTCACAGATGAACCTCAATGCACATGTAATAACGGACAACAAACAGTGAATCATCTTATATATGAACGCAGAGACATACGGCAACAAAGGCGTACATTAATAGAAGAAATTCAGAAAAATGGTGGAAAGTGGGCAGTGACAAATCAGAATCTTGTACATAATCACTTGAAAGCATTTTGTAAATATATTCACTCAATTAATTTATAAACGACAATTAAGTTAAGTAGTCTTGCACAATGAGAACTTACATACGTAACTTACATAGTGTATTATACTGATATATTGTAAAAATGAGCTAGTTAATGTAAAATAGGATGTTTAAATATTTAAAGCCATCAGGAATGATTCGTATCTAACTCAAATGTAAATATGAATTCAAATGTAAGACTGTAAGTTAATGCATGTAATATTACATTGTAATGGGGCATGCAGTTAATAAATTTAAAAAAAAAAAAAAAAAACCTGAAGAATCTGATTCTACAACGTCTGAAGAAGACAAGAAATTGGTGTGTCAGTCCGATCTCATGGGAAAACTTAAAAGAAATTATGAACAGCAAATTGCTTTTATTTTGTTCCAATCTAAGCTTCTGTAGTTTTTGCAATACGTTATGAATTATTTAAAAACAACATTTCACATGAACTGCATACCGTGGTCCAGCTAGGTGGCTTTGTACATGCAATCTGATTGGTCGTTTGTTTTCATCCATTTGATCCTGCTATTCCCAAATGGGAATATAAATAAAATCAGGAAAACTGGTATAACAAAATGCCAGATGGAGGTGATATGCCATATTTCATATAGTTCTGATACACTTTGTACTATTAAAAACATAAAATTTTATTATTATTAGAGTACTCTATTTAAATTATATAATAATATGTTCAGTAAGCAAAACACAAGTAGTAATGTAAATAAATACCTTTCACAAACTATAATCACAATTACTTCCACCGTATGGGTTTAACAAAATACTGACAAATATTTATCATTAACGTGTGTTTACTTACCATCAGTTATCTGAAGGTATAAAATTTTCTCTGTGATTTGCAAATGTACATTTAAACCGTCTGGATTCATTTTTGGGAAATTAAAACACTTGGACAGACTCTCCGTTAGCATTATTAGGCCGATTACTATACAGTCAGGGACACAACACTTCCGTCCTGACCTGACTGATTGAATGAATGAATGACTGACTGACTGACTTAATGACAGAGAATCAACGCAGAGCCTAAACTATAATAGGTAGACACTTGGAATTTTGACAGTACCTTCGGTTCATAATGTAAGTGCTCACTAAGAAAGGATTTTGTAAAATTTTTATTTTAAATGCCAAAAATTAAATGTTTTTGAGAATACTTAGGCCTAATCCCTTTTACACAGAAATATCAAATCCAACTCACAGTTCACATGACAAAATATTGTTTGCCAGTGGTCTCAGATGAGTTTGGAAATAAATGAAATGAGAGTTTGACAAATTAGAGGAACTATCAATATAATTCATGTTATAAATAAATATTAAAGAATGAAATCCACGAAAATAATGCAATCACATAACTTTCTCTACCCTGGACATAGAGAGAACAATACAAGGTATGGTATTGTGTATATTATTATATTGCAGGTTTTTGGAGAGAGAAGTATGAAAGTGATATTGCATTTCTGTTTAATTCCATCCCCAAAACGGTTTTATGGTAACATGAGAGTGAGAAATAAAATATTCCGCAAAGACAATACAATTTTATGTTACCGGAATTTCTGTTTCATCTTATTTGAACCCCTAGCAGGCTTGCTGTGCACTGTACAAGCGATGGGATGCAAAATTCTACATCCTCTATGAGCCATAAAAAGCTAACCAAGCGTTTTCTGAGGAAATAGTTTGAGTGTGACAAGTCGTTCTTCTTATTTCAAATTCTAAATACCTATATAATGATCTATAATAAAATTAAAAACCCGGGCGGCGCCGGACGTTTTAAGCTAGTTTCTGTATAAAAATACAATTTTCATCTAGCATTCATCTTGCTATGAATTATGTGTAGCCTACATGACAGCTTAACTGACTTTGGAGGCCATGGTTGGATACCAACGCGGCTTTCTTGTAGTAGTGATGATTTGCCATTTAAAAAGCATGTGACCGTTTATTAGTCGTTACTCCGGTCAACCGATTTGGTCCACAATCAATAGGCCTCTAATCATGGACGTAATAATTGAATACACAAAGTTTCATGGAAATTCGAAAAAGCGCGTACAGACACACGGACGGACGGACGGACAGACATTTTCCGTCGACCATGCAATCTTATAAAGTACAATACTGGCACTTAATAAATATATTTTCATTTATATTTGTCATACATATAAAATGTATTTGGTTCTGTGGTATCTTCCTGGAAGCAACAATGTTTAAGTTATATATTTTATTCAGCAACTGACTGACTGATTGACAGACTGACTGATTGACTGATTGACTGATTGACTGATTGACTGACTGACTGACTGACAGAGAATCAATGAAAGAACCTAAACTATAATAGGTAGAGTCTTGGAATTCTGAAAGCACCTTCGTTTCATAATGTAAGTGCTCACCAATCAGATTGCATGTACAGGCAGAAGAAAAAAAGCGGACCTACTCTTGTAGGTGAATATAATAAAATTTGTGTTAGTATTTTATAATAATATTTATAATTAATATATTCAGTTATAAAACAATACGATTAGAAACCATATTCTGGGTTTCGAAATGGGTTAAGTAAACAGTCGACACTAGAACAAATTTCAATACATTCCTTGTTGTCCTGTAAATGCCTGTAGGCATGCGCAGTGACTCATATCGGCAATTTAGCTATTTTAGTAGGTCCGTTCTTTTTCCCTATCTGTAAAAAGTCAAGGTATCCAGTTCATGTGAAATGATTATGTTTTTAAACAATTCCTAACGTATTGCAAATTTTACGGGATTTCTGTAAAACTACAGAAGCTTAGATTGGAACAAAATAAAAGCAAGTTACTGTTCATTGTTTGTAGAAATCTAAGTCATGAAGAAAAAACAGGATGCTATGCTTAGGTACACATAAAAGATATGCGGAACGTCGGTACAGATATCATCTCAAAGATCATATTTGTTTCATGATAGCAGTGGCTATGAGTGTCATGGAGTTTGATGACCTTGTACAATGATATGAAGTACATTTCAAACCGTATTAAGTCCACCCTCGGACGAAAATTAGTTTTAACTTCGTACAGTTGCGACTTCCGAGTATGCTTTATCATCCTGTGAAGTCTGTTTTCGTCTAAATTAAATCCCCTTCAAAATAATGCATGAAACTAAGTGATCAAGACAAACCGTATTATGTCCAAATCTTTGTGTGTGTCAAATCGTATTATGTCCAAAACCAATTAATATTAGTTAATTCTAAGGTTGTGTGTGAGCCGTCAAGTTTCTTACACTGAGAACAATTGGCGCCAATTTATAGCATTGACCATTGTCGACATTAGTGCAGTCCATTTGTGCGTGCGATATTTATGAAAATGGAGGGAGAAGTGTCTGTAGGTGAGAACAGCAGAGGAAGCAGGAAAAGTACGAAGAAGAAAACAGAAGAACAGCAACAAAGTGAAGTTTGGCATGTAAATAACTAGCAGGGGCCCGCGGCTTCGCCCACGATAATTAATTGAAAAATTAAAAATTAAGAGTATAATAATTATTAAAGCATTATATTTATTAACACTTGCACGCGAATCATTCATAAACTAAGCCATTAATAATTAATGAAACAGCTAAAATTCCGGCTTTAGAGTACATTCCAAAGGGCCGCCTGGGAAAACGATCTCAGATTCTATTATGCAGTTCCAAAGCTACCTGTGAACACTGATAATGTGTATCGTTTCCCAACTGTTTGTTGACAGATGAATATGATGTGAATTTTATTTGATAAGTTCATTGTAATTTTCAGAAATTATATAATCTATCAAGGGAAGGAGTGGTTTGTTTGGTTTTTATTGTCCGCGATACTTCCAAGGTTAAACTATCAATACATTATAGCTGGTAACCGCGGCTTCACCCGCCATTATTAATTGTCTCCAGGATTTTTAAGAAATTTACACTGGCAGTTTATTAAAAATGTTTGTGGTTCAGAACTATGAAAATTGTAAGTGAAAATAAAATTAGAATATTTGTTCATTGAGTTCATTTCACTTAGGCCTTATATAATAAAGAAACGGTTTTCCTAATTTTGTACTCGACGTGAAACTTTACACTGCGAGAGACGAACATCGCCGAGTATACCCGATGTCTCACGAAGTGAGGGAGCGAGTGAGCACGCTATTGAGGGCCGTTGAATTGCATAAGAGTTGATAAAGCGACAAGTAGTATTAGCTTTGTACTGCATTGTTAGGGTACCCTGTAGCACAGTAGGTTAATGAGTTGTGCGTCATGTGTCGGTCTTTCCAGAAGATAAATAGAAACATGTAAGTGAACACTATAGGCTATTCAGATAACATTGGTAATAGTTATATACAAATTTTTATTAAGTGCCAGTATGGTACTTTATGAGATTGTGTGGGGGACGAAAAATGTCTGTCCGTCTGTCCGTCCGTCCGTCCGTGTGTCTGTACGCGCTCTAACTCAAATACGCTTTATCGAATTTTAATGAAACTTGGTATACGCGTTTATAATATCCATGGGAAGAACCCTATTGAAATTGGACCAAATCGGTTCACCGGTACCGGAGTAAAACCCAATTTAGTGTATATTTTAAAGGCGCCATAACTCACATACGCTTTATCGGATTTTCATGAAACTTGGAATACCTATTTATAATGTCCATGGGAAGATGTCTATTGATATTGGACCAGATCGGTTGGGCGGTACCGGAATAATGCCCAATTTAGTGCCTTTTTATGGTAATATATCACAAAGGCGTGGATAACTCAAATACGCTTTATCGGATTTTCTTGAAACTTCGTATACGAATTTATGACGTTTTTGGGTACAAGCCTATTGAATTAGGGCCAAATCGGTTGATCGGTACCGAAGTAACGCGTATATCAATATTAATTTTGTAATCAATATTCTTTCAAGGCCCACAATGTAAGCTTATTCAAAAAACTTAACAAATTGCCAACCGTTTATTCATATTGTTAGCAGCCTTCATTGATTTGTTTCTTCATAACGATGTCAGTGTGGCTAAATAATAACTTAAATAAACGATTTATAACAACTAGCCGTTGAATATTGATATTATAATGTGTATTCTATGGTTATGTAGACTGCCGATATTTACATTAGGCTATATTTTACTGTGAGTATTTTTCTTATCGTTCCTGTGCAGCAATATACCTAATGTAATTCCTGACAGATAGATTTCATATGCTTATTATTCATTCATAACCTTTAAGGCTGCTTTAAATTGAAACAGAGATATCAGCGAATCGTAGGTCTATTGCATCATTATTATTATTGCCGGCACATTTTGTTTTTGGAATTAACTCGGACATCAATTACAAAAATAACTTTTATGCATGGGCCTATCATAATTGCGTGTATCACTGATTAAAAAAAAACATACTGGCGCTTGGTTATATCAGTTTACCTGATTTTATTTATGAACAAAATATTAGCATTGTCATTATTTGCTAGGAGTGATTCAAGTAGTGATATCTATTACTTGCAAAATATCCTAATTTCGTAGAATTATCACAATTATTTAGGCAAAATATTATATTGCGATACAAGTGCCGTAAGGCATGATACGGATCGAGGAAATAGTTTGAAAACACGAGGCGCTTGCGACGAGTGTATTCAATTTTCCGAGATCCGTAATGCGCTTACGGCACGTGTATTGCATGCTATTTTTTGCACGATGATTATTTATATCAATTTAATTATATTAATTGTGATATTACCTGAAAATATTATGTGTATACATTCTTGAAGATAGATGTTTATTTCATAAAGTGATTCGCATGTGTTTGTTATGGGAACCGAATATTTGTTCTGGGGGCCTTGTTCATAAAGGCTTGTATTATGAAGTGTATCGTAATGAATTATGACGTGGCGCAAGCACCGTAAGTAATTTAACCGCAACGCCCTTAGCAACAAGATTGTGTGGGAATGTCAACTTACGATCCACGGCAACAACACTCGTAAGTACCACTAATTAGTTAAGGAGTGCAAAAATGCCTTTTTATTTCCTATGTTCACGTCAAACCATATTATGTTCAAGAAATTTTCTGAATTTCAGAGCAATCTGATGTGAAAGTGACTTCATATAGAATGGATTCTGGTAAATGAAGTCCTTCCAGTAATTAAGAATTTTTGTAATTTACCTCCCTTAGTTTATATTTAAACAGTTTTTCCTCTCTCCTGAAAAATTTACATAAGTAGACTTAATACGGTATGAAACATACCTCCTCGCAGTGCTTTTTTTGTGACGGTACGCAAAAGTACTCAGTACCGGCACCTTTTTGTCGTAAAAAAAATAAAATTCATATATTACTCGCAATATTCCTATCACAATTAATATGGACTATTACTTAAAATCAAGCTTGCTTCTTGGTTTCGCTAGATTTCTACATACATAATTGCTTAGATATGAACACATGATAGTTTCAGTAAATTGACGTGGCTACTGGACTGCAAGATGGTTTGGGGGTTGATTTTTCCAGCCCCCAGCAAACAGCTCCCATGGTCAAAGTCATTCCAACGGTATAAGTATTGCACCAGGTGCAGTTAATGCTAACGTAGTAAGAAACAAGTAATAAGTAGCTAACCACCAAAGTTAATCAGGAGGTTAGTGCGTGTTTAAATTGAACTGCATTCGTTGCTTACATGTAATTTGGAAAGCATTCACCCTTAGTTCGTGCTGCAGAGTTAAGGGAGTTCTTAGTTGCTTAGGACGATTGTAGGATCAAAATGGGCACGTGGTTCAGTGAAATGAGTAAAATAATTAATTATTTTGTATTGGTACCCAGTAAAAGAAAGCATGAGGATGTTTTTGAAATATCTCATAAACCTGCAAACATTGAATAAAATTAATCTGAAGAGAATGTCGCAAGTACCGGCAATTTTACTGCAATTCAGAGGGAAAACAAGTCTGTCTACGATAGGCCCGTTTGTTATACATTAACTCAGAAAAATGACCTCTGGGAGAAATATGGGTGCTCCCATGAGCTTCAGTTTAAAAGTTTCGGTGAGTACCGCCACCTTTTTTGTTAGAAAAAAAGCACTGCCTCCTCGTATCCTTTATTTACAGAATTATTACTAAATCAAAAATGATTAAAAATTCAATTTTCAATAATACCCTCAGGGGAAAATTTAACTTCTTTCTCAATCATTTGACTATAAGTAATTCAAAACAGTCCCAGTGTAGGCAATGTAAGAAAATTCGAGGTTGAAATGCAGCAAATGTCAACCAAGAGCTTTGCTATTGTTCATAAAAATAGTTAATGACGTTTATGCAGGGCCGTGGAAAGAAAGCAAGGGCCCCAGGAACAAATTTTCCCGGGCCCCCGTCAAATATTAAATTCACTACCCAACTCGCCCTTTATAATGTATGCAACAAAAAGATTATGTAATGATATTACATAATTATTAAGTGCCAGAATGGTACCGGTACTTTATAAGATTGTCTGGTAGACAGTACTGTCTGTCTGTCCGTGTGTCTGTAAGCGCGATAACTCAAATACGCTTTATCGGATTTTCATAAAACTTGGTATACCGTTTATAACGCCCTTGGGACGAAGTCTATTGATTTTGGACCAAATCGGTTAACCGATGCCGGGCAGGAAACGGACAAATACATGAAAATGTTCTAATTAGGAACAATTCTATCTGTATGTACCAGTTTAATCTTTTGAAAATTACGATTTAAAATCAGAACGTTAGTGAGGCCTACTGCTGAGTCCAAAATGATTTCTGCTTCTACTTTGAAAAAATAGCAATTTTTCTTCAAGAATAATCCGCTTCAGATTAACTGATTAATTCCGTGTTACCGTTATATGACAGAACAATGCAGATAAAATAATCACATAAAACATAACTTAAGCTGTTTATTGACTTATAAAAATTTTTATTTTAGAGTAAATTTAGAAAGTAAAAAATAAAACCTGGTCGGCCGGGCCCCACAATGGGCCCGGGCCCCGGGGCTACAGCCCCGGCTGCCCCTCCCTCTCGTCGGGCCTGCGTTTATGAAAGCAAATACTTCAATTCACTATTTCCACTGTTGTAGAGTAATAGTGTTACACTATGGAATGTTTAGTTAATAAAATATTTAATAACTTTCACTTTGAAATTTGTACCTAGAAAATGCACCTAGCCATTCGATACACTGTTCCCGATTGGGAGTGTCCAATAATAGCTATTTATGTATCAAGTATGCAAAATAACGCTTTAGCGGATGAATCTAGCATAGCGGCCGAGGCGAAAGCTGAGGCTGAAATACTGGATGAATCCGATAAAATTTTTGCGTATGTTGTGCATACAATATTTTTTAGTAAAAGCCGTCTAAATTACATGAAATGAAACAAAAATACCGTACAATTGATTATAATGGAAGATAGTCAGTCATTTGTTAACGTCCCATTCCCACAGCCATCTCAATCGCAGAACAACAATGAACCGTACGTACCAATACGTTATAGATATATGCGTTATAGATGCATTATATATGAGTCGCTTTTTGTAAAAAATAATAATGCATAGGAACTAGTATTTATGAAAAGCTTGTTGAAAATATGAATGATAATCCCGAGGAAATTTCAATTCAAGCCAGAAATATTGAATTGGAGCTAGTGCCAGCAACATCACGGCAGCGGTAGACTATGAGAAGGAATATATTGCAATTAAATGCTGGTGCATCCATGATAAGCTATGTTTCTCATGTGAACCAAGATGTGACAAGTTGTTGGCTTATATTTGTTGTTATATGATGAAGTAGGCTACCGTGTATTGCGAAAAAAAAAATCCCTTTAGGCAGGCCTACAGGCGGAGGTAGATTTCGAAGTGCTTTTGGTTTAATTTATTGTCGCTGCATAGCACTCTTCTTCTTTAGCCTTGGCATGGCAAACCTGCAGTAATAAGGACTGAATTCGGTAAAGAGGAAGAGCCTACGATCATTTGTTTTGACAACAAGAATAGGATATAATATTCTGGGAGGCCGTGCGTAAGATTAGCAATGAATAAAATGAGCAAAGCCGCTAAACAAACAAAATTATGATATTATAATAATTCTTTTAAGTGTTATTATTTTCAAACATTAAAATCTCGCGTCATATGAGAGCTATCAAGAAACTAGTTATTGATTTGTAGAGTACTCATCAAGAGCTTTTCAACGATACCCCACAAGACGTGGTTTCAAAAATTTCGAATTTTCATCCCCCACCCCCACCCTCACTCGAACCCCCGAATCGTTGGTGTCACTGTGAACTCCATATGGAGTACTCTAATTTATTCAAACAAAGTTTCCCTCTATACTTCATAGGGGCTGAGATATACATTTTTAAAAATTTCAACCCCCTCCCCCGACCACCCCCTTGGGCCAATTTTGCTCATTAACGAACTCATCCGAACTATTGGGCCTAGAAATAACATATTAAAATTTGGTTCAAATATCTTCAAAATTACGGCCGCTAGCGTGTAAAGATATATATATATATATATATATATATATATATATATATATATTTATATAATATATAAATTTTATATGTGTATAAATATCACAATTTTTTTTTTGAACAGGCGGTGGTTTTGTACTTAGGGGAGCATGAAACGTAAAGATATGAAAGAATTTTTCGAAAATCATTACATGGTATCCATTGCAATAAGTAGATTTTTCTTCGAAATCTACCTAAAAAACCTGGTAAAGTTTCTGATTATCATAAATAAACATGTTGGCTTAAATTTGTTGTTTTATGACCAAATATATAGGCTACTTAAATCCATGTTAAAGTTGGCATGACTGGTCAATGCCATCAGGATTTTGTTTATAGATTGTCATGATGACTTTAGCGTAGGCCTACTACACCGATCCATGCCTCTTTACAGAACTACACATTATTCGAATTCGTTTACAACAACAGCTATTCGTCACTGGAATTCACTGCCTAGCCATCTCAGGAGCTGCCAAACGACTTCACAGTTCAAGCGCCATTTAATAAATTTAGTATACAATAACATTTAGGAATTGATGCTAATTAGTAATATATTTTAATTTTCATTATATTTTGTAATAACTAAGAATGTATTTGTTTAGACTTTCATCATTTTTTTTTTCTTTATTTTTAGTCATTTGTATTACTTATGTTCTATTTTTTTTTCTTTGTATTTAATGTTCATTTCTTGTATTCATGTATATCAGTTCTATGTTTTATTATTAATCATTATTATTATTATTATCATTATGTATTTCATGTTTTTGCCCTGGCTGAGTGGTAGAGAAGGCCTTATGGCCTTAACTCCGCCAGGTTAAATAAATAAATAAATAAATAAATATATAAATAAAATCAGGTAAACTGATATAACAAAGTGCCAGTATGCTTTTTTAATCAGTAATAATTGCAGTTATGATATACAGAAAATAAGGTTTTTTTTTTTTTTTTTTTTTTTTTAAATAGATCTCCGAGTTAAACTCCAGAAGATCGATTCATTAAGCAGGGCTTACGGAAGAACAAAGGTCTAAAGTTTGATTCTTACCCTTAATTCATATTGGTATACACTGATATACTAATTCTTAAAATATGTAAACATTTTACAAAATGCATTGACAATGAAGTAGTACAGTAAGCCAATAAGAAGAGGATAGTTTCACCTAGCGGTATGCAGTTTTGTTCTGAGTATAGGCTTATGCAATTTTAACGCAACGCAATAACTTTAAAGCTAGTTTCTGTTCGTGAAATAACATTTATAGGCTTATGTTATTCTTTAGGAATGATGTAGGTCAATGAAAGACAATGAATTAGCAGTTTTTTTTAAAGAAAAATGCAATACTTATTTAAGCACATTGACAAAATAGGACACAAGAATGGAATAGGCTCAATTTAACACAATTGATTATAATAAAAAAAAATCTTGCTTCAGGGTGGACTCGAACGTGATATCTCTTGATTACTAGACAAGCATCTTACCCCAAGACCAAACTACACTGCGACTTTTCAGTGTCCAATACCATAGAATACTATCTCGGTGTAGCTCACAGAAAAGAAAATTCATCGTATTTCGAAATTAGGCTATATTTCGAGCCTTCTAGTTATCTTATGTTACAATATAGAATAATTTCATTCATTGGTAACATAATATTCGCGATATTCGATGCGATGCGAATTTGGCCCTCACTAAAGCAGAGTAGGCCTACCAACTTAAGCAAATTCTCAGAAGTTAATGTTTTTATTTATTAAGAGGTCAGGGATTATAAATCTGACATAGGCTGAAGTAAAATCCAATGCTTTAATCTAATTGTAATCAATTTTAGCAAAATAATTAGTCATTATACAACAGCATTTCGTCTATAATCGTACATATGGGAACATTTGTTTTTCATGTAGGTGTCAACTGTCCATGGCAACTGAAGGAAGCTTTATAAGCTGTCATTAATTGATGACGCTATAAGAAAGAACCGAGAATTTGATTTTGCATTTGAAGAAGGTGCCTTCTTTTTACCCTCCTTTACTAACGAAGGTTTCGACAGGAATTGAAGGGTTGTACCAGAATTACCCTTTATTTACCTTAGCTACGGGACTCGCCCGCTGATTGGTTGGCCGCGAGCCAATCAAAATGCTTCGAAATGAACCAAAATATTATAATTAATTTGACTGATAATTACTCTTTATTTCGGTACTGGACAACCGATTAGGTCCAAATTCAATAGGCTTATTGCCATGATTGTTATAAATAAGTATACGAAGTTTCATGAAAATCCGATAAAGCGTATTTGAGTTACCGCGCCTTTTCTTATATGATACCATAAAAGGGCACTAAATTGGGTATTATTCCGGTACCGGCCAACCGATTTGGTCCAATATCAACAGACATCTTCCCATAGACATTATAAATAGGTATTCCAATTTTCATGAAAATCCGATAAAGCGTATGTGAGTTATGGCGCCTTTAAAATATACACAAAATTGGGTTTTACTCCGGTACCGGTGAACCGATTTGGTCCAATTTCAATAGGGTTCTTCCCATGGACATTATAAACGCGTATACCAAGTTTCATTAAAATTCGATAAAGCGTATTTGAGTTAGAGCGCGTACAGACACACGGACGGACGGACGGACGGACGGACGGACAGACGGACAGACATTTTTCGTCCCCCACACAATCTCATAAAGTACCATACTGGCACTTAATAAAACTGCAATTTGAATGCAGTTTTATGCAATTTTAGCGGCCTTGGTTGCTAAAATGCAATTTTTCGGCGTATTACCAGTCCGATAAGCAGCTGTTTTAGAGAGCGGGTACTAAAAAGTTTTTTTACTTCCTCTGCCCGTACCATAGGTACTATAGGTAGAGGAAGTATTGTTTTCGACCCTAAAATTCGAAGTTGAGTTTTTAGCATATACACACGTTTCAAGGCCCCCTGAATCCAAAAATACTATTTTTGGAAACATGTATGTGTGTCTGTGTGTCTGTGTGTGTGTCTGTGTGGAAAATATCTGTGAACAAGCTAGCTCCAAAACGGAAAATCGTATGAAAACAAAATTTCGTTTTTGGGTCAGGTACCTTCTGAAGATGTGAGGATAAGATTGGCGACTATTTTCTCTTATTTTTAAGGGGACTTTACATGAAGAAATTTTTGTTTTTCGCGATTTTCTCGAAAACGGCTCTAACGATTTTCTTTAAATTTTGCACATGGGTTGCTTATACTAAGAGCTAAAACTTTTATTTGAAACATTTTTTCGAGAAAATTCTCTGAGGGTAGTTACAAGCCACCCACTGTTCACCCACTGTTTGTAGAAAGTTTGTCTTACGTGATGAACAACTGAATTCGCGCTCTTTCACGGCCTCTTATTTTATATAAGAATGTGAAGTGAGAAAGATGTATTGTTGGCCATGCATAGAGTAAAGATGTATCTGAGGGAAATATTCGATAAATTTCGGAAATTATATTTTACGGCAGAAAGTTCAATAAACGTCTGCAGTCATTTGTTTTTTTTTTTTAAGTTTGTTATATAGACTGCGCTTTTAGTCGCATCATTGAAAGAAGAGGTATTTATAGGATAATTAGCGTAAAATTGTGTCTTGCGATTCTGTACAAGGATATGTGAATACTGCTAACTTTTATTTGGGCAGAGGAAGTTGTGTGACTTTCACATCAGATTTTTATTTTAGTGTTAAAACACATATGCACACGCTGTAGAGTGATCATATGACTCTAATAAATGAGAAATGTGATTATCCTTAACAAAAACATGAACTGGGATTAGGCTTAAATGAGTTGAGAATTAACAAACTGCAAACTGTCATACGACTTACTCCACCCAATGCATTAAAAATACAATTCTCTCTCTTGTCCTCCCTACATGAGTAAGTGAGAGTGCGCATTCCATTGTCTCAGCTTGAAGCAAAGGAAAATGTTAGTGAGACAATGATTTACGATGTAAAAGAGAAGGCTACTTATAATTACCGTTTAGAATTTCTTTTAAATCTAAAGTACGAGGCGCGTCCATAAAGTAGTTTCCTGGGAATGTTTACAGAAACTAAACACATTTCTTGGGCATATATATTCCAACAGATACAGCAAGTATTCAGCTATTATGCAACATATTCGCCACCGGAATTACAACACTTGTCATACCGTGGAGCCAACTTTTGAACACCTGTGTCGTAGAAGTCTGCCGCCAGGGAATTCAACCACTGTGTGACAAACATCTCCAGCTCTCTGTCATTCTCTGTCATTCCCTGTCATTTCTTGAGGTGTATAAAATATGGAAAACACTGCGAGCGAGGTCCGGGCTGTAGGGTGGACTTTTAAACATCTCCTAGCAAGTCTCCTGCAGAAATTCAGCTGGAAAGAATTAAAACACCCTACAGCCCGGACCTCGGTCCCAGTGATTTCCATCTTTTCCTATACCTCAAGAAATTACAGGGAATAACAGAGAATGAGAGAGACGAGGAGATATTTGTCACACATTGGTTCAAATACCTGGCGGCAGACTTCTAGACACAGGTATTCAAAAGTTTGTTCCACGGTACGACAAATCTTTCAATCCCGGTGGCAAATATGTTGATCAATAGCTGAATACTTGCTGTATCTGTTGGAATATATATGTCCAAGAAATTGTGTTTTGTTTCTGTAAACAGCCCTAGGGAAACTTACTTTATGTACGCGCCTCGTAGCTTCAATAAAGTTTTACAATTTAACAGAAGCAGCTGTTGTACACTAGAAAACAAAATTGCCATCATTATAGCCAGTTAGTTATATGGGTATTTAACGACGGAGTGTACTGCAACTTAAGCCGTGGGTGCGCTGGAATTTTGTCCCACAGGAGTTCTTTGCATCCTGTAAACCTACAGATGTGGGTGGGCATGTCACATTTATGTACACACAAATGCCATCGACCTGGGTAGGGATCGAATCCGCTACCTTGAGCAATCCAGGCCGACCATCTTTATAGCCATTATACAGTATATATATGTCGGCTGCGGTGGTCTAGAGGTAGCGTGCCCGCCTCTAAAGTCTGGCCGTTGTAAGAAGGAAACCTGAAGTAAACAAAAACCAGTACATCTATCTCACTCTAGCACATTACTCCTATGACCTAAGAGTGAGACAGACATACTGGCTTTTGTTTACTTCAGGTTTCCTTCTTACAACGGCCAGACTTATAGATCCGCAGGGCGCTGGATCAAACCCGGCCGCGGTCGATGGATTTTTCAGGACGTAAAGATCCTGGGCACGGAGTCCTCCGGGAGGGACTTTAAGCTGGGGGGGGGGCCGTGTCGTAGATTTGTGGCACGTAAAAGAACTCCAAGCCTAAATTAGAGCCTCTGAACAAAATTTCTCTGCCCTTTCACGTCCAAGTAATACCTTACTTTCCGGAGGGGGGTTGCGAGGCGATGGGCTTACCACCTGTCCCTCTGCCCTCTCTAGGAAAATAAGCGTAACAAAATTCACATAGGTAAACAGAAACCTCCACTTTGAGGCCCTTCGCCCCAAGATGGGGGCATAGGATTCGATATATATATAGGCTGTCCATGAAATAAGTGCAGATTTTTCGTGTGGTGGTAGGGAAAAGCCATACGATTATACGATTATTTTAATGTGCCATGTCCCATTGTACGAAAATACTCGTATGGATATCCCCTACCACCACACGAAAAATATGCATTCATTTTATGGACACTCTGTATATCCTCCGTTCATCTCCGTGAGAAATACGACTCTGTCTTCTAATTTGATCACAGCTTTTTGACGTGTCTCTTGATGTAACAACTTATGCAAGATCCTGATCGTATTGCATAGGGACAGACAGAAATCGGCCTTTGTAACTTGAGGGAACTAGAGCCCGCACTAGTGCAGAGGTTACGCGAGCCCAGCTTTGCATGAAACAGGTTGTCTATGAATCCCTTTGATGGTTACCAAGTAGCTGATGGGTAGCCTACATTACAAGTACAATGACTTCCTGTTGCGTGGGCATCAGCACTAAACAGAAAAATACTTAAGAAATACGAACAAATTTAAACAGTGTATTAGGATTCACATAACTGATGAATAGACCTTGGATTTTAGGCTCTAAAAAAAATTAGTTTTTGGCACCTAAAATAGGCTTTTAAAACAAGTAAATGGGCTTTTAAAACAAGTAAATAGGCTTTTAAAACAAGTAAATAGGCTTTTAAAACATAAAATAGGTACTTAAAAATATGCTTTAAAAATGTGTAAATAGATAGAAAATACACTTTAAAATATTACAATAGCCTATACACTTAAATTGTAACGTGGTCTCTTTTTTTACTGCAAGAAACGTGCTATACCTAATCTTAACAGAATTAACTGAAAAATTAGGCTTCACGAACTGTATTCACTTAAACAGATGTTCTTTCACTGGCGACTTGACACAGTAGTCCTTCCCTTTTAATCCTCCCCCTACCCCGTCAGTCAGCGTTGCTTTAGCGACAATTGTTTTGAATAATCAAGTTTCTGTGAAAACCCCACCTCTGCTGTTCTGCTTTTCATTGAGGGATGTCCACTGTAAGATTTTAAAAGTTACAGAAGTTGAATTTTATTTTAAATGTGCAAAATTGGCATTTTAAGCACTAAAACAGTAAAATAGGCTCTAAATGTTCAAATAGGCATTTTAGGGCACTATAAAACTCTATAAATGTAAGTGATTTATCATGAAACGTCCACATATTTAAAAATTTGCATGCTATTTCATAAGGAACAAAATAGCCATTCGCCTTAAAATCCGAGGTCTACTGATGAAGAACAATGCCTTGGAAGAACTGACTTAAGATGTGGAGTGTACATCCGAAGAGTATTAAAGAATAAAAAAAGGTGTATTTTATTGTTAAGACTAAGAAAAAAATCTTACGTAAAATTCACATAACTTCCTCTGCCCAAATGGCAGTTAGCCTCTTAGTACGGAGCCATTTTCGAGAAAATCGCGACAAACGAAATTTTCTTCCTGTAAAGTCCCCTTAAAAATAAGATAAAGTTGTCGCCAATCTTCGTGTCATTTCCCTTAAAGGTACCTTACCCAAATACAAAATTTTGTTTTCGTACGATTTTCCGTTACAAGAGGCCGGAATGCAAAGAGCGCGTATTTAGAATGGGTGGCTTATAACTACTCTTCAGAGAATTTTTCGAATAAAAGTTTTAGCTCTTAGTATAAGCAAACCATGTGCAAAATTTAAAGAAAATCGTTAGAGCAGTTTTCGAGAAAATCACGAAAAATGAAAATAAGAGAAACACACACACTGACAGACATGTTTCTGAAAATAGTATTTTTGGATACGTGTATTTATGTTAAAAACTCAACTTCGAATTTTAGGGTCGAAAACAATACTTCCTCTACCTATAGTAGGCCTACCTATGGTACAGGAAGAGGAAGTAACAAGTACACAATATAATGTCTAGATATTCTTAAGGGGTTCTGCAAGCTTGTAGAGAAACTAGCCCAAGCGAGGTAGATCATTTCTTGAAACATCAAAGTGGCCCATTTCTCTACATGATAATAGTACGAATTCATTGTATAGTTTTGGAAAAAATACATTTGTAGCATCATGGTGAAAAAAATGCAAAAAGGTGTGAAAACGCTTTTTCGATTGATGAGGCATCAAAAAGAAAAATTTGGGAAAAATTAAAAACAGCACGAGATAGAGCTTAAAAATACGTAAAAAATGCGTCCCAAACGATAAAAATCAGTTCATAACTTTTTGCAATAAAATCGAAAACTGCCTTAAAAAATTGTGATTTTTCAACATTTTATTAATCGGCTTGTATGCATCGAAAGATGGCCTATTTGAACTAAAATTGTAGCTATTTATAACACCTACCTATGATAAAAATTGTATCCAAAAATATACTTAACTTTTTTGAGAAAATCACTGAAATGTGAAAAGAGGTGTTTTGCTAAATCGGCTGGCAATCGGCTAAAAATGACCCCTCAGTAAACGTTCAAGTCGCTTTTTGTTCGTGAGTTGTAGCTCTACAAGCCCATTATAAACAAAAGTATGTGATAACCGAATATAGTATATTGCGATACAAGTGCCGTAAGGCACGTTTACGGGTCGAGGAAACAGATTGAAAACCCGAGGCGCAGCCGAGGGTTTTTAAGTTTTCGAGACCCGTAAATGCCTTTACGGCCCGTGTGTTGCATGCTATTTATTGCACGATGATTATTTATATCAATTTAATTATATTAATTGTGATATTACCTGAAAATATTATGTAAATACATTCTTGAAAATAGATGTTTATTTCAGAAAGTGATTCGCATGTGTTTGTTGTTATGGGAACCGAATATTTGTCCTGGGGGCCTTGTTCATAAAGGCTTGTATTATGAAGTGTATCGTAATGAATTATGACGTAGCGCTTGGACCGTAAGTGTTTTAACCTCATCGCAACCGGCCTTAGCAACAAGACTGTGTGGGAATGTCAACTTACGATCCATGTAAACAAAGTTCGTAAGTACCACTTACTAGCTAGGAGTGCAAAAAAATATTTAAAAACCATTACGAAGACCGGGCTATTCTGCGTTTCGGACTGCCGAGGAGCCAGCGAAGGGGAAAGGCCGGCAACATAGGGGAACGCTATGAGGGCAAATACGAAGGTGCCGCAGCTGCCATCGTTCCCCCATCACGGCCCGAGACGCAGAATAGCCCGATTTTCGGTGTGGTTTTTAAGGGATTAGTTGATTTTACATACTTTTGCTTATAATGGCGTTGTACATCTACACCTCACGAACAAAAACTTACGTTAACTTTTAATGTGGGGTCACTGTTAGCAGATTTCAGCCGTTTAGAAAAAAACCTATTTTCACATTTCAGTAATTTTATCAAAAAGTTAAAAGAATTTTTGGATACAATTTTTGCCACAGTAAGATGTCTCAGATAGCTACAATATCAGCGCAATAGACCTCTTCTCTATACATACAAGCCGAGCAATAAAATGTTGAGAAGTCGCGATTTTTTGCAGTTTTGATTTTTTTTACCGATAATATTTTTACTTCCTCTGCCCGTACCATAGGTACTATAGGTAGAGGAAGTATTGTTTTCGACCCCAAAATTCGAAGTTGAGTTATAGGAGAGAGGTTCCATCCGGCGCTGTGAATTGAGCTCCGGCTTAGCTCAGTTGGTAGAGCATTGGCGCGAATAGCCAAAGGTCCTGGGTTCAAGTCCCAGTGTCGGGGGAATTTTTCTCCTATAATATTCTCATGTAGTGTCCAACAGAGACAATAATCTGTGGTTCATGAAAGCTTATATACCTATCTTGAATGTCAACTGTACAATAACAGTGGGAGCCCGGTCACAAAAATCACTAATTAGTGTGCCTCACAGTACTGCATATGACATAACTTGTCTGTCTGTGAGGTAGACCATTAGGGCAATTAGTCATAGGAGAGAGGTTCCATCCGGCGCTGTGAATTGAGCTCCGGCTTAGCTCAGTTGGTAGAGCATTGGCGCGAATAGCCAAAGGTCCTGGGTTCAAGTCCCAGTGTCGGGGGAATTTTTCTCCTATAATATTCTCATTAGCATATATACCGGTACACGTTTCAAGGCCCCCTGAATCCAAAAATGCTATTTTTGGAAACATGTCTGTGTGTGTCTGTCTGTCAGTCTGTCTGTCTGTGAACAGGCTAGCTCCAAAACGGAAAATCGTATGAAAACAAAATTTCGTATTTGGGTCAAGTACCTTCTGAAGATGTGTGACCACGATTGGCGACAAGTTTCTCTTATTTTTAAGGGGACTTTATATGAAGAAATTTTGGTTTTCGCTATTTTCTTTAAATTTTGCACATATGTAGCTTATAGTGAGAGCTAAAACTTTTATTTGAAACTTTAAAAAAAAAACTCTGAAGGGTAGTTACAAGCCACCCACTGTTCCCCCACTGTTTGTAGAAAGTTTGTGTTGCGTGGTACAATTGAATACGTGCTCTTTCACGGCCTCTTATTCTATACAAGAATGAAGTGAGAAAGACATATTGGAGGGAAATATTCAATGAAGTTCGGAAACTATTCGAAACGACGGAAGTTTCAATAAATGACTGCAGACACTTGTTTTTGTTTAGTTTGATATATAGTCTGCATTTTTATTAGTTGCATCATTTTCAAAGAAGAGGTTATCAGGTATTTATCGTATAATTAGCGTAAAATTGTGTCTTGCGTTTCTGTACAAGGATATGTTAATACTGCTAACTTTTATTTGGGCAGAGGAAGTTATGTGACTTTCACATCAATTTTTTTTTCGAAGTTATGAATTAGGGACTTGCAGCGTAACAGAAGTCGAACCCAGGGCCATAAGGGCGTTCAAGATTCCAAGCTTGATTAATCTAATGTAAAAGTTAACAAGGCTTTGGCAAGTATAACTTATACCTTGAAAAATTTTAGTTACACAAATTTACTTAATTTCTAATTCTAATTTAATTAATTTCTTATATTAAAAATTAATGAACTGGTATAATTTTCTGAATATACCTATCTTTTAATTTAGTCCTCTGCATTTTACACTTATTTGAAATTCATCTATTGTGTAAAAGACATTTTCTGCTATAAAAGATTTTATCCTTCTTAGCTTCAATTTATTATTTGTTATATTTTTCAGTGTATCAGGTAAGTGACTGTAAGAAGTTCTATACACTTGTTGCCCAAAGAGCCTATCAACTATTTCTTAAATTAGTTTTTATTATGTCTCGTATAATGATGATGCATAATTTGATTTTTATCCTCTTTATAATTTATTATTGCTAATTTAATATTTGCACAGATATCATATCTCTGAAAAGAAAGTGGGCAGGCCACGTCATGAGGATGGATCATAACAGATGGGCGCACGAATCGGCCACAGAACAGTAGGACGACAGAAGAGAAGATGGGCTTCTCTTTGGGACAAACTGGTCTACGAAGGCCAAAGATCGAATGGAATGGAGGCGACTGACAGAAGCAACATAAGAGGAATGCGGATCTTTCCCGCAGTGGCTAAGCGGGATTGCCGAACAGCCACCTTCCAGGCAAGAGGCCCTTGCCCTTTAGGGATGAAACGGGCTAATTCTAATTCTAATAAGCAGGGCAGTGTGAGTATTTTCAATTTTTTAAATATAGTTCTGCAAGGTTTTATCTCGGTACCTTCTCTATAACACTAAGTGCTCTTTTTGAAGTCTAAATAATCTTAGTATTTTTATTTTTAACTTATAGTCCAAGCCCACAGAATAACGCCATAGTTTAAATGGGAGTGAATGAATGCGAAATATAATTGTTTGAGGGTGTCTCTATCCATAAGATGTGCAGTGTGTTTTAGAATGTATATACCTTTATTTAATTCCTTTCTAACTTTCTCAATATCTAAATGCCATCGAAGATTCTGATCTACAACTAAGCCTAAAAAATTTGAGTGACTGACTTCCGGAAGTCCTTTGTTTTTAATTGTAAGTTTTATATTTGAATGTGTGTTTTTTTCTTCTTTTAAGCTGATCTGCATCCATTCGGTTTTTTTTTTTTTTCAAATCTATCACCTTGTCTCGATTGCTGATGTAATCATCAACAATATTAACTGTAAGGTTGGATTTATTTTCTAATCCCTTTAGCGTATCATCTGTAATTATTACGATGTTAGATTAATATCATATCGCAAGAGCCGTTGCGCGCATTTTTTTACCGGGAGTTGACGTTAAAATTAACCGAAAACAGGAAGTGAGTTCGATCGAACCCTCGCCACAAACCCAAAACTGGAACTAATGACGTTACTTCCGGAAAGTCACCTCATACGTCATAAACCGGATATAGATCTCGGAAATGCCGTGGATCTAACTACTGGCCTACTACAGGGTGTTTATAAAGCCACCAACCATTTGTATTTTAACACCACAAATTTTGATTTTTTACATTATATTTTAATGTGAGTATACTTCTTACTCGTTCCTGAGCAGCAATATACCTAATATAATCCCTGACAGATAGATTTCATATTGACTTTTTATTCATTCATAAAATTTAAGGCTGCTTTAAACTTGAAACAAACATGTCAGTGTATTGTAGGCCTACTATTATTGCCAGCGCATTTTGTTTTTGGAGTTCAACTCGGAGATCTATTACAAAACTAATTTCTTTTCTGCATTGCTCTATCATAATTGCATTTATCACTGATTAAAAAAAGCATACTGGCATTTGTTATATCAGTTTACCTGATTTTATTTTATAGAGAAATATGTTTGATAAAAATGTTCATTTTACTTCCTCTACAACTTCACTGTGCTAAGGTTTCATGTAACGCCTACTGTAATGGAGATAATCTAGAAAGTTGAAGAAAAGACACGATTAAAGTACCCTTTACGTAATTTTTCATAAAAACCACATGTTATCCGCATATAGATGTTTTGAAATTAACTTTTTTATTAAAATCTTTAGAACAATTTTTTCAAACATCATCAAAATGAAACAAACAAAAAAGTGTTTCTGAAAAGTCCCGTTAATATTTCAATTATAGTAAACAAATCCTTTCCGACTCGATGGAATTCCAAAAATGTCCTAGAAAAAAAGGAAGTGCATTGAACCGTTTTCCCACTAGGTTTGTCCACAGGCAAACGGACGGACAGACAGACAGACAGATGTCATTCCAAAAAAAAATTATGTTTCTAGTCATCCTGAAACATATTTCCCCGGTGTTATCTCGATTTCGATTTTTTGTCACGATCACAATAGCCTACTTTCTCTGCACTACGTTTATGCGAGAAAGCAGAGTCATGAAGTCATGACTTGATACGAAAAAAAATTGTCTTTTGCCATTTTCTAAAAAACGGCTCTAACGATTTCCTTTAAATTTTGTACATGGATATGCGTATACCAACTTGAGCTAAAAATTTTATTTGAAACTTAAAAAAATCTCTGAAGGGTGGTTGTAAGCTACCCACTGTTTGTAGAAACTCTAAGCACGTGAAGTGAGAAAGATGTATTGTTGGCCATGTATACAGTAAAGAAATATCTGAGGGGAATATTCAATATATTTCGGAAATTATTCTTAACGGCGGAAAGTTCAATAAACGTTTGAGTCACTTTTTTTTTCTTTTTTGTTTGTCCATAGCCTGCGTTTTAAGTCGCAACATTCAAAGAAGGGGCTATGAGGCATTTATAGCATAATTAGCGTAAAATTGTATCTTGCGATTCTGTACAAGGATATGTGAATACTGCTAACTTTTATTTGGGCAGAGGAAGTTATGTGCCTTTCACATCAGATTTTTTGTTCACTATTCGTATATATTTTCACCAAATCAGTATCGGATAATGGCATTCTAACAGTCTGGTTTAGTTTTGAGGATTACATTGTAATATTCTGTACACGTACAATATTTAACCACTGAAAGGAACTTCAGATACAACGCAAGGTAACTGTGTTGTAGAGTTCCATCACGTGATGAAGATGCCATAATAACTCCACTTCTGAACTAAAATCCCTGAGGACACCTTTACCTCTGCAGTGGTTTTGACTTACTGACTTTAGACACGCCCAATTGGCAACAAACTCCTTGAAATGACGAATAGGGGGCAGGAAAGAGCAGCGATTTAAAAAAGAAAGGAACATAGCAGGTCATGCACAGGAAACTTTCTTGGGTTACAGCATACTAGACCAAATTGCATATACGAGTGGATTTTAGCATATTATTATTATTATTATTATTATTATTATTATTATTATTTTATTATTATTCAACCTTATTGTGTAAAAATATTTTACATAGAACTAAAAAATTTATATATATATATATATATATATGGAACTCCTTCAGAATAGAGTAGCCACCCATGCGCTGCCATTAGTGTCCGTGCCCCTCCGAGCCGCGGGGAACAAAGAGAAACGATCGGCGCAAGGGTAAAATTTCCCGTCGTAAAAAAATTCAAGTGAGACATAATAAACTCCGCGCTATTCAGTATATTGCTCCTAAACTAATACAAATGTTCCTAACCTAACATAACCTGTCACGGACCTAGAATTCTTAATGCAGAAGCTTTTTTACCCTTCCACATCTTTCATAAAACATCGCTACAACAGTCGTTTATCTGCCGAATTCAATCGGCATGTAATTATGTTTGTAATATTGGCGACATTGTAGACTTTGTCCCACTCGGTACGGCCCGGTTGTCTCGGCGGTCACCTTATTCTCAAGTTTAGCGATCTATATATATATATATATATACCGGTATATATATATATTTGAGTTTTGGGGCGTACAGACATATGGACGGACGGACGGGCAGACGGACAGACATTTTCCCATCCCCACACTTTCTTATAAAGTACTTAATAAATTATCTCAGATTTATATTCTACACATAAATGATGACCAGTAATGTTTTATCATGTTCGTGTGTATAGTCCAGTTATTCATTGCATGGCCAGGCGGCTTCCTTTCGTTAGGAGGAAAAGTTTTCCGACAGCTCAACCCATGCTATTTATTTTTACCGCACAAATTAGCTAGTTACCTCAGCCAATCAAAATCTAAGAATGTCCTGCGACAATTTTGACACCTACTCGTCAACTCCACGTGGAGTGGAACGCGAGGTTGCAAGATCAAGTTACAGTAAACGATAACACGTGTGAATTGATTAAAGCTAGGGAAGAACTGAGGTCAGTGATAACAATGAGAGAATATTGCAACGTTGCTTTTGTTTTGAAAAGCGGAAGCCAAGCCCGATATAGTCAGATCAATTAACATAAAGAAACTCCGACTTCATGTTGATGCCGCCTGGCCATGCAATGAATAACTGCACTATACTGCAGTAGATGCATTGCTTATGTTGTGACGTCATGGCGCACTAAACTTGAGTCTTCCAAGCCATCACAACTAAACGTCGGAGTGGGTGCAAAGCAGTTCACCCAACCAGTTTTATAGCTCAGGAGATACAAAATGCGTGTTACCCTACTTTCAAAATGTAAATATCGCAGTAGGCACCAGGTTTTGTGCAAGTGACAGGTAAAAGATAGATTGTTCAAAGTCTCGTTTCAGTTCAAAACATTCAACGAAGAATGGGAAGAGAAGAAGAAAATGTTGTATCTTATATCTAGCGCCCGGATTCTTAGGTTTCAAACTATTTTGCTCCTTGTTACCTACCCGCGATATTTTAACATAATTATTTGTCCATTTTATTTCATGTCTGTCACATAATAAAATCTTATAAAACCTAAAAATGGCTTAATAAGCTGTTAAAAACTGAAAATGGCTAAAATTGTTTTTAATTTTTTTTTTTAATTTTTTCTATATTTTTATTTATTTATTTATTTATTTATCTATCAATTCCACCCGCGTAAACACAATACAATCATAACTTGTGCCCCAATGAGCAAATGCTCGTGGTCGGGCACATACGATACGATAAAGTATTTAAACTAATAATGTGTAATTAATGTAATTATTATTGTTCTACTAAAATAAACTACTGCTTAAATATCCGTTCCAGTTTTGCCTTGCTCTTTGTTACCAGTAGCCTATATTTGTAATAGAATATACACTGTATTTCCATGTTGTAATTTTCTCATTTTGTAAGCAAATTAAAGGCATTCTAAAAAAACTTACACTTGCAGTTTATTCACAATGTTTGCACCAGGAAGGCGCCGAAAGTAAAGTTTCCTAAAAGTTGGCTGATTAAGCGGAAAACGTTCTTATTGAGTTTATGTGGTGGAGTGTGAAATGACAGGGGTAATTCTAAAATTAATTGTGTTCTATAAACTCTTGAAAATTAAACAGAAGGTGTTCCCATAGTTTTGTGGTTCAAAGCCATGGGATCCTTAGTAAAAATAATATTAATTGTTAGGGCAAGGCATTTAATGACCGTAAAATAGTGAAAAAATGCAAAATAAAAATGCATATATGACCTAAAGATAACGAAAACATGGCACATTTTTTTTAAATGACCAACAAATTTTCTATTATTCCTTATATTTAGTTTTTCTAAGTAATAATTTGCTAAACTAAATTTAATGGATGTCAGTGCGTTATATATGAATTTATTAATACATAAAACACTCGTTTTATTATTAAAGAAGTAAGTAAATTTATACTACTTGGACACCCTTAGCGAAAAAAAAAAATCATTCTGAACTCTCATGCCCATAGCAAATATGTGCCATTTAAAAAGAAAGAAAAAATCTTTATTGCCACAAGACAAACTGTTTTATGGTGTTTACAATCCTCAAATAAAAACTATTGTCTGTTGTCTGAAAGTATGGTAAGGTGCATCTTTATTCTTATATACATATTAAATACATTATCCATAGAATAAATCCAACGCACGGGCCTAGACGGTCGTTCGTGCTTTTACTATGCACAGGACAAAGAAGAAAGAAAAAAAATGTAACACTAATAATACAAGACAATATAATAAGAAAACTTATAATATAGTACTACTATACAAAAAGATTAAGAAAAGAAAGAAAGAGAGAAAAAATTGTACTAATGACAGAAAAGATATGACAATAATAATACAATATAATCAGTGAAGGAAGTGAGAAAATTCCAGAGGCGGTATGCTAACCCAAAATGTTTCCCTAACATACCTCAATTTAAAAAAGCACATTCCCTCCTTTACCAATCCTGCCATCTATGGTAGATGAGCAGCGATCTGTTGGTAGGCCAGGGATGTAGAGTTACAGAGTTTAGTTTATTTACTTCAATAAAGATATTTTAAAAGTATTTAAGACCTATTTAAAAAATATAAAAGTCACAATATTTTGTTGACGAGAAATATTTTTAAAACATAGAATCTAGTGGTGTAGTCATTAAGATGGCAACGAAGACCATCACAAGTTATCGTGACAATGGCTACCGATGAAAGCGTACTAACTGGTGAATAATCATGAAAAGTAATTATTATATTACAACTTAAAGGAACATTAACAATTTGTATTAAATAGCCATTGATTTTCAGTGACGGTATGCTATTTCACCATGGAAACCAGTGCCGGTATGCCTTTGAACCTTCAAAACCAGTGACGGTATTCCATACCGGTGCATACCGCTCACTTCCCTCACTGAATATAATACATAATACATAGTACATATGTACATAGACAAAGATTACTCCCCCTGCCCCTCCCACCCATCCTTTTCTACCCTGAGCTGTCGGACTTTAGACATGAATTTCCCCACCCCTTCGGAGAATTTTGTATCACTCAACAGCTCGAATATCGCCATGTGACCTCTTCTAGAGACAACAAAAGAATCTGGCAGATATCGTTGAAGTAACGATCTGTACATGGAAAAGCCCCTCTCTACCTCCACTCACACATGATCTAAAATGTCGAAAAAGACCTAAAAATTGTTAAAAATGGCATATTTCTGGAAAATGACGAAAAATGCAAAATAAAGCAAAAAAATGCAAAAACTAATTGTCCTTATTTAATCAATTATTTAATTATATACATTTATAGCCTATATATTCGAGCTATCTTTTACCATTCGTATAAAAATGATGCAAAATCATCAAATGCCTTGCCCTAGTAATTATTAAGTGCCAGTATGGTACTTTATGAGATTGTGTGTGGGGAGGGAAAATGTCTGTCCGTCTGTCTGTCTGTCTGTCCGTCTGTCCGTCCGTGTGTCTGTACGCGCGATAACTCAAATACGCTTAATCGGATTTTAATTAAACTTGGTATATACATTCGTAATGTTCATGGGAAGAACCCTATGGATAATGGACCGAATCGGTTGACCGGTACCGGAGTAAAACCCAATTTAGTGTCTATTTTAAAGAAGCGATAACTCAAATACCCTTTATCAGATTTTCATGAAACTTGGTATACGAATTTATAAGAAGAAGTCTGTTGATATTGGACCAAATCTGTTGGCCGGTACCGGAATAATATCCACTTTAGTGCCTTTTTATGGTAATATATCACAAAGGCGCGGATAACTCAAATACGCTTTATCGGATTTTCTTGGCATTAGGGCCAAATCGGTTGCCCGGTACCGAAATAACGAGTATATCAATATTAATTTTGTAATGAATATTCTTTCATGGTCCACAATATATTAAAAAACGAAACAAATTGCCAATCTATATTGATATTGTTAGCAGCCTTGATTGATTTGTTTCTTCATAACGATGTCAGTGTGGGCTAAATAATAATTTACATAATGTAAATAAACTATTTATAACAGCTAGCCGTTGAATATTGATATTATATTGTGCATTCTATGAATATGTAGACTAGCGGTATTTACATTAGGCTATATTTTAATGTGAGTATTTTTTATATTCGTTTCTGTGTAGCAATATACCTAATGTAATTCCTGAAAGATTTCATATTGACTTTTTATTCATTCATAAGTTTTAAGGCTGCTTTAAACTTGAAACAGACATATCAGCGAATCGTAGGCCTATTGCATCATTATTATTATTATTATTATTATTATTATTATTATTATTATTATTATTATTGCCAGCACATTTTGTTTTTGGAGTTTAACTCGGAGATTTATTACAAAAATAACTTTTCTGCATGGGCCTATCATAATTGGGTTTATCACTGATTAAAAAAAAAAACATACTGGCACTTGGTTATATCAGTTTACCTGATGTTATTATATTTTGTCAATATGTTTATCGTATTTAATAAATTAAAACTTAAAAAGTCCACCGCTGTGGCTCAGGGGATGCGTTCGATCCTCTCACGCAGCGGGCCCGGGTTCGATTCCTGGTCGGGACAAGTTACCTGGGTGAGGTTTTTTCCGGGGTTTTTCCTCGCCTATGAGACAAATGTCGGGTAACTTTAGGCCCTTGTGGTCCCCGGATATCATCTGGCCGTCATTATCATCTTCATCCCATCCTCGCCTTGTTTGGAATGAGTGTGTGTGTGTGAATGGTGTGTCTCGTCCTATGTGTTCGTGCTGTCTCGGAGGTGGCCCCGGCATTGGGCTGATCACTCATCCGGGAAGGCCCTCCATGTCCTTGTCTGGTCAAAAAAGTATGTATGTGATCCAAAGATAATCCCTCTCCCGACAGGTCGCGGCCCTCTAAGGCCCGGGCGGCTTGGGTCGCTTAAATCCTAAAAGGGAGAGGTAAAACTCAGAGAAAGAAGAAGAAGAAAAACTTAAAAAACTTTTTAAATGATAAAAACCTAAAACTATTTTTATATGTCTAAAAATCTGGCCCAACTTATAACTTCTGTGTTGCAGTGGTTCCTCTCAACATATCCATCAGCTGTTTTCGCTAAATAAACCATAGAACTCGTTTGAATGCACTTGCTAGGAAGTCAGAGAGAACAGCGTTAGTTAATTCCAACTGAATAGCTGCCTGAAGTGATAATGAGGCCTGATAATGTCCGAGGACCACAATCTTAGAATTCCAATGATAAGGAGTTTATAAAGCCCGCCCTCTCCAAATCCTTTCCAAGTTTCCGCCTCAAATGACTAGATATGTTGTTCTCACCCGCAGTTGTCGCCATCTCTATTGCCCTGACTGACTGACTGACTGACTGACTGACTGACTGACTGACTGACTGACTGACTGACTGACTGACTGACTGACTGACTGACTGACTGAATGAATGAATGATTGACTGACTGACTGACTGACTGACAGGAATCAACGTAGAGCCTAAACTATAATAGGTAGAGACTTGGAATTTTGAGAGTACCTTCGTTTCATAATGTAAGTGCACACTAAGAAAATATTTTTATTTTTTTTATTTTAAATGCCAAAAATCAAATGTTTTTGAAAATACTTAATCCCTTTTTACACAGAATTATCCAATCCAAATAACATTTGACATTAAAACATATTGTTGCCAGCGGGTCTCAGATGGGCTTGGAAAAAAATGAAAGTAGAATAAATTTTACAAATGAGAGAACCATCAATATCCACGAAAATAATGCAGTCACATAACTTTCTTTACCCTGGAATAGATAAAACAATACGAGGTATGGTAATACATATATTATTATATCACAGAATGAAATTCACGAAAATAATGCAGTCACATAACTTCCTCTAGCCTGGAAATAGAGAAAACAATACGAGGTAAGGTAATATGTTTTGGGAAGAGATGTATGAAAGTGATATTGTATTTCTGTTTAATTTCATTCCCAAAACGGTTTTATGGTAACATGAGAGTGCGAAACAAAATTTTCAGCCACGATAATACAATTTTATGTTACCGGAATTTCTGTTTCTTCTTATTAGAACCCCTCCCGGGCTTTCTGTGTACTGTACAAGCGATGGGATGCAAAATTCTACATATAGCCATAAAAGCTATATCAAACATTTTCTTAGGGAGTAGTTTGAGTGTGATAAGTCGTTCTTTCTACTTCAAATTATAAATACCTATATAAGGACCTAGAATTTAAAAATCTAAAGTCCTTCATAAGTTAATTTCCGATTACAAAATAAAAAACCCAGGCGACGCCGGGCCTTTTAAGCTAGTCAAACATTACACAGTTTTGACATCAATCTCTTCTGTGAACGCTGAAATGCATAAATTGGATACTGTTTCCGTTGTTGTAAAGAATTCAGCCTAATTAGCTTATTTTCATCCCTAGTTCATTGGTCAACGTCTAATGAGCGATGGTGTGACTCAAATTCAACTCTATCAAAATACCGGTACTGTACAACAACAGGGAATGTTTCTACTGCTTTGTGAACATTTTTTTTTGTGTGCCCACCCTTACCCCCGGAGTGCCAAGCAATTAAGCCTAAACCTCCGGTCAAACCAAATTTTGGTAACCATATGTGATGTGTGTATACCTATTGTGCTCTTATGTACAGTCGGTCAATTAAAAAACGTCGGGACTCGTATGCTGTTAAATTTAAAGTTTTGACGCATTAGTTCACAAGTTTCCTATAAAAAACACAAAATACAGGTCATTTTCGGAACATATGAGGCCATGCGGCAGGAGGGAAAATATGAACAAGGAGGGAAAAAATGAAAATCGCGGAAAGCGCAACACACGATATTCAACTTAATGCATTGTCATAATTCATTTTGCTTTGTGTCATCGCCACATACAAATGCTAACGTGAGAGAAAGTGTAGTTAGGGCTGTAATTGACTTGCATTTTTCGGTCTCTGAAGCAGCGAGAAGGTTCCATATTTATGAAAGAGCAGCTCAGAGGAGGGAACTTGACTATAATGCGACCGGAAGTTTTCATAGCAAACGTTGATCTGGCCGGACGCGTATTTGGATGCTAAGATTGGTTGCAGAAGTTGAGCGTAAATTATTGATTTTGCACTAGAAGTACCGGTATTATAAAATAAAATCTTAAAAAAATTCTCCTTGAATAAACATATTCCTCGCGAATCTATTAATTATTAATATTATAAAAATTTGCAACCAAGAATATGGCGGATTTGAGGCATATAGCCACAGCCTTCTATAGATGTGTGTTTTGGAACAAAACTAACTGAATAATCAAGAAAATACATGGATAGACAAGAGGTGTGTGTGAACCTAACCTTAAGGCCGGGCGCAAGTTGAGACGCAGTTTGGTGACGTGAGGTGACGCAGAGTGACTTCTAACCTAACTTATTACTTTTCAATACGTCAAATAACAATACTGCAAGAAAAGAAGTCAAATTTTAATTAAGGTGTCATTATTATTATTATACAAAGAATTATCAAATATTACCAACTGACAAACAAAAAGAGATACAATGTTCAATAAATGTTCATGTGTATAATAAATAAAATCAACTTAGTATTTGACAATTGTATATAGACATACTTTAATAAAATGAATGTATATAATCCAAAATTTTTATTCACAATCGGATTCGAAACAATATATGGTGTTTATTAAGACTACTAGTATACAGGTTGAATTTCTTACCAAAACTTGAATTATCTTATACTAGTTGAATTCATACACTAAGCTGCATAATGAAGTTTATCAATAATAATGAAAAAAATTATTGATCTTTTCGCGGAAATTAAAACAAGAATAATCGATTTAATTTTTAAACGAATAGATCAAGCTTGAGCTGTAACAATTTAAATTACAGTAAGTAAAAAAGTTTGATTTTGTTCTTTTAGGGTCTTTTCAAGTTTCTGAATCAATTTTCTTTTTAAATATGTATATTTCCTTTTGCACAATATTCAAAACGAAGGCTAAACATTTTATGAAGCAGCAATCGCACTAATTTTAGCTACGAGTCGACACTGGGAAGAATGTATTAATTTCCTACAAATTTAATTTTTTTTTTTAATGTAATGTTGCGAATACTTACATTCAGCGATCATATATACATATAATTAATAATTATGATACGAAAATTCATCATTAAGACATAATAAATAGGCTATATAATTTTTAATAAATATAATACCCTTTAATTTCTTATTTTTAATGTCACTATAACACTCAATCATTCAATTAAATTTAAATTAAGGTTACTTTTCAAATTCCGGTGAGATACTAAGTTTAACTCTGAACGGGAAAACATTATAAAGCGAAACGGAACTAATTGGTAAAATCATTTTGAGAAAATGTTTCATTTCAGAAACGTTTGTTAAGGAACATGGAGCAATTTTACTGTACATAATTATAAAACATTTATGAAAGTAAGTTGAAAATAAATTTCAAGATGACTCCTTCATTTTATTTTTAATTACAAATCTGAAACTTCCCAACTAATTAATTCTTATGGTTTATACTAGTTATGATATACATCTGTATAGAAAATATACACTTTTATGCCTGCTTATGCAACTTTTCTTTTCGTCGAAAATCTACTGCATATAAAATGTTATCTAAAACAAATGAAGGGTACAGCGGAAAACGAAAAAGGATAACAAATTGAACACATTGTATAGAAATTAATTCAAGAAACGCTTTTGATTGAAAAGAGCATAGCAACAAACTGATAAACAATAAATATGAAGAGTTGAAGAGGGTTTGTTTACTTTCAGAGCGGACATCAATCTTTCAAACTGCATGGAGTACGATCCTTTTTCCCCTATAATATTACCGCTTTCTGCCTAAACTAATTCCAAAATTCCAAATTCACTATTAGAAGGCATTATTATCTCAAAGTCCATAAAAACGGACACTACTATAGCTTTTCCCTTGTTCCCTTCAAATAAATCCATCTTATTTAAGTATAAAAACATTATAAACAACTTTATCACATTTCTTTCCAATGCCCTTCGCAATTTCTTCCCACATCTGAAATTTTAATTTGACGTGTCGTACAATTTTTTCTCCCTCGACCTGCCATAATTAATTTCTTCTCAATGTCCATGGTGGACAAACAACTTTTCACGCGCAGTGAGAAGTCACTAGTGAGAAACTGTGGCACGATCACAAACGTCCGCAGCTCGTGACTTTTTGAATCTGCTTCACTTCACCCTGCGTGCGAACCTTCGTTGTTGTATTTAATTCTATGTTAAACTTACGGTGAGTCACCTCTACCTCACGTCACCAAACTGCGTCTCAACTTGCGCCCGGCCTAAGTCTTCCTGTACATGCGCATATGCTCGTTCGTGATACTTAATCAAATACCGCCCGACGTTTTTTATTTGACCGACTGTACATCCGTAGGGGATGTTGATGGTGTGACGTGTTTGGGCTGTGTACTTGTGTCTTTGTATTTTGGCGCAGGATAGACCTAAGTGCGGATAGGTCTTATGTGCAATATTTCCCGAGTGTGTTTTTTTAGTGACTTGTAGTTATGTATTCTAGAGATTTGTAGTGCGTGTATCTGTTTGAGGGGATTTATTGACCAGTCCGGCATTCGTCTAAGAACGAGGGAAACCCCTCGAAAACCTCGAAAACCTGCTTTGTGAACATCACCATTGCCCAACATTTTGATGTTAGATGAGGAAAACCTCTCCCCCCGGAAACTTGTTCCCACCGCGAATCGAATCTGGACCCGCTGCTTAAGGAGAGCGAATGTTAACCTGCTTACAAGAATACGCTGAAAACTGAAATTATTTATATGACGCTATTCACAACAAATATTTCTAATGTTATAAAACTTACTGATCCTATTACATTATAGCAGCGTTTCTCAACCTATGGTCCGCGGACCACTGGTGGAAAGTAAAGAAGTAAACATTTTTCACACAAAAAAATCGACACTGGATGTCAGAGTTTTTAAAATCGTCGTAAATACAGGTCGTATTTAGTGATGAGCAAATGCAAGACCAAGACCAAGGCGGTCTTGGTCTTGGTCTTGGTATTGCACTCTCAGTCTTGGTCTTGGTCTTGCATAGGTAACCCTGGTCTTGGTCTTGGTCTCGGTCTTGCATCAGTGGTCTTGGTCTTGGTCTCGGTCTTGCATACTCGGTCTTGGTCTTGTTGCAAGAGTCTTGCAGTATTCTTTTACGCATCTTACTGTGATCGATGGCGTTTAGATGATTTAAAGTTACACCGATTACATGTATTATTGCTTGCGAAAGTAACGAAAGCTAATTGCTTTTAGTTCCTTTGACCATGTAAACAGTAATGTGACGTCACACTGTTTGCCGAAACTTCCAGGGAGATATAAACTAGAACAGTAAACTTTGAGTGTAAATTTAAATATTCTCTGTTATCCTATTGCAAAATTTTAAACCCAAAATCCACGAGGTGCTATACACTATTTGAGAGTGTAAAATTATGAATATAATATTGTAAAGTTTCAAATTGAACGGCTATGGAGACAAGAAGTAATATTAATAGGATGTGTATGAAATGTTTAAAAGATTTCCGCATAGGAGAGAGTTTCTATCTGACCTGTTTAAAACTGTATAATATAGTAACAAAACATAACGGCATTGAAGCAGATGCTTTAGAAATTGTGCAATCTATAGGAAATCAAACAATATCCATTCGAAATCCAAACCCATAATATTTCTCTTTCCATATACCCTAGTTCAAATTTATAACACATTGTGAACAGATCATTTCTGCACTTTAAAGATTTCCGCTACCCCCCATAAATTACTTTCTACTTGTTTTCAGGTTTCGGGCCTTCAACTAATCGGGTCATAAATAACCATAACTATTCTTCATGCAAGCAAATATTTCTAGACCAGGCATTTTTACTTTTAGTATCTTTTCCCATTCGATATGCATCGTTAATATGAATCAGCAGCAAGAACTTAAACACCGCCACCGTTATGTGTCAATAACAAAATTGTAAACGTTTTCAGTGGATGTCCTGCCTATCATTACCAAAATGTAGGCCTGTATAGCTACAGTAAAATCAGATACGTAACTGTAAAGTAATAACTAGCAAATACCCATCAAATAAGTTCCTGTTTTAATTAATCTACGGTTTAATTGTGTTTTATTGAATAATTGTGAAGAATACCGAGAGTATAACTTGATTTTTTTCATACTTCACTTTATTTTGAAATGTTCTGCAAGGAGAATGAGCTGACAGAAAGATTCTATATGTGAGAGTAGGCTATGAATATTAATGATTGGTGTAAAAAAGGATATCATCGTTAATGAAATAGGCTACTGAGCATGTTACTAGGCGTTTTAAGTTACGGGGGCTACTGTTTAAAGTTTCAAATCCTCAATCATAGGTTAGACCGCTCGCCCTCCACCGCTGGGACCCGGGATCGTATCTCGATGGATCCATGTGAAATTTGTGGTGGACAAAGTAAGGTCGGGGCAGGCTTTCTCGGGGTGCTCCGGTTTCCCCCGCCATATATCATTCCATCGTTGCTCCATAGTATGATCATTTGGTTGTAATAAAGAATTATTATAAATCCTTAGTCATAGCTTTCTTTTAACCCAGTGAGTGGTTACAGAAACTAGTTATTAAATAACTGTATGGCAGAATTTTTAAGTTTTATTGATAAATTATGTGGTCAGTATTTATATTGTACGCAAAATGAAATTTCATATATGTCTTAGGGCCTTTGTGACATCTGTTTGTCTTTCGTACTATAATACTAGAGAACTATTGCAATTAAACATTTAAAAAATGAATAAGGAGTGTTTATCGTGAATTTAACTCCCACCAATTGAAGGAACTAGCTGTATGGAATGCCATTCAGGGAAATCCGTCAGATTAATTGTAAGTTTTCATTGCAGTAATTTGTTTTAACGTAGTGGTAAGAGAGGTTGTATACGGATTTCACATGTATTATGACATTGTGAATGGTGCGCTCGTTTTTGGATACGGACAGCGCCACGCACCGTGTCTGCTCTCATTGGTTACCGCACGATGAGGAAACCTCTACAATATAGGCCTACTAGCCTTGGGACTACCCTGGCTAGCGACTCTGCGACGCCTTTGAGTAGCGGTCGCTGGCTCGCTGCATACACAACGGGGATTTATAAAATTATTTGAAGTAGCAAGACTGCAAGAGTCTTGCAGTTAGGTCTTGTTCTTGCCAGAGTCTTGCAGGGTTGGTCTTGGTCTTGGTCTCGGTCTTGCATGGTCGGTCTTGGTCTTGGTCTTGCTAACGCTGATGCGGTCTTGGTCTTGGTCTCGGTCTTGCATTTTCTGCAAGACCAAGACCAAGACTGCAAGACCAAGACTGTTCTCGCTCATCACTAGTCGTATTGCAAGTTTCCTTACATTTGCAGTCACGAACCACAGTTTGAAACCCCTGATGCACTGACATCTATGGTTCCCTCTTACATTAAAACCCCTGATCTTCGACTAAATTTGACTAATATTGAGTCAGATATCCAGGAACTCTGCAAGAGGCGACAAGCTCAACCGTCTCATTAAAAGTGAGTAATAACATAATTCCTAATGATATTATCAAATTGGTAATAAATATGAAAGTTTATTCAAAATATAATTTTACTGTCAATAGTTTACTTCCAATTCAATAACTGTGTTTTCGTCGAATTTTAAAAAAATATTTAGATTTATTTCGTTATAATGACCTTTAATTAATACCCCAAATATTAAGAATATAGGCCTACATATAGCCTACTTTTAAAAATGGGATGTAAAATTAGGGGTCCGTAAAAATGGTTAGACATTTTACAGGTCCTCGAGTGCAAAAAGGTTGAGACACACTGCATTATAGCCTACTAGTAGGTGCCCGCGGCTTCGCTCGCTAGATGTTTATTTAAACCATTTATCTATATTAATAAACATGAATTTACAAAAGGGTTGTTGCCGCATCACTTGAGAACGGCTCGACCGATTTGACTGATTTCTTTTTTGTTGTGTTCGTAATTGTCAGGACAAGGTTTGTATGAAAAACGTTTTTGGAAAATCCACGGGAAAAGTCGGAAATGTGACATGAGGCAGACTTAGAGAGTTCTGCTGTCAATTGTTTACATAACGAAAGTGTTGTTCACGGTGTTCACATAGGGCTTGGAAACTACATTATAATACTGGGCTTTAACAAATTCTGATATTATCGATGTAATTAATACATTTGTGAAAATAATTCTTGAAAAATAAAATCCACGAAAATAAAGCAATCACATAACTTTCTGTACCCTCGACAGGGAAAATATCATTTTCTCACTTCACATTTTGATGTAGAATAAGCGGTCGTATGGCAGGGACAACTTAAGTGTGTGCCAGTGAGTACGCTATATCGGAAGTCGGTAACAAATCATATCCACTGATACGTCACTCATAGATGTAGGCTTTGTATTAGTTGAGAAATATGCCTAGGGATGTTTATCAGAGGCCCTAAGCATCTAAAAGAAGAGAAAATGGGATGGAACATTTTCAGTCCTACACGCGCAGTATATTATGTCCCAGGTTTTTGGGAAGGAAAGTATGAAAGTGATATTGAATTTCTTTTTTAATTCAGCCCCGAAACGGTTGTATGGTAATACGAGAGTGAGAAATACAATTTTCTGTCAAGACAATACAATCTTATGTAACCGGAATTTCTTTTTCTTCTTATTTGCACTCCTCCCAGGCATGGTGTGTAGAAGCAATGGAATGCAACATTCGACATCCTCTGAGAGCCATAAAAAGCTATACTAGCATTTTCTGAGTGAATAGTCTGAGTACCATATGTCGTTCTTCCTCATTTCGAAATCTACATACATATGATAGGCCTATATGGACCTAGAGTTTCAACATCGAAAGTCATCCATAAGTTAATTTCATATTACAAAATAGAAAACCCGGGCGACGCCGGGCCTTTTAGGCTAGTTTTACATAAAAGTAATTATAACGTTATATTTATTATCATTGACATCATTTTCCATAAATTGCATGAATTACACAATTTTATTGTTAAGTATATTGTTGGACAAAATAATAAATATTTTAAATGACTAACACGATTTTTTTTTTCAGCAGTGTTTATACTCCTTTTAGCTATGAGGCCACATCAGGAGTTCGGGTTCTGCATCTATACAGTAGGGTAGGCCATGGAACTATTGATCGTCGATTGTTTCTATAGTCGGTGTATTTTATGGAGTAAATTTCAACCGATTTAATTTAAATGGATATAGTATAATATAAAATGGTGAGGAAGATTCATGGTATGTAAATATTCAATTCGGCACGACTGGGGAAACCATGAAAAAACCCATGTCAAATTGGCCGGCCACGGTTTTGAACCTGGGACCTCCCGAATGCGAGTACAAGACGTTACCATCTCGGCCACCTCGAATCTTGTGCTGCCATATTGGCATCATGAAATGAAGCAATTGAAAGAAACCACAGATTCACGAAGCTTACCATTACACGCAAATCATTTATAAACAATGAAAACGACTGATAAATTATTAAAAAGCTATAATTCCGGCTTCGAGGTGCATTTCATTATTAAATTGCCCCGCCCGGGGAAAAAAATACCTCAGATTCCAGTTCTCTAGTCCAAAAAAACTGCATAGTGAGTTTCTTCCGAATAATTCAATATTTTCCTATTCAGGGCTGCATTCATGTTACCCCTGCATGTCATAATGTTATGAATAAATGAATCAAGTAGAGCGGGATAACGATATCGAAGCTATATACAAATTTTATTGATGTGTTATGTTGCAAAAAATTCATTTCAGCGATGCTCTTTCTATCCAGGTTGCCATGGCAGCAGAACAAGGCCATCTGCAAATAATTTTACAATCTATATAATAAGAGGAAGTGTCTGTCTGTCTGGCTGCCCGTACGCAGACCCAGCGAAATCTACTGAACGCAGAGATCTGAAATTTTAAACATAGATGGATTGAAGGGTCGGAAAATGCACCCGAGGCCGGATTTTTAATTTTCGCTTTCGTTCGTGAGTTATGAGTGAAAAACGGGCAGAAAACGTGCATTTTTTGCATTTTCGAAGCATCGGTTTTGAGTAATACATTTCAATGTCAAAACAATCACAGTAGACTTTGGCTATTTTTGTCATACCTTGGAAATAAAACCATCGCGATCGCTTGAATGATGTAGCTCACGCTGGTCGATTCATTTGTTTATAATGTCAAGGCACGCAGACATATGAAATTTTCAACCTACACCGAAGAGGGATAATCAATATAGACCTAAAAATGGTCAAACATTGTTCGAAACTCTCTATACAGGGGTTTTCTGGACCAATGAACTCGAATCTGAGGTCGCTTTTACCAGGCGATGCTATCTAATCGTGATATGTAGTCCACGTGATTTAGGTGTTAATAAATATAATTGTTTAACTTCTATGCTCTTAATTTTTAATGTTTTAATTAATTATCGCTGGCGAAGCTGCGGGCACCTGCTAGTCTATAATAAGAGGAAGTGTTTGTCAGTCTGTGTGAATGTCCAGCCAAATCTAGGTCACGAAGATATCTGAAATTTTGACTGAAGGTTGTCCGAATGCACCTTGAAGCAGCATGTTTTATTGTTGTTTTCGTTCGCGAGTTATGAGTGAAAATGGACTCACGTATTACATTCATTTTGTGATTTTGTTTTACTTTGTTTTATTTTATGATTTATTTTCTTGACCTAGGAAATCTAAATCTATTGAATAGACGGAGCAATAATGTAACATGATGTAGGCTTTCACGGCCGGTGTCCATATTGTTAAAACTTTCCGGGCTCTGTTGCCGTGGTCCATCGGATTGCTTTCCGGACGTTTCGCCCACAACTGCGGCAGGCATCATCAGCGGTGAGTTCTGCTTCGGAGTTTCCTCGGCGAGGTCTTGCTGTCAGCCTTATATTTAGCACCATTTCCCTTCCTTTTACCTAATGAAAATTACACCTAAAAATCCTAACCCTGTTAATAAAGCTTCAAGAGCTGTCGGATGTAATTACTGACATTGTGTATTACAGGTAAGATTGGCGTCAGTGTGCTTTGTATTTAAACTAGGAGGTGCCCGTATTAAAGCATTATATTTATTAACACTTGCCGCGAATCATTCATAAACTAAGCCATTAATAATTAATGAAAAAGCTAAAATTCCTTCTTCAGAGTACATTCCACGACATGAAAGCGCCCCCCGGGAAAATTATATCAGAATCGATTATGCAGTTCCAAAGAACCCGTGAACACATAATACGTATTGTTTCTCAGCTGTTTATTGACATGAATATGATGTGAATTTTATTTTATGAATTGAGTATAATATTCAGAAATTGTACAGGGCGATCCATATAAAACTGAACAGTTTTAAAGACTTATAATTTCCCTCTGGAAAGTAATAAAAGATTGAAATTTGGTTTTATGATCTCAGTGGCTTTGGGAGAATCGATATTGGTAATAATGTTTGTACTCCTACCATCCATGCATTGTTGCCTTACGACTATTGTTGTTTATTAGTAATTAGTTTTCAGTCTCTAGTTTTGCAGTCAGAAACGAAAATGCAGTTCTCAATTCAGCAGCGTGTTTTTCTTGTGAAAACATATTGTTGTACGAAGTCATTGATTGAAACTCAACAGGCATTTAGAAGACAATTCAATGTGCGCAATATTCCAACAAGGGCAACAATTTTATCCATGGTGAGGAAGCTGGAGACAACTGGCTCTCTCCTCAGCGAAACTGGGAAAAAAAGATCTGTCATGAGTCAAGAGTGTGTTAATGATGTTCGAGAACGTTTTGTGAACTCACCAAAGAAATCATTGCGCCGGTTGAGCCAGGAGACAGGCTACTCATATGGCACATGTCAGAGAGCTGCAAAGAAAGCAGGCCTACGAGCATACAGAGTGCATGTAGTGCATCAGTTAAAAGAACCAGACGCGGAAAAGCGAATGCGTTATTGCCAATGGTTTCAGGCTCTTCTTATTGCAACCCCAGACATTCTCTCCATAACCTGGTTTACAGATGAAGCATGGTTTCACCTCTCAGGCTACATCAACACTCAAAACAGCAGGTATTGGGCTGCTGAGAACCCGAATATTATCCACGAAGCTCCATTGCATCCGGAAAAGGTTGGGGTCTGGTGTGCGGTGTCAGCTACCAGAATTGTTGGTCCCATTTTCTTCGACACCAAGGTAAACACTGCGGTTTATGGTCGCATCTTCAATACATTCGTGGAACAACTGGACGACATCGAATTAACAGAAGGTTATATCCAGCAAGATGGCGCAACATGCCATACGTCTGGTGATTCCATGAAACTTATAGCCAGCTTCTTCGGTGATCGTCTTGTCTCAAACAATCTGTGGCCTCCCAGATCGCCAGACCTGACATCTCCAGATTTCTTCTTGTGGGGCTACCTTAAGGACAGGGTGTATAAGAATAGACCGCGGTCACTTGCTGAACTCCGTGAAGCAATAAGGAATGAAATCAGTAACATTAACGAGGATACGCTTCGGAAAACGTCTCAGAATATGGTGCGACGAGTACAGTTGTGTATGGATGCAGGTGGAGGACATTTTCAACATTTACTCTGAGGAATCTCCCAAAGGTACTCTGTAATTCAGCACAGTTGCATATGTATGCTATTATTAGTTTAAAAGTTATAAGCCTTTAAAAGTGTTCAGTTTTATATGGATCGCCCTGTATAATGTTTCAAGGGAAGGAATGGTTTGTTTGGATTATTATTATCAGCGATATTTCAAGAGATAAAACCATCAATATTTTACCGCTGTTGCCCCCGGCTTCGCCCGCCATTATTTATTGACTCCAGGATTTTTAAGAAAATTACACTGGTAGATTATTAAAAATGTTTGTGGTTCAGAGCTATGAAAATTGTAAGTAAAAATATAATTAGAATATTTGTTCATTGTGTTCATTTCACTTAGGCCTTATATAATAAAGAAACGGTTTTCCTTCCTAATTTTGTAGTCATCATGAAAGTTTAGACTGCGAGAGACGAACATCGCCGAGTATACCCGATGTCTCACGAAGCGGGCGAGCAAGCACGCTATTTAGGGCCGTTGAATTGTATAAGAGTAGATTAGAATTAAAATTAAGGTTTTCTTTACAACTATTAGCGTAAGCTATGGATTAAATTCAGAATACGGTCATTAGTTACATGCATACACACAGTACATCTTTTTGCAATTCAATATTGGCCTGTAATTATTTAATACTTAAGTATCACCCGACTAATGGATGAATTAGTAATCATTGCTTCAATATCCTTGGAAAATTACCTCACTTATTCAAAGATTAACAATATATGTGAAAGGTTTTGAGACAAAACCTATAACAACTTTTAAAGTTTCGTTTTAAAATACTCTAGTGCCAGGTGATGTATTATTTTTTAGACTTCTGTGATTAAAATTATTTCCTTTTCGATTACAGGATATAGGCTAAGCTCAAGGATGATGACATGTTATTTTTCTGGAACTTATCTACCAAATCGTTTGACCGGTACTGAAGTAATGCCCAATTTAGTTCCTATTTTATGGTAATGTATTTAAAAGAATTTAACAAATGGAAATGAGTTACCATAACATATTAATTTACAGTGTTCATATACAGCTTTGGAAGTTGCAATACAGTTAGCTTTGGCAAATAACACTACTCACATATTCCTTCACATATGCTTATCAAACTAGACCTTTTGTTCTTCCGTAACCCCTGCTTAATGAATCGATCTGGAGCTTAACTCGGAAATCGATAACAAAAATAACTTATGAGTATTTTCTGCATATCATAATTGCAATTATCATTGATTAAACAAAAACATTCTGGCACTTTGTTACATCCGTTTACCTGATTTTATTTAATATTTTAGAGGCTATTTCATTTCCTATTTTGGAAAAATAAACAGTAAATTCTGTAGCAATTTCTTGTTCTATATTTATTAATGTGCCATTTGTGATGTAGAGATAAGATCCGAGGTATTTTATGTCTGGAACTTGGTTGATGCGGCATGGAGTTGCGATGACGTCATCGTCTTGTGGAAGACACAAGTGACGTGTCTTCTCCCCTAACCTAACCTAAGTTGTCTCAGTAGTGTACTTCGAGAATTCAAATATAAATTATCACATTCGGACAAAAATTAATCTGCTTTGAATTTTTCCTGGTGCTGGTAATATATGATATTTTCCCGGGCTACTAACCAGGTGGTGAATTGGATTAATTCCGACGTTTCGAAACCAAACTGAGGCTTCATTGTCAAGGAGAATGAAATGCCGGGATTAGATGGCGTGTATTTATAGGACTGCTGTGAATGGGAACATCCGGATTGGAGAAAGGATTTGTTGAAGACCAACCAATCAGGAAACAGAACAATTTGGACCGATTCTACTTCTCTAATTTTTCCCTCCTGTTCTTACAGCACCCATCTGTTTCCTGATTGGTTGGTCTTCAACAAATCCTTTCTCCAATCCGGATGTCCCCATTCACAGCAGTCCTATAAATACACGCCATCTAATCATCTCAAACCAAATACAAGGTCAAGAGCCCAAACCTAGGGCTCATACCTTTTGCATTTAGGGTCAGAAATGCCCAGTAAGTCTATCCTCCTCCTCCTCCTCCTCCTCCTCCTCCTCCTCCTCCTCCTCCTCCTCCCGGAATGATAGCTGCGACAGACTTCTACACGAGAAATACGCAACTGCACGAGGACTTAGAACTTCCATTTTTAAGGGAAGTCATCAGACAACAAGCACAAAGACTAGCAGACGGACGAGACGAACATCCCAATCCTATAGCCAGGGCTATAGGCACCCAAGAAAGGAGACGGGATGTTCACAGACGAAACCCACACGACCTACTGACATAATCATGACAGTATGACAAGACCGTGGTGAAAAGGGCCACATACCTAGAAAGACAACCGTGGAGACACGGGGACTTCAGACTGAAATAACACACGACAGACAACACTAAGACGGGTCATAGTGCAACAGCACTGGCACCATAAACCGACTCAAGACACCTCCATCGGCATTTCATTCTCCTTGACAATGAAGCCTCAGTTTGGTTTCGAAACGTCGGAATTAATCCAATTCACCACCTGGTTAGTAGCCCGGGAAAATATCATATAAAAAATTAATCTTTTAACAAAGATCTGTGCAACATGCAGGCGAGTGAACTGAACAATCAATGTTTCCGAGAAATACACAACTTGTCAAATTCCACACGATTCCACATTTCGTGAACAACATTTACCCCTGAATTGATAAACTTCTTCAGTGGATATGAAATACATTTATCCCGTTGATAAAATAATGAAAATTACGGAGTGTATACGAGGCAATAAGATATGGATAATGACTAGATGGGTTTCTTGGATAAATGCTTTGCTATACTATACCACATATTACGATATAATTACAAAAACTATTACCGCTTTAGATAAAAACGAGGCTTCTTGTATACCGGTAACTCGAGCCTGATTTAGAAACAGTTATTTGAAACTTTATAAAGTTTGTAAAAGAAAATTTTGGGGGTACAGTAGAACCCCGATAATTCGAGCTAATTGGGGCTGAGGCTACCTCGAATTACAAAAAACTCGGATTATACGGAAATATTTATAATCAATGGGTATCATAAACAAATGTTCAATGAGGACAATAATGGCTAAAAAAAATATATATGTAGTGTTACGCCTGTATGTATATTGGCAAACATTTCCAATTTGCTACATCGGCATCCTTTAAGGGTTAAGTCATTGCCTGACCCTTAAAGGAGTGGAACAGGAAAGCAGCTCTACTAGGAAAACACTTTTAATTAACATTGTCGCTGAGTAGGGATTACTGTAACAATACAGTATTCTTTTCTGAAAGGATGGTATGCACTCTACAATTGATTGACACGAGGTCCCGACAAAAAAAAATCGAACCTAACGGTTTCTGTCAATCTGTAATAAAATTGCATTAGCAGTCTGAAGCCAAGGTTATTTCTGTGTAGGCCTATTATGAACGAAAACCCTAAAGTGGGACAGTTTTACCTGCATTTTTGTACATGGAAAAATTGAAAGAAAGCTCAAAATCTAACACATAAAACTTACATGCGGACACCGTATAAAACGGGATTTTACTCTAGTTTTATGGAAAATTTTAATTTTCTTAAGACCACCTCGAATTACACGGAACCTCGAAATACCGGGGCTCGAATTACCGAGGCTCTACTGTATATCAATAGCTATTAAAGTGCTTGAAGAATGTAAATTAAATATATCCAAAACCATAAATATCATTGAAGTGATATGTAATAACCATTAACGGCCGTGGGTGTCGGCATGCTGACCAGATGCCTCCAATCGTGCCATCTGCCTATGGTAGATGACGCAGCGGTCGGGTGGTAGGCGCAAAGGAGTTTAGTTTAGTTTAGTTTAGATATGCCATAACCGAAAATTGAAACGTAGTGTTTTTTTATTTTTAAAAATGTGCTAAAAGTTATGCGTAACGTAGTAAATAAATTAAAAAAGAAATAACAAATATCGGACTAGCAGCCATCTTAGATATACAGGATGTTAACGAATAACACCGAAATATTTTACCTGTGTGTAGAGGGGACATAGATAAGCAACTTTTATTACGAGATTTTTGCTCTATGGATTCAATTTTTCCTGTTACAGCATAAAATCTCCCGGGGCATGGCCGCCACTGGCTTCTAACATTAGAAAAAATGCAAAACAAAGAAACGTCGTTGTTAACAATGTAGTCAGTAGTTATGAATAAAAAAAGAATAATGCAGTGACAGCCAGTCATGTGATCAATGATTAACAATCAGGTTTTTATGAATCACTAGCTTAAAAGACCCGGCGTCGCCCGGGTTTTGTATTTTGTAATTGGAAATTAACTTATGAAGGATTTTCAATTTTAAATTCTAGGTCCTTATATAGGCATCTATAATTTGAAATAGGAAGAACGACTTATTACACTCAAACTATTCCCTCAGAAAACGCTTGATATAGTTTTTTATGGCTCATAGAGGATCTAGAATTTTGCATCCCATCGCTTGTACAGTGCACAGCAAGCCTGGTAGAGGTTTAAATAAGAAGAAACAGAAATTCCTGTACCGGTAACATAAAATTGTAATATCGAGGCGGGAAATTTCCCACTCTTATGTTACCATAAAGTCGTTTTGGGGATGAAATTAAACAGAAAGCATTATCACTTTCATACTTTTCTCTCCAAAAACCTGCGATATAATATAATAATATACACATTACCATACCTCGTTTTGTTTTCTCTATGTCCAGGGTAGAGAAAGTTATGTGATTCCATTATTTTAGTGGATTTCATTCTGTAATATTTATTTATAACATGAATTATTTTGATAACTTCTCTTATTTGTCAAAAGTGCATTTCATTTGTTTTTTCCAAGCCCACCTGATACCATTTGGCAACAATATATTCTGTGATTTGGAATTGATAATTCTATGTAAAAAGGGATTAAGTATTTTCAAAAACATTTAATTTTTGGCATTTAGAATCAGAATTTTTCAAAATCCTTTCTTAGTGATCACTTACATTATGAAACGAAGGTACTGTCAAAATTCCAAGTCTCTACCTGTTATAGTTTAGGCTGTACGTTGATCCCTGTCAGTCAGCGTCAGTCATTCATTCAGTCAGTCAGGACAAAGCCTTTTATATAGATAGAGAAGAGATTAAGAAGGCATGAAGTCAATTTAATAAAATTTCAACCCTATTTCTCATAATTATTGACTTATGAGCACCAAATTATAGTGACTTTCATGCCCTGTAGCATACACATTTTACGTCATAGAATAAAAATCTCCTAATGAAAGTTGCTTGTCTGTGCCCCCTCTATATACAAGTAAAATATTTCGGTGTTATTCATTAACACCCTGTATATGCACCTGATTTATTTTTAATTTGATATTGCAACGCTGAGAAATTATTTTCGTTGTCATTTTATCTCTAGTGCGTATATTATTACTAGCTTTCAAATCCACCAATGGCGACGTCATAAGCAGTGGTTTGTTATCATTCCAGACGTCAATGGACGGCATCAACTCTATCGTACCGAGTGGGGTGGGTCAACAGGTACGTCCAAACTAAAAATAGAAAAATGGCACAAGAATCACCTCTATGTTTTCACAACTTCTGAATTAATTAGTATTATCCTTAGATTAAAGAAATAAGCCCCAGAGCTTAAACTCATTTCTGAACTGCGAATAGCTTCTGAATGAGGACACGTTAACATAAGTCAAGGTAGTCCCTTAATTTGTGTTAATATTTGACACAATCAAATATAATACTTCAGCTAGTGTTTCCGTGCATATCGTATTCGATTGTGCAATTAATAGAAGGGCCTTGCTGGATTGGCATAGCAAATTAAAGGGATAAAGAAAGTGGACCTAAATGGGAAAGCATTGAATGATTTGAACGAAATTCACTATGCTAGTTTCTTTTTGGGGGGGGGGGGCTAGGAGCTCGAATCTGAGGTCCTTCCCGGCGCACTTTAATCGTGAAATGCACTTTCTGTAAATTCCGAACTTTTAGCTTTTAGAGATGGTTTCCATGATTACGCTATAAATGTTTAGTCACAGAAAAAAAGTTGAAAATCGATGCCCGTTAGCTTGCTGTGTTCTTGGTAAACCATAGAAACCTCACTTACTCAATAGCAATACACAATTCCTAAGCAAGCTAAAAGAATATCTATTTTATGGTTCATTCCCGCGCTTTCCTGAGCCCGCCATTCAACCATATTCTGTGCTAACTCCATCGAATCATCCCTCGCAAGTCCTACTTCCCTTAAATCTATCCTAATATTGTCCTCCCATTTACGTCTAGGTCTTCAAAGTGGTCTTATCCCTTTGGGTCTCCCAGTCAATATTTTTGAGATATGTCTTTCCTCCCCCATGCGCGCAACATGTCCAGCCAATTTCATCCTCCATGATTTAATTACCCTTATTATATCCGATGAAGAGTACAGGCTGGCCCGACGAAAGGGAGGGGCAGCTGGGGCTGTAGCCCCGGGGCCCGGGTCCCAAAAAGGGACCCAAAAGGGGAATTAATCAGTTAATCTGAAACAGATTAATCTTGAAGGAAAATTAGTATTTTTGAAAAGTAGAAGCACAAATCCTTTCGGAATCTACAGTAGGCCTCACTAAAGTTCGGCATTTAAAATCATAATTTTCAAAAGATTAAACCGGTACATACAGATAAAATTGTTCCCAATTAGAACATTTTAATGTATTTTTCCGTTTCCTGCCCGGCATCAGTTAACCGATTTGGTCCAAAATCAACAGGCTTCGTCCAATGGGTGTTATAAATGGTATACCAAGTATTATGAAAATTCGATAAAGCGTATTTGAGTTATCGCGCTTACAGACACATGGACAGAAAGACAGTCGTGTCTAACAGACAATCTCATAGAGTACCGGTACCATTCTGGCACTTAAAATTATATAATATCACTAGCTGAAAAGGCCCGGCGTCGCCCGGGCTTTGTATTTTTTAATTTGAAATTAGCTTATGGAGGACTTTCGATTTTGAAAATCTAGGTCCTTATATAATATGTATGTAGAACTTGAAATTAAGAAAACGATTTATCAAACTATTCCATCTGAAAACGCTAGATATAGCTTTTTTATGGCTCATAGAGGATGTCGAATGCTGCATTCCGTTGCTTCTACACATCATGCCTGGGATGGGTTGAAATAAGAAGAAACATAAATTACATAAGATTGTATTGGCTTGACGGAAAATTTTGTTTCTCATTCTCATGTTACAACCGTTTCGGGGCTGAAATAAAAGAGAAATGCAGCATCACTTTCATACTTTCCTCCCCTGAAACCCGGGACATAATATACTGCGAGCATAGGACTCAAAATGTTCCATCCCATGCTTAGGGCCTATGATAAATCTCAACTAATACAAAGGCTATGGATAACATATCAGCGGAAAGGATTATTTACAGACTTCTGATATAGCATACTCACACACTGCAATACGACTTATTCTACATCAAAATGTGAAGTGAGAAAATACTTCTTATGTCGAGGGTAGAGAAAGTTATGCGACTACATCACACTGTGCGTTATTTTCGTGGATTTCAATTTCAGTGATTATTTTCGCCAATATATTACATCAATGGAATCATAATTCGTTAAAGTCCAGCATTATATACTCGCCAAGGTCCTTTGTCATCACAGTAAACAATTCACTGTTGTCATGTGAACTAAACAGCATTTCATTTTTTTTCAGTATAAAATTTTCAGAAATTATATAATTTTCAAGGGAAGGAGTATTTTGTTTGAATTTTAATGTTGACCGCTATACTTCCCGGGCTTAACTGGGTATGTGTGCAAAATTCCGTGTAAATTGGTAAAGAAATGTAGATTTGTATAAGGAACATACATACATACATACATACATACCCACATATCCACAAACACACATTCGACTTTATATATTAGATTACATAATCTTTTTCTTGCATACATTATGAAAGGCGAGTTGGATAGTGAGTTTAATATTTGACGGGGGCCCGGGAAAATTTTTCCCAGGGGCCCTTGCTTTCTTTCCACGGCCCTGAGTACAGGTCATGAAGCTCGTCGTTATGCAGTTTTCTCCAGTCCCCATTTTCATCTCTCTTATGCCCATATATTTTCCTAAGCCCCCTGTTTTCGAACACTCTCAGATTATGTTCTTCCTGAAGAGTAAGCGACCCTATCTCAGATCCATATAATACAACCGGAAACCATAATTATAGTAATTTAGTTTTTTTTTTTTTCTGGAAAGTGACCGAACACGGGAAAATGAGAATGAAGATGGCATTTTTCTAAACCATGAAAGGCAGTCTCTGAACAGAAAATGGCTATTGTAAGATGAGAATGGGAGAATTACTATTGGCAGTGGGTTACACTTGGGTCACGTAACCCAAAAACAATGCTGTTAAACTTGATGGCGATCGCTATTCCTAACCTAACTACCACTTAGATAGAATCGGAAGTTAGTTTGTACTGCGGGGCGAAAGCATACGGAATGCGTAATGAAGGAAACTAAACCCTACATTTTTGTCAATTGTTCTAATTGTTAATGCATGATTTGCACGTAAAGATGAGGTTCACGAATCTGTATGCCCTTATGATGGCGCAAGATTAGCTTTTTCCTTTGAATTATTTATACATACAGCGAAAAACAATATAATTAAATATAAAATTATGCAATTCAGCCATTCCACGGAAAGTGAACCTGAAGTGTCCACACCCCTTTTAATATTAATTTAAAATATATTGAAAAATTATGAATTTAATTTTGAGAATTAGTTCTTCAGTAGACTAGTAGGCCTACTGAAAATTGATCTCATAATTTTTCAATGATAACATATACAGTGTTGGCCACTGTTGGCCAAGACGCGGGATTCTGCGTCGCGACGGGCACAGCTCCAACTCCCGAGCGATCGGGTGAAATACCTACGCAAATAAAGCCGCGATCGGTGTAATGATTCAGGTTCTCACATTTACAGTTATAATTACAATGAAAATAACCAAGTTCCTCTTCACAAAAGATATTGGAAATGTTCTCCTCTTGCATCCACACAATACTGGCACCTTTTTAGGAAATTTTCTTTCACGCGTGTAAGTTCAGCTTCCGAGATAAAGTTAATTTCTCTTGTGATATTGTCTTTAAATTCTTCTAACGTATGGGAAATTGACCTATAGGGTCTACACTATATTTTTCAAGTTTCTCCATAAATAATATTCACATAGTCTACTGTAAAAGAACTTAAAGACAATATCACATAGGCCTATCAGAAGAGAAATGAACTCTGTCTCGGAAGCTGAACTTATGCACGTGAAAGAAAATTTCCTAAAAAAGGTGCCAGTATTGTGTGGATGCAAGAGGAGAACATTTCCAACATCTCTTGTAATGAGGCGCGTCGTTATTTTTATTGTAATTTTAACTGTAAATGTGAGAACCTGAACCATTACACCAATCGCGGCTTTATTAGCGTAGGTATTTCACCCGATCGCTCGGGAGTTGGAGCTGTGCCCGCCGCGACGCAGAAACCCGCGTCATTGGCCAACTCTTGCGTGGGATTCACTGTATTTGAAATCAATATTAAAAGGTTGTTACGGTCTAGACACATTTTCCGTGGAATGGCTGAATTTATGAGATTTATGTAAAAACGATGTCAGTGTTAAGAAATAGGTTTTAATTATTTTAGTGTTAAATAATAGATTTAAACAATGCATCTCGCAGTTGAGTCGATAATCGCGGGCACCTCCTAATTAGTAAGTTATAGGACAAGACGATCCTGGGAGCAATTTACGAGGCGCGTTCAGGAAGTAAGTTTCCTTGAAACTAAACACAATTTCATGGAAATATTTACTGCAACAGATACAGCAAGTGTTCAGGTACTTTTCAACATATTCGCCACCGGAATTGAGATATTTGCCATACCATGGGACCAACTTTTTAATGCTTGTGTCGTAGAAGTCTGCCGCCTGGGCTTTGAACCACTGTGTGACTACCATCTCTGCCTCTTTCATTCTCTGTCATTTCTTGAGGTGTAGGAAAAGATTAAAATCACTGGGAACGAGATTCGAGCTGTAGAGTGGATTATTAAACACCTCCCAGCAAGTCTCCCGCAGAAGTTCGGCTGGAAACAGTTTAAACATCCACCCTACAGCCCGGACCTCACTCCCAGTGATATCCATCTTCTCCTACACTTCAAGAAATGACAGGGAATGACAGAGAAGAGGAAATGGTTGTCACACAGTGGTTCAAATCCTAGGCGGCAGACTTCTACAACACAAACATTAAAAAGTTGGTCACACGTTATGGGCAAATGTCTCCGGAGCGAATATGTTGCAAAATAGCTGAACACTTGCTGTATCTGTTGCAATAAATATTACCATGAAATTGTGTTCTGTTTCTGTAAATGGTTCCAGGGAATCTTACTTTCTGGACGTGTCTCGTATTTAGGCTAATTTGGCTGAGTTCTAAAACTGACATTGTCGAACTTATTTACTGGGATTAGGTTTGCCACTAACCTAGGAATGCCATTGTTAAACTAACGCCACTAACATAGAATTATCACTGCCCACCGCTCTCCTTGGTAACATGGTTTCTAACATAACCTACTTTTTACCACTTTGTAACATGTTCTGTTTCGATAACATGCCACAAGATGTAATAGTATAGCCTATTGCAATACAAGTGCCGTAAGCGTTGCATACGGATCGAGGAAAGAGTTTGAAAAAACGAGGCGCATGCTATTTTTTGCACGATGATTACTTATATCAATTTAATTATATTAATTGAGATATTAGCTGAAAATATTATGTATATACATTATTGAAGATGGATGTTATATTTCAGAAAGTGATTCGCATGTGTTTGTTGTTATGGGAACCGAATATTTGTCCTGGGGGGCCTTGTCCATAAAGGCTTGTATTATGATGAGTGCCGTAAGTAAATTCTTACCGCACGGAAATTAGTTTTGTTTCCATAGCAACCAGATTGCGTGCGGTAATGCCAACTTACGATCTACGGCAACAATATTCGTAAGTACCACTAATTAGTTAAGTCGTGCAAAAAACATAATTCACTGTCGCAAACATCACAGCCAAAGTAAACCAATACTATCACGACAGCCTAATTCCTTTATATTTATTACAGTTTTAAACTTGGAATGAATTCAAAACTTGAACATTTGAAAACTTGAATGTCACCTTTAAATTCTATCACTTACCGTGCAGAAGAGAGGCTAATCCGAGATCACTTCACTGTTTATTCACTTAACTTGCGACGGCGAGATTCGTTATAAAGCACAGCGGCCACGAAACTCGTGTCCTCCACTTCCGAGAGTCCGTCCACAACACAAGACACAAAGCAAACTCGCATCTCCGCGCGCAATCCAGTGCACGGCGCATGCCCGCGAGCTCGCTACAGAATTACTTATTACTAGGACAAGGCATTTAATGACCATAAAATAGTGAAAAAATTAAAAATAAAAAATTCATTTATGACCTAAAAATAGTGACAAAATTACCCAAAATTTAAAAAAAATGCCCTATAAATTTTCCATTATTACTTAGGGCCTATAATTAGTTTTTTTTAAAGTAATGAATTGCTAAGATCAATTTTTGACATTGCGTTATATATATGAATTTACATTATAAAACGCACCTTTTTTTTTACTAAAGAAATAAGTAGATTTATGCTACTTGGACACCCTTAGCGAAAAAGAAAATCTTTCTGAACTGGCATGCCCATCAAATTGCCCTAGCAAATATGTGTCGTTTAAAAAGAAAAAAATCTTTATTGCTACAAGACAAACTGCTATGGTGTCTACAATAAATTTTCATTAAAATGGACTATGAACACTTGGTGGGGATTCTCAAATAAACACGATTTCCTGTTGTCTGAAAGTAACCATTTGTAAGATGGAAAAACTCCTCTCTACCTCCACTCAAACATGACCTAAAATTACCGAAAATTACCTGAAAATTGCCAAAAAATGACCTATCTCTAGAAAATGACAAAAAATGCAAAATAAAGCAAAAAAATTGCCCTTATTTGATCAATTAATTCATGATACCCATTTATATAGAGCTGTCTTTTAACCTTCGTATAAAAAATACGCAAAATCATCAAATGCCTTGCCCTAATTATTACTATTACTATTATTATTATATTATCATCATTACTATTATTATTATATTATCATCATTATTATTATTATTAATATTATTATTACTAATATTAGTACTGTCCACCGCTGTGGCTCAGGGGATGCGTTCGTTCCTCTCACGCAGCGGGCCCGGGTTCGATTCCTGGTCGGGACAAGTTACGTAGGTGGGTTTTTTTTCTGGGGGGTTTCCTCACCTGTGAGACAAATGTCAAGTAACTTCATGCCCTTGTGGTCCCCAGATATCATCTGGCAGTCATTATCATCTTCATCCCATTCTCGCCTTGTTTGGAATGAGTGTGTGTGTGTGAATGGTGTGTATCGTCCTATGTGTTCGTGTTGTCTCGGAGGTGGCCCCGGCATTGGTGTGATCACTCATCCGGGGAGGCCCTCCATGTCCTTGTCTGGTCTAAAAAGTATGTATGTGATCCAAAGATAATCCCTCTCCCGACAGGTCGTTTAAAGGGGGAAAAAAACTACGACCTAGAGGGAAGAGAGAGAATATTAATATTGCTATTATTATTGTTAATATTATTATCATTATTATAGTTATTATATTATTATTGTAATTATTAGAGCAAGGCAATTAATAACCATAAAATAGTGAAAATGTAAAATAGAATAAAATCCCTTTAGGCAGGCCTACAGGCGGAGGTAGATTTCGAAGTGCTTTTGGTTTAATTTATTGTCGTTGCATAGCACTCTTCTTCTTTAGCCTTGGCATGGCAAACCTGCAGTAAAGAGGAAGAGCCTACAATCAATTGTTTTGACAATAATAATAGGATATAATATTCTGGGAGGCCGTGCGCAAGATCAGCAATGAATAAAATTAGCAAAGCCGCTAAACAAGACAAAATTATGATATTATAATAATTCTTTCAAGTGTAATTATTTCCAAACATTAAAATCTCGCGTCATGTGAGAGCTATCAAGAAGCTATTTATTGATTTGTAGAGTACTCATCAAGAGCTTTTCAACGATACCCCACAAGACGTGGTTTCAAAAGTTTCGAATTTTCATCCCCCACCCCCACCCCCACCCTCACTCAAACCCCCGAATCGTTGGTGTCACTGTGAACTCCATAGGGAGTACTCTAATTTATTCAAACAAAGTTTCCCTCTATACTTCATAGGGGCCGAGATATACATTTTAAAAATTTCAACCCCCTCCCCCGACCACCCCCTTGGGCCAATTTTGCTCATTAACGAACTTGTCCGAACTATTGGGCCTAGAAATAACATATTAAAATTTGGTTCAAATATCTTCAAAATTACGGCCGCTATCGTGTAAAGATATATATATATATATATAAATATAACAATTTTTTTTTTTGAACGGGCGGTGGTTTCGTACTTAGGGGAGCATGAAACGTAAAGATATGAAAGAATTTTTCGAAAAACATGACATGGTATCCATTGCAATAGGTAGATTTTTCTTCGAAATCTACCTAAAAGGCATTTAAGCCCTAAAAGTAACAAAAAATGAAACTAAATTTAAAAAGTACCAATAAATTTTCCATTTTCGGAAGGAATGAGTTGAGATAGCAACTTAATGGATGGAAGTGTGTAATATTTAAATTTACAATATAAAGCACACTGATTTTATTAGTAACGAAGTAAGTAAATTAGAACTACTTGGACACCTTTTGCGAAAAAAAAAATTCCTAACCTGGTATGACCATCAAATTGCCCTTAGCAAATATCTCACTCAACTCTTATACACAGTGAAAGTCCTTCTGATATACCTGAATATGAGTAACAATGGACATGCTCGGATTCCTTTAAAATAGGGGAAGCCTATACCATGTTTTTCTGGAAATGTACTAAAGTTCAAAATACACATTCCATTCAGTTACGCTGCATGTCTGCTTTGTTTTCTGTTGACGTTATCTGCTTATAGAGTTATAATAGACAGGCATTAAAACAGAAATAATAATGAAAAATTCAAATAACAACATTAATGTAACACTTTGTTAAAAAAAAACTATGAAAATGCCGAAAATGATGTAAGAATGTCAAAAAAAGTGTGCGTGGAACGCCACGCGACAGAAGTGAAACTTGTTTTAATTTTTATTTTTTCAATTTCTGACTATTGGATTTTTTCAATTTTGCATTATTGGGCTTTTTAATATTGGATTTTTGGACTTTTTTAATTTTGGATTTTTTTTAATTGGAGCTTTGAATTTTTAATTTTGGATTTTTTTTTAATTTTCTATCTTTTAATTTTTAATTTTTTGATATTTTTAATTTTGGATATTTGTATTTTTGGATTTTTTAAATTTTTTATTTTGTTTTTTAAATTTTGGAAATTTGGATTTTTTAATTTTGGATTTTTATTTTTTAAATTTGAATTTTTGGACTTTTTAATTTTGGATCTTTGATTTTTTTAATTTTGGAATTTTGGATTTTTAAATTTTGAATCTTTGATTTTTTATTGTTTGGATTTTTTTAGCGCGGTAATGAACCTCCGGGTTCCATAAAATAGATGATATACCTTTAGATTGCTTAGGAATTGTCTATTGCCATTGAACAAGTAAGTATTATTATTATTATTATTATTATTATTATTATTATTATTATTGTTATTGTTATTGTTATTGTTATTGTTATTATTAGTGATTTAATTTATTTAATCTTCCCATAGTTATGGGTTGCCTACACAGACAAAGAGTACCAGAAAAGAAAAACAAAAAGGTAATTGAACATAGAACATTGAAAAGAAAAGGAGAATAAAATTAAGGAAAAATTAATACAAAATAGAAAATCATTAACAGTTACGATTAGGATTTATATATGTGATTCCTCAGTATTGAAACAGATCCTCTGAGGGTTGCTAAAGCAACTTCAGTTATAACTGATGGAGGAAGTCCTAATCTCTTGAAAGTGTTCAACATGAAAGTTGTAACAGTTCCTCTTGCTCCTACCATGAGTCCAATGACTTCAAGTTCTTTGAGATTGTATTTATCACGATAGTAAGGAATGGTAGGATTATAGATGTCTTGCTTTTCCTTGTTTATTATTGTTATTATTATTATTATTATTGTTATTGAATTATTATTGATATTATTATTGTTATTATTATTATTGTTATTATTATTATTATTATTATTATTATTATTATTATTATTATTATTATTATTATTATTATTATTATTACTATTACTATTACTACTACTACTACTACTATTCCCATTTGCAGGTCCTCGTACTAGGTGTGAAAAATTTCCTTTGATTACTCCTAATCATTGAGTTGATTGTTTTCTGTGCAGTCCGCTCCGAAACACTCTACCGTGCTAATTTCGTGACGGTTTTGAGCGTTACATTAATTTCGTGACGGTTTTCAGCGTTACATTAATTTCGTGACGATTTTTGAGCGTTACACAAGTTCCCGATTTACCCCGTACCGCCGCTAAAGAAGTTTCACTTCAAAAATGACCTATCTCTTGAAAATTACGAAAATTTCAGAAAAATACACAAACAAATTGCTGTTAAAACGTGAGGCTTTCTCTGCGCGGATTTGTTGATAATGGTTTCGCGGACTGTAAGCCGACTTGGAGCCCCAAAACCATTAATAAACTGCTCTTATTTAATCAATTAATTCATGATATACATTTGTATCGAGCTATCTTCAACCTTCGTATAAAAAAGTTGCAAAATCATCAAATGTCTTGCCCTAATTATTATCTATATATAGAATGTTAATGAATAACACCGAAATATTTTTCCTGTGTATAGAAGGGACATAGACAAGCAACTTTTGTTAGGAGATTTTTCCTCTATGACGTAAAATTTGTACGCTACAGCATAAGATCTTCCAGGGCATGGCCGCCTCTGGTTTCTAACATTAGAAAAAAATGCAAAACAAAGGAACTTCGTTGTTAACACTGTAGTGAGTAGTTATGAATAAAAGAAGACTAATGGCCAGTCATGTGATTAGTCTGTAAATTTTGCAGATTATGAAATCTCTAAATTATGACGTAGCTCTGGATGAATGATTAAGAATCAGGTTTTTTATCGATCACTAGGAAGGCATGAAGTCAATTTAATGCAAATTTTAGGCTAACTCTATTTCGCGTAATTATTGGCTTATGAGCACCAAACTGTAATGACTTTAATGCCCTGTAGCAAACACATTTTACGTCATAGAGCAAAAATCTCCTAATGAAAGTTGCTTATCTATGTCCCCTCTATACACAGGTAAAATATTTCGATGTTATTCATTAACACCCTGTATATAAAAACGAATGTATGTGTGTCTGTCCTTTATGCATTACTACACCATTCATCCGATCGCCATGAAACTTTGGGAAATTTTTTAGTACACTCCCGCGCAGGTTTCTAGCATAGTACATATTTTATTTTAGCTTTTGTTCACGAGTTATGAGCGAAAAACGGGAAGACGTGCCTTTTATTTTTTTTATTTTTTTTTTTTTTTTGCGTTTTCGAAGCATTAGTTTTCAGTTATACACTTCAATGTCAAATCAATTACAGTTGGCTTTGGCTATTTTTGTCATACCTTGAAAATAAAAGAATCGCGATCGCTTGAATGTTGTAAGCTCACGCTGGTCGATTCATTTGTTTATAATGCCAAGGCACGCAGACATCTGAAGTTTTCACCCTAGACGGAAGAATGATAATAAATATAGGCCTAAATGGGTAAACATTGTTCGATTTGGATGAAACTCACTATGCAGGGGTTTTCTAGGCCAGAGAACTCGAATCTTAGGTTATTTTTCCCATGCCCCGCTTTCTAATCGCGGAATTCACTTCAAAGCCGGATTTATAACTGTTCATTAATTAGGACTATCAATCGTTTAGTTTAGACCTATTAATGTTTCGTGTGCAAAGTGTTAATAAATATAATAGTTTAATTATTTTGCTCTTAATTTTTAAGCTTCCGATTAATTATCGTGGGCGAAGCCGCGGGGATCTGCTATAAGCTATAAAAAGCTATAGCCTATCTAGCGTTTTCTGAGGGAATAGTTTGAGTGTGATAGTCATTCTTCCTCAATTCAAATTCTAAATACCTATATACAGTTTAATATAGTAGTAGTAGTAGTAGTAAGTATTCTGCCTTCCGGCAGGTTTTCAAACTTGGTACGCGAATTTTGTTTTCCAAAACTGTCTATCCTCTGCTTCCTCCTTCAGCATCCAATATTTCCGCTTTTCCCTTAAATCGTCCAACAGCTGAATTCTTCTTCTTCCAAGTCTAGTTGTACCCTCCAATCTTCCTTCTACGACATCATGTAATAAGCAGTTCCTTCTGAGAATGTGCCCAACCCAGTTTGGTTTCCTCTGACGAATTGTGTGTATGATTGACTTCTTCTCACCCACTCTACTCAGAACCTCTTCGTTTGTCACCATGTCCATCCACTTTATATTTTCTATCTGTCTCCAGCACCACATTTCAAAACTTTCTAAATATTTCTTCTCTAATTTCCTCAAAGTCCATGTCTCTGATCCATACAAAGCAATACTCCAAATATAACACTTCACCAGGTTTTTACGTAGCTCTAGGTTCAGACTACTAGTTAGCAGAGTTCTCTTCTTCATAAATGCTTTCTTGGCCATGGCAATTCTTGATCTTATCTCCTTGGTGCAATAGGCATCTTTCGTCAGTACACTTCCTAAGTATTTGAACTGGTTCACGTTCTCTAATTCTTGATTTCCCATGATAATTTGAAGCGGCTCTTCTCTCTTCGATATCCTCATCACCTTCGATTTACCTATGTTGATTTCCATTCCATAATTTCTTCCTGTTTCCACCAGCCTGTCAATCATTCCTTGCAATATTTCTTGTTTCTTTGCCAGAATCACCAGGTCGTCCGCATATTTGATATACAGTTTGATATACAGTTACAATTCTAAATACCTACAGTTTGAAAATCGAAAGTCCTTCATAAGTTATTTTCGAATTTACAAAATACAAAACCCGGGCGACGCCGGGCCTTTTAAGCTAGTTTCATAAAGTGATTTACTTATTAAATTATTCCCTTACTTCTGACATTATTACAACATTTTCAATATTAAACTTTAAAATATATATATAATTACGTTGTCTATCTTAAAATTTATTAAACTAAATACTTAATACATTATTAAGTGCCACTATGGTACTTTATGAGATTGTGTGTGGGGGACGAAAAATGTCTGTCCGTCTGTCTTTCTGTCCCTCCGTGTGTCTGTACGCCCCATAACTCAAATACGCTTTATCGGATTTTCATGAAACTTGGTATACGCATTTATAATGTCCATGGGAAGAACCCTATTGATATTGAACCAAATCGGCTCACCGGTACCGGAGTAATGCCCAATTTAGTGTTTTTATTTAAAAGCGCCATAACTCAAATACGCTTTATCGGATTTTCATGAAACTTTGTATACGTATTTATAATGTCCATGGGAAGAACCCTATTGATATTGAACCAAATCGGCTCACCGGTACCGGAGTAATGCCCAATTTAGTGTTTTTATTTAAAAGCGCCATAACTCAAATACGCTTTATCGGATTTTCATGAAACTTTGTATACGTATTTATAATGTCCATGGGAAGAACCCTATTGATATTGAACCAAATCGGCTCACCGGTACCGGAGTAATGCCCAATTTAGTGTTTTTATTTAAAAGCGCCATAACTCAAATACGCTTTATCGGATTTTCATGAAACTTTGTATACACATTTATAATGTCTATGGAAAGACGTCTGTTGATATTGGACCAAATCGGTTGGCCGGTACCGGAATAATGCCCAATTTAGTGCATTTTTATGGTATTATATAACAATAGGCCCCATAACTCAAATATGCTTTATCGGATTTTCATGAAACTTGGTATACGCATTTATAATGTCCATGGGAAGAACCCTATTGATATTGAACCAAATTGCAGCGGTATTTTGAATAGGGAACTCAAATCTGTGGTAATTTCCCGGGGGGGGGGAGTACGTTTGTGGTAAATTTCAAGAAACGTAACCTTTTTAAGTAAAATAAGGTAAACCCGTTTGCAGCATGGGAGACTTAGGGGAGTGTAAATTCTTGTTATAAAACACAGCCACATTTTCCTTCCCAATTTTCACAAATCCAGCGTAAACTATGATATTTTCCCGGGCTACTAACCAGGTGGTGAATTGAATTAGTTCCGACGTTTCGAAGCCAAACTGAGGCTTCATTGTCAAGGAGAATGAAATGCCGGGATTAGATGGGTTGTATTTATAGGACTGCTTTGAACAGGGACATCCGGATTGGAGAAAGGATTTGTTGAAGACCAACCAATCAGGAAACAGATGGGTGCTGTAAGAACAGGAGGGAAATTAGAGAAGTAGAATCGGTCCAAATAAGGGCCAACGGTCAATAGGTAGTGAAAATAAATTATTATTATATAGATGGTGGTGGAAACGAGAAAAAATTGGAAAAAAGGGGAAAAAACGGTCCAAATGAGGGCCAATGTTTTTCATTACTCTGGTGGTACTCCTCATGCTTAAAGGAGTACCTATAAATACAGATGAATTGCCAAAATAATTTGGAATCAACTATTGGGCAACTCCGAACTACGTGGCGCGACATCCCCGAAGGGACAAGGCCTACCACCCGACCGCTGCGTCATCTACCTATGGACAGATGGCAGGATTGAGGGCATGTGGTCAGCATGCCAACACCCACGGCCGTTAATGGTGGTTTCCATCACCGGAGCCGCTACTTCTCTATCAAGTAGCTCTTCTATTTGAATCACGAGGTTGAGTGCACCCCTACCAGACCTCCCTACCTCAGAAAAATCCGAGGAGGTACCGGGGATCGAACCCGGGGCGACGGATCTGTAGTCAGCGACGCTAACCACAAGACCACGACGACGGTCTACTATTGGGCAACATACTATAAAATAATATCGGACAGGCTTGGAGAATGGTTGTGAATATTATGGAAGAACAGAATAAGTACAGGACCGCTAACCACTACCATTAGCCTACTCAACCCATGGCATGGATGTACCCCCACCACCTGAAGCCTACTGGCCGAAAGATGTTGTACGTAACCTTAAACATGTAATTCCCACTCTAAAACAAACTACAAACAGAAGAATGTAATGTGACGTTACCTGACTATTTTCAAAGATCACCGCTAGACCATCACTAGCTATGATAATGTTTGCAATTCCTTGGGACAATTACTACAAACAATACAAAACACAACATGCTACAGAATATATATTAACAGTTCTAGTGTAATTTACCTGTGTTGGGATGTCAATGGGTAGCATTCAATTCCGTACACACAGATCTTGAAATACACTTAAAATTTCACACGGAACACGGCCTATACACGAAATAGAACACTGAACATGCGATATTTCACATTTAAAACAACTGAAAAGCACTGGATTCGCACGATTAACACAGAAAAAACAAGTCAACATCCGACGCGATACGTAAGGAAGCCATTAGCCGCGAGCACCAATGCCCTCTGTGAATAGTTCAGAATTCGCATTCCTCATGTCAACTGTCATATCATCCAATAGGCCAAGCAATGATTATACTGTAGATTTGTTCCCAAAGTAAATTCATGTACAGCCAAGTACCATAATAGGTATAAAGATAAAAACTAAATAAATATGGCTTAAATGGAGAATGTCAAGAGCATAATAACTAACTCGTTGGGGGCAGACAGGCGCTGTATCGGAGATAGAGCCTATTACCGTTTAGCCAAAACAACCCTTAAGAAGTGCTGGAAGACTTTAGGATTTAGGATTTTTTGGGGTAAAAAAATAAAAATCTGAACTATTTGGAATTTTGCCAACGGTTATAAGCTAAAAGGTATAAGTCTACCAGATCTCAGGTTTCTAGCTCATCTGGAAGTGGGTAAACAATGTCAGAGAGTAATTGTGCAGCTTTATATTATAGGGATTTCCTAGCTTAAATCCACAAATTCAATCTTACTTGTCTTTACCTTGTATTTCTTAACACTGACTCACTATAATTCATCTGGCAACTAAGTATGATAAAAAACTTTCAACGTTCCATGATCTGCATGTGCTCAAATAGGCCTAATCAATATAACTTATCTATCGTCACCAACATTAATTTCTATTGCTTCTATTCTGAAACTCAGTTGTTTTAAGTGATCAGTTAATTTCAGGTAACATTTTTATTCTCCAGTATGAGAATGAATTACATCAGATTACTTTTAATCCATTTCACCTCGGTAGGCTTACAAAATTGAACATCCTGAAATCCTAACATGATTTACAAATTGTAGCATAACTAAGTGGAGCTATTGTACATTTAGCTGGGGGACATATGTCGTGGAGCCTCAGGATAAAATTCCTCGGCCCTTTCATGTCCACGTAATATCTCAGTTACCAGGGGAGTTGTGAGGCGATAATCTTACCACCTGTCACTCTGCTCTCTATCAGGAAATAAGCGTAACAAAATTCAAGTAGGTACCGTAACAGTAACCTCCACTTGGAAGCCCTACGCTTTACCGCTGGGAGCAATATGAAATTCTTAAGGTGTAAAATAATGTTTTACGCATGGGAATAATAGTAAAACTGACATATTTGGCTATTATGTAATATGGGTATTTAAATAGGTAATATATATTATGTACAGGTAGAGGAAAAAAAAGCGGACCAACTAAAATATCTAAGTTGCCGATATGAGGCACTGCGCATGCCTAGCGGCATTCACAGGATACCAGGGAATGTATTGAAATTTGTTCTAGTGTCGATAAATTGCTTGAATTGAGAAATAATTTCATGTAATTTACATTGCTTGTGAAAACAAACGTTTCCGTTACATCCCTTACATTTATTTACGTATCACAAGACTCTGAAATCAGCTACTAGAGTCAGTCTGCTTTTTTCCCCCTACCGGTACATGGGGTTCTGATAGAAATTCTGGATGTCAACTTTGAGTTTGGAAGCTATTCTTTAAGGGAAAACTTATTGTTTTAATGGAAGGTAATAATCTGCAGTGCTTTACATCATAGTGTGATGTCAACTCTACAGCAATATGTAGCAGCATGTAATAAAGTGGAGATGTGTTTTTGTTTATCTGATTTGATCTCATCTTAATATTCTGATGTGTAGACTATTATAAAATTGATTAAAACAGTTATTCAAACTTATATACAGTGAGAGTATTAAAACTTTAAAACGGTCACTACGTTTCAGCCTGACCTCCAGGCTGAAACGTAGTGACCGTTTTAAAGGTAAAATTTTATCCACTGTATATAAGTTTGAATAACTGTTTTAATCAATTTTATATCCATAACCGGTGGAAAGAGTTGGACCTGGGTTGTGAATTACCTGATATGTTGTAGACTATTGTGGCTTCTATCTCAACTCGAGGGGGGAGGGGGGTATAAAATAATTTTCAGTTTGAGGATGCAGTTGGAAATGGTTGTCCACCCTCGGAGTCTCAGCATGGGATATTAACAGGAATGCTGTGAGATATTTCTTATATTTTACGGTATCTTGCACTATTTCATTTAATCACAAAGGAAAATCTTGGTTCTACAGTAGCATTTTAGTTTTTTGTTTCATGCTTGAAACAAAATTTAGTATTGATTGCATTAGGAGCAAAAAAGTGAGGAATTCGATATTAAAGTATTTTTCAAATGACAAGCGATTTCCTTCACCGCCAATCACGTGTAAGAGCAAACGTAATGTTGCCAGCAGTAAGAGTCTCCCCTCCGTCTCTGATTGGACTGCGTATCTAAGCAGGAGAAGGACAAATTGTTTGTCATCTGCAAAACACTGTAGTTTGCAGTTGTTTAATTAACTGTGCTGTTTAGCAGTGTAAGTCTGTACGTCATCAAAGGAAGTTGCTGAATCTAGTTTACTGCTCAGTTCAATTTAGAAGGCTGTCCCTGGGGTTTTCCTGGCGGAAGCACAGAGTCCCATGCCTGGAAAATCTGCATTAAGTGGCCACATCAATGTAGTACAGATGGGAATGTCACTCCACAAGTATAACTCTAATTCCGGCAGTACAACTCTACTCAGTGAATTTAAATCTGCATGCAGAAGTTGCATAAAGCTTGGATTCTTTGTGGAAGCAAGACGCTAGCAGATCACACGAATATTGCTTTACTGACACCTCTGTCGGTGCAGGGGTCTGAGAACAATGCAGTAGATGGTTGGAGGGGCCGTGAGTGTGAACCCTTGGTAAGAAAGAAGACATTCCACCATCTCTTCTCAGACGGTTTATATTTAAGTACTTTTCTTTACTTTTAAAATCAAAGTAATACTTCATTTTTATTTCTAGGCCTACCTGAGTCTAAGAACTTGTTTTTAGTATGTTATTAATCATGTTAAAGCCTTGCTTGGCTAGAATTAGTTATCTTCGGTTTTATAGTCATTGTTCAACTATTGCTTTTAAGAACTTATGTTCAGTTATTCCTATTTTGATACAGATCATCCTTCAGGGAAATAAACACTGCTGTCAATATTTTCCATGTGGGCAAACATGTAGTGAAAGGCTCTCGTTGGCTCAGGAATAAACAATTCATTATCTCACTTGACTTTAATTTTGTAAAGAAATTGTTGTGATAAAAATGTTCATTTTCTTTGCCTCTAGGACTTTACTATGCAAATTATTCATGACATTCTATCATAGTTGAAACAGCTAAGAAAAATGCCAATGAACGAGTAAACAGTGGCGGATGCACAGGGGATCAAGGGGATATATCCCCCCCCCCCGAAAGTTGAAAAAAAAAAGTAAAAAGAATAGCTACAAATGTGAATCAATACGGAAAATTTTATGCTCCTTTTTATATCCTTTTCGGAAATATTTAATTGGCTTATTTTTCATCAACTGAAAAGAGAGGATAGTGGACCTTATAATACAGAAAATATTAGTCCTTAGTCAACTCTGTCCAGATCGAATTTCTACAGACAGTCGTTCTGAGATCTATCCTACGTTATCATCCCATCTTCATCTTGGCCCCTCTAATGGTCATGTTCCTTTTGGTCTTCCCATTAAGATTTTGTTAAATGCCCTTCTCCACTCCAATTCGATCAACATATTCAACCCTTACTAACCACCTGCATGGTATTAGGAGAGTGATACAGACAGTAAAGTTTATCAACATAGAGCTTTCTCCATTCCCCTGACATCCTATTCTTTTTTATCCAAATATTTTCCTTAAAACTTTATTTTCAGGTACTTTCAACTTGTGTTCCTCCTGCAATGTGGCCACGTTTTACATTCATACAAAACTACTGGTAAGACAGTTTTATAAACTCGTTATAAATAAAAGTTAACTTTTTTAATTTAATAATATTGAGTTGGGTTTAGCACTATGCTTCACTTATTTTATAAATACCTGTACTAGTTTTGAAGACCCTCGTCATTCATAATCATCAGGTTAACACCAACTGCCGGCCGGCCGTTTTTGCTGCGCTCTGGTGGAAGTGTGTGGCATTTGGCGATGAGATCTTCGTCTGATGGGATGTCGAAGTTCATAAGGTATCCTTTATGTTTGTGGATGAATATCCTTTCCCACACTGAGAGTTCCTTGTGACCTTCGACACATTTTATCAGTTTTGGATCCCGATCGATGTCATGCCCCTCATTCCAAAAATGGGCCGCTACTGCAGATTTGGATAAATCTGCAGATTTGGATAAATCTGCAGTAGCGGCCCATTTTTGGAATGAGGGGCATGACATCGATTGGGATCCAAAACTGATAAAATGTGTCGAAGGTCACAAGGAACTCTCAGTGTGGGAAAGGATATTCATCCACAAACATAAAGGATACCTTATGAACTTCGACATCCCATCAGACGAAGATCTCATCGCCAAATGCCACACACTTCCACCAGAGCGCAGCAAAAACGGCCGGCCGGCAGTTGGTGTTAACCTGATGATTATGAATGACGAGGGTCTTCGAAACTAGTACAGGTATTTATAAAATAAGTGAAGCATAGTGCTAAACCCAACTCAATATTATTAAATTATAATATAGCTTCACTGTGTAAACTTCCATACAATGATTAAAAGTTAACTTTTTTCTTTCTTTTTTCCCTCCTCAAATCCCTCCCCGAAAGAAAATTCTGCATCTGCCACTGTGAGTAAACTAGGTACCGGTACCACAAAAATGTTTGTACACAATCAAATATAGCTGTTTTATTATTAAGGAATCAACATTTGTAAAAAAGTTTTCAAGTAAACTACTCATAATATTTTAGTTATTAGTGGAGACAATAAGTGCATAAGAAAGTCCAGAAGCCAAAAAACGTTTTTTGGTCTCTAGGCTTTATGAAACATGTTTTCCTGGTGTTGTCTCAATTTTGATTTTCATGGCACAATCATTACCCTGTAACTACTACATAATATGTGAGGAAGGGTAAATATAATAGGCCACTAATATAAAATTCACATTCTAGCTGCTGTAAACAGCCTGCAGAGGATAATATCAGTTGTGCAGCTGTGATGTCGGTCATTGTTGCTTTTGTTAAAAGCCCACAGAAGCAATGGCCAGTCATACAACTTGTTACCTGGGTAGCTGTACAATTTTGAAGGGTGTATTTCAAATTTGAAAGACGTTGGGCTTAGTTAACAAATGCAATAGGAATAAATGCCCTGAACGTCTCGTGGGTTCATTTCCAGAATTTTGTTAACCCCACATTGAAGAGTCGTTCAATGTTCACATTATTTTTATACTTTGAATATTTAGACATTAAGAAAAAAAATTTGTACAAGTTTTCATAACAATGTATATTAAATTCTTTATTTAACACATGGACCATGCGAATAAGAAAGCATTTTCTGTTTCATTTTCCTTTCATTACAGCTTTGCTACTGTTATACTATACTGTGGTGCTACTACAAAGCATCGTGCTATATTGAGCCGATATGGTTCAAAATGTCAAAATTAAGATGAGAGGAGACCAGTATTCAAATAATACTTCACACCCCAGTTTTTAATTTACTATTTAAAAAAAAAATATATAGGCCTATGCTGGTAGTATTCGAGCATATACAGTACATTTCATTGCATCAGTGTGTATATCACTCACCACCTTTCTCGAGAATTACACTGCCTGTCCATGCTTAATTTTAACTTGGAGTTCAGAGTATTGTTGAATTACCCAATTTCTCCAGTAGAGGCGACACAGTTCACACCCAGATAGCATGAAATTCCAGCATATTTCAGTTTCTGAGTTTATACTTCAGAGGACAACACAGCATACGGTAATGTAAAGGGTATTGCAGCTGGGTGTGAAAGGTGCTGCCATCTGTAATATCGCCGCGTACGCAAAATTAGCCGTATAGGACAGGCAGTGTATACACGAGTAATACAGTCTAGAAGGCAGTGATATCACTTAACCTATTTGCATATTTGTTATTCATGTACATGGGAGATAAAAATTTTGATATAAATGGCATTATTAGGTGTTCCATTGCCTTCCAGGAAATTTCTCAGACTCAATCCATATGTAAGGAAAAGTAGCTACACCTCTATTTTAAAGAGTTGGGGCCTGACGGGTTTGCGACCACCTCAAAAATACTGTGGAATATTGCTTCTCATCTGACATATATAAGCGGAGTTATTTTCACAAGGCCTCTAATTTAACACGTGAAAAACAACTGCAGCATAGCCAGGGACAGAATGTCATGTACAAATAAAAGCAGTTTGAAGACAAGAGGTAAGGGACACAACCAACTCTCATGTTGAATCAGTAACATCGGCATTATAGTCATGGTTACGATTGCAATGCTGCTGTAGCGCTCACTTGTTTCTTTCATCACACGCCCCACCTCTTGAAAATCATGGGATAGATAACGGACCTAACACTAAAAATAGCTACTTTATTGCAACCAATAAGTATAATCACTTTCGTTATTTTGTTTACCACAAATTTTTCCAGACTTTTGTGTATAAATCTTTTTCTACACTTTTAAATATTTGCATTGCTTTATTGACTTTAACAGTTTGAGCCTTACAAATTTCACGATTACTGATCCAACACTGAGATGCTACCTCAAATTTCTCTATTTCACAATTCATGATTCTCATGAGTTCTTTCAATCGTATGTCCAAATTTCCTTCTGTTTTGGAAAGGCAGAGTTACACTGAAAAACTCAATGCAATAGCTGGGATTTTAACCACAGATCTTCGGCTGTCTTTGCTGCTGCTCTCACTTGACCTACCATGGTAGCTTACTGGTACATTAAATTCTCCAACTGACTCACAAGTCCCAGTAGTGGGAATACTAGATTATACTTGATCCAAGATGTGTACAGAGGTAAAGTAAACAACCGAATACAGCCCTTTGCAGGGTCCTTGAACACCGCTATAGACCCGAGGTTGACCCCATCTGCAGAAAGTGTAGTATACTTCCCGAAACCCTCGATCAATCTATGGCTAATAAACAACCTCATATGAGGCGCCACGACCGGATTGTGTCCGAGGTGTTCGGGAAGATGGCTTTAATACCTAATTCCGAATTGTACAAGGAACATAATTTCCCCATTTCAGCAGGTGTATTTCTCAGACCCGATTCAGTTTTAAAAGTGGCTAATAAAGTATGGGTTTTAGATGTCATGATTAGAGACGAGAATGGGGACAGCCTCTATACAGAGCCAAAGAAAAATCTAATAAATATGAACAACTGAGGGCTAGCTTTCAAGTTAAATGGCCGAATACTGATTTTGAAGTAAAACCTCTTGTGGCTCTCTACCGGAAGCCACAAAATCTAAAATGTTACTGTTAGGTTTTAACCGGGTGGAGTTAACTCGGATTTGCTTGGAAGTCTTAAAATCTTCCATTTTTATGATGAATTCGTTTAGAGACAACAGAGAGTCTCCTTTTAATTTTGTTGTTATTTGTATTTGGTGTGCTTTAATGGTTTAATTAATGTTTGTACAGTAGCTGTTAACTGGAGATGGTGGATGCATAAAATTACTGATAGGTCTCCTCCTCCTTCTCCACAGGAATTGCCTGGCAAGCGTGAGAGCGCATTTTCAACTACAAAGCACAGTTTACAAGAGTTCATTTTCAAGAATGTTTAGTCGATTACATAGCTACAGTAAAGTCAATTGAACTTTTTATAGATTAAGCACAAAGGCTCCCAGGTTCCATTCCCAATGTTTTTTTATATATTTACAATCTGTATCTTTTCGCCACTGGACAAACCTTTTCCTCACACTTTTCTTTACTGGTGACATTAAGTTCTGAAGGCCCTGGCTCGAAATTTTCTTCTATAATACAAATTATTAGAGGTTATGTCTATTACTTTTTCTTACAACATGTGGTGTACTTCATCACACATTATGTAAATGAAATGTACAATGAATTAATTATGTTATAAAACGCATCTTGTATTTAGTATCACTTGATTTTGTTCAGAATAAATAAATTTGCCAAGGCAACAATAAAAAAAAATGAAATCTTGTTTGCTAGATATATGTTGTAAAACACGTAAGCCTATGAAAGCAAGCAACTCACTTAACAGAACTTATGTTTTCACAAATACATAAGATGTAAATAATGTTACGATGTGTGCGGAATGGAAGTTAACATCTGACTGAGTTTGTCGCACTATCGTAAAGTATGCGCTGGTGCAAGTAACCAATGAAATGACAGGACATAGTTAGTCAAGGCAAGTCTGTTGTTTACTTTTGCTCCGTACACATCTTGGATCAAGTACAGTTAACTTCCTACTAACAAAGGAAGCAAATTCAGAAACTTGCAGAAATTAACAGATTAATAGACAAGAAAATTGAAAATTCTAAAAACAAAAGCTTATTAAAACAGCAACTTTCTCAATGGAGAAAGAGAAAACAAAACATCAAAATATTCACATATTACCGTATTGGCCCAAAATAAGACGACCTCGAATATAAGACGACCCTGAATTTTTGAAGGGTAGTTACGAAAAAGAAATAAAATAGCTTATTAGTACATTTTTCTTCACATAAAACAGAATTTTGAAGTTCATGTCGTAACTTCTTCTCTCGCCTTTATTTACGCATTGAGACAATGAAGATGCTTTCTTTTCCACATCGTCTGCCATGACTGGTGGTCAAACAAAAGATTTACGCGTAGATAATAGAGACGCGCAGGCAAGTAACAGTGCAGTCAGGATCAGAAAGTCCTGGTGAAGTACAAACAGTCGGGAAAAATTAGTTCGGTAAAGTTCGGTAATTTCCACGCGGCTTTGACCTTGAGTCGGACACACGTCATTGACTTGGGGATACCCGCTGCATCGCCGCTGCTCACGTGCACAGCTGCATTCAGAATGGAGAGTTGTTGAGTCTTAGGCCCCGCGTATAAGACGAGTATAGTTTTTAAAAGCACATTTTCAGGGAAAAAACATCGTCTTATATTCGGGCCAATATGGTATCTTTGGGACATACAAAAATGTCTAAAAATCTTTAAAGAATAAGTTTAGCTTCAAATAACAAATGCAGCATTAAAAAATGTTATTAAAACCAATTAGGCTGACCGGCCACCGAAAGAGGAGTTGAGCTGAGCTGAGCGGAGGGAGTCAGAGGGGGTTGGCAACCGATTGTGTAGTGGACCCCAACACAGTCAGCAACTTGCCTTGCATCGGTATAAGTGGCAGTGGTGAGTAGGTGTGGTGGGGGAAGAGGAGCGTAGCTTCAAAACCGAACCTCGGTCGAGTCAAAGCGGAGTGGTGTTGACCCTTGCGATGCCGCTCAACTGCGCTCAGCTCCGGATCTGGTGGCCGCACTTTCATTAAAAACCTTTGATTCAGTTTTGGAAGCTGACTCAGCTTCACTCAACTCCGCTTTCGGTGGCCAGTCAGCCTTATTTGGACTATTCCACTCATATGCCGCATGTTTGATATTGACCAATAAGTTTAGCAATTCTTCTGATATAGACAATCACGATCGTTTATCTTATAACTTCCTTCCTCGGTCGCAAGGACGCAATTTTATCTGATAAAACATCAGCTCGTTACTGGATATGTAAGGCATCAACAAGCAGTGATTGATAATATGTTAAATGCTGCTACTGAGCAGAATAAAAACACATTTTATGCAACAAACTTGTTTGGAAATTGAAATAATATAAATGTCCATTGATAAAAACACAATTTCGATTCGGTGCAAGCCAGTTCATGTGCTTTTATGGCATATTGATGTAAGCAACAATCATGACGCCCTCCATCTTGTGATGCGCACTATTGATAGCATTGGGAACTATGTTCAATTCATAGAATCGACTCATGAACTGTTCATTCATCTATTATGCCCTGATCTTATGGCTGTTGACAACAAAGTAAGAAAATAATAATTATTTACAAAATCCGTTACATATTATTCATATAATAGTCTTAATAAATCTTACTCGAGATTATGAGTTTCATCAGATAAATTTGCTCTAACTTCGTTCTCGCAAATATATCGATAAAATGGTAAACTCTCGGGGGATTACCTATGATAGAAGTCCTTCGTTGCAAACAGTACAAAATAAACGATCGTGATTGGTCGATATCCGATGCATTGGTTAAAATTAGGCCTACTGGTCAATATGAAATATGCGGCTTATGGGTAGAATAGTCAATTATGAAACTGTTAGCGAAGAAGTGCCTTTCAAAACATAAAATATATATAAAGTAGCATTACGTAAGCGCTGGCTTTGTTACGAGTATTGCACTTGCATGGAGTGTTCATTAATTTAGTATGTTGTGATTTCACAGCAGACAGAAAGAAAGAAACTAATAATTATTTACAAAATCCATTATATTTTATTCACGGAATAGTCTTAGTAAATCCTATTCAAGATTACAAGTTTCATCAGATAAATTTGCTCAAACTTCAATCTCGCAAATATATTGATAAACTCCCAATCTCTCGTGGGATTACCTACAATGAAATATCTCAAGTAAAAAGCCTGGGATCTACCAGATAAACTTTTCAGAATGCAATAAAATATACATAGGTAAAACAAAAAGAAATTTGGACATAAGATTGAAAGAAACACATGAGAAACATGACATTTCGTGAAATAGAGAAATCAGTTAAGCTGTTAACTTCCAGGAATGATCAACTAACACAAATAATTTATGAAGTTCTCAAAAATATTGTTGAGCAGTGGGATCCCGGCATTCTGAGATATGTCTCCAAGCAAGTTTTGATATGTCTTAAGTTAAAAAAAAATGGTGTGAAAAATCATATTTTTATCACTGGAGACAATTTGAGAATTTGAAATCAGCTCATATTAAGGAAAAGTAATAATCTGTTCCAATTCAATATTGATACATTTCGATACTGTTTACGAATTAGTTTATCTGGCTTTTATTGTCTTTAGCTGAATATATGACCAACCGCAATATGAAAGGGGCACTCAAAGGTATCTAAAAAATTAGAAATTTAGAGTAGTCTCAGTTTTGAACGGGTCGATTGATTTGTTTTATAACCTCAATCTACTGATGTTTAAGTAATTAAGTACAAATAATACAAATGCAAAATACCGTTAGCATCCTCACTGGATGTGGAATGTTGCTTCTTTATTTACAGAAAATGCTCTGAAGTGTATAACTTGAGCTAGTAACAAAACAATACAGTACTGTATCCCTTGGTAACAGCTGAACATCACAGGTAGTGTAGGCCACAACGTATCACAAGACCAGCGAACGTGGGAAAACATTCATTGCAACATAGTCATCGATGATCTGAAACAACCGAAGTGAATAATATCGATCATAATGTATTTTTACTACATAAAAAACTTCCTTATACCCTCAATATAATCTTTTGCTTTGATACTCTTTAGAAAAAACTAGTAGCTGCCAATACTAGAGGTAGTATTTTCTTTTTACAGAGATACAGTTTACAATTACAATATGTTATTATATTTTGCTAATAGGCCTATGTTTTTTGTTATGTTTTTTATATCTAAGTATAAAACTTTATGAGAGTTAAAAGTTTAAAAAACACTGTTTGTTGGGTACAAGAGCGGCTTATGACCCTGCCGTAGAGGGAAAAGATGGGAAAGGATGTTAGAAAGAATCTCTGGAGCTGGAGGACCAATTATTGCCTTAAAACAATAATAAAATGAGTAGAGCTAAGTGAACTTGTATCGCAGGTGCTGGAACAGGGATCTTCGGATGTAATATTGGAGTGAAACCTGTATCATGTAATAAACTATGTAACATTTATTCTCACAACATATAGGTAAATAATGCACTTGAAATACTAATAGAAACACTGAAATAAGATGTATAATGAATCTGAGCTAGGTGCACTTGCACTTGCACAATGGAATATGAATTGGCGGAAACTTGGTACACACGTGGCGAATAATTTCTCTAATTATGCCAGCAATGTAAATTATACATGAAATTGATCGTAAGGATATCTGTATTACTTTTAATATGATTTCACACTGAAATCTTGACTGTAATGAACTTTATAGCCGAACTATTGTACCCACTTGGGTTGCACAATGTTGCCGCACTGAAACACGAACTTTTAGACTGATCTAAGAAGCCGATAACACTGAATCTACTGTAATTAGTGTAGATTAATTAATAACACACGATAATACTTGTAAATGGAAGTATTATGTATTTATTCGCTACTTAATAGAAAACCTCTGTTCTATTGTCTGAAATAGGCGGGATTCTAGACGGCGCTCCAGCACGTCTCTCGTGCGTGAAGGCTTGAAGCTAACTGTGTTCTAACATGACGCTGTGATGTCATGCTGCCGCTAAACCTGCACCTGTCGATGAAAGGGGATTCACAGAAATAGGCGGACTTATACTAATATCAATGCGCTGAGATTGAGAAATGCATTGAGCGGAACATTTGAATATACACTCTTACTAGACACGTAGAAAATGCTAGTAGAACCTATAGCTTTCCCCAACACTGTTGTTAATGGATCTATCAAAATACACAAATTATTTACCAAAGTTAAAAAACCGCAATAAAAAGTTCTGTAGTTCATATGATGGTAGGCCTATATGTCTTATCCCTTTTTTTTAATTTAAATCTTTGTTAGGTTTGTCATATATATAAAATGTCTAGAGTTTTATTCACACACATTCCCTAAAAAACAGCTTGTCATTGTGGTAAAAATATTAAGATGCTGTGTTACTCACAGTTCACCCACATCATCGTGTATTTAATTTTCCAGGAGTTGGTCATCTATGGTTACATGAACAGTTACATATACATTCAGAACACTCAACTATTTACAAAAAGAAGATTCACCATCGAAACCATAGGTGCTCACTAAGAAAGGATTTTGAAATATTTTGATTTTAAATTCCAAAAATCAAATGTTTTCGAGTAGATGAAATACCTCCCATAAGAAACACATGAGCAATTCGATTATTGTGGAAAACAGTATTCAATTGTGAAATTAATTCAAGATGGCCTTGCTCGGTTGCTATTTTGATTCATTTGTTTATGACTCGCAAAGATTCTTTTTACATAGGTGGACAGAAGGGGAGAATGAATGCACGTCTTACTGAGAAAACATTGAAAGATTTGGATGAACCTGACTATGCGGGTTATTTTTTTGGGCCAGGGAACTCAAATCTAACGTCTTTTTTTTCCCCCCGGGTGGCGCATTTTGTTCATGAAATGCACCTCAAAGCCGGTTTTTTTTTTATTATTATTTTTTATTTTTTTATTTTAATCATGAATCATTATAATAATTCGTTTCATTTCAAATTTGTATGCCCATATTGCAGCATAATATTAGTTTTGTTCGATTAATTATTTGTATTTTAACTTTAAACAATACAATAATTAAAAATAAAGTTATGTAATTCCTCCAATTTATGTACAACGATGTCAGTGTTAATAAATATAGTGTTATTTTTCTGTTAAAAACTTATTTAAACAAAACATATAGCAATGTAAGATTTGAGATTTTCCTGGCGAAGAGTATGAATAGATTTTTCCCGGGTAGACAGCCAGGTTTGAAGATCAAGTGTCTCCGACGTTTCAGAGGCCCACGCTGCCTCCATCCTCAGGGATACTGAAGTGTCGAGTCTGTCATGCTGAGGTGGTATATATACAGATCGCGAGTTGCGAGGAGTCTACCAATCAGGCACCAATTCATTTTTTCATCGTCTTTTTTTCGGCCAATCGGCTTCTACTGTCTTTCAGTTGTTTGAGACAGTGATTCCAGGCAGGGTTGATGCTGAGGCCTCCGTCTCTATTGAAATTGTTAGCCTCAAGCTTAACTATGGACCAGCGCTGTTCTGAGCCTGCCCGCTGCATCAGACTCTTCTATCCCGATAAATTTGCGGTGGCAGAACATACCATCAACTTGGGATCCGGGCACAGGATTGATTTCGCAAACACTACAATCCTTGCGAAGACTTCAAGGTTCTGGGACAGATTAATCAAGGAAGCGATCGAAATTAAGCTTGAGGCTAACAATTTCAATAGAGACGGAGGCCTCAGCATCAACCCTGCCTGGAATCACTGTCTCAAACAACTGAAAGACAGTAGAAGCCGATTGGCCGAAAAAAAGACGATGAAAAAATGAATTGGCGCCTGATTGGTCGACTCCTTGCAACTCGCGATCTGTATATATACCACCTCGGCATGACAGACTCGACACTTCAGTATCCCTGAGGATGGAGGCAGCGTGGGCCTCTGAAACGTCGGAGACACTTGATCTTCAAACCTGGCTGTCTACCCGGGAAAAATTTATTAAAACATATAGCAGTTGCGTAAATAATCGCGGGCGAAGCCACGGGCACCTGCTAGTAACATTATGTCCAAAGTGATTCGTTCGTTGTAATGAAGCATATCTGATGTGACATATAAGCATAGCTTCTCACCTCTTGTAGTCGTTCTCGTGTTAAGTGTGGGACTAGCCAAGTGAAACCGGTTTTCTCCAGTTTACTAGAATCCAAGTACAAATGCTTATTGTATAGAAGCTCCTGATCAATGTAAGGAGTGAGGGGTGTGTTCTCTATGCCATTCTGAGCACACGCCTCCGCCCATGGTCCCAAATGCTTGTCGTTCACTTCCTCCACCAAAGTGACCATGTCCAACTGCAACACATGATAATGATAATAATAATAATAAATTGTATTTTAAGTTAACACAGTGCAGTTATATAACATAATAATTGTATAAGAGTTGAATTTTACACAAAAACTTCACTTTTGGTATAGTTTACCTGAACTAGTTTCGGCGTCTTCACTACCATATTGTCAACAACTAGGCCTACAGTAGAACCCCGATAATTCAAGCTAATTGGGGCTGAGGCTACCTCGAATTAGAAAAAACTCATATTATACAGAAATATCACTAAATCAATGGGTAAATCAAAAATAAATGTTTAATGAGCACAATAATGGTTTAAAAAATAAATAAATAAACAACATAGTAGGCCTACATACCTGTGTTATGCCTGTATGTATTTCCAATTTGCTACATCGGCATCCTTGAAGGATTAAATCATTGTCTGACCCTTAATGGAGTGGAACGGGAAAGCAGCGCTACTAGGAAAATACTTTTAATTACAATTGTCGCTGAGTAGGGATTACAGTAACAGTACAGTATTGTTTTCTGAAAGGATGGTATATTGTAAAGTATTGTAAAGTACAACTGATTGACACGAGGTCCCGACAAAGAAAGATCGAACCTAACGGTTTCTATCAATCTGTATTAGAAATGCATTAGCAGTCTGAAGCCAAGGTTATTTCTGTGTATTATGAACAAGAACCCTAAGTGGGACAGTTTTACCTGCATTTCTGTACATGGAAAAATTGAAAGAAAGCTCAAATTGTAACACATTCAGAAGTGCGTAAAACTTACATGCAGACCCCGTATAAAAAGGGGATTTTACTTTAGTTTTATGGAAAATTTTAATTTTCTTAAGACCGGCTCGAATTACATGGAACCTCGCAATACTGAGGCTCTACTGTATACTCCAACTGCCGTGGCACTCTCCCACAGATGTGGTACAAACTTTGAGATGAGGTCCTCATTGGTCGGAATATAAAAGTTTATCAGTTGGTTCTCATTCTTATAAACATCCTCTCCCAGACCGAAAGCTCCTTGTGTCCATGGACACATTTTAGTAGTTCTGGATCCCTGTCAACTTCATGTCCATCATCCCAAAAGTGTTTTGTCTGTATTTTGATATTTGATGTGTCTTATGTGTTCTTTAGTTCTGACTTCCAATATCCTCTTGGTTTTTCCTATATAGACTTTTTCGCAATCATTATATTTAAATTGGTAGATGCGTGATTTTTTACTGTGGTGAGGGTTCTCTAAATTTGTAGATTTGAGTAATTTTTTTTTTTTTTTAATAATATATATAAGGAGTATCTGTTGTGATGCCATGATTTCTGAAAACTTTTCTGAATTTATTACCGGCCCAAGGGTGGAATGTAATTTTCTTGTATTTCCACGGCAGTTGAAATATAGCTGTTGACAATGGTAGCGAAGGTGTTGAAACAACTACAGGTAAACTTTACCAAACGTGAAGTTTTTGCGTAAAATTCAACTCTTGTGTAATTATCATAATAATAATAATAATAATAATAATAATAATAATAATAATAATAATTAGATGGTCTAAGACAGAATTGGAAGGCTTACAAAGAAAAATTAGAACGGAATTCACACAGTATAGGAAACACCATCCGAAGTCAAGCTCTATCAGGATGAACCTCCCTCGAGGGGAGGGGGGGCGTGGCATTATTGATATAATTAACCTATGCAACAAGCAGAAAGCCTCTCTCAGAGCATATTTCCACCAAAGGATGGAGAGTTCTGCCCTACATCATAGCATATGCTATACTGATAACAATCACACGCCACTAAACCTCTCAAATAGGCTTGATCAGCAAGCAGAAAGAATTGTTTCGGTCCAAGAGAGGATAGACCAGTGGAAGGCTATGAGCCTACATGGTCGACACCCTAATGACCTTAGTAGCCCTGAAGTCGACAAAGAGGCGTCGAACGCTTGGCTCCGGCATGGGGAACTCTTCCCTGAGACTGAGGGATTCATTATCGCCATACAGGATCAGGTTATTAGCACAAAAAACTATCAAAAGTATATAATGAAAAATAGGGCTGTGATTGATGACGAGTGTAGAAGGTGTAGAGCTGCTCCGGAGACTATACAGCATATAACTGGGGCTTGTAGCTCTCTCACCCAGTTTGAGTACCTTCACCGCCATAACCAGGTGGCAAGGATAGTACATCAGGCGCTCGCCTTCAAATGCAAACTAGCAGAGACAACTGTCCCATATTACAAATATGAACCTAGTCCGGTGCTTGAATCAATGGAATATAAAATATATTATGATCGGTCAATAATTACCGATCGAACTATACCCAATAATAGACCAGACATAGTTCTTCAGAACAAGCAAGCCAATACAGCTTATATCATAGACATTACAATCCCAAATACCCACAATCTACAGAGAGCTAATCAAGAGAAATTCTATAAATATTCGGAGTTGAGATTTGAGTTGATGAGACTGTGGTCTTTGACTAATGTTGACATAGTTCCAATTGTAATATCAACTACAGGAGTTATCCCTGTATCCCTTCATAGTAATATCAAGAAGTTAGATCTAGATAAAAATATTTACATTAAAATGCAAAAAGCGGTGCTTATTAATACCGCCCGTATTGTTAGGAAGTTCTTGGGCAAGTGAGTGTGCTTGGTTGACCCGTACCTCACTTAGTGCCAGTCTTAAAAGCTGAGATTTATAAATGAATAAAAGATAATAATAATAATAATAATGTCAATTCAATTCATAATTTGTCAATAGTTACTAAATTACTTCCAGTCCTTTTCATGTTTAATATGTTGTTCTTCTTACTAAATTTCAAATTTCATATATGTTTTTCTTCATACTTCACTTCTTGTAGCACTTGTTCAATATAAATGTATTAATTAGTTTGGTCGCTGGTGACCCTAGCTGTTAAAAAGTGACCTTAAATAAATAAATAAAAATAATAATATTAATAATAATAAGAATAATAATAATTTATTGCAATTAATAGACTTGTATACAAGTTTCTGACATTGTCAATGGGAAGCCTTACATACTACAAATATTATACTACAAACATTAGAGTTAGGTTGAATTTACTTAATTCTTACTACAATTACAATATCAAAACAAACATTTGTACAAGGACATGATGACTACAGCAGAAGAGCAACCACATTCAACACAACACAAAATTACGTTCAAAGACAAGGTACCACATAACAATACAATCCATGCTTGGTACTCCTAGTTTATAAGGCATGGAAGCAAACATCTACTGGCCAGCCAACACTCTTGGACAAGACAGGTGAAAGGATAAGGAAACTTGTAAAGCAAGAGTAAAAGCGAGGAGGGACCTGAAAATACAAAATAAGACTGAGTGGAATGTGTTGTAAAGGCATACCAGGCACTCAGGAGTTTCTGAAGAGGTCATCAAAAGCCTTGAAAGAATGGAAGAAAGAATAGTTAATAAAATAAATGGAGCAACAAAAGAAGTTAAACAAGAAATTAGAGAGGAAATAGCCAGAATGAAGACAGAAGTAGAACAACTGAAGTCAAGAATCAAGAAGATAGAAAATGCAGATCGACAGCTAAATTTAATTTTCCACGGGGTTAAAGAGAGAAAAGGAATCGGTGCCCTGCAAGAATTCCACGAAATATTAGAAAACAAGCTGGAAGTGCAGATCCAGGGATGGGAGTTCCTTACGGCTCACAGGATCGGGAAAACTACAGGAAACAGAGTCATTATAGCGAAATGTGCTTCCACTCAAGTGGTTTTTGCCACACTGAAGAGATCTTACAAATTGAAAGGGACGGCAATATATATCAACAGAGATCTATCTCCGACGGAGAGAATTACAAGGAGGAAATTAGTAGAAAAAATGAAGTTTGAAAGAAATAAGGGAAAGAAGGCGACCATTCGAAATTTACAGCTGTATGTGGATGGGAGGAAGATAGATATAAGGAACAGCGCGGAAACGAACAGCACGAGTGCTATGACCTCGACAGCTGACTCTGCGGAATTAGAGACTGAGAGGACGCGTGCAGAGGCTCAGGGTAACGAACATCGAAACCAGAAGGAACGTGCACCGACGTCACCAATAGGTGACAGCAGACAATCAACAACTCAGCCGAACGAGAAACCGAACACGTCATCTGTGACGCAACGATTCCAGATTCCTCAGGGGCCTTGGAGTAAGAACGCACCAGGTGACATCAATAGTGGAAGCAGTGAGGAGGAAACACCAATTATCACTAGAAGCCGTAAAAAATTAAATATGTTTCAAACGGGAAAACGTAGCTAGGGAGGCCACAGTTAAATCAGTGTGTCAGTAGAATTTAAAAATAGGAAAGTGAAGTTAATAGTGTAAAAGAAGAGAGTGTAATAACCAAGAGCAGATAATGAGCTTAATAATATTTAGTAAAGCATAACGTACTCGTAGTTAAAGGGGGATTACGACTCAATATTATCCAATGTTTAAATGACATGTAATCACACGTCTCCATCGTACAGGGAAGCGAGTGCCCCGCAGATTTTTTCTCTAGGCAGTACACAAAGAGTGGAGTACGCTTGAACTAACAGCAGTGGGAATAGTGTGCAGACCCAGTTGTTTACGTAAACAAACGTTAATGTTTAAATTGAGACACGTTGAACTGCTGTGCGATATATTTTAGTAATGTAATGTGCTGAAATGGATCCGTCAGAAACCGAAAGGTAGGTACGGATCCATCTCTAAAGTGGAAATTTGGGCTGATGTAAAGTTGTTGTTTAGAACAAATAAATTCATATATTCATATTCATACCAGGCACTCAATGAACAGCACAAACAGTGAAACCTGCTAGAGATTACCACATTAATATCAAACAAGCATGTCATACTTCAAAATCACTTGCAATCATCAACATTCTTTAAAGAGCAGTCATCAAGATCTAAAGGCAATGCCTTGTTGTAGTAGCCATGTCTTCCTCTTCATCGCTGTTCTCTTTAAATTTTCATATGACAGCACGTCCATATCCTTTATCATGTTTTTAATAAATGAATTTCTAGGACGTCCTCTTGATTTCTTCCCCAGTATTTTCCCTTCAAAAATATTAATGAGTAGATCATTGTGCCGAAATGTATGACCCACTAACTTTGCTCTTCTACTCTTAATTGAATTCAGAAGGGATCTCTCTTCCATCACTTCATTAAGCACTTCTTCATTTGTTTTCCTATCCACCCAACTCGTCTTTGTTAGTCTTCTCCATATCCACATTTCTGCTGCTTCTAGTTTATTGGCTTCTGCTTTTCCTATTGTCCATGTTTCGCATCCATAAGTTAATACACAACTTAAAAATGTTCTGGAAAATTTTTTTCTTACTTCCATGCTTAAATGGTTATTTGTGAGGAGATTCTTTTTGTTCTGAAATAGCATAAGAGCAGTACAAACCCATAAAGCTAGTTTATGTCAACAGTGATAATTCCTTGTTAAGGTATTCATAGAAGTTTGGACCAAAAATCCCCATTTTCTAACCAGATTATTTCATAGATTTCTACAATGAAAAGCAGAGTTAATTTTAGGCCTGGTAGTAAAGTCTTTATGCCAGGATACATTTTTGGCTATCAATGAATTGTTTATGATTTAGGCATAATATATAATTGTACGGATAAAGTGTCTAGAAGCAGGGGTTAAATATGAGGGTCATTTCAAAAGTTCTGCACACTGTAAGATAAAATTTAAGAAAATAATTTATTTTACAAAATACCTTTACAGGCCTTCAATATAATCTTCATTCTTACTTATGACAGCTTCCCAACGTTTTGGCAAATTTTGTATTCCGGATAGGGCACCTTCATTGTTGAGCTGTCAGGTCACCTGATTGGAAGCTTCATAAATTGTAACGAAACGTTTCCCACGTCTATGGATTGGAAAGTCTTCCCCACCCACCATACAGTTCTGATTTGTGCCCATTAGACTTTGATTTGTTACCCAAATTGAAGGAACCACTCCGTGGAAAACGTTTTGATACAATTGATGAAGCTTCCAATCAGGTGACCTGACAGCTCAACAATGAAGGTGCCCTATCCGGAATACAAAATTTGCCAAAATGTTGGGAAGCTGTCATAAGTAAGAATTAAGATTATATTGAAGGCCTGTAAAGGTATTTTGCAAAATAAATTATTTTCTTCCATTCTATCTTACAGTGTGCAGAACTTTTAAAATAACCCTCATATATTACCCGATTTGTTATATTTTTGGTGTACTCCTAGTGTCCATGTGGGTGAAATATACTACAATGCTCAGTTCTCTGTAATATTATGTTCTTCACGGTCTGGCACTATAGTGTTGTTAGCTCGCCTAGCAGAAGTTGGAAACATAGTGCTGTCTGTGAGGACCATAAGGAGACTGAAACTTCCTGCACAGCTTCGACCTGCAAGTCTGCACTCTGTCTGTCAACACATCAACTGAACCATGGAAGATTGGGACAAATCCTGTTTTGCCTTGTTTTCATCAGATGCACGAGAACATGTAGACCTATGGAGAATATGAGGGAGGCAAGCGGCATGCACTGGAGGAGACGGTACATGGACAGCACATAAGCATGTTGAAGAGTGCATAAAAGAAGTCAAGCCACATGTAACATTTGTTGGTGACTATTCCACTCATAAAGGGACAATGGGCTTACCACCTATCCCTCTGCCCTATCTAAGAAAATAAGCGTAACAAAATTCACATTGGTAAACAGAAACCTCCACTTGGAGGCCCTTCGCCCCAACATGGGGGCATAGGATTCAAGAGAAAGAGATATTCCACTCATATGCCACGTGTTCGATATTGACCAATAATGTTTAGCAATTCCTCAGATATAAACCAATCATAAATATCTAAACTTCATTAAAAGTAATTACCAGGGCCCGGATTCTAATGACTTATCTTTTTATTCATGCTGCATAGACATTGCCAACTTGTAGATAAATCCTAATCATAGCCTCTAGACCATAGAAATACATTTTTATTAGGTCATTTTTTGTCATTTTATGCAATTCTATATTTTTAGGGCATTTATTTCAATTTTACATCACTATTTTGTCATTTTTGTGTCATTTGCTTCCTTATTTAGTAATTTTCAATTAGTATAATTGATATATTTGGTCCTGAAAGTTCCGGCATAATGAATAGAGGGAGAAAGTGTGATGACTCTGCCGCTCATACAATGGTAGATATAGGGAGCGCGGCGGTCCACCGAAACACTGGCAGCACCTTCGTTTGCGATTCAGCTTCTGAATGCGGCACCATGATAGTTTGGCACCTTATGATTAAACTCGCAATCTTTAATTAACCCTTGGTTCTATTTCTGTGAAATTTGTGCAGAAATAATCTACACACAATAGTCCTTCTGATGGTCAAAACAGAGCCTTAAAAAAAGCGGAAATAAATGTTTTTATTTCATTTTATAAACATCACCAATTACACAAAATTCATGGAGGGTGAAGCGAAATTTGACTATGCGACAATTTTTTTCATTTTTGTGTCCAGTAAAATCTTCAAGCGAGAAAGTTTTCGTGAAATATTTGAATTTTATTATATATGAAGTACCACCTTTATATCTTGAATGGTTTACGAGTAATTGAGAGGTAATTACTCCAGGCGCTACATCTGTCTGCATGATATGGGACGATCGTGAAATGTCGAGGGTGAAGCAAATTTGACTATGCGACAATTTGTTACATTTTTGTGTCCAGAAAATGCTTCAAGCATGTGAGTTTTAGTGAAGTATTTGAATCGTATTATAAATCGACCTTTATATCTATATAAACCTTTATATCTATAATGGTTTACGAGTAATAGAGTGGTAATTACTCCAGGCGCTAAAGCTGTCAGAAAGGCATCTTTTTCATAAAATACCAGCAATAACGCAAAAATCTTTAAATAATTTATTAGTGGGCTCAATAATAAAACTATATTAACTACTTGTACTCCTACTGCAAGATTGAACCGTTGGGGAAAAGGAATGAATCAAGCTTTTTCCAAACTTCGTAAATCTGGACTACTTTTATTTAGACATTTGTTGGATTATTTATTATATTTTCTTTTCATTTATGTCAGTAATTTTTATGTCTAATTATGATAGCAAATTCCTTATTAGTTTATCTAGTTACGCTTTTTTCATAATATAATTTAACAACATAAAACGTACATCATTACAGTGGGCGGCGAATTGCCGAGGGTTTAAGAGCAAATAGCGGGCTGTAGTTAAGGCAAGAGGATTTTATTTTTTAATTAAAAAATCAGGGAAAATGCTTTGGAATATTGTGTGATACATGTAGAATGCAATGCAAAAGAATTTTTGTGTATGAGTGTCCTTATGGGATATTGAGACACCAATTTTAAAGATCCTGCATCCCCTTTTTGTAGTGCTGCTTATGAAATGTTCTCTGCCCTGCAATTCACAAACCATTCCCTAGTTTTTATATTATCTCTGTCACATAATTTGTATGCAGATCTACACTTTTGACCGTGTTTCACCTAGGTATCTTACCCCATATAGCCAGGAGAAAATTAATATCAATACAAATTAATACTCTATAATATTCTACACAATGTAATATTGGTATTAATTTATAAAAATATCCCTTAGCTGTTTGTCTACCCTGATTATACGGTGTTATTTCTATACAAATATACATTCTTTAACAATTTTTTATAAAATTATACTAACATACTCTCTACCCTATTTTCTAGGCAACATAATATCAGATCAATAATTCATCCCTTAGCTGTTTTATACCTATATTATATAATTGTTCATTGCTTGTGAACATCTTTGATTTTTGGAAAGACGTGGAACGAAATGTTACTGTCAAGATTCTTGCAATCTGAGAAATTACTGTTAAACACGGCCACAGCACATTTCTGGCCCTGCATAACGGTTCAGTTATTTATTATTTATTTTGTTTATTTATGGAGATGAGATCTTCCAAGACGTGTAAAGCAACCCGAAAATGGTGAAAACTATCTAACAATTCATTTTTGATAAGGTGAGTAATTTTGAAGTTGATTAATGTATTATTTTGTATAAGAGCTTTTGCAATTTTCCCTATACCGTCCGTAGTAACCTTGCTCCCGCGAATCTCAAACAGAGTAACTGCTACCTAGCGGCGGAACCAGTGAACTACCTCAGTCATCACACTTTCTCCTCTATTCATTATGGTTCTGGTAAAACCACTCTTCCTTTGCATGTAATTGCTGAAGCACAGAAAAAAGGTTACATTGAGTGCATTAACTTTTTTTCCATCGCTAGTGGTGCTGTCTTTGAAGTGTTGTTTGTTTAATGCAAGAAGGAAAAATTCTGCGTTAAAGTGTTGACATCTCTCAGTCGGAAATGAGAATCAAAGAAACGCCAAAATGTTGTATTATATTACTATTGTTATTAGATTGACTTGGCACCAGAGTCTGCCACCTGCTTGGATTTGAGAGTGCAAACTACTGTTTACCCTCAATAAACAACACAAAAGGAAATGCCGAATTTTGACTCGCCAGTGCCTCAGTGCCAGTATAAATTTCCGTGAGAAAAGAACATTCACAACATTACAGTCATTTACATTTTTTACAATTATGTACACATTATTCTATAACCTTGTGCATACAATAATATTTTTTTTATAAATATAATATCAGTTCTTAGGTCATATTTTATGATTTTATGATTTAGGGACATTTTATAGGTCATTTTTCAGACAATTTTAGGTCATCAGAATCCAGGCCCTGGTAATTACTTACAGTGAATGTATTAAAAACTTCAAGCACAACATTTCAGCTCCGCCTTCGAGCCTTCATCAGGTGTACTCAAACCAGTAACTGCACTCCTGGACGAGGTAGCATCCACATGTCTCATCGGCTTGTCACTATCGATCAAAAATATCGCACATCTCGTATGTTTATCTATCCAATCACTAGGGATACTGTATTCTATGTTTTCCATCGAGGTTTTGGGAGGCAAAGGAAATTTTAACTCAGTTTTAGCTTTTTGCATTGTCTTTATCAAATTAAGCCACTGTTCACTCAAATCCCCTTCATATCTGTTCATGCTAGTTTGTTGATTATCAATAAAATATTCCATGCCTCACAGAGCCGAAATGTTGTGTTTGAAGTTATTTTAATACATTCACTGTAAGCAATTACTTTTAATGAATTTTTTATATTAACGTGGAACAGTGAAAATTAGGACCAAATATGTCAAGTTTAACAGACCAATCACGATCGTTTATCTTATAAAATGCTTGCTATTAATATGAGGAAGGGATTTTACCTGATAAAATGGTCTGCTCGTTACTGGACACGTAAGCATCAGTGTGCAGTGATTAATAGGTCACACGCTGCCATTTAAACATCACGAAAACAGATTATTTTATACAACATAACTTGTTTGGAAATTGAAATTGTACATTGATTAAAAACACAATTTTGATTCGGTGCAAGCCAGTTAGTGTGCTTTTATTCTGTTCTGCCGTTAGCTTACCTGAATTAGGTGAACTATGTCTTATATGCACCGCTGGTAGCACTGATCACAACAAGATAAATCGAATTGATTCATGGTTAGTTGATTCATAATAAGGCGTGATCTCGCAGTTGTTAGTTATGTTTCTACGAGGGTTGATCCAGAAATAAGGTTCCCAAAGACCTCCAGCCACACGGGAAGGTGCGAAGCGAAATCCGGCAACACCGCTGTGCGCGGCTGTTCCCCCACTCTCGATTCCGCCTGGCCCCGCTTTGCTGCGCCGCTCAGCCTTGGCTCAGCAGCCGTTCGAAATGGAGGTGTTCATCGTTGCTCCCGCCAAGTGTGAGATTCGTTCCGTAAGGATTGTTGGACTCCATTGTTACGGGAGACGAAACTTGGGTGTTTCATTTCACTCCCGAAATGAAAGAAAAGTCCAAACAATGGCGTCACTCAGGGTCACCAGTCACAAAGAAGTTCAAACAAACTCCTTCTGCTGGCAAAGTCATGGCCAGTGTGTTTTGGGATCGTAAGTGGATACTGCTGATCGATTTCATGGAACCTGGGATAACAATCAACTCAGACAGTTATTGTGCAACACTAAGGAAACTCAGGCGAGCTATCCAGAACCGCTGGCGAGGACGACTGACAGCCAGTGTAACGCTGCTTCACGACAATGCCCGACCTCACGTCTCCCATTAAACCCAGGACCTTTTGACAAACTTTGGGTGAACTGTCACCCACCGTACAGATTGGACCTCGCGCCTAGCGATTATCACTTGTTCCCGAAGTTAAAGGAACACTTAGGTGGCCAACGCTTCCGGAGTGACAACGTCAAAGACGGGGTGAAACGCTTCCTCAACGGGTTGGCGGCGGAGTTCTACAACATTGGGATACAAAAATTGGAGCACCGTCTACAAAAATGCCTAGATAAAGATGGCGATTATGTCGAAAAATAGAGCAAAGTGTCTTCTTTCCAACGATGTACATTACTATGAGAATAAACAATGTTGTCTATTTGTAAAATTGATGGGAACCTTATTTTTGGATCAACCCTCGTATATAACAAAACACGAAAGTAATAATTATTATTTGTATAATCAGTTACGTTTTTATTCATGGAATAGTCTTGATAAATCCAAATTGAGTTGAGTTTCATCAGATAAATTTGCTCCTGCTGTGCAGGCGCAAATCTATTGATAAACTCATAAACTCTGTTGGGATTACCTATAATAATTATGTCCTATGCAAGAAAATACTAGGACACACACTGAGGAACAGGTTTCATTTAGACCTACTTAATGAAGTTGGTCTCAATGTTATGGACTGGACAGCGCACAGTCTGGAGCTAAATCCCAGTGTTTGGGACGCACTGGGTAGAATCATCAAAGAAGAGCTGTTCCTGAAACCATACATGAATTTCGAGCAGCTTTAGAAGAAGAATGGGAAAATATCCCCCAAGAAATGATTGAAAGAATAGTCCGAAGCAAAAGTCATTAGAGCTAGGAACCACAACACATGCTATTGAAGTTATTAAATTCAAATAAATATTTAACAAATCACTGGACACTTGTTTGTTGTAAATGAAAAATATGACTTTATCGTGAATTAATAATAAAGGCACAGTTTTTTCTCTGTTGATGTAATGCTTTGTTCAAAGCATCATAGCTATTTATGTATCAAGTATGCAAAATATTGCTTTAGCGGACGAGTCTAGTTTAGCGGCTCAGGCGTAAGCTGAGGCCAAAATACTTGATGAGTCTGATAAAGATTTTGCGTATGTAGTGCATAAAATATTTTTTTAGTAAAAGCTCTCTAAATTATATGAAATGAAATAAAAATACCGCATAATTAATTATAATGAAAAGTGTAGTCAGATATTTGTTAACGTCATATTCTCACAGCCACCTGAATCGCAGAACAATGAACCGTACCAATATGAAATGCAGTACAGATGCATAATATGTGAGTCTGTTTGTTTGTAAACAATAATGCATGTATTTATGAAAAGCTTGTGAAAATATGAATGATAATCCCTAGAAAATTTCAATCCAAGCCAGAAACATATCCATGGTAACCAATGTTTCTCTTGTGAACCAAGATGTGAAAAGTTGTTGGCTTATATTTGTTGTTATATGATAAAGTAGACTACCGTGTTTTGTGAAAAATCCTGGTAAAATTTCTGATTGTCATAAAGGAACATGTCTGCTTAAATTTGTTGTTTTATGACCAACTATATGCTTAAATCTATGTTAAAGTTGGCATCTGGATTTTGTTTACAGATTACCATGACTTGAGCATCCTAGGCTGATTTTATGCAATTTTAGCAACCCTAGATGCTAAAATGCAATTTTTCATAACAGAAAGTTTGAGTACAGAAATAAACACACTAACTTCACTACTAGGAATATTTACCCAGAATGATCATTTCAGTGGGTATCCCCATCAACAACAGCTGATTCCGACTGTCCATCTGGTGGCAGGTGGATGAACTTGTTGATCAAAGTTCCCTGGATGCCCACTGAGGTTTCAAAAAATTTAAAAGTTTTAGGCGCTTCTTTTGAATAAATACTTTCTCCCACATCACAAGCTCCAGTGGCTTTTGAACCTGTTTCAGAAGTATTACGTCATCTCCGATTTCATGGCCTTCTTCCCAGAAATGAGTAGGTAAAGCTGACTTCTCTGTTTTATTCAGAAGAATCGCCATAAACCCCTAAATTTTGACACCTCAGTGGGCATCCAGGGAACTTTTATCAACAAGTTCTACAGATGTTAACACTTCACTGTGCTATTTCTAGTAATATTAATATTGAAAAGATAAGACGACTCACACAGTAACAAGGAAGTTGGCAGCAACAGAACAGAAGGAAACAGGGATGACCAAAATACATGCAAAAATGTATGAAATTATTTGTGGTGGCTTCTGATTCAAAATCCAGTTGGGCCAGGTGGGCCATGCAGCAAGGCATTTAAGAGGGTACTCAAAGCACAAGCTCTGTACTTGGAAATTTAACTCGCACATTGACAATGATGATACTCACCTTATAAACTGACAGACGAACCGACCCATAATAATCATGATTAATATTAAATATTTCTGAAACAAGGCTGCTGATTGTTCCTTGGGTGGTATCTCCCTGGTCCACCACATTGTAGATTTGCGAGAGAGTATCGTCCCGTGTCGCCAGGTGCCATATAGCACGACAGAGATCTATCACATGTATAGTGTTCATCTTTAAATCTTTTCCCCACAGAAGCTTCATCATCTCACCCAGGTGCTTGTACACAGCACCGATCACAAGGCGTGGTGCTGCAATATAAATTACAACACATTACAGAGGTCAAGTAAGCTGCTCTGCCTAAGCATAGACATTGAAAACAACATCTAGAATATTATCTCATTATTAAGTGCCAGAATGGTACTTTGAGATTGTGAGGGGGATGGGATCATGTCTGTCAATCTGTCTGTGAGTCTGTAAGCACAATAACTCAAATACTATTTATCGGATATTCATGAAACTTGGTACATGCATTTATAACATCCATGGAAATTGGCCCTTTTAGAACCAAGCCACAGATATTAGAAAGAATTTATCAAATGCAAATCAAACTAGACCATTAAAGCGAGCGAGATGGTAACATATTGGACTCGCATTCTGAAGGTCCCTGGTTTAAATCCCGGAGTCGGCCAATTTGACATGGACTTTTTTTTATTTTTATTTTTATTTTTTTTTAATGTGTGTGTGTTTGTGAAGATATGACAAATCTGTATTGTTCTGCTGATGCTCGATGATTTTAATTTGATTAAAAAACACTAGACCTTTGTTCTTCTGTAAACCCTGCTTACAGCATCAATCTGGAGCTTAACTCTGAGACAGCTTACAAAAAAAACTTAAATGATAATAATGATGATGATGATAATAATAATAATAATAACTGTAGTTAATAATGAAATCAGGTATTCTGATGTAACACAGTGCCAGAAAGCTTTTGTTTAATTAGTGATAACTGCAATTATGATATGCAGAAAATAAGTATAATATTAGAAATATACTATCTATATTAATAAAAGGAAGTGTCTGTCCTCCGTCTGTCTTCCGTCTGTCCGCGATGCCCAGCGAAATCTACTCAACGCAGAGATCTGAAATTTTAAACATAGGTGGATTGAAGGGTCGGAAAATGCACCTCGAAGCCGGAATTTTAATTTTCGCTTTCGTTCGTGAGTTATGAGTGAAAAACGGGCAGAAAACGTGTATTTTTTTCGATTCCGAAGCATCAGTTTCAGTAATATATTTCAATGTTAAATCAATTACAGCTGGCTTTGGGTATTTTTGTCATCATACCTCATAGCCTACCTTGGAAATAAAAGCATCGCGATCGCTTGATTTTGTAAGTCCATCGTGGACGATTCATTTGTTTAGAGTGTCAAGGCCCGCAGATAGATGAAATTTTCAACCTACACGGAAGAGGGATAATCAACATAGACCTAAATATAGTTAAACATCGTTCAATTTGGACGAAACTCACTATACAGGGATTTTCTGGGCCAAGGAACTCGAATCTGAGATCGCTTCTACCAGACGACGCTATCTAATCGTGGTATGTGGTCCACGTGATTTAGGTGTTAATAAATATAATGATTTAACTATTATGCTCTTAATTTTTTATTTTTGAAATAATTATCGCGGGCGATCGCTTGATTTTGTAAGTCCATCCTGGATGATTCATTTGTTTAGAATATCAAGGCCCGAAGACATATGAAATTTTCAACCTACACGGAAGAGGGATAATCAATATAGGCCTAAATATGGTCAAACACTGTTCGATTTGGACGAAACTCACTGTACAGGGGTATTCTGGGCCAAGGAACTCGAATCTGAGGTCACTTTTACCAGGCGACGCTATCTAATCGTGGTATGTGGTCCACGTGATTTAGGTGTTAATAAATATAATGATTTAACTATTATGCTCTTAATTTTTAATTTTTGAAATAATTATCGCGGGCGAAGCCGCGGGCACATGCTAGTAATATAATATAATACAATATAATAAAATAGAAATATAATGTGGGTTCTTTTTGCTGTCTAAGAATGTGGTAACAACCTGCTTGAATAAAGTCAAGCTTCCCTCTCACTGAGTTTCATTTTTCATTTAAAGTTGGAATAGAACATGATTTTTCTGATATCAGGTCCAACAACCACGTCAGCTTTCAATTTTGCTTCTAGTAAATGAGGAAAGTTCTCACAGAGATACTTGAAACAATGCCCATCTTTGGGTAAGGCTTTCAAGAACTGTTTCATTAGCCTTAATTTTATGTGTAGAGGTGGCAGCAGAATGTTTTCCTGATCCACGAGGTTCTAGTGCAGATCTTCTTTCTTGCATGCAAGTTTTTTCTGGACCAATGTTGATCCAGTGCCCTAATGTCGTGCAACCACTGCTTTCTTAATTTAAACCCATTTTACCTATTTAAATAGTGTACAAAGTACCGTTGGATTTGCTACATATTTAATTTTCTTAAATATTTAGTCCTGAAATGTAAAAAAACTAGCAGGTGCTCGCAGCTTCGCCCACGATAATTAATTGAAAAATTAAAAATTAAGAGTATAATAATTATTAAAGCATTAATTCTATTAACACTTGCATGCAAATCATTCATAAACTAAACCATTACAGTGTTTTGCAGATGACAAATAGTTTATCCATCTCCTTGCTTAGATACGTGGTCCAATCAGAAACGGCGAGACGTAGGGAAGACTCGAACTGCTAGCGACACTTCGTAAGCTCGTACACGTGATTGGCGGTGAAGGAATCTGCTTCTCATTTGAAAAATACTGTAATAATTAATGAAACAGCTAATATTCCAGCTTTACAGTACATTCCATAATTAGAAAGAGCCACCTGGGAAAACGATCTCAGATTCGATTATGCAGTTCCAAAGCTATCTGTGAACACATAATAGGTATTGTTTCTCAACTGTTTGTTGACAGATGAATATAATGTGAATTTAATTTGATAAATTCAGTGTAATTTTCAGAAATTATATAATTTTTCAAGGGAAGGGGTGGTTTGTTTTGATTTTTATTGTCCGCGATACTTTCAGGGTTAAACTATCAATATATTATGGTGGTGCTGGTGCTCGTGGCTTCGCCCGCCATTATTAATTGACTCCAGGATTTTTAAGAAATTGACACTGGCAGTTTATTAAAAATGTTTGTGGTTCAGAGCTATGAAAATTGTAAGTAAAAATAAAATTAGAATATTTGTTCATTGTGTTCATTTCACTTAGGCCTTAGGCTACATAATAAAGAAACGGTTTTCCTAATTTTGTACTCTTCGTGAAAGTTTACACTGCGAGAGACAAACCGAGTATACCCGATGTCTCATGAAGTGAGGGAGCAAGCACGCTATTTAGGGCCGTTGAATTGTATAAGGGTAGATGGTGGGTTGTACAACTTTTTTATCATCATATTTGGATTCAGCAAACTAAAAACCATAATAATAATAATGTTTTATTTTGCCTGGCAGAGTTAAGGCCATAGGGCCTTATCTTCCACTCAACCAGGATAAAGACAAAATACATTAAAAGGAATTTACAAAAAACAAATACAATAGATATCATACATAATACAAAATGTTAAAAATAAAATAATAGTACAATATTGAAGTACCTATATTAAAACATAAGACAAAAATGCGTTCCATAATATGCCGAGAAAACAAATTGAATTAAAGAATTATATTATAATTGGATGTGTGTATAATTATAATATTATGCTATAATATACACAAAAATTGAAACTTAAAACTAAGAAATTAACAAATAAAAGCAATATAGGCTAAGTGCCATGAAAATCGTGTACAATATAAATTTACCTAGGCTAGATAACGAGACATTCATTCTAGTTATCAGCGAGATACTTGATTGACTTTGACCTAAAAATCTGTAGGCTCCGACTACCCCTGATGTCCGGCGGAAGGGAGTTCCAGATACGGGTGATGGCTATTGTGAATGAGGCAGAGTACAGAGATGTTTGATGGCGTGGAATTGACAGTAGACTGTTATTCTGAGATCGTGTGTCGCGGTTATGTTGGGAAGATAACAGTGAGAAACGAGAGACTAAATAATGAGGTGCAAAATTCCTAAGATAGTGTTTGATGGAGTAGAGTTAGGGAGTGTAGTAGGCGGCAAATTCATTCAAAAAGTTTTTTTTATCATTGTTGGCCTGTGTTATTATTATCATTATTATTATTATTATTATTATTATTATTACATAAGACTACCCCTCCTATTTTCAAGAGGATTCTTAAACATTGTTTCTTTTATCTCACTAATCAGAATTACAAATTGGTTTATTGATGTAAAATATCTTGAGATAGTTAACACTACCTACAGCAGTTATTAGAACGTCTAAACTTCGGTAACCTAAGCTAACACTTTGTGGTGCCAGCATAGGCGTAACGAGGGGGGGGGGGGGGTTTGGGGGGTTTGAACCCCCCCCCCATTGATTAAAAAAGAAAAAATTGTACTATTTATTTCATTATTGTGATTATCACCTTTTTTAAAAATCTGCTTATAAATTACTTAATATGAGTTTAAAGCGTGGGAAGCTTAAAACTCGTTATTGTGCATCTTAATTTTTAAAATTTTCCGGGGGGAGGACCCCGGAACCCCCCTCTCCAGATGTTATAACCCCCCCCCCACGTGGTCGGCCTTGTTACGCCTATGGGTGCCAGTACAGCTATTTTCTTTATCACCATCATCATCATCACTTGATATCATCACATTCATTTGTGAGGCTAACACCATTACTGGTGATATTTTCTATACTATGTCAGTAAGGCCCATTCTTACGAAGTTTAGTTAAGTAGGAGTAAATGTGAATTGACAGTTTATTTTACAGTCAGAGTAAAGTTCCAGCAAATGCTGCTTTGTTCTTATCATCTTCTAGTTAAAGTTTACTCCCAGTTAATGCAATCAGACAAAAGTCATAGCAGTTGGTACAAGTGTTTCTCACTTGTTTATATTAGCTTTTATCTGTTTTCATTGTTTGGACTGATCTTGCAATGGATGTTGAAACCATGGCCGATGTAAAAAAAAAGGAAAAGGTTCAGTAATTTCTCTTCAATAGAAGAGCAAGTGCCTTAAAACTAACAGACGAAAAGCGTCATGTACTTGAAAATAAAAAACAGATGCAGTAATGTGGGGACAGAAAAGCAAAGCTTGGGAAGACTGATTCACTGGTGTCACAGCGTTATTCCTGAGAAAAAATGTAGGCCTATTTTACTTGAGTTTCGTAATAGAATTAAGTCCGAAACAATTTGTAAAACCAAGTTACAATAGTGTGAACTGAAACTTACCTTTCAGTTTTATGGATAAATCATTCCAAGCAGTAGTATTACTGATGGTTTTGTCAAACAGAATCTCTTGAAAGCATTTTCACTGTCCAAACTTTCATAATAGTTTGATCTGGTTTTCAATATCTTAGGTCAGGCCTTTCCAACTCGAGCACTCTGCGCTGGTGCGCACCATCGCAGCACCCAACGGTTGCCCGGTGCTCTCCTTCCCCATGTTGCTACTGCATGTGCGTGCGTCAGACAGCACAATGGATAGCTGACCTCGCTTTCTTGGTGGATGTAACGTCTTATTTAAATGATTTAAATATTTAGTTGCAAGGGAGAAATTAGTTAATTAGCACCATGTGTGACAGAATTAAGACTTTCAAAATGCATAATTTATTATTTAAAGATCAACTTAAAGCCGGAAATGTTGACAATTTTCCTTCATTAAAATCATTAACTTGGTCTATTTACGAAAACTTCGGATAGCATCAGACGTTCAGAAATTGCACGATGAATGCAATGCCCATTCAAAGAAATTGATTATATGGCACCTCAACTTGAATATTTATGACACCATATTTTGTCCTGAAAATCACCATCATGTTTCCAAACAGAGGTGATAAAAGTACAGGTACTACTACTACACCGGCGATTTGCTTTCATTTTACAATTTCATTCATCCACAGAAATTTCCCAGACTTCACGCAATTGAATAAAACTTACGCCAGTGTTCGAGACAACTTATGCATGCGAACAGATGTTTTCAATTACGAATTTAAATAAAATTAAAACCAGAACTTCTCTGTCTGATGTTGCCTTAGAGGCTGTACTTTGAATTTCTATTGCCCAATCGATTGTACGAAATATTGGTAAATTAGTTGCGGCAAAACGATGTTAACAATCTACATAAATTCTAAATGCTCACAAACACAACATAGGCTAAGTAGAGAATAAAATCAGGTAAACTGATGTAACAAAGTACCAGTATGTTTTTGTTTAATCAGTTATGACTGCAATTATGATATGCAGAATATGTTTTTTTTTTTAAATTGATTTCCAAGTTAAGCTCCAGATTTATTCATTAAGCAGGGCTTACGGAAGAAGAAAGGTCTACCATCTCGGCCACCTGGGTCATTTTAACGGTCTAATTGGATAAGCGAATGTAAATCAATATGTTTTTTGCCATAGCTACCTGTATTTTAATTTCTAAGGCCTTATAAGATCACAGTAAAACAACAGGCTATGTTGTCAAGATAACTGATTTTCATTTTTTTTATAAATTCTTTCGAATACGTATATTACCATAAAATAGGCACTAAATTGAGCATTACTCCGAAACGGGTCAACCGATTTCATCCATTATGAATAGACGTCTTCCCATGGACATTATAAATGTGTATACCAAATTTCATAAAAATCCGGTAAAGCGTATTTGAGTTACCGCGTCTTTAAAATATACACTAAATTGGGTTTTACTCCGGTACCGGTCTACCGATTTGGTCCAATATCAGTAGACGTTTTTCCACGTACATTATAAATGGGTACACAAAATTTCAGGAAAATCCAATAAAGCATATTTAAGTTATCGCAACTTCTTATATATTAACATAAAAACACTAAATTGGGCATTATTCCGGTACTGGCCAACCGATTTGATCCAATAAACGTCTTCCCATGGACATTATAAATGCGTATACGAAGTTTCATAAATATCCGATAAAGCGTATTTGAGTTATTGCGCCTTTAAAGTAGACACTAAATTGGGTTTTACTCCGGTACCGGTCAACAGATTAGGTTCAAATTCAATAGGGCACTTCTCATGGACGTCGTAAATGGGTATACCAAGTTTCATGGAAATCCGATACAGCGTATTTGAGTGATGGCGCCTTTCTATTAGAAAGGCGCCATAATCTATTAAAATAGGCACTAAATTGGGCATTACTCCGGTACCGGTGAACAGATTTGGTTCAATATCAATAGGGTTCTTCCCATGGACATTATAAATGTGTTTTCCATGTTTCATGAAAATCCGAAAAAGCGTATTTGAGTTATGGTGCGTACAGACATACGGACAGACAGACATTTTTTCGTCCACCACACAATCTCATAAAGTACCATACTGGCACTTAATAAATGGTGTGTTTATGTGTTCACAAAATTGTTATTAATAACGTTTTCATAAGCTGAACGCTGGCTAGACGTGTAGAGCTGCCTCTGGTGCTACACCGGTGCTCGCCTGCGCCGTGGAAGCACCTGAGTTGGAAAGGCCTGTCTTAGGTCTTCTTGTATGTAATGCAAATTGTTCATCATCATCATTGTCATTATTGAAACCAGCTAAATAATTTCGTCTCTGTTTTAATTCAGTTCGCGAGAAGTACAACCTCAAAAATCCTCTGGTTAGGAGTTTACTTGTACATTTTCCTACAGTAAAGATTATTGCCAGTTAAGAGATTTTTACCAACAGTTAACGCCTAACCAGATATTGTAAAATCGAACTGTCAGTAAAGTAACCGTAAAAGTAGCCATAAATATTTTACTGGAGGTGGTAATAATGGGCCTCAATGGTATTCACTACTTTACCATCATGTTTCTAATAATTTTAAAACCACCAGAAAGGAAGGAGAGAGAAAAATGGATATTGCTCTGATCTATAAGTATTATAAAATAAACTTTGTTATTTCACACAAAATATTGTCCAAAACTCACAAAAATGATGGAACTTACTAAAAAAATTAAAAATCCTGTCGAACAATTGTGCTGCCATTTCGATAATATCTAATCATAATATCACGTAATAAGTAAATTTAATAATATAAATCTATATAAACCATTAATTATGTGATAAAATTAACTTTCTATTTTTATTTTTGTGCTTTTGTTATTGTTGCAAAATTCCAAATGCTAATGTAACAATGGGCCACCGGCGTGGTCTTGTGGTTAGCGTCGCTGACTACAGATCCATCGGCCCGGGTTCGATCCCCGATACCTCCTCGGATTTTTCTGAGGTAGGGAGGTCTAGTAGGGGTGCACTCAGCCTCGTGATTCCAATTTAGGAGCTACTTGATAGAGAAGTACAGTGAGTCCCACGCAAGAGTTGGCCAATGACGCGGGTTTCTGCGTCGCGGCTGGCACAGCTCCAACACCCGATCGTTCTGGTGAAATATCTACGCAAATAATGCCGCGGTCGTTGTAATGATTCAGGTTCTCACATTTACAGTTAAAATTACAATGAAAATAACCACAAGAGATGTTGGAAATGTTCTCCTCTTGCATACGTGCAACATTGGCACCTTTTTTAGGGAATTTTCTTTCATGCGCGTAAGTTCAGCTTCTGAGATAGAATTAATTTATCTTGTGATATTGTCTTTAAGTTCTTCTTATGTATGGGAAATTGACCTATACACTTTCTTTTTCAAGTTTCCCCATAAATAATATTTATATACTGTTAGAAGAAGTTCATGACAATATCACATAGGCCTATCAAAAGAGAAAGTAACTCTGTCTCGGAAGCTCAACTTATGCGCGTGAAAGAAAATTTCCTAAAAAGGTGCCAGTATTGTCTGGATGCAAGAGGAGAACATTTCCAACATCTCTTGTGATGAGGTACGTGGTTATTTTTATTTTAATTTTAACTGTAAATGTGAGAACCTGAATCATTACAACGACCGCGGCATTATTTGCGTAGATATTTCACCCGATCGCTCGGGAATTGGAGCTGTGCCAGCCGCGGCGCAGAAACCCGCGTCATTGGCCAACTCTTGCGTGGGACTCACTGTAGTTGCTCTGGTCATGAAAACCACCATTAACCGCCATGGGTGTCAGCATGCTGACCACATGCTCCCCCAATCCTGCCATCTGCCAGTCGTAGATGATGCAGCAGTCGGGTGGTAGGCCAAGTCCCTTCAGGGATGTAGCGCCACGGAGTTTAGTTTTTGTTTTTAGTTTTAATGTAATAATGACAGAAAATGCAACTAAATTTAAAATCAAAACAACAATGAATAAGTAGTTACTTTAACGTGTGTATGTATGTGTAGCGAATGCTCTGATACATCTGGGACCTGCCCTGAGGCAGACAGATGGTGATAGTGTGGCTCCACCTGGGCGGGTCACATTATACGGTGGTATAAGGTGTGAAGAGATGAGCGTGTATAGTGTAGTGGGGGGTAGGCGTCATGATGGAGGGAGGAGGGGAAACCCTATCAATAGTGGAGAAGTTAAACACTTTAGACTTCACTTTTACTTATATTTTTGCAGAACGTAAGTTCCATGGGCTTTGCCCAAAGCTGACTAGCAAAGTTGAAAATGTAGGCAAAGCCCATGAAACGTACATAAGTAAAAGTGAAGTCTAAAGTGTGAACCATGTCATGTAATTAGATTTGTGTACTTACCCAATCCATATCGATCACCAATTCCATAAATAATAGCTGGTCTAACAACTGTGAATCGAAGACCTGGAATGTTATGAAGTTCTTCTTCGACTAGTTTCTTAAACTTTGCTACGTAAGTCCAGGGTTCTACTTTCTCATCCTCCTTGTGAGGGTTCTGAAAACAACAACAAAGTCAACATTAACCCCACTCGTGAGTTCAGTGCCACTTCAAAATGTGCAAAATGTCACACATACTAGGCTACAGATAGGTGCCTGACCGAAATACAAAATTTTGGTTTCATACGATTTTCTGTTCTGGAGCTAGGTTGTACACACAGACACATACATGTTTCTGAAAGCAGTATTTTTGGATTCAGGGGACATCAAAACATGTATTTATGTTAAAAACTCAACTCCGAATTTGGGATCGAAAACAACACTTCCTCTACCTATATATGATACAAGTAGAGGAAGTAAAAAGTTACAAATGAAGATTACCTTATCTGTTGAATTCATGTGTCCTGCAGAAACTTCAACGAATCTCTTCACGTTTATCCTGGCTGCCTGGGAAGCACAGTTGAGACTGAGTTTGAGAATTCCTTCTCTGTACACTGGGTCAGTCTGCCCTGGTTTACTTTCACAGGCACAATTCACAACATAGTCCCAACTAAGTCCATCCTCACTTGGTGCAAGAGCAGTTTCACATGATGCTGAAATCACAGAAATGTACTTGTAAGGCTTTCAAAAATGTTGTGTGTTTGATAGAAGGCAAAAAATGATTTTATTTCTTTTAGTATTCAATACTTAGATAATGAAAACATTTAGGAAATATTATCCCATGCAATTTTTACAATTTAACATTTTACATGGTCTCCTGTAGACTGGTGGTCACTCCACTTCCAAGCTGTTCAGCGAGTTAAGCAACATGACTTGGAACAATTTGGATGGGTTACCATTGCCTTCACTTCTTATATTGCGGGTGCGCGGGCAAAGAGAGTTAAGTCCACCATCCTCAAAAATTGAGATATGTCCATAGAGTTATAGATAAAAATGTTCTCTACATTTGTGTTAAGTCCAGTAAGTCATATTCAAAATTGTACGGTAGTTATGGATGTGTGCCTCATGGGTATATCCATCTCTAAAGCGATGTTGGGAAGGTAAAGCGTGTTAATTTCCTGTGAAGCATACAGTAGACCCACCAAGGTTCAGATTCCATGTAAAGCTGCAGAAAGAAGTCATAAACCCATCTTCTAGGGGATCAGCTAAACATGACCTTGATAAATAGCATTGATAAGGGCTCATAGATTTGAAGTAAAATCAATGTTAAACTGGTTATTTCTCATAACTAGACTTCGGACTTTTAGGCCGCTAAAAATGCTGATTTAGGTACCTAAAATAGGCTCTAAAATTGGAAAATAGGTTCTAAAAATCGTAAAATAGTCTCTTATAAAATCGTTAAGTTGCCAATTTTCTGAAATATCTCCATTGCAATGCATAATATATTATTTATTGAAGTCACCATTAATCAATAATCATGATAAAACACAGATATAGGCCTATGGTACAGGCCTACATTATATAGACCTATTAGTAGGGCCTGTATCAATACCATAACAGTGAAAACCTAATTCCTGCGCCCAGAAGCTACGCACGCTAGCACTATTCAACCTGTTATATCCCTCATTGATTCAGAGAACTACTTTTTTTATATTCATTTTTTTATTGTTTTTAACTGGATGTGGGAGTCGGGAGAAAAATACAACATTTTCTTGGGAATTAAAAGGAATTTTCCTACTGAAGACGAAACATTCCTTACTATTTAACAAAGTCACAAATGTGTCATGTTCTAAAAATTTTGTATGAACTGGAAATAAATGCTAGAATTTATAACAAAAAAATTACTTATTTTGAACTTTAGAGGAAAAACAAGCAGAAAGGCAATATTAGGCTCTAACGTAAAAATAGGCTGTTTTAGGTCCTATAAAAGTATCAGTATTAGGCATAGTCACTTATGAAATATGCATATACAAGTTTTCGTCCATATATCACTTAAGGATTAAAATAGGTTTTTACCTAAAATCCAAAGTCTACTCATAACATATCACTAAACAAATGAAGTCTTGTTTGAACAATTACAGGGGATATAAAGGTGTATCATAATTAATAGTGCAAACCGAAACAGTTGAAAGTGTACGCTACCAGAAGCAAAAGCATTTCAGCAAACTAGCCATCTGCGAGATGTATTACTGTGAATGTGTGGTTATGAGCCGCCACTGACTTCATTAAGAAACATCGTCCTAATTAGTACAAATGAACTGTTCCTGTTAAAGGAGGTGTTCAAAGTGTTGTCCTTGCAATACTGCACTTGTCTCTGCAGTGAGTTTCGAATTCTTTCAAACACCCTCGGATCATCTCGGAATTTTTGACAAGCACATACAATTCTTTGCTGTTGCTGTATGGTAGAGTTCAGCACACCTGACACTGTTCAGACGAGTGAACGGCATGCAGGCCGCTCGGAGGTGAACATCACTCCACTGGAAGCCGCATCAGTTATTCTTCACAGAAACATGGGGTTTTCACTGCTGTATTTTACTTTAAAATCTTTATTCTGAAAGTCACTTGATTTAACAAATATTTAACAAATCGTAAACAGTGTGTTGAGCTATGTGGTAACAGATCTGAAATTTTAGAAATTCATTCTGGAGTCCCCCAAGGTTCTGTATTAGGCCTATTACTTTTTATTATTATGATGAATGATTTAATGTACAATGTCGATATTTACTCTGTCGATTATGCTGATGACACAACCCTGATTAATAGCAATGCTAACTTTGATAGTTTGAAACATGATGCTAGGACTTTTTTTATCTCAAGCAAAAACATTGTTCTTTGCCAATGGTTTTGTATTCAACGAGGCTAGAAACAAAGACGTAATTTTTTCTATAAAATTTAACAAAGATTGAGACAAGTCATTTAAGATATTTGGTATCTTTTTAGATTGTAAATTATCTTGGCAGCCTCATATTTACTATATTTGTAGCAAACTTTCTTGTGTTTTATTCTTACTGAGAAATCTTAAGACATTATATATCAAAAGGTTATAAGAGAGTAGCATATCTGTCCTATTTTCAGTCAATTATAAAATAGAGTCCTATTTTATGGGGGAATCGTAATTTAATAAGCAATGTATTTCTTCTACAGAAAAAAGCAATTAGAATTTTAAGAAATTCTAGTTTTAAAGCTCATTGTAGGACTTTATTCATAAATGAAAGAATCATGACTCTAGCTAGTTTATATCTCTTTGAATTGCTAATATTTCTAAAAGATAACATTTTTAAATTCTCAAGGAGAAATATATACATAATTATGATACCAGGCAACATAATCCTGCACACAAACCAAAATGCAGGCTAACAAAGATAATGCAGCATTATGAAAATATGGCCTTAAAAGTCCACAATAAGTTTCCAATAGAAGTATTTCAAATGGACAGAACTATTGTTATAAAGAGAATTAGAAATTGGCTGCTCAATAAAGCCTTTTATGACTTGAACAAATTTTTTATTTGTGTAGTTTGTTTAAATCCATTTTATTCTAGACTTAGTCTATGGCATTACTATGCTCTACAGACTGCAAAATAATAATAATAATAATAATAATAATAATAATAATAATAATAATAATAATAATAAATGTTAACAGGGCCTGTAAGTAGGTATTTTTTGTACCTTCATTATATAAGACATACCCCCATTTTTAAGGTGTATTTTAAGGGTTGAAAAGTGCTTCTTACCCAATGGAACATAGAGTATAGTAACAGCTTTTAAAGGATCCTCAGGCGGCAACCCTCTAATACAGTATCTCAACCCCACCCCTGACCAAACCCTCCATAAACATCTTGGGGTTGAAAAGCCGAAATGGAAGGAAGGGAAATGTTGCGCGTGCCTAAGCATAAGATGCGCATTGTTGCCACAGTTTAAAAGCCTTGCAGCTGATTTCCACAAATCTGGAGAAACAACACAAGTGACATTGCAACAAGGCCTGACCTGGTGGCAGGGACCACCGCATTTGTTTAGGGGTGGGTAGACCCTAATAATCTTTTCCAGATGAGGGAAGTGGTCTGACTTAAAAGCGTTTAGGGGTGGGTAGACCCTAATAATCTTTTCCAGATGAGGGAAGTGGTCAGACTTAAAAGCGTTCCGCTCGCTTTGTAGCCGACTGGGGTTCGTTTGGGCGCGATGACTATACTAGTGTATGACATCAAGAGACAGTGAGGTAGGCATGTTCTGGCAACGCTGCCAATGTTGTGTTATCCTATTACATTTAGCATTAGCATCACTACCAACTCAGCAAAAAATTAACTTTAGCTCTCTGAATAAAATGCCTTTCTAATTCTTGAGATATCTCATTAAAAATAAAAAATTCATGTAAACATAGAATTCTGTTGGATATATAATATGCATTCATGAACAACAGATTATTGTCTCTGTTGGACATTACATGAGAATATTATAGGAGAAAAGTTCCTCTGACTCTAGGACAAAAAGCCCGGCCACAAAAATCACTAATTAGTGTGCCTCACAGTATTGCATATGACATACCATATATACCCGAATACTACCCGCCCCCGAATAATACCCGCACCCAAATTTTTCAAAAAGAAGTTTGAAAAAAAAGATCTACAGGCCCATATATAAAGTTATTTTGCCAGTTTAATTCTTAATTAAACAGTTATAATTAAAGTTTCATATCATAAAATAATTAAATATGGTAGGCTAAAAGGCACTTATAAAAATAACGTGCATGGTAACAGCCCGCCGAAATCTCGCCGTTTTATACGCGCAGCATAATACCTCAACAACAACAACACCACTCTTCATTCTGCAGGAATCACCCGCGATGACGTGCGTCCGACTCGGTCCGACCCCGAACTCTACCAAACTTTTCCCGAATTATTGTACTGCACGTGCGCCGTGACTGCACTGTTTGTTTGGCGTCTCTATGCAGACCATGTGCATAAGAAAGCATCTTCTTTGTTTCATTTTCCTTTCATTACAGCTTCGTTACTGTGATGCTACTAAAAAGCATCGTGCTATAATGAGCCGATATGGTACACAATTGTCAAAATTCAGACAAGAGGAGTCCAGTATTCAAATAATACCCACACCCCAGTTTTTCGTTCGTGATTTTTTACAAAAATATGCGGGTAGTATTCGAGTATATAAGTAACTTGTCTGTCAGTGAGGTAGACCATTGAGGGCAATCAGTCATAGAAGAGAGGTTCCACCCGGTGCTTTGAAGTGAACTCTGGTTTAGCTCAGTTCGTAGAGCAGTGGCAACAATAGCCAAAGGTACTGGGTTCAAAACCCAGTGTCAGAGGAATTTTTCTCCTATAATATTCTCATAGAATTCTGTGTTTTTTCAAGTGTGTAAAATAATATTTCTACCTAGCAGCCATTTCATAAATACGGGTGGGACATTCTGGCAAATTATAAAAGCTATTTTTGTTTATTACTAAAGCCCGGATTTTCATGCACTATCTAACTTAAAAACATGCATGCATTCATGCACTATCGTATCTCCAAATATGCACAATGAAGGGCGAAACATGCACTATACAAAATCCGCAATTTTCTGCAATATATTTCAATTTCTCTTAAAACAACATACAACAACGAGTTTTTCGAAATTCTTCTCACTTAAACTCGTGCGTTTATCAGTTAGGACATTCTTGAACGCAGAAAATGATATTTCTACTTCACAAGAAGTAACAGGTGCATACTTAAGGGAATAAATTTGACTGAGGGTGAGATCGAATTCCATGTCTTGTACATTTTTTTCCACATAATGCGTCTTTCACTGTTTTCAGATGTTTAAGATCAGGATTTGAACTAAGTACCTTCTTAAGTTTTTCCCTGTCACACCCATTTCTCCACAGCACGATTCTAAAGACAATTAAACGTCTTCAACAATGGCAAGTGACTGACGAATTCAAGCAGTGAACATTCTGTTTAGCAGTTTTCTTTCAATGGAAGGTCGGCGAGTCGGCACTTCCTTTCGTAGCCTGGTGTTATTATATTACTGTTTATTTAGGGTAAACAGTAGTTTGCACTCAAGATCAGTAAACAATACTGAAGTTTACAAGCCTTGGTTTGCACTCTCAAATTGATGCAGGTGGCAGACTCTGTTGCCAAGTCAATCAAATAACAATGATAATACAATACAACATTTTTACGTTTCATTGAAAAGCCAAGATTTTAGGGAGGCACATTCACAATATGCACAGTTATGCATGGTAACTTGATATTATGCACTAAAACCAGAAAATGAGGGTTTATATGCATTAAAAACGTATGAATATGCTACATTAAACCAAAAGAATCCAAAACATGCATTATGCATGAATTTTGCCATAAAAAGGTCGAAATATGCAAACATGCACGGAAAAAATATGGTTATTTGGAATCCATAAGTCATGTAATGAGTAACTACAAAGTTTGAGAAGTCTAACCAAAGTATATAAAAACATGCATTTGCATGGAAATCCGGGCTCTATTTATTACATATCATAAATAATAAACTAGAATTGGTTCTTCACATTCTGTAAAATTTGCAATGTCTTGTCCTCCACACTACATGCAAAGCATTATTTAAAATTTATTCTAAATATTTTAAATTTGTTTTTCAAAATCTGTTACGGGTGGGACATAATTTGGACACTGATTTTAATGATGCAAATCAAAAGCTCATTTTCTGTTCTGCTATTACTGTTAGGGTCTTAATGTTGTTGTTAATGAAGGTATGAGGGATTAAATACAAATTATAAACTGCTTCCAGGTTGTCAAAACAGTTATTTAACTCATTAATAATAATTTAACAAAACTATCACTGTTACGGGTGGGACAAAAATTCCCTTGTTTGTTATTTTATGTAGTAATTAACCACACATGTTTTTTGAAGTTAGTCTTATACCAAATTGTACCTTAAGATGTATATTTTCTCAAATGAAAATGGACATAGCTGATTACTCTTGACTACTTGGTATTAAAGAGTGTTAAAATCATGCTAAAAATGGCAAAAAAAAGTAACTCAATGCAATAAATAAGTAAATCGACAGATTTTACACATGAAACCACTTCAGATACACCTAAGTCCTTAAAATTCAGAGAATTTGAGGTTTTAAACTTATGTTTGACCACCCAATTACAATAATTTTATAACTTCTCTCTTTGAGGGAAAAATTCCATTATTTTATGAAATGGCTGCTAGGCTACGTAAAAAAAGATTTTCACCTTATTAATGGTATGAGGGGGAGTCTGAAAATAAGTTCCCCTGCCGACTGTGTACAGAGGTGTGGATGAAAGACAAAAAATTTAATCAGACATTAAAGATAAGACGTACCTTTATTTTTCTACATAATTACCATGTACATTGAGACATTTGTCATACCGCTTTAGAAGCTTCAAAACGCCCTCCAGGAAGAAATCAGGGCTCTACATACGGAAGCGTCGAAACTGAAGGAGGCGATTCGGAAAAAGCAGCCTGGCCTTCTCCAATCTGGCGTTATGTTGTTGGATGACAATCCAAAACCACACTCGGCGACAGCATTGCAAAACTATACTGCAACTCTTGGTTGGGAGCACCTAGCCCATCCACCATACAGTCCTGATCTCGCACCAGTGACTTCCATCTGTTTCCGGCTTTGAAGAAGACTCTCAGCGGAAGGTGCTTTGGGAGCATTGCTGATGTCACACAAGCCGTTTGACACTTCTTCCGTATGCAGAGCCCTGATTTTTTCCTGGAGGGCTTTTTAAAGTTTCTAAAGCGGTATGACAAAAGTTTCAATTCTATTCCTGAATGACATTCTTCTTCTTATGGTGAGGAATGATATGTACTGTAAATAGATTATTGGGCAACACTCACCAATGTTTGTTGATCCCTTTGTGAAGCCGTTGTCAATAGTTGCTTAATCTTGCGTGAAGCTTTCGTCTTCTTAATAAAATAATAAAACACACACATTATATAAAACGTAAACACTAAAAATTGCAACTTCACAACAGGAATCACATCTGTGAAGTTGCAATTTTTAGTGTTTACGTTTTATATAATGTGTGTGTTTTATTATTTTATTAAGAAGACGAAAGCTTCACGCAAGATTAAGCAACTATTGACAACGGCTTCACAAAGGGATCAACAAACATTGGTGAGTGTTGCCCAATAATCTATTTACAGTACAAAAAGTTTCAATGTACGTGGTAATTATGTGGAAAAATAAAGGTACGTCTTATTTTTAATGTATCATATTTTTTGTCTTTCATCCCCACATCTGTCCACAGTCGGCAGGGGAAACTTATTTTTGGACTCCCCCTCGTATATAACACAATATTCTCATATCTGTCAGTCATGAAAATCAAGTAGGGATTCTGTGGTAATTTCTCAATCTGCAAAGACATCTATTCGTAAAGGTATTCACCAAAATTAGTCATATTCAGATTAGCAAGAATCAATGGTTTCGATGGGAAGAAGATTGAAAACATCTGGCGTAAGGTGGAAAAACGCATATATGATATTGAAGAGAGAAAAATAAATAACAATGATAATTATGTGGGGATACCTTACTACCCGCATGTAAGTGAGCAGTTCGGAAAAATTTTCCGTAACTATGGTGTAACCCCTGCATACAAGACAAAACAAACAATAGGAAGGGCATTTTCTCAGTATAAACGTCTGGGGAAGATTTTTGAAGCAATGGAGATGGCTGGCGTGTATTCTGTGACTTGTGGAGAATGTGACAAGGTATATATTGGGGAAACAGGGAGAGACTTTGGAACCAGAATTAAAGAGCACGAAAGGGACATCAAGAATGGAAAATTCACAACAGGTTTGAGCCAACACATCGTTCAGGAAAAACACCGAGTTGGAGAGGTTAGTGTAGTGAAAGTGGTCTTTGACAAGGTTTAAAGAAAAGTGAAGATTATCAAAAACCAGGAAGTATCAATGAAGCGATATGAAGGTGATATAAGTGAAGAGTGGATGGAAGTAATTAAGAGACTTAGTGGGGATAAAACGAACATTATTTTTCCTCCACCTTCCAAGGAGGTTGTAAGAACTGTGGATTTTGGATTGCCTAATGAATGGATCGATAGGTATGCTCGGTGCACGACTTTTATGGGAGATAGTCACCAAACAACAGGGGGCGTGGAAAATTCCTCGTTTTGTGATCAGTATGATTCTGGAGGAATCTGAGGAGGGGTCGAGGAAAGACCCGAAACGTAATGCAACGTACTTTTTAACTATTCACTGTAAGTAAAAATTTTATATCACTGTATTTTAAGGTATTCACCAAATTATGAAAACCACATGACTACTTGTATGGAGTCTATTTATATGCCATCTGTAGAATTAATCTCTTACTTCATCAACTGTCAACATTTTTCATTTTAAATCTCTGCATCCTTACAAAACAATCAGCGGCCTCTGCTAACCTACCAGGATTTATCAAGTTGGCACTTGTGAACTGTACTTTGTTACTGTTAAATAGTTGTTGGTGTTTCTTATTGAGCCAAGCAGTTTGAGGAGGTACTTTGTCCACCACCCGTATAGCTGAGACCAGATCATGCTCTGTCAGGAACTCAACAAGATTTCGTCCAATCAAACCACATCCTGGAAGACAACAAACAGAAATGAGTATCAATGTATTATAATAAATAAGTAACTTTAGTATGTGCTTAAGCTTTCACGGCCGGCGTTTACTGAGTTTACAACTTCCGGGCTGTGTGGCCGTGGTCTATGAGTGTCTAGTGCTGACGTTTCGCCGCGAGCTGCGTCGGGCATCTTCAGAGCGATGTGTCTAGCTGGATGCTGGAGCCAGCAGTTGACAGCCGACCATCCAGCTAGACACATCGCTCTGAAGATGCCCGACGCAGCTCGCGGCGAAACGTCAGCACTAGACACTCATAGACCACGGCCACACAGCCCGGAAGTTGTAAACTCAAGTAACTTTAGTGTTACAGTAGAATCCCGAAAACTCGGCACTCGATAACCCGGCAGTCCGGATAACTCGGCCACACCCTGGCAGGGCAAAACGCAGAGTGCAGTGCAAAATACAACAGGATATTACGCATTTATTTAAGAAAAAGTAACCAGTTTTTGCAAAGTTGGCTAGTTAATTTTCATTATAGACAGCTTTATGCCTTATGTATTCTCAAGCAACCAATACATACAAGTACTGTATGTTCTGAGTAAACACTCGTAATTATTCTTTGTTAAAACCTTTCCCGATAACTCGGCATTTTCACACACTCGGCCACTCTTTAGTCCACATTAGGCCGAGTTTTCGGGACTCTACTGTATTCTGTATTAACATGGTTACTCGTGTGCCATACATGTAATACAAGAACAAATTTGTTCTGTAACTGTATTTATACAGTTTCAAGAAACAAACTAACCAAACCTATCCAGAGAAACGGTTATAGTGCTCAAACTTTATCTTGAGCTAAACACTCCATAATGCTGAAAACAGTCCATATCAAGAAGGCCTCGCTCGAAAAAATGATCGGGGCCCGTCTCCAGTATTGCCATAACCAAAAAGTTCCCGTTGCGGCATTCTTGAACTTCCGTCTATTTTTTTATTTGTTTACAACATATTATTCTGAAAACAACAGAATTAAATCCAGGGACTTTAGAAGAAAGGTGTTGTGGAAATGGTCGATATAAGTGACAACGAAGTTAAAAATTAAGATTATTTAAACCAAAAGGTGTCAGACATCAGCGAATAAACAATAAGCCAAATAAATGAATGCAAAGAAAAGCATTTCAATGTCTTTTAAGCTGAATCTGTCGGAGAAAAGAACAAGTCAGTTTTCATGATTTTTCTATAAAGTTGTATTAATTACTTACAAACTCCCATGAAAGATGTTTAGATATACAGTATTACATTAATTCAGGCATGTGAAAGCGCATATTCAAGTACATGTAAAGGTGGGAAAACAAAAAAAGCGGACCTATTAAAATATCTAAGTTGCCGATATGAGCCACTAGAATCTAGGCAAGTGCAGTGGCTCATATCGGCAACTTATATATTTTAGTAGGTTCGCTTTTTTTCCCCCTACCCAGAGATGCCAACCTTGAAAGGTGAGTCCTCCATGTTTAACCGAAAATCACAATTACAGGTTTCACAAAATACGTGCTTCGGTGAAATTTTTGAAGGTCCGAGGCAAGGAAACTCTTCCGTATACTGCTTTTGATACTGCTGATTTGCCGCAGTTCGATTTTGTCCATCAAACTCGTCACTGATTTTACGTTTATAGGACATATTTCCTCAATATTCTACTTGCACTGCAACACTCAATAAAACTTCTAGCAAGCAATGGTGTCGGCATTCGTCAGTGGCATTACAGTGATAATAAAAATGAGGAAATATTTTAACACCAAATATGTTATAACTACAATAAAATTATGTTATAATTGTAAGATATAACACAACTGTCGCCAACACAATGGGTGTTTTTTTTTTTACAAACTATTTCTCAAGATAAGAGTTGGCATCTGCGCTGACACATTAACTTTTTTGTGTTTGCGGGAGAAACGAAACATTTTAAAAATAGATATTGGGATTCGTAAAATCCGTAATATTCAGTACAATTTCCGTAATGCCATAGCAAATTCAAGAAAATCGTAGAAACTACGAAAATTCCGTAGCAGTTGGCATCTCTGCCCCTACCTGTACAATGCTATGACTTTAAAACAAATTTTCTACATTCTGAAGACTGGGAGAGAGATTGCCTAAAGAAATAATTACTTAATTCATTTCTCCAGCGATATATTCTACTATAATATCTGTATCAATAAAAATCTTTAGTTTGGTAGCGAGAGTTGAAATTGCTACGAACTACAGTTAGTTCCATTGTGTACCAGCATAAAACTACACGATGTATATTTTCTAGTAGTTGGCTACCCTTCAGAAATGACGTCAATTTCAACTCACCTCCTTCTGCAATAGTCAGTCTCTTATACTGCATGCAATATCAGCTCCCCTCACCCCCGCATTTTTTCAGCTCAAGATAAAGTGTAAGTATAATATTCAATGTTTTAAAAACATAGAAACCATAGAAAGATTTTGATTTCTAGTCCACAACAATAATTTCACCTGGCTGCCCAAGAATTATGGGTTTTGGTTTTGTCTACTGACATCACTGTGAAAATTACCAATCAAAATCATGTGAATTAAACCAATTCTCTGCTGTCAGGGAAAGAGCTTGTTGGTTTCATATTTTTCTCAAGTCTGGGTAGAACATAACTTCAATAAGTCAAGGCAAACCAGCCGACATGACATCCAATGGGAAGCGACCTTATTAGAGACATATCCAAGTGACTTCGGGCATGCACTTGGACTGACCTTAGATGTGCAGAAAATTAGGGTGTGGAGGAGGTGGGGTGTGGGGGTAAGAATTTGCCAGTTGCAACTATGCCACCCTCTTAACAGGAGCTGTCCGAGTGACTTACTACTTTCATAAAAACATTGTGTTAACGTAGTCTATAATTTGTTCATAATTATATAAGACTAACAGTAAGGCCGATATTCATAGTCGCAATAAGTCGTACTTATATCCAAGTTGAACTTTAATCTCGTCTTAAGTTGAGTTTCTGACACAAACAAGTCGGACTTATGACGTAGTTACTTCATAAAGTCAGACTTGACAAAGTCGAGCTTATTGCTATTCATAGTCACTAAAGTGCGACTTATTTGTCGAAATAAGTTGTACTTTATCAAGTCAAGGGTCCCCCTGACTTATTTCAGTTTAAGCCAGTACCATGGATAGTAATTTTGAGGATCTGGGCGAGATATTAGAAGAAACTCGCAGTCCAAAGCGTTATTTGAGAAAGATGATGAATCCTTTCATTTTCTACAGTGCCAATGAATTTAAAAAGAGATTTAGTTTCAAGAAGATACAATTTTGGAAATATCAATTGCCTATCTTTCATTAGCATTTCTCTCTGCTGGCATTTCATATCGTCCCAAAGCTTCCTAAGCTGTTTTGAATCTCTCTAAAACAATAATTAATATCGAAATAAATACATAAGCGTACCGGTATTAATTATGAACGATCTCCAAGGTAATATATACGCAGAATATTCTAAAAAAACCATTGATCAGTTTACTTACACGCTGCATAATATGAATTCTTTGTTTAGAATGTACAGTGCCGTCTGTATTTTTATATCACAATAGCGAAATACGTAGCCAGATGGCTTTGCATTTCACGAAATCTGAAAAAATCTTGAATGCGATTGGCTAATTCAATTGTTATGGCAGTGAACGTGTTATTTTTCATATTACTGAGTTCGACTTGATATGTGGAATAAGGAGAGCTTTATGAAGTCAGACTTAATAAAGTACGACTTTAAAGAAGACTATGAATACGGAAAACATATAAGTCGATTTGTCATATAAGTTCAGCTTTATAAAGTCGGTTCTTAAGTCGCCGACTATGAATACCGGCCTAAGCTAGAAACAGCTGCTATATCAGTTATTAGTAGGGACCGGATTCTTAGGTTTTTACCTATTTTTTTCCTTACTTCCAAAACAAAAAGCGCTCATACACTTTTTCGAATCATGTCCATAGGATTCACCCACATTAATTCTGTGGCACCTAAAAATACCTAAATGGGGTGTAAAAACCTAAATATACCTAAACGGGATATAAAACCTAAAATATCTAATTTAGGCTCTTTTTTTGTCTTTTTTGTTTGTCAGTTGGGAAATCGATATTTTGCGGGGAGAGAATAATTTTTGTCGGATAGAAATTGATACCACCAGCGTTTCATTCAACCCATTGTCGTCTAGGATGGACAGTATCCAGAGAGGAAAGGAGTACCGGCGTATTCCTTTTAAAATATTCGTACGAACAACCATTGTTGCCGTGTATGAACAAGGTTATAGATTTCTGTGTTTTAAAGCCCTTGTTTGCCTTTGTTACTTCCCTGTTATTCATACTTAGTGGTCACACTGTGAGTTTTAAGAAGACGTGTTAATTATGTCGAAACAAATGAAATCGAGTTTATTACGGCAGTGGATTTGCGACGATCTGAATTTCACTACAGGTGGCAAAGTAATATTTCGTCAAGCCTGCCAGAAACACATATTATTTACCTATCTAGAAAAGGGGGAAGTTTTCGTCCCTAGTTGATCTGTTGTGCGGTTAGCAAGCGTAACAACCGAAGAAAGGAAAATAATCAGTTTCACACTATCCACATCCAACTATAAAGTATTTTACTCACTTAATTAAAAGCATCGTATTCGAATCCTGAGAAGAGTAGTGTCTAGATACAGTATTAACTATTAAGAGATAACAGGAAGAACTTCACAGTTGAGAATCTTGAAAGATATTTAGTGATATACTGTAACCAGGAAATGTGAGGCAGTCTCATTTTCACTGCTTCTTTTGAATGTCTTAAAGCAAGTTTACACAAATAAGTCAATTTTGTTAAGTCAAACTTTACAAGTATTATGTACTCAATCCTATGTAGTAGCCTACATTCAAATTCATTAAACCAATTATTCTACCCGAAAAAGATATTTTGGACAAAAAACCTAAAAAAAACTATTTCACCTAATGGAAAACCTAAAACGGTGTTTTTAAAAACCTAAAAATCCGGTCCCTAGTTATTAGCTATAGATATTGCCATGAAAGCATGCATACTATCGATGTGAAAAACAATCTTCAATTCAATAACAAATGGAAGAAACATTACTGACATTTCAAACAAGTGAATTACATATCCAGAAACTTTACAATTTTAGCTTTAATTTAATATCCCTTATGAGTGTCTTTAGGCACACTGAAAATTGTATTGAAAGTCCATTATTTTACGAAAAGGCTGTTGTTTAGGCAGATTTAGGAACAAAAGAGAAGAAATAGGCACTGACCCCCATTTTAGGCACTATAAAACTAGATTGATATATGCATCTGCATTCATGAACTACAAATTATTGTCTCTGTTGAATATTACACGATAATATTATAGGAGAAAAATTCCTGTGACACTGGGACTTGAACCTCAGTTGGTAGAGCATTGGCACGGATAGCCAAAGGTCCTGGGTTTTTGTCCTATAATATAGTCATAGGTAATCCCACGAGAGCTGACAAGTTGATCGATAGATTCGCAAGTGCGCAGCAGTGGCGAATTTATCTGATGTAACTCATCAACTCCAGTTGGATTTATTAAGACTATTCCATGAATAAAAGTGTAACGGATCATACAAATAATAATTACTTTCGTATAGTAATTATTAATTACTATCTAATTATTATACCCAGAAATAATCTAATATATAAAGTCGAATGTGTGTTTGTGGGTATGTATGTATGTATGTTTGTTCCTTATACAAATCTACATTTCTTTACCAATTTACACGGAATTTTGCACACATACCCAGTTAAGCCCGGAAAGTATAGCGGTCAACATTAAAATTGAAACAAATCAGTCCTTCCCTTGAAAATTATATAATTTCTGTGAATATTCTACTGAAAAAAATGAAATGTTGTTCAGTTCACATGGCAACAGTGAATTGTTTACTGTGATTACATAGGGCCTTGGCAACTATATAGCCTAATGCTGGACTTTAACGAATTATGATTCCATGTAATATATTGGCGAAAATAATTACTGAAAAATGAATTACACGAAAATAAAGCACAGTGTGATGCAGTCACATAACTTTCTCTACCCTCGACATAAGAAATATTTTCTCACTTCACATTTTGATGTAGAATAAGAGGTCGTATTGCAGGAACAACTTAAGTGTGTGAGTATGCTATATCAGAAGTCGGTAAATAGTCAGTTATCCATAGCTGTAGGCATTGTATTAGTTGAGATTTATCATAGGCCCTAAGCATGGGATGGAACATTTTGAGTCCTATACTCGCAGTATATTATGTCCCGGGTTTTAGGGGAGGAAAGTATGAAAGTGATACTGCATTTCTATTTTATTTCAGGCCCGAAACGGTTTAACATGAGAATGAGAAATAAATTTTTCCGTCAAGTCAATACAATCTTACGTAATTTATGTTTCTTCTTATTTCAACCCCTCCCAGGCATGATGAGTAGAAGCAACGGAATGCAGCATTCGACATCCTCTATGAACCATAAAAAGCTATATCTAGTGTTTTCTGAGGGAATAGTCTGAGTGCCATATGTTGTTCTTCCTCATTTTGAATTCTACATACATTATTATATCAGGACCTAGAGTTTCAACATCGAAAGTCCTCCATAAGTTAATTTCAAATTACAAAATACAAAGCCCGGGCGACGCCGGGCCTTTTCAGCTAGTTATAGATAAAAACAAAACTAACAACTGCGAGTTCATGGCATACTATGAATCAACCATCCATGAATTGATTCGAGTTACCATGTCCATGCTGTGACCAGTGCTACCAATTGTGCATATAAGACATAGTTACCTTAACTTAATTCAGATAAGCTAACAGCAGAACAGAATAAAAGCACAGGAACTGGCTTGCACCGAATCGAAATTGTGTTTTTAATCAATGTACATTTATAATATTTCAATTTCCAAACAAGTTATGTTGTATAAAATAATCTGTTTTTGTGCTGTTTTATGGCACTGAGCCTTACGTGTCCAGCAACGAGCAGCCCATTTTATCAGATAAAATGCCTTCCTTGTATTAATAACAAACATTTTATAAGATAAACGATTGTGATTAGTCTATATCCGAGAAATTGCTAAACGTTATTGGTCAATATCAAACACATGGCAAATGAGTGGTATAGTCACTATAAAACTATTCTCAAAAAGTATAATTTTTTATAAATTTCAAACATCTGCAATTATTTTGCACACTTCCAAAAGGAACCGAATATAAGCGTTTGCCTAAAATTCTGAGGTCTACTTATAAGTGTATAATATGCAGAGAAATACAACATAACACACAAAACATATGGCATCTCTCAAGGCCATATTCAACAGGAAACTTCGCAAGTGATACCACAATTGTGGTAACTGATAAAAAAGAAAGGAAGTGGATGCAGTATTAAAAACTTTTAACATAGGCTATATCCTTAATGGGATTATCCATGTCAGTCAATCTATTATATAAAGTGAAATATCTAAAGCCAGGACCGACAAGAGGGAGGAGCCTGGCCGACCAGGTTTTATTTTTTACTTTCTAAATTTATTCTAAAATAAAATTTGTTATAAGTCAATAAACGGCTTAAGTTATGTTTTATGTGTTTATTTTATCTGCATTGTCCTGCTGTATAACGGTGACACAGAATTTAACAGTTAATCTGAAACGGATTATTCTTGAAGAAAAACTGCTATTTTTGAAAAGTTCTGATCATAATTTTCAAAAAATTAAACAGGTACATACAGATAAAATTGTTCCTAAAGAGAATATTTTTATGTATTTTTCTGTTTCGTGCCTGGCTCAGTTAACCGATTTGGTCCAAAAGCAATAGGCTTCGTCTCATGGGTGTTATAAATGGTATACCAAGTTTTATGAAAATCCGATAAATCGTATTTGAGTTATCGTGCTTACAGACACAAGGACAGACAGACAGACTGTCCTGTCTACTAGACAATCTCATAAAGTACTGATACCATTCTGGCACTTAATAATTATGTAATATTATTACATTTAATCTTTTTGTTGCATACATTATAACGGGCGAGTTGGGTAGTGAATTTAATATTTGACGGGGGTCCGGGAAAATTTGTCCCTGGGGCCCTTTCTTTCTTTCCACGGCCCTGTCCAAAGCCCCGAAGACAGCCAATCAGCAGTTGAACTACCACATATTGGTAAATAAATTCCACTTTCGAAAGCAAATGCTGGACCATTATGTACGTGTGTAGTATGAGTCAGAAGACTTTTTCATTCCAGTGTAATTAATTTGCAAACCGTTGAGTTGTAATAAGTGTTTTGACTAAACTATTCAAATATTCAAATTTTAAAGTCGAACAGAACATTTTGTTTTGATATCTCAATCCAAAGCCCCATAAGAGCCAATCCATGTGAAAGTGGACAAAAGTGTTTACATCTTTTTTTTACGTGACATAGACATGTTATATATCAAAGGAAAGGGGGAAAAGACTGTAGAATTTGAAAATAGATTCATAATTCTATTAAATTAAAGGCATCTATATTTAATAATATCTGCTGAAATGTGTATTTTTTACGTTGACTGAAATTAATAATTTAACATGTTGGCTAGTACTGCATTTTACTCATGGCATCAGTTGATTTGCCGCAATTTTTAATTTCACCCACAAAAGCACAAATAAGTGAAGATTTTGTCATCATAAAACAAATTTTTAAAATGAGTTTAAGTGAAGATATTCATGAAATCAATCTTCAAGGTATCCTTGTCACACCCGTCACTAAAAACATGCAACAGTTTGGGTAGAAAGCCATGTAATCTTCTAATATATAAAGTCGAATGTGTGTTTGTGGGTATGTATGTTTGTCCCTTATACAAATCTACATTTCTTTACCAATTTACACGGAATTTTGCACACATACCCAGTTAAGCCCGGGAAGTATAGAGGTCAACATTAAAATTCAAACAAAATACTCCTTCCCTTGAAAATTATATAATTTCTGAGAATTTTATACTGAAAAAAAAAGAAATGCTGTTTAGTTCACATGACAACAGTGAATTGTTTACTGTGATTACATAGGGCCTTGGCAACTATATAGCCTAATGCTGGACTTTAACGAATTATGATTCCATGTAATATATTGGCGAAAATAATCACTGAAATTGAAATCCACGAAAATAAAGCACAGTGTGATGTAGTCACATAACTTTCTCTACCCTCGACATAAGAAATATTTTCTCACTTCACATTTTGATGTAGAATAAGAAGTCGTATTGCAGGGATAACTTAAGTGTGTGAGTATGCTATAACAGAAGTCTGTAAATAATCCTTTCCGCTGATATGTTATCCATAGGCTTTGTATTAGTTGAGATTTATCATAGGCCCTAAGCATGGGATGGAACATTTTGATTCCTATACTCACAGTATATTATGTCCCGGGCTTTAGGGGAGGAAAGTATGAAAGTGGTACTGCATTTCTCTTTTATTTCAGCCCCGAAACGGTTGTAACGTGAGAATGAGAAATAAAATTTTCCGTCAAGTCAATAGAATCTTATTTAATTTATGTTTCTTCTTATTTCAACCCCTCCCAAGCATGATGTGTAGAAGCAACGGAATGTAGCATTCGACATCCTCTATGAGCCATAAAAAGCTATATCCGGCATTTTCTGATGGAATAGTTTGAGTGTGATAAATATTTTTCTTCATTTCAAGTTCTACATACATATTATATAAGGACCTAGAGTTTCAAAATCGAAAGTCCTCCATAAGTTAATTTCAAATTAAAAAATACAAAGCCCGGGCGACGCCGGGCCTTTTCAGCTAGTCATTATATAAAATAGAAACTTGGTAAAAGTTAGGATATTTCAATACAGAAGACACACCTAAAATATAATTTTGAAATGCCTACTGTATTGGCTTCATTTTGATGTGACGGGTGTGACACTTGTTGTGTGACTGGTGTGACGTATGTTGTGTGGTTGGTGTGACATTTATGGAAAATACCTTTTGCAGCTTTTGTATAGTGATTATTTCATGCAAATGTTGAATAAATCATATGTTTTCATTATTACTATCTTTTAACTGGCTCTTGGACTTCTGTGGTAGAAAACAGAACTTTGTAGTTTGCAAGACAAAGAAACTACGATCTACCAGCTTTGGCTATGGATGACATAGGTGACCGGTGAAAATGTCACAAATGTTTTAATGTTGGTAAAGAAGTGAGGTAAAGATCTAGTGATCCCTATAGAGGCCATGAAGGCTTTTAGAATTCAAACATTCAACCTCCAACATTTTTAGACTTTTAGCACATGAAGGTGGCAAGGTTATCAGCCTTATGCACTGGCTGCCTTTACCGCAGAATTACTTCTGGTACCTATTTCTGTTAGAGCATGGGTCGACCTCAGGACCATAGTGCCAGCAGAAGGATCAGGCAAATTGAAAAATCTCAAAATCCTCATCAGGAATTGAACCTTTGCCCTTTTGGTTTGTAGCACAGTGCCTCAACCAGCAGCATGACATTGTACCCCAATAAAGAAGTGAGAAGTGATAGCCTAATTAATTTTGTGCCTGATTTCTGTACTGGTAACTGCGTATCTTAAAACTGCTTAGAAATTCAGACAGACAATGCCTCTATCAGCCGATGAAATGAGTAGGCCTACATGGATGAAGGAGAACAGATAGAAGAACAATCAGCCAATCTCAATATAGCTATACAATATTATTTTTGTATGAGAGACCACAAAAATGTCCTGGTGTCAAGAATAACTAGATCCACCTCAATTCAGTAAAAGTTTGTGAAGCGTTCAGGCTCCCAAGAAGTCCAGGATTTGGCATAATCCCAATTACGGGGACCAATTCACGCGATATTCACATTTCCACGACTGTGTGATGTTTTTTGTTTATGAGCGATACACGGTTACCAACTGTTAGGTTAGGAACGTTTATGTTAGTTAAGGAGCAATGTACTGAATACCTCCGATGTTTTGTTAGGTTAGGAACGTTTATGTTAGTTAAGGAGCAATATACTGAATAGCACAAACACCATTTCTTACAAGCTAGTGGCTTGTACCTTTGTAGGTTTGTCACACTGTTCATCCACAATCATATCTTGTTTAGCGATATGACGTCACACCTCCAACGTCCAATCAGGAGGACGAGAACAGAAAAATGGTGGAGAAGAAGGTAGTTTTCGCTAGATCGTGATATAAAAGAAAGTGTATCAATTAGGGCGGGTGGGTTGGACCAAATCATTCGCCAAGACAACATCTCCTCTACACACATCTATCTATAAAAAAATTTGTGTGATATAAGTGTTTTATGAAGAGAATCTCGGTTCTGAAAAATGGTCCCCATAGATGGGATTTTACCCAGGATTTTTATTATTATGACTGGAAAATCAGTCATTGTTTCAAGCTAAAAAAAAGCTTTATAAATAAAACCTGAATAAAACATTGTCAATTTCATGCCACAAGAAACAGTGTTCCTTATTTTTTAAAGTTTGACCCTTACAAAGCAATTGGAGGAGGCAGTTAAAACAAACATTGTATCAAATGGACTTCTGCTACTGAAAATACTTTTGTTATTTTTATGACTCAATACTTCATTCGTTTCGTCCAAAAATTAGGCCTATTGTGAAATGAATGTGAATTTACAGTATAGTTTTTAACACAAAATACAACTAGGCTAAAGTTTAATGAGGAAAATTAATGAGAATTTTAAAAATAATTACCGTATCATAGGTAATCCCATGAGAGGTTATGAATTTATCCAACTCGCAACCTAAAGCTGGATTTATTAAGACTATTCCATGAATAAAACATAATGGATTATAGAAATAATAATATTATATTCTAATATAAATAGATTCTGGTTTATAAGTAACTATTTCTGGGAATTACATAGTGAAGTGATATTCAATTACACTTAAAATTGTTGTATTTACATACATACTTCACTAAATTTTACCTAATTTTCTCAGGACAGATCTGTTTCATCCACCATTGTGGATATCCTCAGCTGATTTCTATAGATGGCAACACAACTCCAGAAAGTAGAAATCAGCTGAGGATATCCACAATGGTGGATGAAACAGATCTGTCCTGAGAAAATTAGGTAAAATTTAGTGAAGTATGTATGTAAATACAACAATTTTAAGTGTAATAGATTCTGGTTTGTTTATAAAAGAAAATCGTTAATAGTGTCAGCTGTCAGATCATGGCATACTAAATTAATGAACAGTCCGCATTATGGATACTAAGCAATGCAACCAAAGGAGCATCGGAATAAAATAAACACTTTTTTTTCTTTCAAGAACGTAATTTATTTATAAATTGCCACAGTCTACTTGAATGTGCATTGGTTAAAACACAATTTTCTTCTCTGTTGAATTTTCTCATATTGATTTTGAGATTCCCTAGTTAATCGAAGTCAATTGTACTTATGATCTTAACAGAACTTTTGTAACTGAATCCATATGCATTTTATAATTCTTTCAGTATTATGTGGTTTAGCTTCCTTTATGATAATGTCAATTTCGTCAACAAAACCTTGAAGCTTGCCAATTTTGTTTTCAATTTAATACCAACAATGGATGACGTAATCTAGTAATCACTGCATAGTGATTCTGTTTCGGTTCAGTAATTAGCTGACGTTTTATCACATAAAACGGCTTCCTCGTGATTCCTACAAGATACTGTAAGATAAACAGCCGTGATTGGTGTATATCCCAGGAATTGCTAACATTATTGGTCAATATCAAAAACGCAGCGTATGAGTGAAATAGTCATCATAAACTCTTGTCCTTGTACACAACCCATAGGTTGGCCACCAACACTCCCATTGGCTACCGAAAGATTTTCCAGCACAGGCTTATCCAATGCTGCCAATAGCTTTACATAGGCCTACACACACTCTCCAACAGGCAATAAACTAAGGGTTAGATTCCCCTGTTACTGGATATAATAATTACTGCACTCGATAAATATTTAATTTATTAAGCAGGCTGCCCAGGTGGCTTAAGAGCAAAGCCCCCAACAACAACAACAAAAAATGCAGGAAGTGAACACAGGGTTTCACATCAACATACAAAGGAAGGAGTAAATATCAAGTTTTTATAGCCCCATTAAGCATTTGTTATAACCAGGGCCCGGATTCTAATGAGTAATGACATGTCATCTTTTTATTGATGCTGCATAGACATTGCCAACTTGTAGATAAATCCTAATCATGGCCTCTAGATTATAGAAATGCATGTTTATTCAAGGTCTTTTTTTTTTTCATTTTATGTTATTGTATATATTTTAGGGCATTTATTTTAATTTTACATCATTATTTTGTCATTTTCGTGTCAATTGCTTCCTTATTTAGTCATTTTCATGCATTTACATTGAGTGTATTAACTTTTTTTTTTGTCGCTAGCGGTTTTCTCTTTGAAGTGTTGTCATGTCTCATTTGGAAATGAGAATCAAAGAAACGCCAAAATTTTGTAATATAGACTATTACTATTGTTATTAGACTGACTTGGCACTTGCTTGGATTTGAGAGTGCAAACTACTGTTTAGTCTCAATAAACAATAATATAATCCGGCAGACCGCAAGTTCGACTAACCAGTGCCTCAGTGCCAGTATAAATTTCCGTGAGAAAAGAACATTCACACCATTACATTTATTTACAGTTTTTACAATTAGGCCTATGTAAAAATTACCCTAAAACTTTGTGTGTACAATAATATTTTTTTATAACTAAAATATCACTTTTAGGTCATTTTTATAATTATTAAGTCATTTCCTTTAAAATTTAGGGTAATTTTATGGGTCCTTTTTCAAACAATTTTAGGTCATCAGAATCCGGGCCCTGGTTATAACCAACAAATACAGGATGAAATGGGGCCCAGGTGTTTGTCCAGGAGAAGCCCCCAACAAAGAAACAAAGGCAGGGATCCAGTACCAGATACCAAGCCTCCAACCAAGATACACAGGAAGGGGGTTTAAGGGCAAAGCCCCAACAGAGAAATGCAGGAAGGGATATCGTGTTTTTGTAGCTGGATGGCAATGCAGCAAGCAGTGTTAGCAACTGAGCCACTTAGACTACCATTACCACTTTCGGGAAAAAGGAAGAACAAGTCGCCTGCTAACCACCCCCACAACTCAGAAGGGGTTTAGGGACTGAGACATCTAGTGGCTGTTTATAGAACTACTAGAACACCATCTAGTAGCAGTAGCAAGACACTGAATATGGGGAAAAAATTAAATAGGCCTAAATTGTTTTCCTTTCTTCTCTTTTTGTCTTCCTCTTTCTTCTCTTTTCTCCCTTTCTCTCACTTATTCTTCATCCTACCTACCTATTTGGGACATATTCCTAACCTACAAATTTATGCATTGAGCAGGATTTGAACATGGGTCACTAGCTTCATAGCCAGTCATCTTATCCACTACCAAGTGATCATTGAGTTGTGAAGCGAGAATTCGTCTATTTAAAAGAAAGAGCTTTAATTATCATCACATGGTGGTGCTGGTGGTACTTGTGGTGATTTGGTATAAGGGTCATTTTTCTTATTGTAGTAATTAGCACATATGTATTGTTAGAAGGATATTTTTCATGGGTGCAGTGAATAACAACAGCAAGCTGCATTGCCAGCAGTGTGCAGTTTGATAGCCAGGGTAGTAAAGGCTGGAGGCTAGGAAAAGTAGGGGAAGCAGGCCGTCGCCATGGCAACGCACAGCAGGAGTGAGCGAAACTTAAGGGGTGGCTTGTTCTTTTTCTGTTTGATGAAATGCATCTTTACCACATTACCCACATTCCTGCCTTACATCGCAACCAAACATTACTTCATAGCACCATTTTAGGTTGATCTTATGACAACTTATTTGCAATTTTACTTATAGGCCTATTTAGAATTTTCTTGGATTCTACAGGTTAGAGATGGATAACAAATCTGTCCAGGGAAAAAATAGTTTTAGGTCATGCACTCACTAACAGGGGCAAGAAAGGTTAGGGTTGGGACAGTGAGACATCTAGCAACTGCCATTAGAACTACTACCATCTTGTAGACAGAAGGTGAAATGGGAAAAAGAAATTAAACAAATTATTTCTCTTTTCTTCTCTTATTGTCATCCTCCCCTCCTCTTTCCTCTCTTTCTCTCACCTCCTCTTCACCTGGCATAATCCCAATTACGGGGACCAATTCACACGATATTCACATTTCCACGGACTGTGTGATGTTTTTTTGTTTATGAGCGATACACGGTTACCAACTGTTGGTTAGGAATGTTTATGTCAGTTAAGGAGTAATATACTGAATACCTCTGATGTTTTGTTAGGTTAGGGACGTTTATATTAGTTAAGGAGCAATATACTGAATAGCACAACCACCATTTCTTACGAGCAGCTAGTGGCTTGTACCTTTGTAGGTTTGTCACACTGTTCATCCACAATCATATCGTGTTTAGCGATATGTCACACCTCCAACGTCCAATCAGGAGGACGAGGACAGAAAAATGGTGGAGAAGAAGGAAGTTTTCGCTAGATCGTGATATAAAAGAAAGTGTATCAATTACGGCGGGTGGGTTGGACCAAATCATTCGCCAAGACAACATCTCCTCTCCACACATCTATCTATAACAAAATTCGTGCGATATAAGTGTTTTATGAAGAGAATCTCAGTTCTAAAAAATGGTCCCCGTAGATGGGATTTTACCCTTCACTCTACCTACCTATTTGGGATCTATTCCTAATTGTACATTTTCTGCGACTGGTATTCAAACACTGGACCACTAGCATTGTATCTAGCAGCCTTAACCACTATGCCACAAGTGATTGTTGTGTGGTAAAGTGAAAATTTATCTATTTAAGTTTAGAGAGCGGGTCCTAAGTAATGCTAAAGAGGCTCTGGTGATTGTATTTTTGATATGGTACATGGGTCATTTTCGTAACATCATATCGTAATTAGCGCTTATGATTAGGGTATAACGATGAGCAGCAGTGCCAGCATTGAGCAGGTTCATAGCCTGGGTAAGGCACCAGGGGAAGTAAGGGTAGCGAGCCACAGGCGAGAGTGGGCATAACTTTGGTGCTGCATGACCTCAAACTATCTTTGTCAATTTTCCGTCTTTCTAAAAGCAAAACAGGGAATCACACCCATATACCTGCTATTCTATTGCAGGAAGCAAACGCATAAACCAAATAAACAAAACGCATCAATGTGAACATCTGATCTTAGTTCTATGACTACATTCTCTTGATGAAACCAATTCGCCTGAGCGACAATACAAGTGATGTTGGATTGAAACGAAATTAATAAATATCGGATCCATCAAGAACAGTACTGGTATGAGGAGTTTAAATTAATATTATACCCCAATTGTAATAAAATTATACCCAAACAATACCTACAATGGCCGATCATCAGTGGCTGAAAAAACCTAAACAACAGTCCATGCTGATTAGTAAATAAATATTATGTATGCTGTTTCCACAATACAGCATAAAGAGAGAGAACTGCAGTGGTTACATAAACGGACTACGCGGAAAAAAGGCATGAAAACTATACAACGAAAGTAGACAGCCAAGGTAATATTATTTTTTCAACAGTCAACAGTGTACTATTTATCCTTACCTCCCAAAATTACAACACGAGGTTTAACTACATCTCCAACACCTGCTGCCATTACGACATTCACACACCCAACCTCCATAAACCGCAACCATACCCACCACGCCACCACTGAACCGGCAGAGAATACTAGACAGAATGCAGCACCTCACATAACACCAGTGCGGTCAAATTGAGCTGGCAAAATTTCCCTTTCTTTGAGACAATTTTATTGCAATTTTCCCTCTACCGTTCCTTCAATAAAACAGGAACAAATTAAATCCTAAATTTAAACACTCGGGCAATGACAATGGGAATACAATGTCCATCCCTTCCCTACAACCCCGGCTATGTGGAAGTAAAACACACAGAACACAAACATGTAAAACACAGAACTTCACTCGCCCCCATTTTTTTTTTTTTTTTTTTTTGTGATGAAAGTTAAATAGGAAACCTTTTTTTAGCAACTCCCGATAGATGGCAGCATTGACTTCATGCTTAGACAAGTGAAGGCCGCGAAATATAAAAGCAATAGTCGTCTTGCAAGCGTAATATTTAAGTATAATTTATTATATTCAAGTGTTATTGTAAGTGATAAAGTGTTATATAGTTACTCTGTGCTTTAGGCTTGACCTGAGATGGCCACAGAACATTAATTATCAGGTAACCTCGCAAGAGGATTTATTTCACAATTAGTCCAGTCACCTTGTACTTAGAATTGGGGTTACCTGGACAAAGGGCCGAAGTTAATGATCTTCTAATATGTGGCATGTGGGTGATCTGTGGTGTAGAATCCAAGTTCCCCAATTCGAGAACCCTGTGCGAACTTCAGGGCAGCCGAAAAACCTCGATATTTTTGGGCGTTTTTAATATTTTTTGCTTATAATTCCTAAACAACAAGCATTTTAATAATTTACATATATTTTACGTGTTTTAATAATTTATTGTATGAAAAGAAGGCCTACTTTGAGTATCTGTGTTTAATAATTTATTGTATAAAAGGAAGTTTTAGGACGTATAACTAATACTTATAGTTATAATTAACAATTCCTTATATTTCAAGGACTATTGTTGTTTGTTACAACAATTATAACAAAATTCGTTTTAAGTTAACTATTAATTCTACAATTAAAGTTAAGCACGAATTCTTCTGCTTCTTCTAGTTTCATTTTACAAATTAATGAGCGTATAAGGTGGTTTCAGGCGTGGTCTTGTGGTTAGCGTCACTAACTACAGATCCATCGGCCCTGGTTCAATCCCTGGTATCTCCTCGGATTTTTCTGAGGTAGGGAGGTCTGGAATGGGGTGCACTGAGCCTTGTAAGTCAAATTGAGGAGCAACTTGATCAAGAAGTAGCGGCTCCAGTCATGGAAACCACCATTAACGACCATGGGTGTCAGCATGCTGACCACATGCCCTCCAATCCTGCCATTTGCCTGTGGTAGATAACGCAGCGGTCGGGTGTTATGCCAAGTCCCTTTAGGGATGTAGCACCACGGAGTTTAGTTTTTTTTTAATATAAGGTGGTTTCGACATTATATTATTGCTCTATTCTACCCTCATTGGTTCAAAATGAAATTCATTATCTTGCATCTGTAAAATTTATATATTCATTAATTTCATTAAAAATTCAATATTTTCTTGAAATCTATATTTTTCGTACAACCAATATCGCTTCCATCTTATCTTGAGTTCCATGTTCTTTGGTACATCTCATCATTAGGCACTGGTTAATTGGATATTAATGCTTGTAATTTAAAACATTTGTGAGTTATAAATAACGCTTCCTCATTTCTGTACTTTTCCACTTCTGCAGTGCTGTCCACGTTCCAAGGTCTGCAGTGGCATGATGATCTCATCTGACAGGGCGTACATCTCATCCACAGTCTGGAAAGAAAATAATAACCGTAAATTTAACATGAAACCATGCTGGGGTTTTATAACCGAAATATAAAATGAAATATAACTTTAATGCTATTCATAATGCGAATTTAAATGTCTTAAGAAAGTAAGGAACAGCTGGAATACACAACAATTTTACCACTAGTTATGACCAAGGCCCGGAAGTCAATGCTTAGTGACTGTGTTTGCATGCTGTGCAGTACGAGGTTATCAGAACAAATGAGGAGCTCAGTTCCAAAAGTGGCATCATCCAAAATTTAACTTTTCGAGGATCAACGAAAAACATATTTTGACTTGTCCTTCTCTAATCTCGGTAATTTTTTAAGCTTAACAGTTACCTTCCTGTTTAAGTAGTATCCACGTAAAAGGAAAAATAAATTGGTCAATAACTTTTTTAGTAATTAAATAAATAAAATTGGATAATGCTGCTATTGATACAGAATTGGTAATGGAGACACTTTTGGAAACAACATGTAGGGATAAGGAATGATTTGTTGCAAATAGAATAACACTGCTCTTTTCTACTTTCTATTTATTAAAGAACAGCAAACTGCCTTCCTTTAAAACAAATGCATACTAATTGTATGCCTGTTCTTTGACAATTTAAATCCTTAGATCCTCTGATTCTTCTAAGTTTCCTCCATTTTCTTCCTCATCTTCTTCTTCTATAACATCCACATTACTTGTTAGAACATTTCTGTAGTATTCTAGCTTTTCATTTTGACACCAGCCCTCTCCAAAATGACTCTTCAACAATTTGTTAACGTCTTCAAGCTTTTCTTTCTTAATGGCGACTTTGGCTGGTAACACTGGAGGCTGCAACATGTGTAAAGTTTGCCCTTTCTTAAGGAATGGCTTGATTTCTGTTAATTCAGATCTGTATTCAACTTCGCCCTTTATTACGATGTTTTTAGATTTTGTTTTCCTCAAAATCAGCCTTTTTGTTTGAGCAAATTTAAAATGAAGTTGCCCTGGACGTTTCACAATATCGGCTACTGAGGTTTTCCAATCATGAACTGGCACTTCCTTACCAACAGACTTAACAGTTCCATACTGGGAAAATATTTCAGTGTAGTCTTTTGGTGTAATAATAGTTGATCTTTTCTTCACTTCTCGCTCAATACGTCCAAAAACCCTATCAGGGGGGGAGGAAAGAATGCCCAACAATAGGGAAGATTACCTCAATTGATTGTAGTTTGTTTTGACTTTTTTCGCCAAGCCATTTGGCTAACATTCCCACCACGGATATGTTTTTGTTTTGCCCTGGGCATCCATCAGCAAAAATCTGTAGCTTTGAACATGCGGAAAGATCTTTAAAGCAAAGAAAGTGGTACACTATTGATGCTATTTCATTTGAACCCTTCTTACGTTGGTCTTCAGTCCAAGTAAAAATATTGACAGTATCCTTAGTCTGTTTATTTTTAGAACTCCCTTCACAAATGGTCATATTATATTGATAAAGTTGTCGCGAATAGTATGCAGCCTGGTCTGGAACTTTTGGGAGCACCTGGTTTTTTTGGCAGTCAAATGAAATTTTGAATACACCATCGTCATCGGATTTTAACAAATCATAAAAGGTTTTGGCTTTCATTTTATGAACTCTGTACTTAGTAATTAGTTCTTGCTTTTTGTCACTTTGTCTTTCTGTACTTAATAAGGATTTTAGCCTTAAACACTCTGAGCATGCGTCTGTTGCAGGTGTATTGAAACTTATGATAAAGTCCTTCATAAATATATTCCAAAAGAAATTATATTTAACTTGAAGAGCCTCTTCATTTGTTTCATTGTAGGCTTTCCAAAGTTTTCTCACACTGTAATAGCTTGGGAGGTACTGTCTTTCACTTTTAGCGCGTGTGTAGTGTGATTCAACACAGTGTATTTTTTTTATTTAAGCCCTCACATTCATTCTTCTACTCATGTACTTTACGTATAGTCTGTCACCACCACGATTCTCTTTAGGAGGTTCCCCCATCTTGAAATGTCGTTTGCTTACTCCCTCCTTACTCCTTACAGTCAAGGATGAGGCATGTTTTGGAAACAAACAAAATGCAAAATACTACTTATAACATGGGATGAGGCTTGTTTAGGAACCAAAAGAACGACGATGGAAAACGCACCATCTGCTACAAATATCCCTGTGGATGAAGCAGCTTTTGGAAACAATATCATTTTTTAAACGGTATAAAATAGGCGAAGAAGCCAACTTAGGCACAAAATAAAGTGAGTGGACGTTGCATGTCTACCAATATTATATGAAATCGCAAAAAACTCGATTTTCAAATTTTTGGATGACGCCACTTTTGGAACTCAGCTCCTCAAATGTTCGAGTGAAGGTGCAGCTCATGACAGACTGAAAGAATGTCTCTTCCCATCTCAGCTGTGTCCTTATGTTTTCATTGATAACAATGATACATTTTTGCGAATAAATATTGTACTGTAATGAAATTAATTTGCGTGTTCCATGAGGTAAACCACAGCAGGTGACAACATATTGTTTGTGCCATTTTAAGAAGACCTCATCCCAAACCATCGTCTATCTATGAAAGATATAATAGCATTGTTCCCTAATCTGAAAATCTGTATCAACACCGATACCGACAAAGAACAGGTGCTCTTGTGGTCCCGTAGATTTCCCCAGTATTGCCGCTGTCATTCACCACTTCTTAAGTGAATTAAATGCTGTGGTATGTTTTTGGCAACATTGTACTGAACTGCAGACAAGTGTAAATACACCTAATTACTAGAGACCGGACGTTAGGCACTTAAAAAGTTCAAAATAGGCAGGCAAAAAGGCACTTAAAAATTGCAAAATAGGCAGGTAAAATAGGCACTAAAACTGTCAAAATAAGTGCTAAAACATTTACAGTTGTATGCAAAAGGAGACAGCAGGTCGAAAAATATGAACTCATTCTGGATGTCTCTTGTTACTAATTGAAATGAAACATTTAAATCAGGCAGTATTTAATCAAAATAACGTAGGCCTACCCGATACACATAATATAGATGAATCTAACCGAAACACTGTATAAACAATACTGTTCATTTCATTAGAGCACTGTACCGGTACCACATTCGACGCACAATATTACCTTTACAAACACCTTTTGCCAATCATTAACAATCATCATTGATTGCACGTAATAACAAAATACTTTTTTCAAATTTTCTACTCTTAGGTTATGCCTCCTATCAGACAGTACATTTTTTAGTACCGAAAACGACCTTTCCACTCCTACAGACATTATCGGAGCGTACTTGTAGAGTGGAAGAATTTGTGGATCAGTATCAATTGAAACACTGTTTTCACCAATAAGAATCATTCCTATGTCTTTTAATACATTTGTAATTTATAATTTATTAAGGCATCTAACAGTGGGTGTAAGCAAATTTAAGTAATGTCATTAACCCATGAGATACAAATTGCATGGATTTCACTAATTTTTATGTAAATTTTCAATAAAATGCTGTTTTTTCCTCGGAAAACCGGAAATAGGCATTTATAGGCATTATAAGATGAAATAGGCAAAAATAGGCAGAGTTAACTTTATGAAAAACAGCTCTAAGGATAGTATCTTGAACTTCTATTAAGTCATTTTTATGATATCTATAACGATTAAGAATAGGCATTTTGCCTAACATCCGGTCTCTACTAAGTACCTTTCTACTCACTGACTGAGAGGTCGAAGAAGATTAGGGTAGCAGCAGGTAGGGAAAGTTCTTGGAAAAAAGTCTTTAAAAAGTGGCACCCACATTAACTCCAGGACAGTGAGAGTGCAACACTAAACTAAACTCCATGCCGCTACATCCCTGCAGGTACTTGGCCTACCACCCGATCGCTGCATCATCTACCACAGGCAGATGGTAGGATTGAAGGCATCCTGACACCCACGGCCGTTTCTGGTGGTTTTCATGACCGGAGCCGCTACTTCTCTATCAAGTAGCTCCTCAATTTGAATCACAAGGCTGAGTGCATCCCTTCCAGACCTCCCTACCTCAGAAAAATCCGAGGAGGTACCGAGGAGGTACCGAGGATCAAACCTGGGCCGACGGATCTATAGTCAGCAACGCTAACCACAAGACCACACCGGCGGTCGAGAATGCAACACTGTTCTTCAGATATTGTTGGGTTTGTGATTTTACAGGGAAGTAGGATCAGAGCTGCTTTCAGCTTGAAACCTCCTTGTAAAGGAAGTTCGTAAATTCTCGCGAGGCCTATGACATCACACTTCATGAGTTAAAAGTTAAATTTAACATACTGGCAAATACATATGGAACCATTTCAATGGAAGACATTTAATTGTCATCATCATCAACTGCAAGGTTTGAGCTTGTTAGCCCGTTCCGTCCTCAAAGTCTCTCCATCTTGTTCTTGGTCTTCCTGGATCACGTCTTCCTTTCGGTTGATAGAGTAACACTTGGTAAGGAATCCTTTCTGATGGCATTCTTTGTACATGGTTATACCAATTTATTTTATTTTGTTTTATTTCTTCATTCAGCTTTTTCACTTTCAATTCATCTCGTATATCTATGCTTCTTTTTTTATCCAGTTTTGTATAACCTGCTACATATCTTAAAAATTTCATTTCGGCTGCTTCTAATCGTCTTTCATCGCTTCTTCTCATAGCCCACGTTTCGCTACCATACATTAAGCAAGGGACGGCCATATCTTATAAAACTTTAACTGTGTTTCTTTTCTAGTTTTACGGCCTAATGTTCTTTTTATGGTTCCACATATATGTTGAAACTTTTGTAGCTTATTGTTCAGATCTTCCTGATTATTCTTAAGAGCTATGTTGCAGCCTAAATATTTAAAATTTGACACCTGTTCAATAATACTGTCATTTATAAGTATTTTTGTTCCTAATTTGATGTTTTCCAATGAAGGCCATACTTTTTGTTTTGACTGTGGAGATCTCCAAATCATATGTAGATGCAACTTTTGTTAGAAGGTGAGCTGCTTTCTGAAGTCCATCTTCAGAATCCGATATTATCACCTGATTGTCAGCGTAAAGAATTGTATTTAGGATATTTTTATTTAGTACAAAATTGTGTTGTAATTCGTTTTGCCATTCCCTTATCATTTCATCTATATAGATTCCAAACAAGATGGGTGAAAGTGGACAACCTTGTTTTACGCCTCTGTTTATTTCTGCTTTCTCTGAAATTAAAGTTCCATTATCTATTACAATATATGTTGGGGAATAAAGACTTCTAACAACTCTCACTAACTGGTTAGGAAATCCTTTCTTTTCCATTATGTTCCACAATTTGCTCCTTATTACACTATCAAAAGCCTTTTTATAATCTACATATAATAAATGTGTTTCTAAATTAAATTCTGTTCTTTTCTCAACTAATTGTTTAATCGTAAAAACTCCATCTATACATGATCTTCCTTTCCTAAAACCATTCTGGATCTCTAATAGGAGCACCTCCGCAATGGTATTAACTCGGCGAGTAATAATTTTACTATATATTTTATATCCTGCTGTTAGTAAACTTATACCCCTGTAATTATTACAATCAGTTCTGTTGCCTTTTTTAAATAATGGCTTTACCATAGAAACCTTCCAATCTTCTGGGATACTATTACTTAACCAACATTGGTTTACAAACTGAAAAAACTTTAATTTGAATTCAGGAGACGAGTACTTATATAGTTCAATATTCAGATTGTCAATCCCTGGTGCTTTTCTATTTTTGCACTCTTTCATGGCAGATTCTACTTCACTTAATTGAATATGGTCAAAATCATAGTAGTCATTTTCAAAAATTAATCCTTGTCCTCTTGATTAGGATGTGTCCATAGTTCTTTAAAATAAGAAATCCATTCATCCAAGCCAATATTGACTATTTGAATTTAATTGTATTGAGCTGAAAACTATCCACTTCATTTTGTCATTGGCTTCTGCAGCTTTTCTGTTCCATTTCTTCAAGAACAGACGGAGGTGTGAGGATAAAGTACCATCAAAACACATTGGTCTCCTCGACATATCTATATTTAACACCATTCTTTGTAGAAGTATATTTGCAGGAATTTCCTATTCCCTCTTGAGTGTGGTGTAACGTGAATTTATTTCCAATAAGAAAATGTTTAGTGTAGTCATAGTCTTAAACTATTTTACCAGTGGCGGACGCAGGGGGGGGGGGGGATAGGGGGGTTACATCCCCCCCCGAAATTTGAAAAAATGTACTCTAAGTGACCAGTTTTATAAACTAATTGTATATGTAAGTTGATTATTTTTTTTTAGTATTCTTTCTACCTATTCAAATCCCCCCCCGAAAAAAATGTCTGCGTCCGCCACTGTATTTTACCTAGTTGTTTCTATGAAATGATGGCCTTTTAATAGAATAGGCTTATCCATTATTATACTTTTAGGCCGGTATTCATAGTTGGCGACTTAAGAACCGACTTTATAATGCTGAACTTATTTGACAAGTCGACTTACATGTTTTTCGTATTCATAGTCTTCTTTAAAGTCGTACTTTATTAAGCCTGACTTCATAAAGCTCTACTTATTCTACATGTTCAAGTCGAACGCGATAATATGAAAAATCGCGCGTTCACTGCCGTAACAATTGAATTAACCAATCGTATTTAAGATTTTTTCAGATTTCGTGTAATGCAAAGCCATCTGGGCACATATTTTGCTATCGTGATATAAAAATGCAGGCGGCGCTGTGCATTGTAAACAAAGAATTCAATTCATCCAGCCATATTAATTATTATGCAGCGTGTAAGTAAATTGATCTATAGTTTCTTGAGAATATTTTGTGTATAAATTAGCTTGGACATTGTTCACAATTAATACCGGTATGCTTATGTTTTTATTTCGATATCAATTATTGTTTTAGAGAGATTCAAAACAGCTTAGGAAGTTTGGAGCGATATGAAATGCCAGCAGAGAGAAATGCTGATGAAAGATAGGCGTTTGATGTTCCCATAATTGTGTCTTCTTGAAACGAAATCTCTTTTTAAATTCATTGTCACTGTAGAATTTGAAAGGATTCATCATCTTTCTCAAATAACGCCTCGCCCAGATCCTCAAAATTACTATCTATGGTACTGGCTTAAACTAAAATAAGTCAGGGGGACCCTTGACTTGATAAAGTACGACTTATTTCGACAAATAAGTCATACTTTAGTGACTATGAATAGCAATAAGCTCGACTATATCAACTCTCACTTTATAAAGTAACTACGTCATAAGTACAACTTGTACTTAGTTCGACTTGGATATAAGTACGACTTATTGCGACTATGAATACTGGCCTTAAAACATAACAAAAAGTATTTTCACTATTCTTTAAAAGGGAAAAAAGCCTTTTGTGAGTTTTGGCTATAATGAAAAGTCCAAATGCGCTGTGTAGTTCTGAAACTTCACCATGATATCGCACATATTTGAACTCACCTCTAGCTCTCGCAAGTGCTTCACAAGGGGACTCTCATATGGTTTGAGCCTCTCATATTCTTCTGACGACATCATGTAGTCGTTCATTTCTGTTATCTCTTCCTTTGCATCTTCGCGGACTGGCACTTTATAGTAGAAAGCAGAGACGACAGATGACACTGACTTCTAAAAAAAAGAAGAATAATACTCTTAAAAGGAAATAAACTGATAAGCAAGCTAACGTAACTTAAGAGGTTTGTAGACAATGGTAAATAATTCTTCATACATATTTTGATATAAAATGAAGGAAACCCCACCAACATTATTTGTTAAAAGATTTGTCTTGAGCGATTTTCATAGTTCAATACTCCCAAAGATATTTTACTCAATTATAGCAATGAGTATCGTGTCCTGTCAATTGCTCGTCTTGCAAAGCAGCCCTGCATCTAATTCCCAGTCAGAATATTTCCTCACCTGAAAGATAACTGTTCAGAAACTTTATAGTTAGTACCTCATGGTCTCCAGATATCATATTACTGTCATTATCGCATCCATCCCATCTGCGCTTTGTTCAGCATGAGTGTGTGTACACCGAAATGTACGAATTGTCTTGGAGGTGCTCTGGCTTTGTGCCTCGATACCTTGTTTTGAACTTCTAAATTGTGTATAATTTTATATTCTGGTATTTCTTAACTAAATTTCGACATCATCTTAATATTCATCATCATCATCATCATCACTACCATCATCATTGTTATCTTTCCAAAGATGCCTGCTTTCGAAAGTGTAAAAATTGTTTGTAGCATCTACTAAATAAATGCAATTGAAATAATTATTATCATCAACATCATCATCGTTATTGTTGTTAATGTTATTGTTATTGTTACTGTTGTTATTGTTTTACTGTATTGTTGTTGTTTGTTGTTTAGTTGTTATTGCTGTTGTTATTGTTGTTATTGGCATTGTTATTGTTATTATTGCTGTTACTATTGTTATTATTTATGTTACTGTTATTGTTATTGTTATTATTCTTTTATTTATTGTTAATGTTATTTTTATTAATGTTGTGATTGTGATTATTGTTATTCTTGTTAATATTGTTGTTATTGTTATTGTTTATACCATTGTTATTATTATTATTACTACTACTACTACTCTATATAAATCCATAAATGCTTTCTGACTTCCTGTATAATCTATGAATATTCTTCCAGTTTGTGTTTCACGGATCAGGAAGTTGAAATTAATGTTTGAGTCGATTGATAAGAGGCTAGCAAAAAATATAATCAGACCAAAATGGTTATACTCGTACATACCTTAGAGCGTTTAGCTTCAAGGATCTTACTCGTCATTTGAGTTACTTTGAACACTGGATGTTCCATTATTTCTTTCGTAGGTGGCATCTTCCCTTGTAGTATTAATTTATTCACCCTCTCAACTTCTTCAGCCTGAAAAATAGTCAAAATATAAGAATTTTTGTTACTTTTCTATATGATTTCTACAATCTACATGCACATAAATGCAAATTAATGAACCACCATAGTGATCTATACCATTGTTTTTATAATTATTATTATTATTATTATTATTATTATTTTCTTTCGATTAGGCCAGCTTAGGACCACGTGAAACAGTTGTCTTCTTCTTGTCTTCCCAAAACTTCTTCATTCTTTTGTGATGTTGCTGTTTCCGTTCTTCCATCCATTTACTTCCCATTTTCTTCTTGGGTTTCTCTGGAAATTCGCCATCAAATATTGCTTTCCTAAACTTTTCTCTGTTTGCAATATCATCCTTTTTGGTAATGAGCAGGACCTGGATTCTGATGACCTAAAATTGTTTGAAAAATGACCCTAAGTTTTAAAGAAAATGACTTAATAATAATAAAAAAGACTTAAAAACTGATATTTTATTTTTTTAAATTATTATTGTACACACAAAGTTATAGACTAGTTTGTACATAATTATAAAAACTGTAAATAACTGTAATGTTGTGAATGTTCTTTTCTCACGGAAATTTATACAGGCACTGAGGCACTGGTGAGTCAAGATTCGGCATTTCCTTTTGTGGTCTGCCAGATTATATTGTTGTTTATTGAGGGTAAACAGTAGTTTGAACTCTGAAATCCAAGCAGGTGGCAAGTCAATCTAATAACAATAGTAATATAATACAAAATTTTGGTGTTTCTTTAATTCTCATTTCCGACTGAGACATGACAACACTTTAACGCCGATTTTTTCCTTCTTGTGTTAAATAAACAGCACTTCAAAGACAGCACCGCTAGCGACAAAAAAAAAGTTCATACACTTAATTTAAATACATGAAAATTACTTAATAAGGAAGCAAATGACACGAAAATGACAAAATAATGACCTAAAATTGAAATAAATGCCCTAAAAATATAAAATTGCAGAAAATGACAAAAAATGACCTAATAAAAATGTATTTCTGTAATCTAGAGTCCATGAATAGGATTTATCTACAGGTTGGCAATGTCTATGCAGCATCAATAAAAAGATGACATGTCATTAGAATCCGGGCCCTGGTAATGAGTAATTTCAAATCTTCTTCAACTTCCTTGAAAAATGCTAGTTTAGTTGTTTTTACTTACATAGTGATCAAAAATTTGTTTGGTAAGTCTGTCTCTTTCCATTCTGAAAATGTGACCATAGAATCTTAATCTTCTTTTCCTGAAAGTATGGCCTATTTTTTCTGTTTGTTTGTATAACTCCTTTTCTGGTCTCAGTTTGTAACTTATATGTTATTCTCCCAAACTGGTCCCATAATTTTCCTTAAGATTCTCTTCTCTGTTTTGCTTATGCTTCTATCCGAGAAGGTGTTTATACACTCTGTTGCGTACAGAGCTTCTGGTAAGATTACAGTTTTATAATGCCTCAATTTAGCATTTTTGGATAATGATTTTTTGTTATAAATATTCATTGTTGCATGGTATGCTTTTTCCATTTTGTAAACTCGTGCTTTCATACCCTCTTTTTCTATCGCTGTAGCCATTATAACTTCACCAAGATATTTGTACTTATTAACCCTCTTGATTATTTTATTTTGAGATATTGTAATTTCTGCAGGTGTATTTTTGATATTGGTGATCCATTCAGTTTTTTCATAAGATACTTTTAACCCAATTTTTGCAGCCTTTTTTCAATTTCTTCTAGTTTGATTTTTCCTTCTTCCGGGTCTTTAGCAAGTATCACTAGATCATCAGCAAAGGCTAAGTGATTTGTTACAATCTGTTTCTTTGATGGTCTCCTTACAACTGAATTATAGATTCCTTTCTTTTCCAATATTCTGACTCATTCATTCACAACTTTTTCTAGTGCACAATTGAATAGTATTGGTGAGAGTCCGTCTCCCTGTCTCACTCCAGTTCTAATTTCAAATTCTTCTGACATTTCCCCTAAGAGTCTGACTTTTGAGAAGGTGTCTGTCAATGTTTCTCTAACAATGTTAATAGTTTTGGTGACTACTTTCAATTCATTTAATATTTTATAAAGAGACTCTCTATGAATTGAATCATAGGCTTTTTTGAAGTCTACAAATATTGCTCCTATATCTCGTTTTGTGCCTCTTGTATTGTTGAATAAAATTGAATTTAAATTGAAGATTTGTTCAGCGCAGCTTCTTCCTGGCCTAAACCCTGCTTGGTTCTCTCCTAACTCTTTTTCTATGGTTGGTTGGATTCTGTTTAATAGTGCTTTACTTAATAACTTATATACCACAGATATGAGTGAGATCCCTCTGTAGTTGTTCGGGTCTTTCCTATCTCCTTTCTTGTGGAGAGGATGTATTGCAGCATTTTTCCAGTCACCTGGGATTTTCTCACTTTTTCAAATTTCCTTAAACAGTTGTTCAAGTTTATCTATTAGACTCCCTGGGGCCAATTTTAGCATCTCTGCTACTATGTTATCCTCACCACTGGCTTTGTTGTTTTTCAAGGAACTGATTATTTCTGTAATTTCATTTTTGTCTGGAGGTTCTGAAGGGGGTGCTAGATTGTTTGTCTCATTGAAATCAAAAGTTTCTTCTGGGTCCGGACAATTTAGGAGCTTCTTGAAGTACTGGGCTAAGATTTCCAGATTGTCTTTATTGCTTAGCATTATTTTACCCTGTTCATTTTTAAAGTTACTACATCTGGGTTTGTATCCTTGCATCTTATTCACAAAATTCTTGTGAAAATCTCTGCTGTTGTTTTTAGGAAATTTTCTTCTATCAGATCTAGCTGTACTTTTTTATATTTTTTTTCTGGTTTCAGATTATTTTTGCTGCTGTCTTTTGTGCTCACTTATATTCTTCTTGGTTTTTTAGGGACTTGTTGGAATGCCAAATTTTTTACTTTTGTTCTTGCTCTTGTAAGGCTTTTTCACATTCATCATTCCACCAGATGTGTTTTTTCTTTTTAGCTAGTGATAGTGTTGCATTTGCTGCATCTGTAATTCCTTTTTAGGTAGATTTTCGAAGAAAATTCTACCTATTGCAATGGATACCACTTTATGATTTTCGAAAAATTCTTTCATATCTTTACGTTTCATGCTCCCCTAAGTACGAAACCACCGCCCGTTCAAAAAAAAATTTTGTGATATTTATATATATATATATTTATATATATATATATATATTTATATATATATATATTTATATATATATATCTTTACACGATAGCGGCCGTAATTTTGAAGATATTTGAACCAAATTTTATTATGTTATTTCTAGGCCCAATAGTTCGGACAAGTTCGTTAATGGGCAAAATTGGCCCAAGGGGGTGGTCGGGGGAGGGGGTTGAAATTTTTAAAAATGTATATCTCGGCCCCTATGAAGTATAGAGGGAAACTTTGTTTGAATAAATTAGAGTACTCCCTATGGAGTTCACAGTGACACCAACGATTCGGGGTTTCGAGTGAGGGTGGGGGTGGAGGTGGGGGTGGGGGATGAAAATTCGAAACTTTTGAAACCACGTCTTGTGGGGTATCGTTGAAAAGCTCTTGATGAGTACTCTACAAATCAATAAATAGTTTCTTGATAGCTCTCATATTACGCGAGATTTTAATGTTTGAAAATAATAACACTTAAAAGAATTATTATAATATCATAATTTTGTCTTGTTTAGCGGCTTTGCTAATTTTATTCATTGCTGATCTTGCGCACGGCCTCCCAGAATATTATATCCTATTCTTGTTGTCAAAACAAATGATTGTAGGCTCTTCCTCTTTACCGAATTCAGTTCTTATTACTGCAGGTTTACCATGCCAAGGCTAAAGAAGACTATGCTACTACTAAAGAAGGCTATGCAGCGACAATAAATTAAACCAAAAGCACTTCGAAATCTACCTCCGCCTGTAGGCCTGCCTAAAGGGATTATTTGATATCCTCCCAGTTACCTGACTGAATGTCGTTTACTTCTGTTTGAAAATGTGAAAGAATTTCTTCGTTTTCTTTCAGCTCTTATGTTTTTATTATTATTATTATTAACATAAGGGGTATTTTTATTAGTGAAAATCTATTTTAATTATTTATTTATTTCAACTGGCAGAGATAAGGGCATGTGGCCTTGTTTTATCTATCAAACCATTACAATTTACAAAGTTATAACTTACATAAATAAGAAAACTAAATGAAATTAATTTAAAGTATATCATATTAATTAAAAATAAATAAATAAAGCCCTTTAAATTTTATATTGCATTCTTAAATAAAATCGAATTACTCAGGAAATATTAAAAACTACTAGAATATAAAACAAAGAAAATAAACATCTTACATTATCTTGAACAAAACTACTAATTTTTCAATTAAATTCTCTTAATGTTTGAAAGTCTCCAACATTTCGTGGGATGAAATTCCATATGCAGATGACTGATTGGTGTATGTTTTAGTCATTATTATTAGAAATGTACAGGCTAGGAAATCTTTGCCATGGGAACTATTTCTTCTTTATGTCCTGTCGCTATGAAAATAATTTATTTTTAATATAGGTTGATGATTCTTGGTGTCAGTAGTTATGCTTTTCTGAAACAGGAATGCATCAAAACATGGATGTAATATTATTGTGTGATGAAAACTATTTCTCATCTGACAAATTCTTTCATAATCCTTGTGTTAGTGCTCAGCGAATTTTCATATTATTTTTAATCTAGCACTAGCAGGAGAGGTCATGCCAATTCAAGTAATATATCTTCCTAGCGTGCCATTTCTACATGCCCCCTCCTCTCAAGCCTTTGTTTCAGAAGTCAGGCGGGGAACTCCTCGCGATATAGGGTTCTCCTTTGTCTCAGTATAATTTTGCACAGCGACATGTATAGACCTCTTCTCGTTGGGTACCGTACACTTGGTTAGTATAAGTCTTATTTTTACCACATTTAGGCTGCCGTTCTCACTAATTACATGTAAGTTTTTTACAACTATCCACATACTTTTAGTGCAGTTATTTTCATATCCACAGTGTTATTGTGATTGTTCCAATAGGGGAAGGTCTTTATGGCGTAACTTTTTTTTAAACTCGAAAAAAATTACAATCTCTATAAATATAAAAGGCTTTGTCCTGACTGACTGAATGAATGACTGACTGACTGATTGACTGAATGACAGGAATCAACGTACAGCCTAAACTATAACAGGTAGAGACTTGGAATTTTGACAGTACCTTCGTTTCATAATGAAGGTGCTCACTAAGAAAGGATTTTGAAAAATTCTGATTTTAAATGCCAAAAATCAAATGTTTTTGAGAATACTTAATCCCTTTTTACATAGAATTATCAATTCCAAATCACAGAATATATTGTTGCCAAATGGTATCAGGTGGGCTTGGAAAAAACAAATGAAATGCACTTTTGACAAACAAGAGAAGTTATCAAAATAATTCATGTTATAAATAAATATTACAGAATGAAATCCACTAAAATAATGGAATCACATAACTTTCTCTACCCTGGACATAGAGAAAACAAAACGAGGTATGGTAATGTGTATATTATTATATTATATCGCAGGTTTTTGGAGAGAAAAGTATGAAAGTGATAATGCTTCCTGTTTAATTTCATCTCCAAAACGGTTTTATGGTAACATAAGAGTGGGAAATTTCCCGCCTCGATATTACAATTTTATGTTACTGGAATTTCTGTTTCTTCTTATTTAAACCTCTACCAGGCTTGCTGTGCACTGTACAAGCGATGGGATGCAAAATTCTAGATCCTCTATGAGCCATAAAAAACTATATCAAGCGTTTTCTGAGGGAATAGTTTGAGTGTAATAAGTCGTTCTTCCTATTTCAAATTATAAATGCCTATATAAGGACCTAGAATTTAAAATTGAAAATCCTTCATGAGTTAATTTCCAATTACAAAATACAAAACCAGGGCGACGCCGGGTTTTTTAAGCTAGTCACTTTATAAATATCTTCACTCTTATACCAAAATGTTTATTTGAATATTTTTAATGAAAAGTAAAAAATCCCTTTAGGCAGGCCTACAGGCGGAGGTAGATTTCGAAGTGCTTTTGGTTTAATTTATTGTCGCTGCATAGCACTCTTTTTCTTTAGCCTTGGCATGGTAAACCTGCAGTAATAAGAACTGAATTCGGTAAAGAGGAAGAGCCTACAATCATTTGTTTTGACAACAAGAATAGGATATAATATTCTGGGAGGCCGTGCGCAAGATCAGCAATGAATAAAATTAGCAAAGCCGCTAAACAAGACAAAATTATGATATTATAATAATTCTTTTAAGTGTTATTATTTTCAAACATTAAAATCTCGCGTCATATGAGAGCTATCAAGAAACTATTTATTGATTTGTAGAGTACTCATCAAGAGCTTTTCAACGATACCCCACAAGACGTGGTTTCAAAAGTTTCGAATTTTCATCCCCCACCCCCACCCCCAACCTCACTCGAACCCCCGAATTGTTGGTGTTACTGTGAACTCCATAGGGAGTACTCTAATTTATTCAAACAAAGTTTCCCTCTATACTTCATAGGGGCCGAGATATAAATGTTTTAAAATTTCAACCCCCTCCCCCGACCACCCCCTTGGGCCAATTTTGCCCATTAACGAACTTGTCCGAACTATTGGGCCTAGAAATAACATAATAAAATTTGGTTCAAATATCTTCAAAATTACGGCCGCTATCGTGTAAAGATATATATATATATATATATATAAATATATATATATATATATATAAATATCACAAAAATTTTTTTTGAACGGGCGGTGGTTTCGTACTTAGGGGAGCATGAAACGTAAAGATATGAAAGAATTTTTCGAAAATCATAAAGTGGTATCCATTGCAATAGGTAGATTTTTCTTCGAAAATCTACCTAAAATGTAATCAGTATAACAAAACACAAAAAATGGTCACTTTCTTTTACGTTTGAAAAATGGTGGGTGGTATCGGACAGACACTCTTTGCAACAAAACCCTTATCTCCAAGTTAAAAGTATGATACAAAGTCTTGCTGTCATATTTTTTGTGCATATATCACACTTCTAAAATAAAGTTATTCCCTCCATATTTGATATTTTCCAGCTCACAGGTCCTTTCAAATGACCTTTATCACTGATATCTAGGGTTCGGATGTTTATGATCTAAAAAAGTGGAAAACATGACTCCAAATATGCCCTTAAAAATGACTAAACATGACCCAAAAATTCTAAATACTGTATGATCTAATAAAATAACTTATTTTCAAAAAATAAAATTCCAATTTAAAACATTTAAAGACACTTACAATTACATCACATTAATTACATTACATCACATTAATTACAATTACATCACATTAACTCTTACATCACATTAATTCAATCAGATAATCACTTTTTAACCATTTTGGTGATTTACAGTTTTACTTGTAATGAACTTGTAATTTACTTGTAATTTTTAAAGAGTTTGCTCTTGTTTGCTTGCTTCATCAGCTTCAAATACTATTTTGTATACCGTGCGTGTCCCCATAAAATATGAACAATTCCATTAATTTTAAAATTTAAATTACTATTAATTTGGCAAAAATATCAAATAAATGAAATTTAACTGTACCGTGTAGTACATACACTGCATAATTGTGCTCTTTTACCAAATTTATAACTGAAACAAGACGTTCAATTACAAATATGGTCAAAACATGACCAAGACCACAAAAAAGCCCAAAATATGATTTTATGTGCAAAATAAAAACAGCCCAATTAGGATAATAAGCGTGTAATTCATGTTGAATTTGTTGTATTTTTCACAAAGCAACAGCCCTACAGGATATTCCTATTTGGCAATGATATCCACTACACTCCAGTATTATCTCAGCCTACACTTAAAGAACACCTTGATAACATTGTGATGACAGCTCATCTCAAACTCTTGAGACTATTTCCTCTTTACTGCAACTCAAAACTTTCCCTCAAACAAAATTTTTTCTACGATTTTCCGTTACAAGAGGCCGTATTGCAAAGAGCGCATATTCAGAGTGGGTGGCTTATAACTATCCATGAGAGATTTTTGTTTTAGCTCTTAGTATAAGCAACCCACGTGCAAAATTTAAAGAAAATCATTAGAGCTGTTTTCGAGAAAATCGTTAGAGCCATTTTCGAGAAAATTGCAAAAAACAAAAATTTGTTCATGTAAAGTCCCTTTAAAAATAAGAGAAACTTGTCACCAATCTTCGGGTCACAATTTGAGAAGGTACCTGACCCAAATACAAAATTTTGTTTTCATGCGATTAACATTCAGACATCCACACAGACACGCACACACACAGACATGAAATGTGCTGTGAATTTTTCCTGGTACTGGTAATATAGGATATTTTCCCGGGCTACTAACCAGATGGTGAAATGGATTAATTCTGATGTTTCGAAGCCAACCTGAGGCTCCATTGTCAAGGAGAACCTTGACAATGGAGCCTCTGATTGGCTTCGAAATGTCGGAATTAATCCATTTCACCACCTGGTTAGTAGCCCGGGAAAATATCCTATACACAGACATGTTCCCGAAAATAGTATTTTTGGAATCAGGGAGCCTCAAAACGTGTATTTATGTTAAAAACTCAACTTGGAATTTGGGGGTCAAAAACAATACTTCCTCTACCTATAGTACCTATGGTACGGGCAAAGGAAGTAATAAAAATGCTAGAATACTGCTCTGAAAATTTCAACATAATAAATTATGTTCACTTCTCAGATGGGTGTGGGTGTGAGTACACAGTACCTCTCTCTTAGCAATCCTCTTGCGCTGCATCTCCAAGTGATCTTCATAGATTCGCTCCTCTAGTTCTTTCATGTAAACCTTATCTGTGAGCCGCACTATGTTGGTGCCTGTCAGCCTCTCCAGTCGCAACCTCACGCGAGGATGGCTGAAGCTGAAATGCAAAGTACACTCTCAATGCTTTGTTCGGTTTAGTGAATTATATTGAGTAAAGTTAATAAAAATTATAACTTCTTATTGGCTAGTACATAGTGGAATAAAAAAATAAAAATAAAAATAAATATCCTATACACAGACATGTTTCCGAAAATAGTATTTTTAATATTTAATATTTTTTAAATCCAACTCAAAATTTGCTCTAAGGGCGTCTATTTCAGTTGTAAGAATGAGCCATAAGTTGATATTTTATCTTCACTCAATTCACTTGTAACCTCAACATTGTTTTCAATATCTCAGTTGATAAAATACTTTTGCATTCACGTACATTTCCCCTTCTTTAACATTACAAAAAATAAATGTCATTTTTACTTCACCGTTCTGTAAGATGTCTTTATAGCCTTCTTGATTATTACTTTCTTCTTGCTTTTTCAAAAAAATTAATTTAAACTTGTGTTTATTCTAAATAAGTGCTGTCATTCCGAAATATAACTTAAATTGAAGGCAAAAGAGAATTGACATACATTATTATTATTATTAAAAATAAAAATAAAAAAAAAATAATAATAATAATAATAATAACAACAATAATTTATTTCCAATAAGAGCCTTAGGGTGTGGGAGACGTCAGTATACATTGGATGCTGATACAAAAGTCACATAAAAACTAAAATAAATTAATAAATTAGAAACTATACAGTATTAAAAATATGTTCAATTATTGAATATGGGCAGATTTCAATTAATAATTTTTTAACCTCCTTTTTGAAATTTCTCAGTTGTCCAATATTATTTATACATAAGCTATTGTATATTTTCACTCCAACGATCATTGGCGATTTGCTGTATACCGTACTGTTAAATTATGTTTCCCAATATTAAAATGATCTCTATTAGGAGTAAAATATTCGTGATACTGACCATTAGTATTAAAATCTCTGCTATTTACATGTACATATACCAATAGCCTTAAAATATATAAACTATACACAGTTAAAATTCAATACTTCTTAAAACTCTCTCTACATGACTGTCTTGCATTAGTGAAGAACATACATCTAATAATTCTCTTTTGGGCAACTAAGATATTCCTCATTAAATTACTAGAACCCCAGACACAAATCCCATAAAACAGAACAGACTCAACCTGAGCATAATAAAAAGAAAGCAATGTATCAATTCCAAGAAAGGTCCTCAAAATTCTAATCTGGTAACATACAAAACTTAGTTTCTTGATTTTGTACAATTTGGTAACAGATTTTCCTTGATCGATAGGAATTTTGCAGAAAAATCCCCATTTTCCTTCAAAGTGGATGTTTTTACTTTAAAATCCCTCGTTTAGGGGATTTATTCCTCACGTTAGCAACACTGACTCTTAAATGTATAAAAAAATACAAAGTAGGCACCTGTGAACACCAAGTGAAGAATTCCGCAGACTTTGTTAAAATCCTGAAAAACATCAGAATGACCCCATCTGATCTTCTAATCAGTTTCGACATAATTTAATTATTCAGGAAAGTCCCGCTTATGGAAACCTCACAAATACTGTTCGAAAAATTTCCTCCTGACATTGTTGAACTATTCTGCTCCAAAGTGAGCTCCACCTACTGCAGTTACAACGAAGAAATATACAAACAAACGGACGGCATAGGCATGGGCTCCCCGTATTGTATCCACTTGCTACAGGACATTCCTCATTACTAGACCTGGGATTTTAAGGCAAATGCCTATTTTGTTCCTTGTGAAATAACATGAAAATTTTTAAATATGTGGACGTTTCATCATAAATCACTTACATTTATAGAGTTTTATAGTTCCCTAAAATGCCTATTTGGACCTTTAGAGCCTATTTTACTATTTTAATGACTAAAATGCCTATTTTATACATTTAAAAAAAATTCTATTTCTGTAATTTTTACAATCTTATAATGAACATCACTCAATGAAAATCAGAACAACTGAGATGGGTTTTTCACTTCTTCTTCTTCTTCCTCTCCAAGGTTTGGGAGTTATCCCGTTCCGCGCCAAAGGTAATCCTTTTTTTTAAAATGGGTCTTTCCATCTGGTCCTCGGCCGTCCTATATCCCGTCTTCCCTTTGGGTTGTATAAAATAGCTTGCTTCGGTAGTCTGTCAGACGGCATTCTATTGACATGTTCATGCCAATTCATTTGGTATTTATCTACCTCTTCCACCATACTTCTCTCTAGGCCCAGTTCTTTTCTTATGTCTTCACTTCTTACTCTGTCTCTAAGGGTTACTCCCTGCAGCCTTCTCATAAATCTAATTTCTGAGCTTTCAATTTTCTTTTTTTCTTTCTTTCTCATTGTCCAAGTCTCGCTACTATACAATAATATCGGTTTCGAAACTATATTATGTAACCTGAGTTTAACCTCCTTCCTCATTGACTTTCCTAGGTACCTATTGATACATCCATTTACTGCATTATATTTTATTACGTTGTTGTTTAAATCTTGATTCAACTTATAAATTGATAGTTCACATCCCAGGTATTTAAAATTGTTCACTTGTTCTATTATTTGATCATTTATCACTATTTTAGCCCTTCTATTGTATTTTCCTTGCATAGCCATTACTTTAGTCTTACTAATCGATATTTTCATATTGTAGGTTTCTAAGATTCTGTTTAATTTTGTTACATTTTCTTGTAGATCATTTTCGGATTTGGCCAACAATACCTGGTCGTCAGCAAACAATAAGGTATTTATTGATGTACCCGCTTGTAAGCTAATGCTTTTTGGATTTAATTTTTGCCATTCCTGGATAACTCTATTTATATATATATCGAATAATATCGGTGACAGACCACATCCTTGTCTGAGACCTTGGTTTACTTTAAAAGGGGGGCTTTTATTTATTTCTATCTGGGTATTGTCATAGATTGCTTTTATTGCATTAATAAAATTATGGGGAACCTTTTCTTCCTTTAGTATTTCCCATAGTTTCTCCCTGTCCACACGGTCATACGCTTTTTCATAATCTAGGAAAAGAAGGAAAAGTGGTAGATTCCATTCTCTTCTTTTTTCCATCAACTGTTTTATGACAAATATTGTGTCTGTACATGTTCTCCCTTTTCTAAACCCACATTGCTCCTCACGGAGGAACTCTTCTGCTATTGGTTGTAGTTTGGATTTTATTATTGCTGTATAAATTTTATAGGCTGAATTCATTAACGCTATGCCTCTGTAATTCGAGCAATCTGCTCTATTTCCTTTTTTGTGTATATTGATTATGTTTGCTATTTTCCATTCGTCTGGTATTCTTCCACTACTCCAAATGTCATTCAACAATTGTATAAATCTCTTTTTCCATCTTAAACCAGCATATTTTATTAATTCAGTATTGATATTATCCTTACCGGGCGCTTTTCTATTTTTTGCTTTCTTTAAGGCTTTTTCCAAATCATTCAGTTTTATTGCGTTAAATTCTTCTAATACTTCTGTGTCCGTCTCATAATTTCTCCCCTCCTGAGTTAATAGGTTTTTGTAGTGGGTTTTTCACAGAAACATGATTATTCCAAACAATAATTGTCGCTAAAGGAATACTGACTGATGGGGGAGAGGATTAAGGGGGAAGGGGTCAAGTCACCAGTGAAAGAACATCTGTTTAAGTGAACGTAGTTCGTGATGCTTAATTTTGCAGTTCATTCTGTTAAGAATACGTATACCACGTTTTTTGCAGTAAAAAAAAAAGACCATGTTACAGTTTAAGTGTATATTGTAATATTTTAAAGGCTATTTTCTGTCTACCTACACATAATTAAAGCATAGTTTAAGTGCCTATTTTATCTTTTAAAAGCCTATTTACTTGTTTCAAAAGCCTATTTTAGGTGCCTAAAACTAATTTTTTAGAGCCTAAAATCCATTTTTTAGAGCCTAAAATCCCAGGTCTACTCATTACCAATAAATTTGAGGCTGTCACTATCTGGACTCGATCGGGAGGCCGCGAGTTCAATTTTAGCACGGGAAAGAATCACAAGTGTAAAAATCGTTTCCTCATTCCAAGAGGAACCTGTGACAACCAGTAAGTTCCCATCAAATCAAGAAAATATTTCGAATAAATTGAAAACCATGAGGAATGATCAACATGAGTTTGTTGATGTTTCATGAATTTGGCTAGGAATGTAGGAATGTAAGCTACTTTAAGGGTACACGGGAAAACGAACAAAGTCATTAAAAAACTGAAACTAAGCTTTGAGAACTTAAAAAGGTGGTTGCAATATTTTCTTGTTATTTTTAATACATAGTAATGTACAGCACAAACAAAATATTTGACAAGTTATTGCATTGACATTTAACAATGAAAGGTTACAAAAAATACATGGCGCTGCATTCATGAAGGAACTAGGCCCACCATCCGACCGCTGCGTCATCTACCACAGGTAGAATTCGGGTCATGTGGTCAGCATGACGACACCCACAGTAGTTAATGTTGGTTTCCATGACCAGAGCCGCTACTTTTGGATCAAGTAGCTCCTCAGTTTGAATCAGGAGGCTGAGTAAAAAGCGTTTCAAACCTTTTTCACTCAGAAAAATCCGAGAAACCGGGGATCGAATCCGACCTACTGTTCTGCAACCAAGAGACCAATTTGGTGATCTTACGAAACGCATATTTACCTAGTTTTAAGTAAATGCTGTGTTTAAGAAATAAGGTTAATGCCTGTGTACTATTATTATAACATGGACCTTATAAATTATCCTACCAACAATATCCTAGGTAAGATCAATAATTTATTATTGTTATCTGTTTACTATTGGCGTTTATTTTTATTAAGTGCCAGAATGGTACTTTATGAGATTGTGTGATGGACGTGAAAATGTCTGTCCGTCTGTCTGTCTGTCTGTATGCGTGATAACTCAAACGCATTTATAACGTCCATGGGACGAAGCCTATTGATATTGGACCAAGCCGGTACCGGAGTAATACCCAATTTAGTGCCTACTTTATGGTAATATATTAGAAAGAATTTATCAATTGCAAATCGGTTATCCTGACAACATATGTTTTACACTGATCATATACGGCTTTGGAATTTGCTATACAACTAGTCCGTCGCCGTGGGTGAGTCGGTAGCGCGCCTGCCTTCCACTCCGGGTTCGATTCCCGGCCGGGTCGGGGATTTTTCAGTAGTGAAAAATCCCTTTCCCGGGTTCAGGACTGGGTAGGTTAAGTCTTAGGTTAAGATAATGCACATTGTGCGAGATTCCTTAATTATACAAATAACACTACCCACACATTCCTTCACATATGCGTATCAGTCATTAGTTCTTTGCTCTTCCGTTAATCCTGCTTAATGAATCGATCTGGAGCTTAACTCCGAAATGGATTACAAAAATAACTTATTTTCTGCATATCATAACTGCAATTATCATTGATTAAACAAAAACATTCTGGCACTTTGTTACATCGGTTTACCTGATTTTATTTCTAAAATGAAACGGTGTTAGTTCTTTCTTGGGATGGATGTGTTAACTCATTTTAAGTTCGTCGCCGTGGGTGAGTCGGTAGCCTTCCACTCCGGCGGCCCGGGTTCGATTCCCGGCCGGGTCGGGGAAAAATCCCTTTCCCGGGTTCAGGGCTGGGTGTTTGCCAGTAGGTTAAGATAATGCACATTGTGCGCGATTCCTTATAAAAAATTAACTCATTTTAAATTTTTTATGGACATTGCTCATTATTCGCAGTCTAAGTTACCCTTCAATTAATTTAATTGTAACATTATATTGTAATGATGACAACACAAGAAACTGTACAATTTCGTGTGGTGAGTAATTTTACTCTCGTACAATAATTTTTGTTGATATTTTCCGTGTAATACTATTTGAAACTCGCGGATTATGCCAATGTTCTTCGTCACTGTCAGTCATTGTCTATCTGAAAATGACTGTGCTAAATATTTATATCTTCTTGTTGAATAGTAATAACTTATAGGCCTAATGAATGAGGAAATAGCCTATTGAAGTCAGGAACTACTATTCCAAGAATCTTGCGACACTTCCCCACTAAGTAATGTGACAGTGCTTTGTTGAGTGTATGATATTCTAAGCTAGGGTTATCATACGTCCGGATTTCGCCGGACTTGTCCTAATTTTACTTCTTTGTCCGGCTTCCGGTATGGCATTGTAGAAAATCGAACATTGTTCTGCTTTTAATGCTACTCGACATATTACTTACTTACTCAATGGCAATAGACAATTCCTCAGCAAGCTAAAGGAATATTATCTATTTTATGGAACCCGAGGGTTCATTGCCGCGCTCACCTGAGCCAGCCATTCAACCCTATTCTGTGCTAACTCCATCCAACCATCCCTCGCAAACCCTACTTCCCTTAAATCTATCCTAATATTGTCCTCACACCTATGTCTAGGTCTTCCAAGTGGTCTTTTCCCTTCGGGTCTCCCAGTCAATACTTTTGAGATATGTCTTTCCTCCCCATGCATGCAACATGTCCACCCCATTTCATCCGTGATTTAATTACCCTTACTAGATCCTGTGACGAGTACAGATCATGACGCTCGTCGTTATGCAGTTTTCTCCAGTCCACATTTTCATCTCTCTTAGGTCTGAATATTTTCCTAAGCCTCCTGTTTTCGAACACTCTCAGTATACTCGACATATTAATATAAATTATGGGCTTGCATAAGTGACGCTATACAGTTCACCCTAAATAGAATGAAGGGACCAGACCTACTGCCCAACCGCTGCGTCATCTACCATAGGCAGATGGCAGGATGGGGGAGCATGTGGTCAGCATGCTGACACCCACGACCGTTAATGATGGTGTCCGTGACCGGAGCTCCTCAGTTTGAATCACGAGGCTGAGTGCACCCGTATCAAACCTCCTTACCTCAGAAAAATCCGAGGAGGTATCAGGGATCGAACACGGACCTGTGAATCTGTAGCCAGCGACGCTAACCACGAAACCACGCAGGGGGTCACTGTTTTGATGGCCCAATTTTAAATTTAAGCAAATTTATATTTCATTTTACTCCTTCCGTCAACCTTCGACATCTTAAAAACCGAATATAATATTAAAAGGATCCGATAGCTCAAGCACAATCACTCAAGTTCACCCCATCAGTCTGCAACTCATATGCTTACAGAAAACAGAATTTCTGAAGTACGCTAATCGATTTTTATTGAAAGCTGCTTCTGTATCGTGCTCTCGTTTTCATCGTCCCCATTCGGCGAATCAATCGTCGGCATTTCCTTTTGCGGTCTGCCGGATTATATTATTTTTTATTGAGGGTAAACAGTAGTTTGCACTTTCAAATCCTCATTCTAACAACAACAGTAATATAGGCCTAATACAAAATTTTGGCGTTTCTTTGATTCTCGTTTCCGACTAAGATATGACAACCGAGTGTGTCCTCCTTGCATTAAACAAACAACACTTCAAAGACAGCACAGCTGGGGACGATGATAGCGATGGTTATTTTGTGATCTATGCGTTCTAGATCACATACATCAGTAGAATCAAGGTCTTCTCTACTGAAAAACTCATGATCTACATCGTAAATACTCATTTTGTTTAGTTCTTAAGTATGACGAAGCCTTTGGATTCTTGTAATCCCTAATGGTGAATAAATATTATTATTATTATTATTATTATTATTATTATTATTATTATTATTATTATTATTATTATTATTATTATTATTATTATTATTATTTTATGTCTTCTCATTTCCACATCGTATAATTCTTGAAATAATGGCAACGGCATATTAAGCAAGTTATCATTACACAACTAACAGTCTTTTCCAAGAGTTCTTCGGACTATAGCACAGGTGTTCAATATGACTGCCTTCTGCAATTGGACACAAAGCGAGGCTTGTAGATTCAGCTTCTCTAGGCTCATTATCGTCTTCTTTGGGACCATACCGGTAGCCGATATTACCACTGGAACCACATGTACTGATGTCTGCTTCCACATCTCTTTGATTTCATCAGCCAGTTCTTTGTATTTATCCACCTTTTCAATCCAAACGGCATGCATATTGTGTGTATTGGGTATTGATACATCTATCAAATAAGTACTGTTATTATTATTATTATTATTATTATAAGGAGTAATTAATTAATAAGTTATTATTTTTAAATGCCTGGTATCAATTCTATTATACACATTTAACAATTTACATTTACTTTATATGCATTTTTAAAATCAGTGTCATGTTGAAAACTAGGCTTTTAAAAGAGAAAAGTCCTGCTTTTCAATTTTTACATCCGGTAACCCTATCTCACGTTAGTTTTTCAATAATGGTAAATTGACAGAAATTAAATATTGTTGGCAGATCGGCAGGATTTATAGGCCTACTACAGTGCGTTTCACGGAAGAGTTGGCCAATCGTGCGGGCTTCTGCATTGCGGCGGTCACAGCTCTAACTCCCGAGCGATCGGGTTAAATAACTACGCAAATAAAGCCGCTAACGATGTAATGATTCAGGTTCTCGCGATTAAAGTTAAAATTACAATGAAAATAACCACGTACCTCATCACAAGAGATGTTGGAAATTTTCTCCTCTTGCATCCACACAATACTGGCACCTTTATAGGAAATTTTCTTCCACTCGTATAAGTTCAGCTTTCGAGATAGAGTAATTTCTCTTGTGATATTGTCTTTAAGTTCTTCTATGTGACTATTATTTATGGGAGAAATTGAAAAATAAAGTGTCAAGTTGAAACTCCCATGCACTAAATGGGGGCGCCAAAATACTCATATTCTATAACGTATCTTGTTAATAAAAATTTTACTTATCAGTAGGGTTCGGATGTTCATGTCATGTCATATTTTTTCCTGACCTCCGTTCTCCGCAAACACAAGTTAAAAACGAATTGCACGCTTGTTATTCTAATTGGACCATTTTTATTTTGCATATAAAGTCATATTTTGGTCATTTTTGTGGTCTTAGTCATATTTTAGCCATATTTGTACTTTAACGTCATATATAAGTTATAAATATGGTAAAGGAGCACAATTATACAGTGTATTCACTAAATGGTGGGGTTAAAAATGAAATTTATTTAATTGATTTAATGTTTATGCCAAATTAATAGGTAATTTAAATTTTAAAATTAATGCAATTGTTCATATTTTATAGACACACGCAAGGTCTGCAAAATATTAGGAGTATTTTGAGCTGATTAACGAGCAAATAGGAGCAAATTCTTTAAAATTAGAAGTTCATTATAAGTACAGTGATACCTCGAGATACGAGTTTAATTCGTTCCGTAACCTTGCTCGTATGTCAATTTGCTCGTATTTCAAAGCAATTTTCCCCATTGAAATTAATTGAAATGCCATTAATCCGTTCCAGCCCCAAAAATGCTACCCCCAAATTGTTTTTGTTACGTGTTTTTTAATAATAAAATGTATTTATAAATGACAAATATTGTATAAAAACATAATAAAAGAGAATGTAAAGCAAAAAAACTGGTTTTATAAAGTGTACGTACATATTTGTTACACTTTCTTCGAACCCATGGTTATAAAAATAAATGTTATAAAGTATGTAAATGCACATAAAGCGCAAAGCCCTAGAAAAACTTAGCAAAGATGCTTCGACAGAGAGGTAAACAAACACACTGGGGGAATACGTGGGATAATGCGCGAGACGCACGAGGCGCAGGCGCAGTAAACTGGTGGGCCGTGTGCAGCGTCGCAGCTGGCCGTTCCTCGTATCTCAAATGTCGCTCGTATTTCAAAACAAAACTTAGCTCGCTCGACAGCTCGTATCTCAAATAACTCGTATGTTAGGGCACTCGTATCTCGAGGTACCACTGTAAAACTGTAAATCACCAAAATTGTTATAAAGTTATTTTCTGATTGAATTCATGTGACATAAGAATTTAGTGTAATTAAATATTTAAAATTGGAATATTTATTTCTCGAAAATATGTTATTTTATTAGGTCACATTTGGTGATTTAAGGGCATATTTGCAGTCATATTTTTCACTTTTTAGGTCATAAACATCCGAACCCTCCTTATCAGGTACTAGTGTAAAGCTATGGTTTGTCTACGGCGTTCATCGCCGGCGATCACTGCCAGCGATCATCGCTGCCTGTTGCTCTTCATGTAAATCAATGCAGCCGGGGTCGGCGGTGATCGCCGGCAGTTGCTTCTGAGGCAATTTCAGGGCGATGAACGACGTAGATTATCATGTATATAGCAGGTCAAGAAAAGCAGAAGACAGCCATTTTGCACAAAGTACTGTCAATTTTCCCAAGTTGCAGATGAAATGTTATAGATTTCGTGTCTAAACACATTGCCCTGCATGCAGTGAAGGAAGTGAGAAAATTCCAGAGGCGGTATGCTAACCCAAAATGTTTCCCTAACATACCTCAATTTAAAAAAGCACATTCCCTTCTTACAAGATAATAATTATGTGATATGCAGGATATGTGATATCCACTTGATGTTTTTAATAAAATCCCTTCATGAGTAACCAACCCTGCCTTATAGATGACTAGCTTAAAAGAGCCGGCGTCGCCCGGGTTTTGTATTTTGTAATTGGAAATTAGCTTATGAAGGATTTTAAATTTTAAATTCTAGGTCCTTATATAGGCATTTATAATTTGAAATAGGAAGAACGACTTATTACACTCAAACTATTCCCTCAGAAAACGCTTGATATAGTTTTTTATGGCTCATAGAGGATCTAGAATTTTGCATCCCATCGCTTGTACAGTGCACAGCAAGCCTGGTAGAGGTTTAAATAAGAAGAAACAGAAATTCCAGTAACATAAAATTGTAATATCGAGGCGGGAAATTTCCCACTCTTATGTTACCATAAAACCGTTTTGGAGATGAAATTAAACAGAAAGCATTATCACTTTCATACTTTTCTCTCCAAAAACCTGCGATATAATATAATAATATACACATTACCATACCTCGTTTTGTTTTCTCTATGTCCAGGGTAGAGAAAGTTATGTGATTCCATTATTTTAGTGGATTTCATTCTGTAATATTTATTTATAACATGAATTATTTTGATAACTTCTCTTATTTGTCAAAAGTGCATTTCAATTGTTTTTTCCAAGCCCACCTGATACCATTTGGCAACAATATATTCTGTGATTTGGAATTGATAATTCTATGTAAAAAGGGATTAAGTATTTTCAAAAACATTTAATTTTTGGCATTTAGATTCAGAATTTTTCAAAATCCTTTCTTAGTGAGCACCTACATTATGAAACGAAGGTACTGTCAAAATTCCAAGTCTCTACCTGTTATAGTTTAGGCTGTACGTTGATTCCTGTCATTCAGTCAGTCAGTCATTCAGTCAGTCAGGACAAAGCCTTTTATATATATAGACTATAGAGATTGCCAAGTAGGAGCACAACACAAGACTAGAACATCATGTACTGTCGATTGACAGACCTTTATTTATTTCACATCACGGAAACCATCAATAACAGCAGTGGGTGTCAGCATGCTGACCACATGCCCCCAATCCTGCCATCATTGGTAGAGGAGCAGCGGTCGGGCGGTAGGCCAGGGATGTAGAGCCATATTTTATTTACTTCAATAAGGTACTTTAGAAGTATTTAAGCCCTATTTAAACAATATAAAAATCACATTATTTTGTTACCGTGAAATATTTTTAAAACATAGAATCTAGTGGTGTAGTCATTAAGATGGCAACAAAGACCATCACAAGTTATAGTGACAATGGCTAGCGATGGAAGCGTACGAGTTGGTGTATAATCATGAAAAGTAATTATATTACGTCTCAAAGGAGCATTAACAATTTGTATTAAATAGCCATTGATTTTCAGTGACGGTATGCTATTTCACCATTGAAACCAGTCCCGGTATGCCTTTGGACCTTGAAAACCAGTGACGGTATTCCATACCGTCGCATACCGCCTCACTTCCCTCACTGCCTGTATGACATGAGCTTAAAGGACCATACAGATAGCTACACAAAAGAAAATGTGTGACAAATGGTAGATAAATTGTTAGAAAACACTGTTATCTGTACAATTTATGTAACACACAGAAAAATTACCAGTTCATTTATTAGTAAAAATATTTTCACTATATTATTGCCGGTTTTATTATCTTATTATTCGTTGAACCATTTAACATTTAGTTCACCAAAAGTGACGTTCCTGTCAGCGTTTTATCTTGAGTGAGTATAATATTATATGCTATGTTGAGGTTATGAAAGCTAACAAATTTCCAAATTCAATGTCCCCCCCCCCCACCACACCGAGCTGTTTGACATGGCCAACTATAACTGTGGATAGCAACAGTATCATGGACGATGATCGTCCGTAAAGAAACCACTCCTACAACGATGATCGCTCACCCCGGCGGTGATCGCCGGCGATGAACGCTGTAGACCAGGTATGGGCAACCTTTGGAAAGATGCGGGCTAAACTTTACGATATTTATGAAGTCGCGGGCCGTAGATAATAGGTATTTGTGAAAAAATAATCATGATACGATTTTTTATATTTATAAAGTATAATGCTTAAGTTTCATGAATGAGAACAATATCGAACTGATTATGTATTTACTTACAATCATCATCAATCCCACTAATACACAAGCGCAGTGTTTTTTCCAAATTTTCATATGCAAGTCTCGTTCGATACTTTGATTTATTAGTTTTCATCATGGAAAAAAAACTGTTCACATTTGTAAGTACTTCCAAATGCACTCAGCTGCGGGTACTTTTATTTGGCAAGGTACGTTCTGTCGAAATCACTTAGCTCCACGTCTTCAAATTTTGACTTCAAATGTGTGTCTTCCTGAAGCTCGAACATCTCCATTTGCAGGTGTGTCGGAGCATTCTAGACGTCACTTTTCATCGGAGTAGCAAAAAGGTTAAAGCAGCTATCCAAGTTTTTGAAGTCTGAAAATCTATGAAAAAATTTCCCCGACAGTGATTTCAGTTCTTCAGCATATTGAGTGTAATCAATATTTTCGTGACTGGATAGTGCTGATCGCATTTGTGTTTCCCACAAGCGAATTTTGTTCTGGAACGCTTTCAAATGGCTGTACAATTCGTTTACCAACTGACCTTGTTTTTTAAGCTTCAAATTCAACTCATTCAAGTGACCCGTGATGTCAATTAGAAATGCTAAATCACATAACCATTTCTGATCACTGACTTCAGGCAAAGGTTTTTCTTTGATTTCCATAAAATCAGCTATTTCCTGTCTAAGATCGTAAAATCTTTTCAGCATTTTGCCTTTGCTTAACCATCTTACTTCGCAATAATTTGTCATGTCACCATGTTCCGAAGAGAGGTCATCCAAAAATGCTTTGAACTGGCGATGGTTAAGCGCGCAGGATCAAATAATATTAATGGTCTTTATTACCACGTCCATGACGTTCTGCAATCGAATGGACTTAGAACAGAAGTTTTGTTGGTGGATAATGCAATGTAGGATTATTGAACCATCTTTTTGCACGTCCAAGTCAATTGCGTTTTCTTTCAAATTTCCGATGAAACCCTTTCGTGAACCGATCATATAAGGCGCACCGCACCATCTGTGCAAACCCCAATTAATTTGCACCACTGCAAACCATACTGTTCGATAGCACTTTTAACCTCACGAAAAATATCTTCCCCACTTGTGGTCCCTTTTAGAGGCAGTAAAGCCAGCAATTCCTCAGTTACGGAAAATTTTTCTTTAACTCCTCGTATGAAAATAACTAGTTGCGCTGTATCAGACAAGTCGGTGCTCTCGTCCAAAGCAATCGAAAATGATTTAAAATCAGTCACACGATCAGGGTGCACAAAAATTGTTGATACTTTGGGGAACAGTTTGATTCTGTTAAATGTAATAGTGGTGGTAAAAAGTTACATGATTTATCCTATCAATTTTTTCTTGATATCATCAGCCATCATATCTATACGTCGAACAACAAAGAACTGAAAATATTTACTTTTTCGAGCGCGATTTTAAAATGTTCCGCGGGCCGGATCAAAAGTCGGAGCGGGCCACATCCGGTCCGCGGGCCGGACGTTGCCCATATATGCTGTAGACAAACCATAGCTTAAGACGATGATCGCTGACCCCGGCGGTGATCGCCGGCGATGAACGCTGTAGACAAACCATAGCTTAAGGTACTAGTGTAAAGTATTGTTACTTACGCATATTCGACATCCGGCCTCTCCCACCAATGCATTTCTCGAGGTTTCAGTTCCTTGATGTTTCTCCCAGACTTGCCCATGTACTTGAGTTGGGACCCCTTCCTTCTCGCCTTGCCATGCTCCACTATCCGCACTTTCTTACTCCGGCGGGCTGCATCGCCTGAGTCCGCTTGTGGCAGAGTTCCCACTTGTCCGCCGGGAGGTTCTGTTTCAGCTAGTTCTGATATCTTAGATACGGTCTGCGACTGGCCGGATGCCTTAGACAGCGTTTGCGATTGCCGTGGAGTCTCCGCTACTCCGGATGGCCAATGAAGAGACTGCGAAGCTTCGGTTTCCGCCAGTTCTGGGATCTCAGACAGGGCCTGCGAATGGCAACATGGCTTAGATAGCGTTCGCGATTCCTGTGCTTGCAACTCTTGTCGGGATGACCTTTGTAGACATAGAGACTGCAACTGTCTACTTTCCGCCAGTTCTGACATCTTACGCAGGATCTGCGAGCGGCCGCAGGCCTTAGACAGTTGTGGCTGTTTTAATTTTCTAAGTTGTGCATTTTTGCGCAGTACTTTGTCGCCACATCCCATGATGATAACTCGCTAAATCTATCCACATAAATCTTACAAAATCTTAAGTAAAATGTGGCATCGGTGACGTTTCCATGTAAGTCATCTAATTGTATGGAACTGGTGAAAATTCATTTCTATGGAAATAAGATCAGTCACGTTAAATACAGTCCTTCAAACTCATGTGACTACAGAGTTGAGTTAAAGCCATGCAGAAAGAAAACAGTAAGTTACTATAAAATTAATATACATTAATATTGTACAGTTAAAAAAGACGGGTAACTTTTTAAAAGTCATCAGTAAATCCACCGGTGGAAAAGTGCGATGAAAGTACGGTGAATGTACGATGAACGTCGTCAGCCATTTTTTAATCTGATGAGCCGTTGATTTTTACGAACGGGTTGATGGATTTTAGCGGGAGTATTCGAATTGTATAATAATTATTGTATCATGGATTTACAAGAAGTGGAAATTATAATATATGATGGGCAGGGAACTAATAACTAGACCTGGGATTTTAGGCTCTAAAAATATTTATTTTAGGCACCTAAAATAGGCTTTTAAATCAAGTAAATAGGCACTTAAAATATGCTTTTAAAATGTGTAAATAGATAGAAAATAGACTTTAAAATATTTTAATATAAACTTAAACTGTAACTTTTTTTACTTCCTCCAAGAAACGTGGTAAGTATACCTATTCTTAACAGAATTAACTGCAAAATTAGGCATCACTAACTATATTCACTTAAACAGATGTTCTTTCACTGGTGACTTGACATAGTAGTCCTTCCTCCTTAATCCTCCCCCTCCCCCGTCAGTCAGCATTGCTTTAGCGACAATTGTTTGGAATAATCAAGTTTCTGTAAAAAACCCACCTCAGCTGTTTTGCTTTTCATTGAGGGATGTCCGTTATGAGATAGTAAAAATTACAGAAGTTGAATTTTATTTTAAATGTACAAAATAGGCATTTTAGGCACTAAAATAGTAAAATAGGCTCTAAAGGTCCAAATAGACATTTTAGGGCACTATAAAACTCTATAAATGTAAGTGATTTATCATGAAACATCCACATATTTAAAAATTTTCATGTTATTTTATAAGGAGCAAAATAGGCATTTGCCTTAAAATCCCAGGTCTAGTTATAAGTCACTCATTTCAAAAACAAACTTAGGCTAATAACGCGACTTGAAATGAGGCTGAGACATGAGTTATTTGAATCGATGCTGGAATATACCGAGAGTTCATAAAGTTACATATTGCTGTAACCAAAGCAAACAATTTCTAATCAATTTGAAAGCTTTTTATTAAGTGCCAGTATGGTGGGGACGAAAAATGTCTATCCGTCCGTCCGTCCGTCCGTGTGTCTGTCGCGCCATAACTCAAATACGCTTTTTCGGATTTTCATGAAACTTGGAAAACACATTTATAATGTCCATTGGAAGAACCCTATTGATATTGAACCAAATCGGTTCAACGGTACCGGAGTAATGCCCAATTTAGTGCCTATTTTAATAGATTATGACACCTTTCTAATAGAAAGGCGACATAACTCAAATACGCTGTAACGGATTTCCATGAAACTTAGTATACGCATTTATGACGTCCATGAAAAGTGCCTTATTGAATCTGAACCTAATCTGTCGACCGGTACCGGAGTAAAACCCAATTTAGTGTCTATTTTAAAGGCGCTATAACTCAAATACGCTTTATCGTATATTTATGAAACTTCGTATACACATTTCTAATGTCCATGGGAAGGCGTCTATTGATATTGGATAAAATCGGTTGACCTGTTTCGGAGTAATGCTCAATTTAGTGCCTATTTTATGATAATATACGTATTCGAAAGAATTTATGAAATGCAAATCAATTATCATGACAACATAGCCTATTGTTTTACTGTGATCTTATAAGGCTTTGGAAATTAAAATACAGTTAGTTATGACAAATAACACTATTGCCTTACATGCGCTTATCCAACTAGACCGTTAATCTGACCTAGGTGGCCGAGATGGTAACGTTTTGGTCTCACATTCTGGAGTTCCATGGTTCAAATCCCAAAACCGGGCAGTTTGTCTCTTTTTTTGTATTCTGCATATCATAATTCCAATCAAAACTGATTAAACAAAAACATACTGGCACTTTGTTACATCAGTTTACCTGATTTTATTTATTTTTTTGTTGTCAATTTAATAAAACTGTGTCTCCATATCGAAACAGTACTGTTCGTGCCATTTTAAGAAGACCTCGTCCCAAACCATTGTCTTTCTACAAAAGAATATTGTTCCCTAATCCGAAAATCTGCACCGACATCGACACCGACAAAGAACAGGCGCTCTTGTAGACGCGTGGGTTTCCCCAATGTTGCCGCTGTCATTCACCAATTCTCAAGTGAAGTAAACGTGCTGTGGTACGTATTTGGCAACATTGTACTGAACTGCAGATAAGTGTGAATACGCCTAATTACTTTTCTATTCACTGATTGACAGGTCGAAGAGAATTAGGGTGGCAGCAGGTAAAGTTTAAGAAGTGGCAACCAAATAAGTCTGTACATTTTGAGGTGGCCAGTAAGATTGTCTCGACACTCACAACAACAATTAAGATTTCTAATAAATAATTTTGCATCATTCTAGGCTGAAAAAATCCCTTTAGGCAGGCCTACAGGCAGAGGTAGATTTCGAAAGCAATATCAAAGTGTACAATGCATGCACCATACGAAATATAAATAAATCTGATTTTTTTTTTTATATATAAAAAGAGAGTTGTTTATTATGTTTTAAATTGATATTATATTTTACTATTTATTTTTTATTTTGCCATGCATTATTGTTCTAAAGGCGTGTAACTATTATTTTTAATATCTCAAACTCTATTACATTGGTAATTTTATCCTTAGTCGGTCCTCACACATTCCTTTCGGCAGGCCTTCAGGCTGAGGTATATTTTTAAGTGTTATTGTTTTTCAAACATTTAAATCTCGCCTTATATCAGAGTTATCGAGAAACTAGTTATTGATTTGTAGAGTACTCATCAAGAGCCTTTCAACGATACCTCACAAGACGTGATTTCAAAAATCTGAATTTCTTTCCCCCATCCCCATTCGTACCCCCAGAACCCCCGAATCGTAGGTGTCACTGTTAACTCCATAGGGAGTACTCTGATTTATTCAAACAAAGCTTCCCTCTATACTTCATAGGGGCCGAGATATAAACTTTTCAAAATTTCAACCCCCCCCCCCCTTGGGCCAATTTTGCCCATTAACGAACTTGTCCGAACTATTGGGCCTAGAAATAACATAATAAAATTTGGTTCAAATATCTTCAAAATTACGGCCGCTAGCGTGTAAAGATATATATACAGTATATAAATATCACAAATATATTTTTTTGGAACGGGCGGTGGTTTCGTACTTAGGGAGGCATGAAACGTAAAGATATGAAATAATTTTTTGAAAATCATGACATGGTTCCGATCCCAATATAGGTAGATTTTTCTTCGAAATCTACCTAAAAATAAGAGTAGGCTATGGAAAAACAAGGATAGGTCTACTGATTTCTATGCCAGTTCCTAATAAGCACAATGACTGTGTAACTTAGGTATATTTACCACTAGCATGTGCCCGCGGCTTCGCCCGCGATAATTATTTCAAAAATTAAAAATTAAGAGCGTAATAGTTAAATCATTATATTTATTAACACCTAAATCACGTGGACTACATACCACGATTAGATAGCGTCGCCTGGTAAAAGCGACCTCAGATTCGAGCTCCTTGGCCCTGAATACCCCTGTACAGTGAGTTTCGTCCAAATCGAACAATGTTTGACCATATTTAGGACTATATTGATTATCCCTTTTCCGTGTAGGTTGAAAATTTCATATGTCTTCGGGCCTTGATATTCTAAACAAATGAATCGTCCAGGATGAACTTACAAAATCAAGCGATCGCCCGCGATAATTATTTCAAAAATTAAAAATTAAGAGATAATAGTTAAATCATTATATTTATTAACACCTAAATAACGTGAATTACATACCACGATTAGATACCGTCGCCTGGTAAAAGCGATCTCAGATTCGAGTTCCTTGGCCCAGAAAATCCTTGTATAGTGATTTTCGTCCAAATCGAACTATGTTTAACCATATTTAGGTCTATGTTTATTAGCCTATCCCTCTTCCGTGTAGGTTGAAAATTGCATATGTCTACGGGCCTTGACATTCTAAACAAATTAATCGACCAGCGTGGGCTTACAACATTCAAGCGATCGCGATGCTTTTATTTCCACGGTATGACAAAAATAGTCAAAGCCAACTGCAATTGATTTGACATTGAAATGTATTACTGAAATCTGATGCTTCGACAGCGCTAAGATCACGTTTTCTGCCAGTTTCTCACTCATACCTCGCGAACAAAAGCTAACATTAAAAATTCGGCCTCGAGGTGCATTTGCCCACCTTTCAGTCCATCTATGTTTCAAATTTCAGATCTCTGCGTTCAGTAGATTTCGCTGGGCATCGCGGACAGACAGACAAACAAACACGTCCTTTTATTATTATAAGATAACATGTGCCCGCGGCTTCCCCCGCGATAATTATTTCTAAACTTAAGTGCATAATAGTTAAATCATTATATTTATTAACACCTAAATCACGTGGAGTGTATTCCACGATTAGGTAGCGTCCCCTGGTAGAAAAAGCGACCTCAGGTTCCAGTTCCTTGGCCCAGAAAACCCCTGTATAGTGAGTTTCGTTCAAATCGAACAATGTTTGACCATAATTAAGCCTATGTTGATATCCTTCTTACGTGTAGGTTGAAAATTTCATATATCTGCGGGCCTTGACACTCTAAACAAATGAATCGTCCACGATGGACTTACAAAATCAAGCGATCGCGATGCTTTTATTTCCAAGGGTAGGCTATGAGGTATGATGACAAAAATAGCCAAAGCCAGCTGTAATTGATTTAACATTGAAATATATTACTGAAACTGATGCTTCGAAATCGCAAAAAAAAATACACGTTTTCTGCCCGTTTTTCACTCATAACTCACGAACTAAAGCGAAAATTAAAATTCCGGCTTCGAGGTGCACATTCCGACCCTTTAGTCCGCCTATGTATAAAATTTCAGATCTCTGCGTTGAGTAGATTTCGCTGGGCATCGCGGACAGACAGACGGAAGACAGACAGACGGAGGACAGACAGACGGAGGACAGACACTTCCTTTTATTAATATAGATTGTTCAAGTTTCTAAGGAATATATCAAACAGAGAAGTGGCTGGAGATTTCATATCAAATTAAACTTTCTCTTTCTGTAATTTGATTAACGTTAAGAGCGTTCAGTGACACCGCTGGTGGTAACTTGAAATGTTAACAAATGTAAATAATAGAAGTCGCCAATGCATTTTGTTTACATCTGTCATCTCTCCTGACATGGTAATCACCTTAATGCTTATTGATTACACTGAACGTAATGTAAGAACACTGCACTATAGTCACCATTATGAAGTGGCTTGCATCTCTCATCACCGACTTCTTTATCATGCATCACATAAATCAAATTGTATTGTTTATGTGTCGGGAACAAGGTAAGTACTACTACTACTACATCTATATTAATAAAAATGAATTACCAAAATGTATGTTGCCGCATATCTTGAGAACGGCTCGACCGATTTGGCTGATTTTTGTTTTGTTATGTTCCTAATTGTCAGGACAAGGTTTGTATGAAAGAACATTTTTGGAAAATCCACGGGAAAAATTGGAAATGTGAAATCAGGCACAGTTAGAGAGTTCTGCTGTCAATTGTTTACATAACGAAAGTATTGTTTACGGTGTTCACACAGGGCTTTGGAAACTAAATTATAATACTGGGCTATCGATGTAAGTAATACATTTTGTGAAAATAATTCTTGAAGAATAAAATCCACGAAAATAAAGCAGTCACATAACTTTCTCTACCCTCGACAAGGAAAATATATTGATAAATTTCATCTTGGTTCTTTGAGGGAAATATTAGATGTATCAAAGAGGTTTTTAGTCTTATACCCTCAAATTAATAAAATACTAAGACGTATGAACAACACAGGAAAGTGGGGACAACCTTTTACAATATAACTTATTATAGTTATAATTTGTAAATTATAAATCAATAATTTATTAGTTGATTCTTACATAGTATGATATATGGTGATTTGTAATTAAAGCTAGTAAGATAAAATTCTAAGATTAATATTGGATTGGCTATACATAAAACATCTATATCATGTGAGAATATTCCAGTAATAGTCAGTAAGAATACTTTGGCAATATGTAATAATATAGTCAAGAGTTATAAATTTGATCAACTTACATAGTTAAGCAATTACATATGTGCATAGTCCATATAGTTGAATTAATACACGAGTATCAATATATAGGATCAACTTTGGATTTATTTATTTATTTAATAAATATTTATACACAAAAAGACCACCCGAATGAGCAAGCGCTCGTGCTCGGGCACAGTTCAGCTATAGTTGTTATAGTTGTTATAGTTGTTACAATAGTTGTTACAATTATAGTTGATTGTTATAGTTGTTACAATTTGAGATATAATGGTAAATAAAGATAAGTAGCAAGAGTGATTCTTGCGTGTAATAATGCTAAAATGTCACATTTAAAATTAAAGTTATAAAATGTCTTGAAATTGTGATTAAGAGATGAGCTTATTCTCCGATCCATCAACTAACATACTTATATTGTTTCATTAATTTTCTTTTATTTTACTCTTTTTTAGACTAAAGATGGTACATATACTGTACCGAAATGTACATATCTGACTACTAAGAAAAACAACTACCATCCACAACACAATTTTAATGAGGACAACCTTGACAACCTTATAATAACCTATCATCACGAAGCATCAAGCTTTTTTATACATATATGCATATACTTGTGCGTAACTGTTATGATTATATATTCTATGTCTTTGCAATTAACACTTGAATGTCAATATTCTCATATGCGTATACTCATAATTCTCATAATTATTGTTCACATATATGTATAAAAAAGCTTGATGCTTCGTGATGATAGGTTATTATAAGGTTGTCAAGGTTGTCCTCATTAAAATTGTGTTGTGGATGGTAGTTGTTTTTCTTAGTAGTCAGATATGTACATTTCGGTACAGTATATGTACCATCTTTAGTCTAAAAAAGAGTAAAATAAAAGAAAATTAATGAAACAATATAAGTATGTTAGTTGATGGATCGGAGAATAAGCTCATCTCTTAATCACAATTTCAAGACATTTTATAACTTTAATTTTAAATGTGACATTTTAGCATTATTACACGCAAGAATCACTCTTGCTACTTATTTTTATTTACCATTATATCTCAAATTGTAACAACTATAACAATCAACTATAATTGTAACAACTATTGTAACAACTATAACAACTATAGCTGAACTGTGCCCGAGCACGAGCGCTTGCTCATTCGGGTGGTCTTGTTGTGTATAAATATTTATTAAATAAATAAATAAATCCAAAGTTGATCCTATATATTGATACTCGTGTATTAATTCAACTATATGGACTATGCACATATGTAATTGCTTAACTATGTAAGTTGATCAAATTTATAACTCTTGACTATATTATTACATATTGCCAAAGTATTCTTACTGACTATTACTGGAATATTCTCACATGATATAGATGTTTTATGTATAGCCAATCCAATATTAATCTTAGAATTTTATCTTACTACCTTTAATTACAAGTCACCATATATCATACTATGTAAGAATCGACTAATGAATTATTGATTTATAATTTACAAATTATAACTATAATAAGTTATATTGTAAAAGGTTGTCCCCACTTTCCTGTGTTGTTCATACGTCTTAGTATTTTATTAATTTGATGGTATAAGACTAAAATCCTCTTTGATACATCTAAGGAAAATATAATTTTCTCACTTCACATTTTGATGTAGAATGAGCGGTCGTATTGCAGAGACAACTTAAGTGTGTGCCAGTGAGTATGCTATATCGCAAGTCGGTAACAAATCCTATTCACTGATACGTCACTCATAGCTGTAGGCTTTGTATTAGTTGAGAAATAGGCCTAGGGATGTTTATCAGATGCCCTAAGCATCTAAAAGAAGGCAAAATGGGATGGAACATCTTCAGGCCTACGCGCGCAGTATATTATGTCCCAGGTTTTTGGAAAGGAAAGTATGAAAGTGATATTGAATTTCTTTTTTACTTCATCCCCGAAACGGTTGTTACAATTTTCTGTGAAGACAATACAATCTTATGTAACCGGAATTTATTTTTCTTCTTATTTGCACTCCTCCCAGGCCTGGTGTGTAGAAGCAATGAAATCCTCTATGAGCCATAAAAAGCTATATCTAGCGTTTTCTGAGGGAATAGTCTGAGTGTCATATGTCGTTCTTCCTCATTTCTAATTCTACATACATATTATATAAGGACCTAGAGTTTCAACATCGAAAGTCCTCCATAAGTTAATTTCACATTACAAAATACAAAACCCGGGCGTCGCCGGGCCTTTTAAGCTAGTAATATATAAATTCGTAGCCTTCCATGGCCAGTGTCATATGTAAACTGATTGTGTTGTGTTGAAGCAAGAAAACGGAAAACTGACTATCTGGAAACCAAATAGGCCTAACATATCCTACTGTGCTATTGGAATGCCTTTATTGTTTATATTATGTACTAGCTGAAAAGGCCCGGCGTCACCCGGGCTTTGTATTTTTTAATTTGAAATTAACTTACGGAGGACTTTATGTATGTAGAGCTTGAAATGAAGAAAAAGATTTATCACACTCAAACTATTCCATGAGAAAACGGTAGAAATAGCTTTTTATGGCTCATAGAGGATGTCGAATGCTGCATTCCGTTGCTTCTACACATCATGCTTGGGAGGGGTTGAAATAAGAAGAAACATAAATTGCATAAGATTGTATTGACTCATTCTCATGTTACCATACAACCGTTTCGGGGCTGAAATAAAACAGAAATGCAGTATCACTTTCATACTGTCCTCCCCTAAAACCCGGGACATAATATACTGCGAGCATAGGACTCATCCCATGCTTAGGGCCTATGATAAACATCCCTATTTCTCAACTAATACAAAGCCTACAGCTATGGATAACGTATAAGCGGAAAGGATTATTTACAGACTTCTGATATAGCATACTCACACACTTAAGTTGTCCCTGCAATACGATCTCTTATTCTACATCAAAATATGAAGTGAGAAAATATTTCTTATGTCGAGGATAGAGAAAGTTATGTGACTGCATCACACTGTGCTTTATTTTCGTGTATTTCATTTTTCAGTAATTATTTTCGCCAATAGGCCTATATTACATCGATGGAATCACAATTCGTTAAAGTCCAGCCCTAGTCCTGCCAAAGCTCTATATGAACTGTGTAAACAATACACTGTTGTCTTGACAACTGAATTGGATTTCATTTTTCAGTATAATATTCTCACAAATTATATAAATTTTCAAGGGAAGGAGTGATTTGTTTGAATTTTAGTGTTGACCGCGTTACTTCCCGAGCTTAACAGGGTATGTGTGCAAATTTTCGTGTAAATTGGTAAAGAAATGTAGATTTGTATAAGGAACAAACATACATACATACATACACACTTTCGATTTTATATATTAGATTATAGATGTCAATGTGTTTTTCTTCAAGGTTCTTGGAGTTTAACAAAACAACTGTCTGAGAAAGGATTGAGTGTTTCATTTCCATCCTGGGATATCAACATCACAACACTGACGATTTCTTCAAGTGGTTCTGCTCTGCTCGGCGGTGTTCTGGACTCATCCTGCTCACAAGAAAGAGTATGCGGTTAAACTAAGAAATAAAACTTTTATTTGATACTTTTTTAAGGGAAATTTCTTTAGCCACGGTAGGGGTAAATCGAGAGCTTGTGTAACGCTCAAAAATCGTCACGAAATTAATGTAACGCTCAAAATCGTCACGAAGATTGTGGACAGAAACCACCCCCCGTTCAAAAAATGTGTTTGTGATATTTATATATATATACATCTTTACACGCTAGCTGCCGTAATTTTGAAGATATTTGAATCAAATTTTATTATGTTATTTCTAGGCCCCATAGTTCGACAAGTTCGTCAATGAGCAAAATTGGCCCAATGGGGGGGGGGTCGGGAGGGGGTTGAAATTTTGAAAAATGTATATCTTGGCCCCTATGAAGTATAGAGGGAAACTTTGTTTGAATAAATCAGAGTTCACAGTGACACCAACGATTCGGGGGTTTTGGGGGTACAAGTGGGTGGATGGAAATTCGAATTTTTTTAAACCACGTCTTGTGGGGTATCGTTGAAAAGCTCTTGATGAGTACTCTACAAATCAATAGCTAGTTTCTCGATAGTTCTCATATAAGGCAATATTTAAATGTTTGAAAAAGTGCTCTTTCCTCTTTTTTTTGCAGTTATTATTGCAGATTTGTCATGCCAAGGCTAAAGAAGAAGACTGCTGTGCAGCGATAATAAATTAAACCAAAAGCACCAATAGTAATAAAGTAAAAAAAAAAGAAGAGTCACTATATATCTATCTTTGTAGAATATTTCCCTTATGCAACTCTTGTATATAATGTATATAATGTACCTCTTGTATATTTTTAAGTTATTTTGAAAGTTAATTTATAAGTTATTTGTAATTTGCAATTTATGTACAATAATGAATGTCATTTTGTATATAGCCCCTTAAGGTGAGCTTTGCTCGTTGGGGTTTAAGTATTACAATAAAAAATAAAAAAGCACTTCGAAATCTACCTCAGCCTGTAGGCCTGCCTAAAGGAATTTTTTATTTTTTTATTACGACAAAACCAACAAGTCATTGCTTAAAGACTGCTATCCTTTCAAATTTGACCTTATAATTAGGCCCTATATGAATTCATGCATGTGAACCTTAGGTAATAACTCAGTAATAGGACCAAAATAATACAGCAATAAACCAGAAAATGTAGTAGGAATATCTTTCCTTTGTAACATTCCTCAATAAGGAAAATGGTTATTTATCTTATTGAAAAGAAATGTTTCCTTTTCAGGATCAGTCACGAATAGTTACTGATAATAAAGCAATCCGATGGCTGTACCTATCAGCTGACTACCCAGCTGATCTACCAGTAGTGCATGAAGATATGAGAGTCATCATTGCAATAGTTACCCACTATCCGCTGGTTCCACTTTACTGTATAAAATCACAGAATGGCCTTGGAATGGCTGAGGGTTACTGGGATCCAGATCTTGGAATCCATCTGTCATCTAGTGAGGTTTATCACCTACAAGGAGTGGTCCTCAATGTTACTGCTGTGGTGAGTACCAAATGCTGCTGTGGTGAGTTCCAGATGCTGCTGTGGTGAGTATCAGATGCTGCTGTGGTGAGTATCAGATGCTGCTGTGGTGAGTACCAGATGCTACTGTGGTGAGTATCAGATTCTGCTGTGGTGAGTACCAGATGCTGATGTGGTGAGTACCAGATGCTGCTGTGGTAAGTATCAGATGCTGCAGTGGTGAGTACCAGATTCTGCTGTGGTGAGTACCGGTACCAGATGCTGCTGTGGTGAGTATCAGATTCTGCTGTGGTGAGTACCAGATGCTACTGTGGTGAGTATCAGATTCTGCTGTGGTGAGTACCAGATGCTGCAGTGGTGAGTACCAGATTCTGCTGTGGTGAGTACCAGATGCTGCTGTGGTGAGTATCAGATTCTGCTGTGGTGAGTACCAGATGCTACTGTGGTGAGTATCAGATGCTGCTGTGGTGAGTACCAGATGCTGCAGTGGTGAGTATCAGATCCTGCTGTGGTGAGTACCAGATGCTACTGTGGTGAGTATCAGATTCTGCTGTGGTGAGTACCAGATGCTGCTGTGGTGAGTATCAGATCCTGCTGTGGTGAGTACCAGATTCTGCTGTGGTGAGTACCAGATGCTGATGTGTCAATTACCAGATGCTGCTGTGACAATTACCAGATGCTGCTGTGGTGAGTATCAGAGGCTGCTGTGGTGAGTGCTAGATGCTGCTGTGGTGAGAACCAGATACTGGTTGATATGCATAAAATTCTACTCTTACTTCTTATTCAAAGATTTCAAAAATCTATTTGAGTCATAACAAAACATAACACTTGATAGGAAGCCCTGTTTTATACGCATAGTAACCAGTAGACAAGTTTATTAATTATATCGTTGTCCATATTGGAAACTTTGGTAAGTTTTATTCCATATAAAAATTATTATAAATATATTTTGAGGTTTTAAAAGCGTTGAGAAAGCATATTTGAAGCAACTCATAAAGTATTCGCTTTCCCATCCATTTATTCTTCTTTATATTATGTTATAACTAGGGGGCGGATTTCTATGACGTAATAATTAGGATAAATGCATGCATTTATGACATAAAAAACATTAAAATGTGACCAATAAAATTTAAAATATGACTTCTCCACTTACACATTGTGTATATATTTTTTATGCTTCATTACAATTCATTTTATTAAAATATAATGTTAATTATTTAAAATATCTGTAAATTCTCAAAAAGTGTCATTATAATGCAAAATTTACAAAATATGATGGGAGACTGCAGCATATTGTGCATTATTATCGTGCATTTCATTCTTCAATATTTATTTATAACATGAATTATAATGATAACTTCTCTAATGTGTCAAAGTTCCATTTCACTTATTTCCAAACCCACCTTAGACCAATGCCAACAATACACTGTTGTCGTGTGAACCGTGATTTGGATTTGATAATTCTGTATAAAAAGGGATTAAGTATTCTCAAAAACATTTTACTTTTGGCACTTAAAATCAATTTTATTTAAATCCTTTCTTAGTGAGGATTTACATTATGAAACGAAGGTAATGTCAAAATTCCAAGTCTCTACCTATTATAGCTTAGGCTCTATGTGATTCTCTGTCATTAAGTCAGTTGGTCAGTCAGTCAGGACAAAGCCTTTTATATATATACTAGCTTAATAGGCCCGGCGTTGCCCGAGTTTTTTTATTTTGTAATTGGACATTATCTTATGAAGGTCTTTCTATTTTTAAGTTCTAGGTCCTAATATAGGTATTTATAATTTGAAATAGGAAGAACGAATTATCACACTCAAAGTATTCCCTCAGAAATTGCTTGATATAGCTTTTTATGGCTCATAGAGGATGTAGAATTCTGCATCCCATCGCTTGTACACAGCAAGCCTGGTAGGGGTTCAAATAAGAAGAAACAGAAATTCCGATAACATAAAATTGTGTACATATACATATTACATATACATATACATATTACCATACCCCGTATTGTTTTCTCTATGTCCAGGGTAGAGATAGTTATGTGATTGCATTGCTTTCGTGGATTTCAGTATTTAATATTTATTTATAATATGAATTATATTGATAGCTTCTCTAATCTGTAAAACTCCCATTTCATTTATTTCCAAACCCATCTGAGACCAGTGGCAACAGCCAACAATGCACTGTTTTGATTTGGATTTGATAATTCCTTGTAAAAAGGGATTAAGTATTCTCAAAAACATTTCATTTTTGGCATTTAACATCAAAATTTTTGAAAAACCCTTTCTTAGTGAGCACTTACATTATGAAACGAAGGTACTGTCAAAATTCCAAGTCCCTACCTATTTTAGTTTAGGCTCTGCGTTGATTCTCTGTCATTAAGTCATTCATTCAGTCAGGACAAAGCCTCTTATATATATAGAGAGATAGATTATGCTACTATTTCCATACTTGTATTATTTATTCTGAACTTCTTTGTCGTTGTTATTACAGAGTCCATTCATGGCCCATCTGAACAGGCAGAAGTATGACAGTTGTATACTCCAGCTCTTGATGGAAACACTGCATTTCAGGTAACTAAACAATCCTACATCACTTATAACCAGTCTGAGATAGAGCCTATTGTTATAGCACGTGCAGGGCATATGCAAGATTTCTTCTTCGGGAGGGGCTATGATAACTCTAACATACTATTATCACACACAATTATACTGTTGAATCTTCATGCATTAAAAATGAAATCAGGTAAACTGTTGTAACAAAATGCCAGAATGCTTTTGTTTAATCAGTAGGGACCGGATTCTTAGGTTTTTACCTATTTTTTTCCTGACTTCCAAAACAAAAACCGCTCATACACTTTTTCGAATGATGTCCATAGGATTCACCCACATTAATTCTATGGCACCTAAAAATACCTAAATGGGGTATAAAAACCTAAATACACCTAAACGGGATATAAAACCTAAAATATCTAACGCTACTTTTTTGTCTTTTTTGTTTGTCAGTTGAGAAATCGATATTTTGCGGAGAGAAAATTTTGGCCGGGTTGAAATTAATACTACCAGCGTTTCGTTCAACCCATTGTCGTCTAGGATGGACAGTATCTAGAGAGGAAGTGTAAGAGTACCGGCGTATTCCTTTTAAAATATTCGTACGAACAACCATTGTTGTCGTTTATGAACAAGGATATAGATTTCTGTGTTTTAAAGCCCTTGTTTGCCTTTATTACTGCCCTGTTATTCATACTTAGTGATCACACTGTGAGTTTTAAGAAGACGTGTTAATTATGCTGAAACAAAAGAAATAGAGTTTATTACGGCAGTGGATTGGCGACGACCTGAATTTCACTACAGATTGGCAAAGTAATATTTTGTCAAGCCTGCCAGAAACACGTAAGAATTATTTACCTTTCTAGAAAAGGGGGACATTTTTGTCCCTAATTGTGCGGTTAGCATGCGTAACAACCGCAGAAAGGAAAACAATCAGTTTCACATTAACAACATCCAACCATAAAATATTTTACTCACTAAATTAGAAGCATCGGATTCGAATCCTGAGAAGGGTAGTGTCTAGATACAGTAGCCTATTAACTATTAACTAAGGAGATAACAGGAAGAACTTCACAGTTGAGAATCTTGAAAGATATTTAGTGATATACTGTAACCAGGAAATGTGAGGCAATCTTATTTTCACTGCTTCTTTTGATTGTTTATGCTTTCTTTCTTCAATTGTATAATATTGTCCTAAAGCAAGTTTACACAAATTTAAGTCAATTTTGTTAAGTTAAACTTTACAAGTATTATGTATTGAATCCTATGTAGCACATTCAAATTGATTACACCAATTATTCTACCCGAAAAAAAATATTTTTGGGAAAAAACCTAAAAAAACTATTTCACCTAATGAAAAACCTAAAACAGTGTTTTTAAAAACCTAAAAATCCGGTCCCTATTAATCAGTTATAATTACAATTATCATATGCAGTAAATATATTATTTCTTTAGTTACTTACTTAGTTACTCAATGGCAATAGACAATTCCTCAGCAAGCTAAAGAAATATTATCTAAATTATGGAGCCCGAAAGTTCATTGCCGCGCTTACCTGAACCCGCCATTCAACCCTATTCTGTGCTAACTCCATCCAATCATCCCTCGCAAATCCTACTTCCCTTAAATCTATCCTAATATTGTCCTCCCACCTAAGTCTAGGTCTTCCACGTGGTCTTTCCCCTTCGGGTCTCCCAGTCAATATTTTTTAGATATGTCTTTCCCCCATGCGTGCAACATGCCCACCCCATTTCATCCTCCGTGATTTAATTGCCCTTAGTATATCAGGTGACGAGTATAGGTCATGAAGTTGGTCATTATGCAGTTTTCTCCAGTCCCCATTTTCATCTCTCTTAGGTCCAAAAAATTTCCTTTCCACCTTGTACGTACAAAGATACAAACAGACGAAATGCAGAACGGACAAATTAAAACAGAAACTCCCTTCGTTCTGTGCATTTGGAAAATAGGAACAAGGTGTTTCAGGCCTATCTTAGAAGAAGTTTTTGTTAAATAACCCCTTATTCGAGTTTATTTTATTAAGTAGGCTACATCTTATGAAAAGGATAAATAAGGAATCTCTGCATTTGAACTGAGTGCCATTAAGCAGGAAGTCACGCTATCTGCTGAGCTGTAGAAGCCGGTGCTCGAGACAAGATGGCGGTTATATGTAGTGTAACTTGTTTCCCACTAGATGGCAGTGCAGTACGTAAATAGATTTAACGTGGTTTTTACCAGTTTTTTATTCATAAGTGTCACGGATTTATTATTAGACAATCGCACAAGAGTTTAAAAAATGTTACTATATTAATTAGTCATCAGATGTGGAATATATATCGTTAAAAATTGACTTATACTTTTAAATGAGTGACTTCCGTAAATGTTTTTGAATGCTGCCGAGGTGTACCATGTTGGACAGGTTTAATCAGTGGCAAATGAGGCAGAATTAAGGGTTTTAACAACCAATTTTTGGAGTTGATCTACTGGTAATGTCCATGGATCAACAAATAATACAGTCAAACGTTAGCTCCTATGCTACAGTGGGAGGAGTGTGAGTCGCTTATCCACAGGATCAGGGTTGCCATACGTACGACTATAGTCGTACACATAGATTTGTACGACGGACGACGCAACCACGAGTCGTACACCTATTTGTACGACTATTTTTAACATAACATTTTATATTTTTTTATTCAATCTACTGACGAATTTTAAATTTTTATATATATCCAGCTCTTTGTTTTCTCATGGTTTTTGTTGTAAGGATGTTGCTAATAATAACAACACTGTGGCAATTACTGTTTATTTAATTTTATTGTATTTTATCAAATTTAACACATCGGAAGATAATGAAATACGTCTAATCATTTAATAATGTGATTTATTAAAAATCACATGATATATATGTAAGGTGTATAATACTGATTATTATTATTATTATTATTATTATTATTATTATTATTATTATTATTATTATTATTATTATTATTATTATTATTTTTATTTTTATTATTACTATTATTATTATTATTAACACAATAAGTTCATTACACTGAAAAAAACAAAGTATACGACAATTTTAACTAGCATACGACTATTTTTTAATATTGGTACGACTGTTCTACGTTTATGATCTGGCAACCCTGCACAGGATACCTATCTTATTAAAAATGTTATCCTACTGACCAGGGGCATAACCAAGATTTATTTTCGGAAGGGGCTATGATAAGTCTAACACACTGTTATCACACACAATTATATTATTGCACCCTCAGACATTATAATAAAGTCATATACTAAACTGTTGTAACAAAGTGCCAGAATGCTTCTATTTAATCATTTATCATTGCAATTATGATATGCCGAAAATACTTTTTTTTTTTAATCAATTCCGAAGTTAAGCTCCAGATTGATTCATTAAGCAGGGTTTAAGGAAGAACAAAGGTTTAGCTTTTTAAAAATCATATAAAATCGTACAGCATCAGTAGAACTACACGTGTTTGTGATATCTTTACAATTGCCTATCCAGATAAAAAAAAAATAATAATAACACACATCAAATTGGCTGGCTAAGAGATTTGAACCATCGACCTCTGGAATGTGAGTGCAAGACCATCTTAGCCTTTTTGCTCACTTTAACGGTCTAGTTTGATAAGCGTATGTGAAGGAGTGTTTTGCAACTTTCAAAGTCATGTATAAACACTGTAAAACAATATGTTGTCATGAGAACTGATTTGCGTTTGAGAAATTCTTTCTATTGTATTACCATAAAATAGGCACTAAATTAGGCATTACTCTAGTACTTTTCTTTGATTCTTAGATTTTATTAGTTATTAGGTAATACAATTATTACAATAGACTTCGTCATTCTAAAACTAAATTCTTTTACATATAGTAAAGTATTATATACATATTTTAAATAAATAATAAAGGAAATACAATAGTATTATAACTGTAGTATAAAACTATTACATATTGAGTCGTAAAAGGCCATATATAGGCTCACATTGCTAAATCAAATGTATCACAATTAAAATAGTAGTCAACAGAGTAAAATGTTTTGCTAACCAACCATGTCTTAATAGATTTCTTAAACTTTATCAACGGTATATACCTTGCTGCTAGTGGAAGCTTATTAAATAATTTTTGCTGTACATACAAGTGGCTGCTTAAGGGAAAGTCGTCTCCAATGTTCGTGTCGCATCTCCAAAAGGTACCTAACGCAAGTACAAAATTTTGTTTTCGTATGATTTTCCGTATTACTAGTGTAAGAGTGCGTATTCACGGGTGGCTTATAACTACCCTTCAGATTTTTTTTTCGAAGAAATGTTTTCACACTTTATGGTACGGGCAGAGGAAGTAAAAAGCAGAGGATTATTATGGGGGGTTTTGCAAAAAAAAATGACAAAATTAATAAAAATGCTCTTAAGAGAAAAATTCCCTAACAAACATGTTTAAAAAGGCCGCATTTAACATAGAACATGCAAATACGAAATCACAGCTGAATTAATAATAATAATAATAATAATAATAATAATAATAATAATAATAATAATAATAATCTGGGAAACTCAAAACTAGAATATTTATTAAAATGTGAAGGCGTGAAATTTTTGAAATGAGGCCACTTGGATAAACCTTTCAGCTTTTATTTTCAGGAGAGAGACAAATGGCCCTGACCCCACTCGGCGTGCCTGAATCGCGTCCAAAAATGTGTCGATCCGACAATCTCAAAAGGTGTTCACTCTCTAATTAAAGCACTTGCGAACTTGAGAATTCTCCCTACCTACTTTTACCCCCCCCCCCGCCCTTTTACAAACAGACGAAATGTAGAAACTTCCTTCGCTCTATGCATTTGGAAGGTAGGAACAAGGTGTTTCAGGCCTATCTTAGAATAAGTTTTTGTTAAATAACCCCTTATTCGAGTTTATTTCTAAATATTAAGTTTATATGCTAGAGGCATCTTATGAAAAGGATAAATAAGGAATCTCCCTCAGTGGCATAGGGAAGGGGGGTTCCAGGGGTCCGGACCTCCCTAAAGTCTAAACTTAAAATTTTATTTAAGTTTAAGCTCCAGATTGTCTAATATTTACTCGTAATTATTTAATTTATTAATAAAATAATGAACTTGTAAATTATTATTTCCACTTTTTTATTTAACTTTTCTTATAAATAATAATAAGTGTTATAACTTAGGTAACGATTTCTCGTTTTAAACTAGTTTTTCAGTGATAAAATAGCGTAAAATGTTATTTTCGTTAGTTTAATACTTAATAAGGCATGCGCAGTGGCTCATATCGGCAACTTAGATATCTTAGTCGGTTCACTTTTTTCCCCCCAGTCCCTGAGCATGCAGATAGATACCATTCTTTCCAGCCTTATTCATTCATGAAACACTATTCCCCATTTTACAAAAATGTGGGTTAGCCCATTTTTCCGAGCATGTCTTTCATTTTATGGTAGTGTACTTTAAATGCGACTGTTATGTTAACTTAATATTAAAGTTGGATATTTAATAGGGTGTTTCTAGCAACAATACCATAACGTCAATTTAATCTGATATAATGAGAGGAAGTGTTTGTCTCTGTCTGAAGGGTGGCCGTGTTGAATGAGGAAATGAATTTGTATAATATTTGAACATTTATTTCTCACTCACATTACAATAAAAATGAAAATTTCTGTACATAAATAAATAAAATAATCTTTACACTTGTGTTTTCTTAAATGATCTGTGAACAATATTCAAATAGCTCAAATTAAATATAAATACATGAGCTTAGTTATGATTTCTTGAACTTAAATCTTTCAAAATAAGTATTACTCTTTAACTAAATGAAATCTTCAATTAAATGAGTTTTACGGCTTACCACAACCAACGGCCTGAGTCTGCAGGCTCTGCAAGAATGTAAAATTATACCTTTTCTTCCTTTGAAATAAATGGTGAGTCAATTATATACAGAACAAAGATATTACACTGATTCTATTTACAAAAGTATGTACAACACTATTTACAGGATTGAACGTGATACAATTTCAATATTGCTGTTTGCAAGATTTCAAGATGAGTTTAAGCTTCTTTCATTTGTCAATAACAAAAAAAGCATGTTCAATGTAAGAAACTAAGTTTCTTTACCTTTAGTGTTTCATGATTACGCAGAAAACGCCCACCATAATGGCGTCGAATGGAGTAGAAGAGTTGATTATGCAATCGGCCTGGAAGTCTTGAACAATGACTGCATCTCAGCATGAAGTCCTGTAGTGATATTTTAAGGTTGTAGTATATAGACAGAAACGTAACTAGCAATTTCCGTCAGCTTCAAGTGATGACTTCATCCGACTTGGATGGCGATGCAGAGTAGAATGATTTTACAGAAAAAGTGTACATGTGCCACTTGAGGCAATGTAGCAATGGCTGACGTGTCCATCCCCTCCCAGCATGCAACACGGAAACTGCGCATGCTCGGCAGCAGAGAACGAAAAAGATCACAGAACTTGAAACAAAAGCAAAGAATATAAGAAACACTAAACAAAAAACAAAACCTTAAATACTGTTGAGACGGTATTTAACAGGCCGAATGCACCTCAAAACCAGATTTTTTATTTTTGCTTTTGTTCTCGATTTTTGAGTGAAAAACTGGCAGAAAATGTGAATCACTTGCTCTATCGAAGCAACAGTTTTTGGTAATACATTTCAATTTTCTAATCAATTGCAGATGACTTTGCATTTTTTCATAACTTGGAATGATCAATTGCTTTGATTCTGTGAGCTCACCCTGGTCATTTCATTTGTTTATAATGTCAATAATAATAATAATAATAACTTATTATAGTCAATAGACTTGTATACAAGTTTCTGACATTGTCAATGGGAAGCCTTACATACTACAAAATATTATCTCTATATAATTATATAAAAGGCTTTGTCCTGACTAACAGGAATCAACGTAGAGCCTAAACTATAACAGGTAGAGACTTGGAATTTTGACAGTACCTTCGTTTCATAATGTAGGTGCTCACTAAGAAAGGATTTTGAAAAATTTTGAATTTAAATGCAAAAAATTACATGTTTTTGAGAATACTTAATCCCTTCTTACACAGAATTATCGAATCCGAATCACATTTGACATTAAAACATATTGTTGCCAGTGGGTTTCAGATGGGTTTGGAATTAAATTAAATGGAACTTTGACAATTACAGTTGGCTTTGTCTATATTTGTCATACCTTGGAAATTAAACTTTCGCGATCGCTTGAATGTTGTAAGCCCTAATATGGTCAAACATTGTTTTATTTGGACGAAACTCACTATACAGGGGTTTTCTGGACCAAGGAACTCGAATCTGAGGTCGCTTTTACCAGGCGATGCTATCTAATCGTGGTATGTAGTCCACGTGATTTAGGTGTTAATAAATATAATGATTTAAATATTATGCTCTTAATTTTTAATTTTTAAAATAATTATCGCGGGCGAAGCCGCGGGCACATGCTAGTATTATAAATATTACAGTTAGGATGAATTTACTTATTTCTACATCATACAATTACAATGTTATAATGAGGTTGAGTTAGGCGGGCAGACATCTGAAATTTTCAACAAAGACGCAAGAGGGATAATGGGCCTAAATGGGCAAACATTGATTAATTTGGACAGAACTCACTATGCAGGGATTTTCTGGGCCAGGGAACTCGAATCTGAGGTCGTTTTACACAAGCTGCACTTTCTAATAATTGTAGAATGGTTTAAAGCAAATAAATTGTCACTTAATTTTGAAAAAAAAAGCAGCTTTGAAATTTCTAACCCACAAATCACAACTTTTACCTCTGAACATATAATTAAATGACAGTTATTTGGAAGAACCGTCAAACATAAAATTTCTTGGTTTACAATTAGATAATCATCTAAATTGGAAGAAACATAATATAGAGTATATCATACCCAAACTGAATAAAGCCTGCTACGCAATTAGATCCTTGGCCTCTGTCACAGATATGACTTACCTAAGAACAACTTATTTTGCCTACTTCCATTCAGTTATGACTTATGGCATTATGTTATGGGGAAATACTTCAGATAGCAAAAGGGTTTTTCTAAAGCAAAAGAAGGTAATTCGAATTATTAGTGGGCTAAATAACAGAGATTCTTGTAGAAGTGCATTTAAAAATTTAAATATTTTTACATTACCTTGCCAATATATCTTCTCAACTCTAATGTTTTTAATAGAGAACCAAAATATTTTCACAAGAAGTGAAACAGTACATAATATAAACACTAGAAATAAGATGGATTTTCATAGACCTATTGCAAATTTAACTTGCTATCAAACCGGTGTTTACTATTCAGGCATAAAAAATTGTAACTCTCTACCACCATGAATAAAAGAATTTTCACAAGATAGGAATCAGTTCAGTCGTGTACTAAAACGTTATCTCCACAGCCACAACTTCTACAGTCTAAATGCATTTTACAATGTTTAATATTTGTGTTCTCATTTTCTTTTCTATTTGATACTGTAACTTCTCGGTCAATCTTAATATACAGTGTGTCCCACGCAAGAGTTGGCCAATCATGCGGGTTTCTGCATCGCGCCGACTACAGCTCTAACTCCCGAGCGAGCGGGTGAAATATCTACGCTAATAAAGCCGCTAATGGCGTTATGATTCAGGTTCTCACATTTACAGTTGGAATTACAATGAAAATAACCACGTACCTCATCATAAGAGATGTTGGAAATGTCCTCCTCTTGCATCCACACAACACTGGAACCTTTTTAAGAAATTTTCTTTCACGCGCAAAAATTCAGCTTCCGAGATAGAAACACCGTGTTTTTGTTGGGAGAGAACTCGTCTTTTTTAAATCCACGAATGGATCAAAATAAAATGAGGTAACTGATATAAGAACGTGCCAGAATGCTGTTTTTAATCAGTAGGCCTATTGCCAGATAAATCACATGTGTTTTTCTTTGTGAGAACCTGAACCATTACACCATCAGCGGGCTTTATTAGTGTAGATATTTCACCCGTTTCCTTTGTAATGTACGGGAAGTTGACCTATACACTTTATTTTTCAAGTTTCTCCATAAATAATATTCACATACTGTTAGAAGAACTTAAAGACATAGGCCTATCACAAGAGAAATTAACTCTGTCTCGGAAGCTGAACTTATGCGCGTGAAAGAAAATTTCCTAAAAATGTGTCAGTGTTGTGTGGATGCAAGAGGAGAACATTTCCAACATCTCTTGTGATGAAGTACGTGTTTGTTTTCATTGTAATTTTAACTGTAAATGTGAGAACCTAAATCGTAACACCGATCGCGGCTTCATTAGCGTAGATATTTCACCCGATCGCTCGGGAGTTGGAGCTGTGCCCGCCGCGCCGCAGGAACCCGCGTCATTGGCCAACTCTTGCGTGGGACACACTGTATATTTTATCACTGTTATCCATCTGTAAATTCTGTATTACATATTGTAATCTTAGTGGTATGTTGCTGGTATTCTTTAATAATCTCAAATAATAATTTATTGCTGTCATCATGGGCGTACGGTAAGGGGGTGTTCGGGGGGTTGAAACCCCTCCCGAAATATCTGCAATATTTTGAAGATTATAAATCATGGAACAAAATAAAATTAAAATAAAAAAACTCTGATTAGGTTGTTACACATTTTACAATTTCGTCCATATCAAAGCATTATTTAAGATTTATCGTAATATATTTAAGATTCAAATTTCAAAACCTCGTTGTGTTGATAATTTTTTAGATTAATAACAGTGATGTATTACTAGTAAACAAAAATCCCTTTGCAATCTGTCAAACGACAACTCGAATACTCCCGCCGAAATCCATCAACCTGTTTGTAAAGCCAACAGTAATCACGAGCTCATCACAAAATTATCATGAAGTAATCGGCATTCATCGGGCTTTTCCACCGGTGGATTTACAGATGACTTTAAAAACGTGCCCTATGCACCATACAGTATTATGATAATTTTTCAAAAGAAAGTTTTTATTTATAGACTCCAGTGAGAAATGGATAGAAATCTCAAGAAAAACAGTTTCAAAGACCAAGCTGCATATTAATTTATTACAGTGTATTAATTATCACAATACAACTGTTTAGTAATTAAAAAAGGTAATAATTCACAATGTGCGCAAGGACATGGAGCTGAGACGACTTTACATTGAACCCCTCCCGAACAAAATTTCACCGTACGCCCATGGCTGTCATCCATATGTAAATACTGTAATTCATATTGTACTATTAATGCCATGTAGCTGTAACTCGCTGTTAGTTTAATGTACCTTTAATTACTGTCATACTGCAATACTGTAATTCATAATGTAATTATAATTGTACACTTTTGATGGGTTCCATATCTCATAGTCGTAAGACTGTTTTGAGATCTACGGAACGAATAAAGAATTATTATTATTATTATTATTATTATTATTATTATTATTATTATTATTATTATTATTATTATTATTAACGCACTCCAAAACCGAATTTTCTGCTGTTTCATTATAATTATTAATCTCTAAGGTTATGAATGATTAGGTGTAAGTGTTAATAAATATAATGTTATAATTATCTTGCTCTTCATTTTTGATCTTCGAATTAATTATCATGGGCAAAGCCACAGGCACCTGCTGGTATTGGATATTAGTTCATAATAATGTACATAGAGTATAATGTAACTTGATAAATCCTATACGATGTGACAATGTGAATTGTACTGTAAATGATGAATGGGATTCTAATAAAAATCAGGTAAACTGATGTAACAAAGTGCCAGTATGTTTTTGTTTAATCAGTTCTGACTGCAATTATGATATGCAGAATATGATTTTTTTTAAATTGATTTCCAAGTTAAGCTCCAGATTTATTCATTAAGCAGGGATTACGGAAGAACAAAGGTCTAGTTTTTTTTTAATTAGATTAAAATCTTCCAGCATCAACTGAACTGTACAGATTTGTGATATCATGACAATCGCACACTCACATAAAAATACCAAAAAAATTCAAATTGGCCGGTTTCGGGTTTTGAACAATGGACTCCAGAATGTGAGGCCAAAGCGTTACCATCTCGGCCACCGAGGTCATTTTAAGGGTCTAGTTGGATAAGCGCATGTAAATCAATAGTGTTTTTTGTCATAGCTACCTGTATTTTAATTTCCAAGGCCTTATAAGATCACAGTAAAACAATAGGCAGTGTTGTCAAGATAACTGATTTTCATGTTTTTCTATAAATTCTTTCGAATACGTATATTACCATAAAATAGGCACTAAATTGAGCATTACTCCGAAACAGGCCAACTGATTTTATCCATTATAAATAGACGTCTTCCCATGGACATTATAAATGCGTATACGAAGTTTCATAAATATACGATAAAGCGTATTTGAGTTATTGCGCCTTTAAAGTAGACACTAAATTGGGGTTTACTCCGGTACCGGTCAACAGATTAGGTTCAAATTCAATAGAGCACTTCTCATGAACGTCATAAATGAGTATACCAAGTTTCATGGAAATCCGATACAGCGTATTTCAGTTATGGTGCCTTTCTAATATAATACTATTAAAATAAACACTAAATTGGGCATTACTCCGGTACCGGTGAACCGATTTGGTTCAATAACAATAGGGTTCTTCCCATCGACATTATGAATGTTTATACCAAGTTTCATGAAAATGCGAAAAAGTGTACTTGAGTTATGGTGCTTACAGACGCACAGACAGACGGACAGACATTTTTTCGTCCCCCACACAATCTCATAAAGTACCATACTGGCACTTAATAAACTAATCTTACTTACTTACTTACCTAATTCTAATTTTAATTCTAATTCTTACTTACTTACCAATCAAACTTGAATATGATTGTGTGATTTCCCCGTTCTTGGAAATAATTTAAGGTTTTTTTGTTGTTTTCAAATTTGTGAAAGCTCAGATATAATATATAAAATCCATTAAAAGTAATTACTTACAGTGAATGTATTAAAATAACTTCAAACACAACATTTCGGCTACCTCGTCCAGGAGTGCAGTTAGTTACTGGTTTGAGTACACCTGATGAAGGCTCGAAGGCTGAGCCGAAACGTTGTGTTTGAAGTTACTTTAATACATTCACTGTAAGTAATTAATTTTAATGGATTTTAGATATTAACGTGGAACAGTGAAAATTAGGACCAAATATGTCAAGTTTAACTCAGATATAATTATCCCACTTGGATGACTGGAAACTACAGAATCAAGGTTGCCATATATGGCAAAAACAGCCAAAATATTTCAATGCTTGAAGCCATTAGTGACAATGAAATAAGAGTAGGCTTAATTGATTTATTCGTCACATTGTAATCCTATGAAGCCCATCCTAATTATCTTCTTGAATTTTAGACAGCACGTGGTTGAATCTCAAGGCAGATTCAGGAAGTCGAGTGATCTGTGGATTCTACAGCAGTTGATGAACGGCCAGGCCGACATAAGTGCATCGAGTATTCTTGTCACTTACGACAGACTGGGATTTGCCGAGTACACCATTGCAGTCGAGAACTTCATGTAAGTGTTACTGCACATATATGTCAACATCTGTCCAACATGGTAAAGATTGAGAAATTGAAGGAAGAATCTATTAACTCTGTGTAGGCTAAAATTTAACGTGGCATGGCAGGGGCGTATTCAAGTTTTTTTTCGGGAGGGGCTGTGATAAGCCTGACACCATTTCACTAGGGCTCAAAAGTTGATGCCCTAAAAATGCCTGAAAAATGACCTTAAATTTATGAAAATATGACATGAAGTATTGAAAAAAATTACTTAATATTTCTAAATACATAATTTGAAAAAGGAGTACATTAATAAATAATATTAAACCAAGGACAAAATTTAAGTATTTTATATTGCTACATTAATATTATGTTTTCTATTATTGTTCTTTCTTTCTTTCTTTTTCGTAGTTTTACCTCTCCCTTTTTAGGATTTCAGCGACCCAAGCCGCCCGGGCCTTACAGGGCCGCGACCTGTCGGGAGAGGGATTACCTTTGGATCACATACATACTTTTTTGACCAGTCAAGGACATGGAGGGCCTCCCCGGATGAGTGATCAGCCCAATGCCGGGGCCACCTCCGAGACAACACGAACACATAGGACGATACACACCATTCACACACACACTCAATCACTCACTCAGAACAAGGCGAGGATGAGGATGAAGATGATAATGACGGCCAGATGATATCCGGGGACCGCAAGGGCCTAAAGTTACCTGACATTTGTCTCATAGGTGAGGGAAAACCCCGGAAAAAACCTCACCTAGGTAACTTGTCCCAACCAGGAATCGAACCCGGGCCCGCTGCGTGAGAGGATTGGACGCATCCCCTGAGCCACAGCGGTGGACCTATTATTGTTATGTTTACTATATTAATTAATGCCTCATAGCTAAAGAATTATTAGATCACTTTATCTGTAATGTTGGAAAAGTTCATTCTGAAGACAAAATAGGGCAAATGCAATGAAAAAATGAACATTTCTTAAAAATTGACTTGTAAACAGTAAAATACCGAAAATACAAAATAAAAGTAAGTTATTTTTGTTCATTTTGACGAATTTATACTACATCCTGCATTGTTTGTGATGGCTCAGAAAAAATTATGACATTTCATCAACTTCCAAACCCTAATTATCACACAAAATTACCCTATATTAAATCTTCACACATTAGAATAACGTAACTATACAACGATACCTAAGCAAAGCAAGCATTAAAAGTTGAGTCATAGAACAAAATTAGGTTTTCTTGCTTCCCCACTCTTGGAAAATTTATCAAGCACCATTTCAAACACTGCTCGCTCTGCCGCTATAATACACCCGAGATGAAGCACTGACAGCTTCATCAGCTGTTAGCGTTCATGCCAGCTTGAGCTACATAGGTAAAAATTATGTCCGGCTGAATTTTCTACATACTGGTAAAGTAGTGTTAGCCGTCGCGGTGGCTCATGCTGGCGGTCCCGGGTTCAATCCCCGGGCCTGGCGGGCGTGTCATTCGTGGTGGACGAAGCCGTGACCTTTGGGGGTACTTCTCGGGGATCCTCCCGTTTCCCCCTCTCATCCATTTCTTCTTCAAACTTCATAATCATCCCGTTTCCTTTCCCGGTTTCCGATATACCCTCGCCCCCAGCACCAGCTGCGTCGGGCCTCTCCCGTCCTCCCCGTGGCTTGTGGTCCTGAAGTTGCTGGCTGGTGTGCTGCCAACCTGGGGGCTCTGTAAGAGGTACCGAGGCAGCGGCACACGTGGCATGGTAGAGGTATCTGTTGGATGTAGGGGAGTTCCGTGGGGGCTCGCGGTGGGGTCTGTTGTCGAGGGACCGTTGGGCTTGCAAATCATTACATTCCGGAGGTTCGCACAATGGGCCGCAAGGCTGACGTGCTTAGGGTCGTCCCAACCCGCCATCCCCCTTAAGGGGCCAAATACATACATACATACATACATGGGTGCGGTGACTAAGTCATTTTTCCCTAACGTCAAGCAAAGATTATCAGTGAAATTAAACTTATCAGGTAAATTAACAACTTTTCTAACAGGGCACGGAAGGCTCAGAGAATATTTTCACAGATTCAAAATTACAGATAACCCAAATTGTGTATGTAATAAGGAAGTTCAAAATGTGGACCACCTTCTGTGGAGATGTGAAAAATTGAAGACTCAAAGACAGATTTTGGAAAGAGATATAACGAAAGTGGGAGGGAAGTGGCCTATCAGCAACAATGAACTTATTGTGAAACATAAGACACTCTTTGTTAAATTCATAAACAGTATCGATCTTGATTCATTTTAAACACTTGGCAGGCATTAGTATGTTAATAACAACACTGCCATTAATATTATAAATTGTAACATGTATGTAAAGTAACTTATGCATGTAATATTACAAGAAGTAATGGAGCATGCAGCAAATAAAGGACCAAAAAAAAAATACATACATACATACATACATAAAGTAGTGTTGGCATTTCTATTTCACGATTCGCCTTTCACAATTTACGAATCAATATGTGCAATTAAACTGTCTACTATTTGAGAAATTAAAGTGTCCTTATGTGGCTGCAGCCCCCTCAGCCCCCCTTCCTCTGAATATGCCCTTGTGACATGGGATATGTTTTGCATGTAAAACATGTTCTAATAAAAATTTGAAAAGTGGAGTAATTTAGTGTGTTAGTCAATTCACATTATTTAAAAAAAAACCTTATCTGTTATTGTTAAAACTTTCCGGGCTCTGTTGCCGTGGTCCATCGGATTGCTTTCCGGACGTTTCGCCCACAACTGCGGCAGGCATCATCAGCGGTGAGTTCTGCTTCGGAGTTTCCTCGGTGAGGTCTTGCTGACAGCAAGACCTCGCCGAGGAAACTCCGAAGCAGAACTCACCGCTGATGATGCCTGCCGCAGTTGTGGGCGAAACGTCCGGAAAGCAATCCGATGGACCACGGCAACAGAGCCCGGAAAGTTTTAACAATATGGACACCGGCCGTGAAAGCCTACATCATGTTATACATTATCTGTTGTTTATCCTATTTAATGTGTGTGGCGCATGAATTGCATTGTAGCCCTAAAGTAGAATCGTTGATTTCATCAGTGAAAACAACGTTTTCTCAAAGTACCCTTTACAGTTCTTACATCAAAGAAATGTATCTTGAAATTCCCAAAGTCAGTTGTAAGTAATGGACTGCCGTGAAATATAACAGAAAACACAAACCAACACGAAAAAACTGTAGAATTCATTCATACAACACTCGAATCAAACAAGTCTACCATCAACTAACACATCTTCATAAATCTCTCTCTCTCTCTCTCTCTCTATATATATATATATATATATATATATATATATATATATATATATATATATATATATATATATATATATATATAATATATAAGAGGCTTTTTCCTGACTGACTGAATGACTGACTGACTAACTGACTGACAGAGAATCAACGTACAGCCTAAACTATAACAGGTAGAGACTTGGAATTTTGACAGTACCTCCGTTTCATAATTTAGGTGCTCACTAAGAAAGGAATTTACAAAATTTTGATTTTAAATGCCAAAAATTAAATGTTTTTGAGAATACTTAATCCCTTTTTACACAGAATTATAAAACCCAAATCACAGAACAAATTCTTGCTAATGGTATCAGATTGCTTTGGAAAAAAAGAAAGAAAGGCAAGTTTGACAAATAAGAGAAGGTATCAATTTATAATTCATGTTATAAATAAATATTAAAGAATGTAATCCACGAAAATAATGCAGTCACATAATTTTCTCTACCCTGGACATAGAGAAAACAATACAAGGTATGGTAATATGGTATATTATTATATCGCAGGTTTTTGGAGAGAGAAGTATCAAAGTGATATTGAATTTCTGTTTAATTTCATCCCCAAAACGGTTTTATGATAACTAAAGAGAAAGAAAGAAATATTCCGCAAAGACAATACAATTTTATGTTACCGGAATTTCTGTTTCTTCTTATTTGAACCCCTACCAGTCTTGCTGTGTACAAGCGAAGGGATGCAAAATTCTATATCCTCTATGGGCCATAAAAAGCTATATCGAGCATTTACTGAGGGAATAGTTTGGGTGTGATAAGTCGTTCTTCCTATTTCAAACTATAAATACCTATATTAGGACCTAGAATTTAAAAGTCGAAAGTTCTTCATAAGTTCATTTCCAATTACAAAATAAAAACCCGGGCCTTTTAAGCTAGTCAATATATAAAATCCTTACATAAGAGGTATCACATTCTATAGCAAACTCCCAGTATCCATAAAAATTATCCAAGGGTAAACTTTCTCATAGGTCAAGTATCAAATAAATTAGATGAATATTTGTAAATATATGTTGGAAATAGATAAATAACTGTACCCAATAATCTATATATATATATATATATATATATATATATATATATATATATATATAAAAGGCTTTGTCCTGACTGACTGAATGAATGACTGACTGATTGACTGAAGGACAGGAATCAACGTACAGCCTAAACTATAACAGGTAGAGACTTGGAATTTTGACAGTACCTTCGTTTCATAATGTAGGTGCTCACTAAGAAAGGATTTTGAAAAATTCTGATTCTAAATGCCAAAAATTAAATGTTTTTGAAAATACTTAATCCCTTTTTACATAGAATTATCCATTCCAAATCACAGAATATATTGTTGCCAAATGGTATCAGGTGGGCTTGGAAAAAACAATTGAAATGCACTTTTAACAAATAAGAGAAGTTATCAAAATAATTCATGTTATAAATAAATATTACAGAATGAAATCCACTAAAATAATGGAATCACATAACTTTCTCTACCCTGGATATAGAGAAAACAAAACGAGGTATGGTAATGTGTATATTATTATATTATATCGCAGGTTTTTGGAGAGAAAAGTATGAAAGTGATAATGCTTTCTGTTTAATTTCATCTCCAAAACGGCTTTATGGTAACATAAGAGTGGGAAATTTCCCGCCTCGATATTACAATTTTATGTTACAGGAATTTCTGTTTCTTCTTATTTAAACCTCTACCAGGCTTGTTGTGCACTGTACAAGCGATGGGATGCAAAATTCTAGATCCTCTATGAGCCATAAAAAATTATATCAAGCGTTTTCTGAGGGAATAGTTTGAGTGTAATAAGTCGTTCTTCCTATTTCAAATTATAAATGCCTATAGGCTATAAGGACCTAGAATTTAAAATTGAAAATCCTTCATAAGCTAATTTCCAATTACAAAATACAAAACCCGGGCGACGCCGGGTCTTTTAAGCTAGTAATTATATAAGAGTTGAATTTTTACACAAAAACTTCACGTTTGGTATAGTTTACCTGTACTAGTTTCGCTACCATTGCCAAGAGCTATACTTCAATTATTCTGTGCTTCAACTGCCGTGGCACCCTCCCGTAGACGTGGTACAAACTTTGAGACGAGGCCCTCATTGGTCGGGATATCAAAGTTCATCAGTTGGTTCCCAAGATTAGATAGCGTCGCCTGGTAAAAGCGACCTCGGATCGAGGTCCTTGGCCCAGAAAACCCCTGTATAGATAGTTTCGTCCAAATCGAACAACGTTTGACCATATTTAGGCCTATATTGATTATCCCTCTTTTAATAATAATGATATCGCATGGTCCACAGTACCTGAACATAACGTATTTTAATGAATTATATCGATACCTGTGATCACAACAAAATTTTCTCAAGCGTGGAAATTATCCTATACCGAATTTTGTATCCTATTGCTTGTACACAGCAAGCCGGGTAGGGGTTCAAATAAGAAGAAACATAAATTCCGGTAACATAAAATTGTATTGTCTTTGCGGAATATTTTATTTCTCACCCTCATGTTACCATAAAACCGTTTTGGGGATGAAATTAAACAGAAATGTAAAATCCCTTTCATACTTCTCTCCCCAAAAACCTGCGATATACCATACCTCGTATTGTTTTCTCTATGTCCAGGGTAAAGAATGTTATGTGACTGCATTATTTTCGTGGATATTGATAGTTCTCTAACTTGTCAAATTTGAGTTTCATTTTTTTTTCCTTTTTTTTTTCTTTCTTTCTTTACCCCATCTGAGACCCACTGGTAACAATATGTTTTAATGTCAAATGTGATTTGGATTGGATAATTCTGTGTAAAAAGGGATTAAGTATTCTCAAAAACATTTTATTTTTGGCATTTAAAATCGAATTTTTTCAAAATCCTTTCTTAGTGAGCACCTACATTATGAAACGAAGGTACTGTCAAAATTCCAAGTTTCTACCTGTTATAGTTTAGGCTCTACGTTGATTCTCTGTCATTAATGGCCGGTTTCTATAAACTCGCGAATTACCTATGGGTAAATTATCCAATGGACAGAATTTACACAAGAATAACACCACACAAACACAAATAACTTAAAGATAGCAATCACTTACACGTGTGGTGAGTTTCTAGATAAATGTCCTCTGGGTAAATATGAAAATGACAGAAAAAATGTTCCTACAAACTCGGGCTATATCTTTCTAAGGGTAAATTGTTGGGTTAATTTATCCTTTCATGGATGGCTGGATAAAATTTAACCTCTTTGTAGGATCAATAATAATTTAAACAATGAGAATCAAAGCCTTCTGAATTAAATTAACTGTACAACTCCAAGGCCTTGCTCAATATATTATTGTGGGTGAAATGGAATTAATTTGCCCATAGATAATTTACCCATAGGTAATTCACAAGTTTGTAGAAACCGAGCATAGGTCAGTCAGTCAGTCATTCAGTTAGTCAGGACAAAGCCTCTTTTATATATATATATATATATATATATATATATATATATATATATATACAGTATATATATAGAGAGAGAGAGAGAGAGAGAGAGAGAGAGAGAGAGAGAGAGAGAGAGAGAGAGAGAGATGAAGGAACTGAGAATATGTCAGCAACTGCTTTTGTTCATTTTTGTTTCAGGTGTCTTCCATAGTTTCCTAGAGTTTAAAGTTGTTTTTCTTGCCCGCAGGCCCCAGCTTTTCTATAAAATCCAGTCTGTGAGGAGTGCCAGGAACATATACGTCCTGCCTTTTGCAGGGAGCGTGTGGGTAACTCTGGGTTCAATCGTGTTGGCTATTACCCTAGCACTCACGTTCATTCTCAGGCATGAGTCGCACCTGCAGGATACAATTCAGCCCAAGTGGGAGTTGAGCGAGGTCCTCCTCGTCACCGTCGGAGCCGCCTGTCAGCAAGGTAACGCATAAAAAGACTGTAAGGAATTTTTAGCCTATACCCTCATTAAAAAGGTAACCAACTAATGAAGCGAAAGACAATATTATAAAGAATCGTGTGATACTTATCTCTTCTCTATATATATATAAGAGGCTTTGTCCTGACTGACTGACTGACTGACTGGAATCAACGTAGAGCCTAAACTATAACAGGTAGAGACTTGGAATTTTGACAATACCTTCGTTTCATAATGTAGGTGCTCACTAAGAAGGGATTTTGAAAAGTTTTTATTTTAAATGCCAAAAATCAAATGTTTTTCATAATACTTAATCCATTTTTACACAGAATTATCCAATCCAAATAACATTTGATATTAAAACATATTGTTGCCAGCGGGTCTCAGATGGGCTTGGAAAAAAAAATGAGAGTAGAATAAATTTGACAAATGAGAGAAACAAATGAGAGAACTATCAATATCCACGAAAATAATGCAGTCACATTACTTTCTTTACCCTGGACATAGAGAAAACAAGGTATGGTAATATGTTTTGGGAAGAGATGTATGAAAGTGATATTGTATTTCTGTTTAATTTCATTCCGAAATCGGTTTTATGGTAACATGAGAGTGAGAAACAAAATTTTCAGCCACGATAATACAATTTTATGTTACCGGAATTTCTGTTTCTTCTTATTAGAACCCCTCCCGGGCTTTCTGTGTACTGTACAAGCGATGGGATGCAAAATTCTACATATAGCCATAAAAGCTATATCAAACATTTTCTTAGGGAATAGTTTGGGTGTGATAAGTCGTTCTTCCTACTTCAAATTACAAATACCTATATAAGGACCTAGAATTTAAAAATCTAAAGTCCTTCATAAGTTAATTTCCAATTACAAAATAAAAACCCGGGCGATGCCGGGCCTTTTAAGCTAGTCTAATATATAAAGTCGAATGTGTGTTTGTGGGTATGTATGTATGTATGTATGTATGAATGAATGTTCCTTATACAAATCTACATTTCTTGGCCAATTTGTACGAAATGTTGCACACATACCCAGTTAAGCTCGGGAAGTAACGCGGTCAACATTAAAATTCAAACAAAATACTCCTTCCCTTAAAAATTATATAATTTCTGAGAATATTATACTGAAAAAATGAAATGCTGTTCAGTTCACATGACAACAGTGTATTGTTTACTCTGATCACATAGGGCTTTGTCAACTATATAATGCTGGAATTATGATTCCATCGACGTATACATTGGCGAAAATAATTACTGAAAAATGAAATCCACGAAAATAAAGCACAGTGTGGTGCAGTCACATAACTTTCTCTACCCTCGACATAAGAAATATTTTCTCACTTCACATTTTGATGAAGAATAAGAGGTCGTATTGCAGGGACAACTAATTGTGTGAGTATGCTATAGGTAAATAGGTAAATAATCCTTTCCGCTAATACGTTATCCATAGCTGTAGGCTTTGTATTAGTTGAGAAATAGGGATGTTTATCATAGGCCCAAAGCATGGGATGGAACATTTTGAGTCCTATGCTCGCAGTATATTATGTCCCGGGTTTTAGGGGAGGAAAGTATGAAAGTGATACTGCATTTCTCTTTTATTTCAGCCCCGAAACGGTTGTATGGTAACATGAGAATGAGAAATAAAATTTTCCGTCAAGTCAATACAATCTTATGTAATTTATGTTTCTTCTTATTTCAACCCCTCCCAGGCATGATGTGTAGAAGCAACGGAATGCAGCATTCGACATCCTCTATGAGCCATAAAAAGCTATATCTAGCGTTTTCTGATGGAATAGTTTGAGTGTGATAAATCTTTTTCTTCATTTAAAGTTTTACATACATATTATATAAGGACCTAGAGTTTCAAAATCGAAAGTCCTCCATAAGTTAATTTCAAATTTAAAAATACAAAGCCCGGGCGACGCCGGATCTTTTCAGCTAGTATTTGATAAAAATAAGGTACATGAACTTTGAAATAACTCTTTGCTGTATTTACACAAGGTGCTGCTCGGAACCCGACCACTTCGGCGGCAAGAACACTGTTTATAGTGCTCTTTGCACTGACAGTGTTGACGTATACAGCGTACTCTGCGAGTATAATATCTCTGCTGTCGTCGCCAAGCTCCGTCACAACCACACTGTACAACATCTTACATCACGGCTCCAGCATGGGCTTCGCTCTTCTCAACATACATTACTACCACTCAATCTTCAAGGTACGCAAATAAGTTGGGCCAACTCTTGCTCATTAGAAAATAAAATTGTATGACGATGTTTTTGAAGTGAAACTTCTTTAGCCGCGAGAGCTTGTGTAATCTCTTGTGAGAGCTCTTTAATCGAGAGCTTGTGTAACGCTCAAAATCGTCACAAAATTAGTCAGTTGTGACTAGAGGTGTACAAATCTCGACTTTAGCTTGCCCAAACCCGCTTGAACGCCAGGCAAGCAAGTTGCCAGCGTCATAGCTAGGAAGCAGGCAGGTTTCTTTAAGCTTGATGGGTAAGGTCAAACCCAGCCTAGGCAAGCCAGAATAAGCTTGCGACATTCCTATGAGCTAAACAACTGTAGTTGCTAAGTGTAGGTAATACTTTCTTGCTTTTCTACATGCTGGTAGAAGAAATTCATCATGCAGATAAATAAAAGGTGGATAAAGTATTAAAAATCGTTTTAGCGCCTTAACACATTTATTATTTTTATTATTAGGAAGACTTCGAAGAAATATCTACCTATTGCAATCGATACCATGTCATGACTTTCGAAAAATTCTCTCATATCTTTACGTTTCATGCCTCCCTAAGTACGAAACCACCGCCTGTTCAAAAAAAATTGTGATATTTATATATATACATCTTTACACGCTAGTGGCCGTAATTTTGAAGATATTTGACCCAAATTTTATTATGTTATTTCTAGGCCCAATAGTTCGGACAAGTTCGTTAATGAGCAAAATTGGCCTAAGGGGGTGGTCGGGGGACGGGGTTGAAATTTTAAAGCATTTATATCTCGGCCCCTATGAAGTATAGAGGGAAACTTTGTTTGAATAAATTAGAGTACTCCTTATGGAGTTCACAGTGACACCAACGATTCGGGGGTACGAGTTGGGGTGGGGTGGGAGGATGGAAATTAGAATTTTTTTTTAACTACATCTTGTGGGGTATCGTCGAAAAGCTCTTGATGAGTACAATAACTAGTTTCTTGATAGTTCTCATATAAGGCGAGATTTGAATGTTTGAAAAAGTTCTCTTTCCTCTTTTTTGCAGTTATTATTGCGGGTTTGTCATGCCAAGGCTAAAGAAGAAGAGTGTTACGCAGCGACAGTAAATTAAACCAAAAGCACTTTGAAATCTACCTCAGCCTGTAGGCTTGCCTAAAGGGATTTTTGTTATTGTCATTATTGATTTTATGATGTTTTCTCGAAAATGTTTGAAAATTTTTCCTATGCCGGACTAGTACTACCTTTGTTCATTGATAATTCAAACTGTCCACATTTTAGTTTCTCCTCGGCTTCCTTCAGGGTAAAATTCTCTAAACACATCTGAAGTTCCTCAACTAAGTAACTGCACGACTTACCAGTGCACTGATATACCCAGTTTCATATTCTTTCCGCCAGGCCTTGCAGTTTCCTTAGGCCCCGCGAAACCCACCAGGTTTAGAGGAGCTTGTGCCTCATAGCGACAGTATTGCTTATCATCGTAGTAATCTGGCTTGCTCTCTTGTCAAGCAAGTGACTGGTTGCAGAATTTCAAAGGGGCAAGCAAGCTAAAATCAGAATATGTACACCTCTAGTTGTGACGGAACGGACTGCACAGAAAACAATCAACTCAATGATTTGGCTTATCCAAAATTTAAAAAATCCAAAAATTCAAAATTCAAAAATCCAAAATTTAAAAAATCCAAAATTAAAAAATCAATACAGGCAAAGAACTGTTGGTACATGGCTACAATATTTCATGTTTTTGCCCTGGCTGAGTGGTAGAGAAGGCCTTATGGCCTTAACTCCGCCAGGTTAAATAAATAAATAAACAATAAATGCCTCAATAATAGTGGCCATGTAGATAACCATATAGAGAAATAGTCAATAAATTTCTGTAAATATTGTAATAAATATTTCTTAATTATTTATGCTTTTGTTTTCTTTATCAGCGATCAGAACTAACCTTCTGGATGAACCTTGTAAATCTGAATGAGACGAACCATTAACAATGAATTATGGGTGAAAATATCAGGATGAGAAGTACAACAACTTTCTGTTATACTGTCTCACTGTATTATTACCATCATGATCATGATCATGACTGAGACATGTCAACACTTTAATGCCAAATTTTTCCTTCTTGCATTAAACAAACAACACTTCAAAGACAGCACCGCTAGCGACAAAAAAAAAGTTAATACACCCAATGTAAACATATGAAAATGACTAAATAAGGAAGCAAATGACACGAAAATGACAAAATAATGACCTAAAATTGAAATAAATGCCCTAAAAATATAAAATTGCATAAAATGACAAAAAATGACCTAATAAAAATGCACTTCTATAATCTAGAGGCCATGATTAGGATTTGTCTAGCCTACAAGTTGGCAATGTCTATGCAGCATCAATAAAAAGATGACATGTCATTAGAATCCGGGCCCTGATTATTATTATTGTTATTATTATTTTACGAAGTTTATGAAGTTTATTACAAATTAGAAAATACAAATTAATACAAAATTATTACAAATACAAATAATATAAACACAATTATTACAATTACAAAAGAGTATTATTTGCCCCGCATGAGCATAGCTCGTGTTCGGGGTCAGTTCAGTCATATTAAAATTATATTTTGAACATACATATTATAGTTTTAGGCAAAAAATAAGAATAAAAATAAATAAGATTGCTTATATGAAATAAATACATGAACAAAGATACGAAAAAATACATTACAGTAACATAACAGAATTACAAACAAATTACCCAATGTTAAAAATTAAAAATATACAGTTGAGAATGATTAACAGAAAAAAGTGAGTAAAAGTACAATTACAAGTTAGATTTAATCAAATCGAGTGCTCTTTTTTTAAACAATTTATTGTTTAGTGGTATCATATTAGGGTTTCTTCTAGTAAAATTGTTGTATAGCCTTGGTCCGAAATTTATACTATGCCTTAGACCTACTTCTGTAGCACAATTTGGTTCGAAAAGAGGACAAGAGATATTATACCTCCTTGTATTATAGAAGTGATTTCGTGTTATGAATTTTTCATGATGTTTATGGAAATAATTTAATAAAGTATAGGAGTATAATTGTTTAATATTCAATACGTCAAAATCTTTATACAAACTTTTAGATGGATAGTCCATTATTATCATTACTATTATTATTATTATTATTATTATTAATATTATCTTATAACATAGCTGCAATATGGCGAATATATGCTAAAGTAATTTTCGCTTCCTGATTTGCAGAATGAGGATAATGCCGTGTCTCATGAACTTCATCAGACTGTGGCATCACCACCTTTCCTGGAGCTTGCAGATGGTTTGGAATCTACCGTCAAGGTAAACTGCATCCACTCTGATGCCTCCCATTTCATAAACCCCTATCAACCTCACTATAAATGTACAGTGAGGATGCACCTCACTCTGATGCTTAATTTATTATAGGTTTTACAAGTTAGTGCGTTATCAAGTGCATAGATATATAAGCTTTCATGAACCACAGATTATTGTCTCTGGTGGACATTACATTACATGAGAATATTATAGGAGAAAAATACCTCCGACACTGGGACTTGAACCCAGGACCTTTGGCTATTCGCTGTTTGTGCAGGGGGGGGGGTAAATTAAGGTAGGGAGAATTCTGAAGTTCGCAAGTGTTTTAATTAGAGAGTAAACACCTTTGAGATTGTCGATCGACACATTTTTGGCCGAGATTCAGGCACGCCGAGTGGGGCCGGCGTCATTTGTCTCTCTCCTGCAAATACAAGCTGAGAGGTTTATCCAAGTGGCCTCATTTCGAAAATTTCACGCCTTCACATTTTAATGATGCTGGACAATTTTAATATGATTAAAAGAAAAATAAGGGGGGAAAAAAGTAGACCGTTGCTCTTCCTTAAGCCCTGCTTAATGAATCAATCTGGAGCTTAACTTGGGAATCGATTTTTAAAAATACGGCACTTATTATCATAACTGATTAAACAAAAGCATTCTAGCCCTTTGTTACATCAGTTTACCTGATGTGTGAAGGTTCACTAAAATAATTGTGTGCGATAATAGTGTGTTAGACTTATAACCCCTACCGAAAATAAATCTTGGATACACCCCTGGTCAGTAGGATAACATTTTAAATAAAATTGGCATCATGGTTATAGCAGGTCATTTGGTTTGCACAGGGTTGCCAGATCAGAAACGTAAAACAGTCGTACCAACAATTGAAAATAGTCGTACGCTAGTTAAAATCGTCGTACACTTAGCGAATGGTCAGGATGATGATGATGATGATAATAATAAAAAAGTAATAATAGTAGTAGTATTAATAATAATAATAATAATAATAATAATAATAATAATTACCAAGTGAGGTAGCCTATTCTATACAGACATTTTTTCTATAAATGCAAGCTTGGTGGTTAAAATATGCTTTTACAAGTTCTATTTTACAACTCAGCAAGCATGCTGACTTTGCTGTTCACCGTTACTACTCAGCTGACTGGTCTCTCGTAACTGTAGGCCTATACATATACCCATTGTTGTTGGTAGGCTACTCTTTGTCATCGGCTACCTGCAGATGTTGCAGGAAGAAATATAATAATAATAATAATATTAATAAATTACAAACCATAAAAAGTAAGATTTCTAAATATTATTTAAAGAAAAGTATACAGTCACTTTTCATATGCATGTGTCAACATATAGGCCCACTATTAATAATAATAACGATATTATTATGTTTGGTCAAAATAAAACAAAAACAATAAACCAGCTGGTCTTTATCGGTATAATTTCTTTAGAGGTTTGGTTTGCTTCGTTTCGCACACGTGCGGCTAAAATATAAAATGTTTGGAGAAGAATAATGAGAGAAGTAGCAATAACAATACAACAATACAACTGCGGCACCGGCCCGTGAAGGCCTGTAAGAAATAAAAGGATTTAGTTTTATTTTACAATTTGACAATGGCTATTATAACATTCCGCCATGCATTTAGCAACATGTAGGCATATACAAAATAAACTACGAAAAAACAAAAACTTCATGTTTATCCAAATTGAAAGTTCTGCAGTAGATTGCTAAAAAATATACAGAAAATTATAGTATAAAATTATATTAAAATAGTCGTATGAATAGGCATACGACACATGGTTGCGTCGTACGTCGTACAAATCTATGAAATAGTCGTATGTGTACGACTATAGTCGTACGTATGGCAACACTGGGTTTGCATCTCACATTCCCAAATACTAGCATATAGCATATGATTTTGTTATGTGTTGATCCATGGACATTACCAGTAGATCAACTCCAAAAATTGTCTTTTTTTGGAAGACGTGAGCAACATGGTACACCTCGGCAGCATTCAGAAACATGTACGGAAGTCAATCATTTAAAAGTGCAAGTAAATTTTTAACGAAAAATATTTTACATCTGATGGCTTCCTAATATAGTAGAATTGTTAAAACTCTTATGTGATTGTCTAATGGTAAATCTGTGACACTCATGGATAAAAAAAACTGGTAAAAACAGTGTTAAATCTAATTACGTACTGCACTCCCATCTAGTGGGAAACAAGTTACACTACATGTAACCGCCATCTTGTCTCGAGCACCGGCTTCTACAGCTCAGCAGATAGCGTGACTTCCTGCTTAATGGCACTCAATTCAAATGCAGAGATTCCTTATTTATCCTTTTCATAAGATGTCTCTAGCATATATAAACTTAATATTGAGAAATAAACTCGAATAAGGGGTTATTTAACAAAAACTTGTATAGGCCTGAAACACCTTGTTCCTACCTTCCAAATGCATAGAACGAAGGGAGTTTTTGTTTTAACTTGTCCGTTCTGCATTTCGTCTGTTTGTGTATTTTTACGTATAAAGGGGGAAAGTAATTAAATTAAACACAGGGGGCTTAGGAAACTTTTTGGACCTAAGAGAGATGAAAATGGGGACTGGAGAAAACTCCATAATGGCAAACTTCAGGATATAGTAAGGGCAATTAAATCGCAAAGGATAAAATGGGCTGGACATGTTGCACGAATGGGGGAAAGACATATCTCAAAAATATTGACTGGGACTGATATTGACTGATTGGACGGAGTTAGCACAGAATATGGTTGAATGGCGGGCTCAGATAAGCGCGGCAATGAACCATCGGGTTCCATAAAATAGATAATATTCCTTTAGCTTACTTAGGAATTGTCTATTGCCATTGAGTATGTAAGTAAGTAACTAACTTCACTTATTTTAAGTTATGTTAAGTGAAGTTATGTTTGAATTAAGTGAAATTATGTATGTTAATTCTCCATTTCAAGTATTAATGTATACAGTGTGCTTCAAAAAAATGTAAACACACTTTGAAGTGAATAGAAAATTCCTGGAAATTGATAGCTTAAAGTCCAATTTGAAAAATATATGACTTTCTGATGAAAATGGATCAGTTCAAATGTTCAAAACGGTCGCCTTCAGCATCAATACATTTCTGAGTACGAGTCACCACTGATTCCGTGCATCGTACCAAAGTGTCCAATGATATTTCTGCGCACACCGCTTAAATCTCATTCCAAAGTGTATCTAGGTTACGTGGTTTACGTTTGTACACCTCATCTTTTACTGTGCCCCATAAGAAGAAATCCAGCAGCGTAAGGTCTGGAGAGCTTGCAGGAAACTCAATTGGGCCCCTTGCATCGCATCCACCGAATTGGCAAATTTCGATCCAGGTCTGCTCGTACTTCCCTATGAGAGTGCATCGGGGCGCCATCTTGTTGGTAATAAAAGCCTATAATGCAAGATTGGCAGGGAATATGGAATCAGCAAGCATTGTTAGGTACTTTTCATTGTAAGATGATTGGCATGATTGTTGGACAATTGTTGAAACTATTCTGCTGCCACCTGTTGAAGAAATATAACATCACTTTCACCCAGAAATTTAACCTTGTAGAACGGGAAATAAATTTTCTATGACAGTTCAAAGTGTGTATACATTTTTTTGAAGCACTCTATATTTATTAACTTCACTACATAAACTTCCTATAAATTTTAGAATTAACTCTCTAAATTAACGTGATTTGCTTTTTCTTATGATTCTCTTATAAAAGTTTGATATACATATCATTGACATTTATTTTCAATGGTTACCACATACTTGTATTGAAATGTTAATAAATTTATGTTATTTTCAATCGCAAACAGCGTGTAACAGTACTCTCTCTGTCTAGATGGCAAGTTCCAGGGTAAAGAAAAAGGTGCAAGACCATTATAGCAATTATTGAGGATATCACCAGATGTCACTGATGTTCTCTTCGCTTTCGTACAAATAAATAATTATCCATTTCCTTCATTTTAACCCCAACAAGTACCATTATTCCTACTATTACTATTATTGTGTATCTATTAATCATTAATTGCAATTCAAAAATAGCATAAATAATATTTCAGCATTGAGAATTTGGCCCATATACTAGATGGCTTAAATGTTTTTTACAAAACAAAAGCATAAATCAACAACAAATATTTAATTTCGCTCAAAACACGAACTTTATTTCTCTCCATTCATTTAAAGTCTGCAACTCTTCTTCCAGCAAAGAATCTCTCAATATTAGTTTGTTATTTCCTTTTTTATAACATCAAGAGAGATATCAATTTCTTTACAAATAGATCACAATTCAGTCCTTGAAACAGATTATAAAAAAGTGACTTGTTTCGAATAAATTGTTGCAAACCAAAATGGTCTTAATTCCGTCACAATATGAAATTACTAGAAAGTTTTTCAATTGCTAATTCTAAGCACAAGAAAACTGAATCTATTTTATTAGTAAAATAATTTACGATTCAAAATAACGTGAAACGTCGTATGATGTTCGAACTTTATTAGAACTTAACATGCTCACTATCTAGCACTCATTTTGTTAATTTTGTTCTTACCTAAAAGGTTCTATGTAACAATCTTAAATTGTAAATAACTACGAGGCACGTTTCCCTGGGACCGTTTACAGAAACGAAACACTATTTCATGAAAATATTTATTACAACAATTGTTATTTGCTAAGCTCCCATTTCATACACCCCTACCAACCTCACTTACAGACGTATAGTGAGGATGCATCTCACTCTGATGCTTAATTTATTATAAGCTTTCAAGCTAACCAAACTGCAGTGGAGTTAGTTAATTACAGGCTTTCAATCTCACCTAAGTTTTGAATTGCTATTTTTCATCATATTTGCCACCAGAATTGAGACATTTGCTATATCGTGTGACCAACTTTTTAATGCTTGTGTCGTAGAAGTCTGCCCCCTGGGATTTGAACCACTGTGTGACAACCTTCTACTCTGCGTCTTTCATTCTCTGATATTTCTTGAGGTGTAGGAAAAGATGAAAATCTCTGAGAACGAAGTTCGGGCTGTAGGGTGGATTTTTTAAACGCCTCCCAGCATATCTCCCACAGAAGTTCGACTGAGAAGAGTTTCAACATCCACCCTACAGCCCAGACCTCGCTCCCAGTGATATCCATATTTTTCTATACTTCAAGAAATCACAGGGAATGACAGAGAAGAAGAAATGGTTGTCACACAGTGGTTCAAAACTCATGCGGCAGACTTCTACGACACAGGTATTCAAAAGTTTGTCCCACGGTATAAAAAACATTGTCAATTCAGGTGGTGAATTTGTTAAAAATTGCTGATCACTTGCTATATAATTATGTTCAAATAAATATTCCCATGAAATTGTGTTTTTTTTTTCTGTAAATGGTCTCAGGAAACCTTACTTTCTGGATGCGCATTGTATAAATTAGTCTAATCTACTTTACTACTATAGCCTACATATAAAGTGTTAGTTTCAAACATTATGTTTTATATTATTTTCAGGGTGAACTTGCATTTTGTGCGGACGAAGTAGAAGCGCACACATATCTGCATTACAGCCACCAAAAACAAGAAACTCTGTGTAGTGTCGGAGAAATTAAACTACTTCAAGGGCCTCCATATCAACGCTCATTTGCTCTTGCACTGAATACTCAGTACACAAAAACCATCAATTATGGGTAAGATCAATAAGTTGTGAGTGAGGCAGAAATTGTTTACCATAACCACAATGCTGTATGCAACCACAGTTTGAGATTGTATAAATACCCACTTCGCTCTGCCCCTAAATCCCCACTGAGGTTCTTGGGAAAAGTTTTTTTCTTTTTATTTATTTGTTATAAACAGGGCCCGGATTCTGATGACCTAAAATTGTTTGAAAAATGACCTATAAAATGACCCTAAAATTTAAAGAAAATGGCTTAATAATTGTAAAAAATGACCTAAAAACTGATATTTTATTTATAAAAATTATTATTGCACGCACAAAGTTATAGACTAGTTTGTACATAATTGTAAAAACTGTAAATAACTGTAATGTTGTGAATGTTCTTTTCTCACGGAAATTTATACTGGCACTGAGGCACTGGTGAGTCAGAATTCGGCACATCCTTTTGTGGTCTGCCAGATTACATTGTTGTTTATTGAGGGTAAACAGTAGTTTGCACTCTCAAATCCAAGCAGGTGGCAGACTCTGGTGCCAAGTCAATAGTAATATAATACAAAATTTGATCCTCATTTCCGACTGAGACATGTCAACACCTTAACGCCGAATTTTTCCTTCTTGCATTAAACAAACAACACTTCAAAAATAGCACCCCTAGCGACAAAAACAAAAGTTAATACATCCGATGTAAATACATGAAAATGACTAAATAAGGAAGCAAATGACACGAAAATGACAAAATAATGACCTAAAATTGAAATAAATGCCCCAAAAATATAAATTGCATAAAATGACAAAAAATTATCTAATAAAAATGTATTTCTATAATCTAGGGGCCATGATTAGGATTTATCTACAAGTTGGCAATGTCTATGCAGCATCAATAAAAAGATGACATGTCATTAGAATCCGGGCCCTGATTATAAATATAAAATAAACTGACACTCTATCAGAGATAGAGTCTGTGTATTTACACTGCCTTATAGCATATTACCGTTTAGCCATAAATCTAAAAAATTGCAGGACCACTTTAGGATTTTTTCGGGGTAATAAATTAAAACTTGAACTTCTTGGAATTTTGCCAGTTGGTTACAAGCTATAAGTAGACTTCGGATTTTAGGTAAAAACCTATTTTAATCCTTAAGTGATACATGGACAAAAACTTGTATATGCATGTTTCATAAGTTACTATGCCTAAATCTGATACTTTTATAGGACCTAAAACAGCCTATTTTTACATTAGAGCCTTTTTGCTTGTTTTCCTCTAAAGTTAAAAATAAGTTACTTTTTTGTTATAAATTCTAGCATTTATTTTCAGTTTGTACTAAATTTTTAGCTCAGAATGTGCAGTATATGACACATTTGTGATGGTTAAATAGTAAGGAATGTTTCGTCTTCTGTAGAAAAATTCCTTGGAATTCCCAAGAAAATGTAGTCTTTTTCCCCCAGACTCCCACATCCACTAACAAAAAAACAAAAACAAAAAGAAGTATCCCTTGATACTTGATAAGATACAAGAAGTATCTTGAATGTCAACTGTACAATAACAGTGGAAGCCCGGTCACAAAAATCACTAATTAGTGTGCCTCACAGTACTGCATATGACATAACTTGTCTGTCTGTGAGGTAGACCATTAGGGCAATCAGTCATAGGAGAGAGGTTCCTTCCGGTGCAGTGAATTGAACTCCGGCTTAGCTCAGTTGGTAGAGCATTGGCGCGAATAGCCAAAGGTCCTGGGTTCAAGTCCCAGTGTCGGAGGAATTTTTCTCCTATAATATTCTCAAAAAGAAGTAGTTCTCTGAAACAGTGAATATGCTAGCGTGCGTAGCTTCTGGGCACAGGGATTAGGTTTTCACTGTTATGATAATAATACAGGCCCTAGTAATAGGTCTATATAATTCTGTGTACCATAGACCTTATCGGTGTTTTATCATGATTATTGATTAATGGTGACTTCAATAAATATAATATTCTGCATTGCAATTGAGATATTTCAGAAAACTGGCAACTTAACAATTTTATAAGAGACTATTTTACGATTTTTAGAACCTATTTTCCAATTTTTAGAGCCTATTTTAGGTACCGAAAACAGCATTTTTAGCGACCTAAAAGTCTGAAGTCTAGTTACATGGTATAAGTTCGAAAATCTGAGGTTTATAGGTCATCTGGATGTGGGTTAACATTAAGGGTGTGTTTAATGGAGTAAATTTCAACTGATATCAATTTAGGTGGATATGAAATAGGATGAAATAGTGAGGATGATCCATGGTATGTAAATATCCAATTCAGCATTTGTCATTACGACTGGGGAAACCATGAAACAACCCATGTCAAATTGGCTGGCTATGATATTTGAACCTGGGATCTCTGGAATGCAAGTCTAATATAATACCATCTCGGCCACTTCGCTCAGTTTATGGATATTATTTCTATTTGTCAAAGCCCAGTGTACTGCAAATTCAAAAGCCCTATGTGAAAACTGCAAACAATATTGTCATGAGAAATGAGCAGGAAATTAAAGTGCATCTGCCCTTTTGAGAGTTTTGTGGCCTTCCTCAGGAATTGAAATTAAAAGAATTGAACTTTTTGGAATTGCCCATGGGTTACAGGTTAAAAGCTTTACGTATGCAAAATTTCAAGTTTTTAGCTCATCTGGAAGTGGGCCATTAATGTCAGTGAATCAATCAGTCAGTCAGTCAGTTAGCCGTGTGGCTCTATATTATAGGGATACAGGAATCTTATTTTCAATTTTTTTTTTTTTTATATAATTCTCAACTGGAATTTCTTTTAACCAAGAGATTCAGTATAGATGTGTTTGTGTGTTAGGCAATGGCGAAGTTTAGAGGTCATTATGCTCTTATTCAGCAAAATTTCCCCATTGTGTAACCCACCTATTCATAGCAAGTAGAGATCACGGTGTTTCATAGCAAACTTCATTAAGTTGAGTGCACCATGCACCAAGAAAATGACAATACTACCTACCAATTATTAGACAACACTGAATCAACCGAGAGAGGAAGCCAGCTGGAAAACACTGGGACACCACCCAGCCAAACAGCTGCAAGCTATGGTGTGAGTCTGCATAGCCAAACGACAGCTACTACGTCAGTTGCCACAAAGTCGTCTACGAATCAACTTCAACTTCACCAGAGACGTCGCCTTTAATGATGCTGGCCGAAAGTATGGATAATCATCCAATGGAGCACAGCCACATAGCCTGAAAAATCTTAAACAAATAAACGCAATTAAAAATAAATATTTGGGTTATAATGTTACAGATGGGAAAAATTGATAAAAAATTGAACTTATTTGACAACATTTGTGGAACTATACTGGGCAGGGAAATCCGTAAAGATACACAACTACTCAAATTTTATAAAGTCCATTACTTTATAAAATTTGAGGGCCATCCCCTGCCAGCTCTGTTGTATGGAAGTGAGAACTGGGTACTAAGGAAAGAAGATGAAAGAATTCAAGCCGCTGAAATGAAGTTTCTGAGATTCGTGGCTTGGTACACACTACTAGATATCAAAGAACGAAGATATCAGAGTAGAATTAAACATGCCAGGTATAATAGACACTATAAAAGAATATCAAAAGAAATGAAAACAACATCAACAACGTATGCCTGAAGAATCACTTGCTCGAACAGTGCATAGCTATAAACCATGCGGCAGGAGAAACCTAGGAAGACCCAGAATGAGATGGCAGGATCAGTTTTGATGGAATCATTAGAGTTGGAACAGGCCAAAAGACTCAAGCCATAAGGATGATGATGATGAAAAATAAATAAATTAATAGGGATGGGTCGATACCAGATTTTCTCGATACTCGATACCGATACATGATTTTTTCGATACTCAATACCATCAACATTTCCAGTTTCAATAAATAGGTACATTAAAAATTAAAAGTTGAGAGAACTGTGTAATACCAACTAAATTAATTAAGTGTCCATATTTAATGAGACAGAATTTAATATCATCAGTAGCCTATAATTATTTTTAAACTCGACATTAAAACTAAAATATGTTTTTGAAACAGTCTACTTACAAGGTTTTTGTTAAAAAATTACAATGGAATTTGGACAGTCAGTTTGCTTGTTGGTTGTTATTGAAACGTTTGACAGGAAACAAAACAATTAAGAATCTCTTCTGAGCTTTTAAAAGTCGAAAAGTCTTTATTTATGACTAGACAAAGGTCACAGAGTGGTTTTCTCCATTTCAAGGAGAAATATAAGTATTTATACTATATTTAGTAGACTACTAAAAGCAGAAAGAGATACCGCATTTCCTTAAATTGCAAAATTACCAAAGTATCGAAAAAGTACCGAGCGAGTTTTCTGAAGTATCGCTCGATGCCGATACCATGCAAGTATTGAGAGTATCGAGGTATCGAAAGTATCGAGGACCCATCCCTATAAATTAACTCATTCATGTACAGACATCAGTGCCATTATCATTTCTAGCACGGTAATAGTCGTCCGTTCTTTCTTATAGTGTGATTCGTCTAATACAATTTGGTCTTCTTGTGCGAGAGAAAAGAAAATGGTTTGAAATAAGACCCCTGTGTGATACGTCAGAGCCTCCGCCTGAATCCAGCTATGTCAGCATTGAACTGAATGACATCTATCCTGTCTTGTACCTCATCTCCGCTGGAATAATTTGTGCAGCCGTTGTAGAGCAGTTGGAGAGTGCATTCCATTTCTGGTGAGTAATTATACAACACAAGTGTTGTGAAAAATGTGTCAGTTAATATACCGCATTGGCCCGAATATAAGACAATGTTTTTACTTCCTCTGCCCGTACCATAGGTACTATAGGTAGAGGAAGTATTGTTTTCGACCCCAAAATTCGAAGTTGAGTTTTTAGCATATATACACGTTTCAAGGCCCCCTGAATCCAAAAATACTATTTTTGGAAACATGTCTGTGTGTGTGTCTGTCTGTGTGGAAGTTTGTGAACAGGCTAGCTCCGAAACGGAGAATCGTATGAAAACAAAATTTCGTATTTGGGTCAGGTACCTTCTGAAGATGTGATTCGAAGATTGGCGACAAATTTCTCTTATTTTTAAGGGGACTTTACATGAAGAAATTTTCGTTTTTCGCGATTTTCTCGAAAACGGCTCTAACGATTTTCTTTAAAATTTGCACATGTATTCCTTTTACTGAGAGCTAAAACTTTTATTTGAAACTTTTTTTCGAAAAAATTCTCTGAGGGTAGTTACAAGCCACCCACTGTTCACCCACTGTTTATAGAAATTTTGTCTTGCATGATGAACAACTGAATACACGCTCTTTCACGGCCTCTTATTCTATATAAGAATGTGAAGTGAGAAAGATGTATTGTTGGCCAGGTATAGAGTAAAGAAGTATCTGAGGGAAATATTCGATAAATTTCGGAAATTATTCTTTACGGCGGGAAGTTCAATAAACGTCTGCAGTCACTTGTTCTTTTTTTAAGTTTGTTATATAGCCTGCGCTTTTAGTCGCATCATTGAAATAAGAGGTATTTATAGGATAATTAGCGCAAAATTGTGTCTTGCGATTCTGTAAAAGGATATGTGAATACTGCTAACTTTTATTTGGGCTGAGGAAGTTATGTGACTTTCACATCAGATTTTTTTTTCCTCAAAATGTGCTTATAAAACTATACTAGTCTTAGGGTGCATATACATTTGCGCTCCTCTCGCGTTCCGCTCTGTCCACGTGTCGACACGCGAACAGTTCGTTGAAATTATCCATAGGAAAGCGACGATCATACTGCGAACCACCAGCAGTTATTTTTCATCCACCACGCATGTACTAATAATCATGTCTTCACGTCATATCATTATTAAGTGCCAGTATGGTACTTTATGAAATTGTGTGTGGGGGACAGAAAAATGTGTCCGTCTGTCTGTCTGTATGTGCCATAACTCAAATACGCTTTATGGATTTTCATGAAACTTGGTATACGCATTTATAATGTCCATGGGAAGAACCCTATTGATATTGAACCAAATCAGTTCACCGGTACCAGCGTCAAACTCAATTTAGTGTTTTTATTTAAAAGCGCCATAAGTCAAATACGCTTTATCGGATTTTCATGAAACTTAGTATACACTTTTATAATGTCCATGGGAAGACGTCTGTTGATATTGGACCAAATCGGTACCGGAATAATGCCCAATTTAGTGCATTTTTATGGTATTATATAACAAAAGGCCCCATAACTCAAATATGCTCAATATCGGATTTTCATGAAACTTGGTATAAGAATTAATAACGTCCACGGCAAGAAGCCTATTAATTTTGGACCTAATCGGTTCACCGGTACCAGAGTAACGACTAAATAAAGGTCACATGTTTTTAAATTTTTGTCTATCGGTATAATTTGACAGTTAACACTATTCCTTCACATAAGCTTATCAAACAACACCATCAAACTGAGTTGGCCAAATGGTAACATCTTGGACTTGTATTCTGGAGCAGTGGCGCCAACTTATATGGGCCCATGGGGCTCGAGCCCACCCAATAATTTCCCGAGTATTATTTTCATTATTATTATTATTATTATTATTATTATTATTATTATTATTATTATTATTATTATTATTATTATTACTACTACTACTACTAAAAATAGGTGGTTTCGTTGTTGAATAAGTGAAAAACGAAAATCAAGCTATTCTTGCCAATCGTAACATGATCTCATCTTGTCTCAAAGCAGGAGCTTCTAGTTCTGGCCAGTTTCTAGTTAATGAGACAGTGGGTCCAGGCGGCTGTCTTTAAGTAAATGGGAGAAAGAGGGGACAGTGTTGTTATAAGTTCTGGTGCCACCCAAGTAGTGGTTAAGTGTTTTAAAATATTGTCATTCCTTTTGAAAACGAAAACATATTATAGTTGTTAGTTTTCTCATGTTTCAGTCCATAAATTAACTCACAGCCATCTGTTTTCTGAAGCAAAATTTCTTCCTTTCGATTACTGCATATTAAGGGTGGCAGTTGTCTATTATAACATAGCAAAATCATCTTTAACGACACTTCGACTTATATACAAAATCCCCAAAAATTCAGACAGTCAGATCTCAGTGGCAACACTGTTCACAGCCCCGGGAAGGAATCAGTTGAAACTAATTTCAGAAGACGTGAACATTGTTCTAGTGTCTGTTGTTCTTTTTACGTGTTATCGATCATGGATAAATTTGTGATCGAACGACCGCGGATGGAAAATACTCTCGATCAGTACCCGGATATTGTTTATATCAATTCGGTTCGGAAATCTATAACTGAAAAACCAAGCTTGGATCTTGATGACGCTTGTGACGAATTTATAGGCAGAAGTGAAGTCAGAGAAAACCCGTTTGCAACACGCCGTGGTAAATAATGGTGAGTCTATGTTTTAATTTAGTTTAATAGTTTTCATTTTAATAGTTATCTAAGATCCAAAATAAAATAAATATACGATTATAAACTTTAAAGGATTTCCGTTAATTATGCTACATAATCTATTTTCTGACGGTTGAATTATTGAATATAAATTATTGTTATTAATTAACATTGAAATAGTTTCTAATAAAATTCTATATTTATTAAGTGCCAGTATGGTACCAGTACTTTATGAGATTGTGTGGTGGACGAAAAAATGTCTGTCCGTCTGTCTGTCTGTGTGTCTGTACGCACCATAACTCAAATACGCTTTTTCGGATTTTCATGAAACTTGGAAAACACATTTATAATGTCAATGGGAAGAACCCTATTGATATTAAACCAAATCGGTTCACCGGTACCGGAGTAATGCCCAATTTAGTGCCTATTTTAATAGATTATGGCGCCTTTCTAATAGCAAGGCGCCATCACTCAAATAAGCTGTATCGGATTTCCATGAAACTTGGTATATCCATTTATGACGTCCATGAGAAGTGCCCTATTGAATTTGAACCTAATCTGTTGACCGGTACCGGAGTAAAACCCAATTTAGTGTATATTTTAAAGACGCGGTAACTCAAATACGCTTTACCGGATTTTTATGAAACTAGGTATACACATTTATAATGTCCATGGGAAGACGTCTATTCATAATGGATAAAATCGGTTGACCTGTTTCGGAGTAATGCTCAATTTAGTGTCTATTTTATGGTAATATACGTATTCGAAAGAATTTATAAAAAAAATGAAAATCAGTTATCTTGACAACATAGCCTATTGTTTTACTGTGATCTTATAACGCCTTGGAAATTAAAATACAGGTAGCTATGACAAAAAACATATTGATTTACATGCGCTTATCCAACTAGACCGTTAAAATGACCCAGGTGGCCGAGATGGTAGACCTTTCTTCTTCCGTAAGCCCTGCTTAATGAATAAATCTGGAGCTTAACTTGGAAATCAATTAAAAAAAACACATTCTGCATATCATAATTGCAGTCATAACTGATTAAAAAAACATACTGGCACTTTGTTACATCAGTTTACCTGATTTTATTAAGTGCCAGAATGGTACTTTATGAGATTGCGTGGGGGACGGGAAGATGTCTGTCTGTACACGCCATAACCCAAATAAGCTTTATCGGATTTTCATGAAACTTGGTATACGCATTTATAACATTCATGGAAAGAACTCTATTGATATTGAACCAAATCGGTTCACCGGTAACGGAGAAATGCCCAATTTACTGCCTATTTTAATAGTATTATATTAGAAAGGCACCATAACTCAAATACGCCTTATCGGATTTTCATGAAACTAGGTATACGCATTTAAGACGTCCATGAGAAGTAATCTATTGAATTTGGACTTAATCGGTTGACCGGTACCGAGTAAAACCCAATTTTGTGTATATTTTAAAGACGCGGAAGCTCAAATACGCTTTATCGGATTTTCATGGAACTTGGTATACGCATTTATAATGTACATGGGAAGACATCTATTGATATTGGATAAAATCGGTTGACCGGTATCGGAGTAATGCCCAATTTAGTGGCTATTTTATGGTAATATTTTATTAAGAATTTAACAAATTCAAATCTGTTATTCTGGCAACATATCGTTTTACGGCTTTGGCATTTGCAATAGTGAGCCATGACACATTGATTATCAAACTATAGTCAGATGTTTACTTCGTTCATCAAGTTGAATACTGTTATATACAGAAGATATATTCCTCTGAAATAATTAAGCCTACATACATTAAGTAGAGTTCTTCGCCAGTGTATTTTGTGAAATGTTGAAATATTTTAAGACTGTCTTATATCAGTGTCCATCAGCGTGGTCTTGTGGTTAGCGTCACTGACTATGGATTCGTCGGTCCGGGTTCGATTCCCTGAGGTAGGGAGGTCTGGTAGGGGTGCACTCAGCCTCGTGATTCAAATTGAGGAGCTACTTGATAGAGAAGTCATGGAAACCATTAACGGCCGTGGGTGGCGGCATGCTGACCACATGCCCCCAATCCTGCCAACTGCCTATAGGTTGATGACGCAGCGATCGGGTGGTAGGCCTTGTCCCTTCGGGGATGTCGCGCCACGGAGTTTAGTTTAGTTTTATATCAGTGTATACAAGTTTGAATTAAGGTTAAGTATCAAACTTCAGACCTTTCTTCTTCCGTAAGTCCTGCTTAATGAATCGATCTGCAGCTTAACTCGGAAATCGATAACAAAAATAACTTATTCTCTGCCCATCATAATTGCAATTAACTGTTTACTTATTAAACAAAAGCATTCTGGAACTTTGTTACATCAGTTCACCTGAATTTATTTATTTTTAAAGTCTTTGAGCCCACCCAATGTTTTTCAAAAGTTGGCGCCTCTGTTCTGGAGGTCCCCAGATCAAATACCGGAGCCAGCCGATTTTACATGGGTTTTTTTTTATTTTATTTTTTATTTTTATGTGAGTGCGCAGTTGTCAAGGTATCACAAATTTGTAGTTCTGCTCATGCTGGTCAGCTATTCGCGCCAATGCTCTACCAACTGAGCTAAGCTGGAGTTCAATTCACAGTGCCAGATGGAACCTCTCTCCTAAGATTGATTACCCTAATGGCGCTGTGAATTGAACTCCGGCTTAGAGCATTGGCGCGAATAGCCAAAGGTCCTGGGTTCAATTCCCAGTGCCAGAGGAATTTTTCTCCTATAATATTCTCATGTAATGTCCAACAGAGACAATAATCTGTGTTTCATGAATGCTTATATATCTATTTTATAATGAGTTTAGCTGTTTATGATCTAGAAAAGTGGAAAAGTTGACTGCAAATATGCCCTTAAAAATTACCAAATAAGACTAAAAGATCCTAAATATGACCTCATAAAGGAACGTATTTTCTAAAAAATAAACGTTCTTATTTAAAACGTTTTTAACAATTTTACTGGTGATGAACTTGTAATGAACTTCTAATTCAAAGAACTTGCTTTATCAGCTCAAAATAATATTTTCTAGACCTTGCGTGTCCCTATAAAATATGAACAATTGCATTATTTTAAAATTAAGTTACCTATTAATTGGGCATAAACATTAAGTTAATAAAATAAATTTCAAATTTAACATGACCATTAAGTACATTTCGACCATTTTTACGTTGTTGTTGTGCTCCTTTACTGAAGTTATAACTGAAATATGGCGTTAAATTACAAATATGATTGAAATATGACTAAGACCATAAACATGACTTTATATGCGAAATAAAAATGGACCGATTAGGATAACAAGCGTCCAATTCACATTTAATTTCTCTTTGCGGCGAGAATGGAAGTCAGGATAAAAATATGACATGTCATGAAAATCTGAACCCTAGTTATAACTTATAAATGCATAATCCATCACTAAGGCTGTTGCTCGAAAGAACGTAATCTCTTAATTTAAAAATTTGTAAACAATGAAAACCTCCACTTACGTTTTGTATGAAAATGAAAATTCTTTCCAGATATTTGTGTCAACAACTGAGTGAACATTATAATGCTATCCAATCAAAAGTGTTAAATTCATAACAATGAAAAATGTATACACGAGTGTCGTGTGGTCCATGATAGAGGATTTCCACTAGGATTCATGCGAACATTCCTACTGGTGTCCGCAACCGCTCCACACACTGGCAACAAGTAGGGCTGTGTTTATGGTCAACAGTGCCCTTGACGAAGATTATTATCAATGGTGGTCCCTACATCAGCAACCAATAGTGTACAGGTAGGGGGAAAAAAAAGAGCAGACCGACTAAAATATCTAAGTTGCCGATATGAGCCACTGCGCATGCCTAGCGGCATTCACAGGATAGCAGGGATTGTATTGAAATTTGTTCTAGTGTCGGCTGTTGACTCAGCCCATTTCGAAACCCATTAGAAAATAAGTTAGTAAAATTCATTTTCTGGGAATAATTCGTTAATTAAGTAGTAAAATATTGCGGCAATCAAAAATTAGTGGGAAAACAATGAGCATTAAGGAAACAAATGATTCCCTTCCTTGGCAGGATTCGAATTGAGAACGTGTTACCAGTCGAACGCACTGTCATTGTGCTACGGAATCGCTTAACAACCAACGTTATGAAACAAGTGATTGACAAGGAGACTACAGCCATAATGAATAGAGGAGAAAGTGTGATGACTGAGGTAGTTCACTGGTTCCGCCGCTAGGTAGCAGTTACTCTGCTTGAGATTCACGGGAGCATGATTACTACGGGCGGTATAGGAAAAATTGCAAACATTCTTAAACAAAATAATACATTAATCTATTTCAAAATGACTCACCTTATCTAAATTGAATTGTTAGATACTTTTGACAATTTTCGGGCTGCTTTACACGTCTTGGAAGATCTCATCTCCATAAATAAACATGGCCGTGTGTAACAGTAATTTCTCAGATTGCAAGAAGCTTGACCGTAACATTTCGTTCCACATCTTTCCAAAAATCGAATATGTTCACAAGCAATGAACAATTATATAATATAGGTTTGAAACAGCTAAGGGATGTTGATCTAATATTTTGTTGCCTAGAAAATAGGGTAGAGGGTATGTTAGTATAATTTGATGAGAATTTGTTAAAGAATGTACATTTGTATAGAAATAACAACGTATAATTAGGGTAGAAAACAGCTAATAATATTAATTTTCTCCTGGCTGTATGGGGTAAGCTATGTAGATGAAACACGGTCAAAAGTGTAGATCTGTGTACAAATTATGTGAACAGAGATAATATAAACTAAGGGATGGTTTGTAAATTGCAGGGCACGGAAAATTTCATAAGCAGCACTACAAAAATAGGGCGCGTGATCTTTAAAATTGGCGTCTCAACATCCGATAAAGACGCACATACGCAACAATTGTTTTGCAATGCATTCTACATATATCACACAACATTTCAAAGCATTTTCCCTGATTTTTTCATAAAAAAATTAAATCCTCTTGCCTTAACTACAGCCCGCTATTTGCTCAAACCCTCGACCATTCGCCGTTCGCTGTAACTGATGTATGTCTTATGTTGTTAAATTATATTATTAAAAAAAGGAACAATATATTAAACTAACAAGACATTTGCTATGATAATTATACATAAAAATTACTAACATAAGTGAACAGAAAATATGATAAATAATCCAATAAATGCATAAATAAAAGTAGTGCAGATTTACTAAGTTAGAAAAAAGCTTCATTCACTCCTTTTCCCCAGCGGGTCAATCTTGCAGTTTGGGTACAAGTAGTCAGTTAATATAGTTTTATTATTGAGTCCACGAATAAATTATGTAAAAATTTTTACGTTATTGCTAGTATTTTATGGAAAAGATACCTGCTAATACCTTAATACCATTCTGATAGCTTTAGCTTTAGAGTAATTACTATTACTCGTTAACCATTCTAGATATATAGGTGGTACTCGATTTATAATAAGATCCAAATATTTCACTAAACCTTACACGCTTGATCTCTTTCTGGACACAAAAATAAAATAATGAATTTCGCATAGTCAAATTTGCTTCACCCTCAACATTTCACGATCGTCCCACATCATTCATTCAGCTGTAGCGCTCGGAATAATTACCACTCAATTACTCGTAAACCATTCAAGATATAAAGGTGGTACTGAATTTAAAATAAAGTTGAAATATTTCACTAAAACTTTCTCGCTTGAAGTTTTTACGGGACACAAAAATGAAAAAAATTGTCGCATAGTCAAATTCCGTTTCACCCTCCATGAATTTTGTGTAATTGGTGATGTTTATATAATGAAATAAAAACATTTATGTCCGCATTTTTTAAGTCTCTGTTTTAACCATCAGAAGGACTGTGTTGTGCAGATTATTTCTGCACAAATTTCACAGAAATAGGACCAAGGGTTAATTAAAGATTGCGAGTTTAATCATAAGATGCCAAACTATCATGATGCAGCATTGAGAAGTTGAAACGCAAACGAAGGTGCTGCCAGTGTTTCGGTGGACCGCCGCTCTCCCTATACCCACCATTGTATTAGCGGTGGAGACATCACACTTTCTCATTCTATTCATTATGCTACAGCTATGGTTATATTTTGGAAGAGTATTGAATTTAGACCTGATGTAGAATAAAAAATCATTAATTGCAAAATAATATGCACAATATTATTGTTAACTGAAAGTTAATGAAAGAAATATGCATGGGCGCTGGTGTGAACTAGGCCCTAAAATCATCTACAATAGTCTGTCCGCTGTCCACCACCACTCAGCACTGGCAACAAGTAGGGCTTTGTTTATGGTCAACAGTGCCCTTGACGAAGATTATCATTGGTGGTTCCTACATCAGCACTCAATAGTGTACAGGTAGGGAAAAGAAAGCGGACCGACTCTTGTAGCTGATTTCAGAGTCTTGTGATACGTAAATAAATGTAACAGATGTAACGGAAATGTTAGTTTTCACAAGCAATGGAAATTACGTGAAATTATTTCTCAATTCAAGCAATTTATTGGCTGTAGAACAAATTTCAATATATTCCCTGCTATCCTTTGAATGCCGCTAGGCATGCGCAGTGGCTCATATCGGTAACTTAGATATTTTAGTCTGTCTGCTTTTTCCCCCCCCTACTTGTACATTACCGGCTTTGGCTCGGGAGGGAAATGTTCCAATATCCATCACCTAAGACGTCACACAGCATTGCGACTGACGTTCATCCTCACCAGGTTTACCTTAAACTGTATTTGAAACTACCCAAGATATATTCCTTAAAGCTTTGCCAGTGCCAAATGCCATCATGCCACATATTCCTAAATATTTTGTGCCTCCAGGGTCTTGGGTCCTTTGGCAACAAATTCCTCCGATTGGCTAGGTAGCATTTTACATAGGTTTTGAAACCACAAGTGCCATTGTGAACAGCACTTAACTTGCACAGAACCAGATGTCAAGGACCCTAGATTGACCACACGTGGCGCCGATGTTCTTTGCTTAGCAATGACCAGAAAATGGGAACACTCTAGCATAAATACAGATTCTAAATATGTTCACATTACAGAGGAATAATTTCATATTTATTTTTATATATTTCAGTATGAGAGTGCACAGAAAGAACACTTTTCCCAACCTCTGGTTTAAACAACAAAGACAGCATCATCGTCGCCAGTCTGTATGGTGGATCTCTGCAGCACAGAGAAGATTCCAGAACTCCTTTATGAAACAACCATTCCCTTTCACTCATTGATGAATAGTTATTATCTATAATAATAAGAGGAAGTGTTTGTCTGTTTGTTATTGATAAATTTCATCTTCAGTGTCTTTGAGGGAGAAATTTACAAAGTATAAGAGTTAATTTTCGCCTTATACCCTCAAAAAACATAATAAGATCCAGAAATATATATAATAAGATCTTGGGTTTGTTTGGAAAATTTGTGTGCATCCATTGTTTGGATTGTTAGTTTGATTCTGGATTGTCATAACGAATCCATGTTTCATCCCCTGTCACGATCGATTTCAAAAACTCGTTCCCGTGCAGAGTGACTTTCATCTTTTTTGGCAGCTGAAAAAAGATCTGGGAGGACAGTGCTTCCACACCAATGAAGAATTTTAAAACAACTGAACTAGTTAAATATTATATTAACACTTAATGCTTCACTTACGTCGCTGTTTATGAGCAGGACATGTTTCGGGATTCTTATCCCATCTTCGGCTGCTGGTCAACTGGCAATTGGCGATCATGGTTAGTGGGAAGATGGGATAAGAATCCCGAAACATGTCCTGCTCATAAACAGCGACGTAAGTGAAGCATTAAGTGTTAATATAATATTTAACTAGTTCAGTTATTCATGTGCTCCACTGTGTATATTACTTCGTTTTAATTATTAATTTTAAAACACTTCAAAATACTGTGAAGACCCTTCTCAATACACTGGCGTCAAGCTTCTATGAAGAGGGTATAGTAAAGTTGATACCACTCTACGACAAATGACTCAATCAGAGTGAGATTATGTAGAGAAGTAGCTAGAAGGTGTACCTAAATGTTCTAAATAAAACAGTTTTGATTTTCACTGTGGTTTTCATTTTATGCCCCATCGGAGGTTAAAAAAAAAGTAGCCCTTGTATTTCCCCCAAGCACAACTGCACTTAGCACTTCAAGAGAATGTTTAGCATGAGGGGAAGTGAAGTATTTCACACCAAACACTGCTTCCAACATAAAGCTGGTTTTTCATTGATTATCTTGAGTCATTCGAGCAAGATATGCTACCACGCTTGCTTTTCATGGTGTTTTGAGGTTCTATGTTATAGAAGTGTGTGGTGTGGTGAAATATAGTTTGTTGTGTACCTTAGTCCACATACTGTTTTCAGCGATGCAATCTCACAATCTATGTAATTATTATTATTACTACTAAACTAAACTCCGTAGTGCTACATCCCTGAAGGGACAAGGTCTAGCACCTGACTGCTGCGTCATCTACCATAGGCAGATGGCAGGATTGGGGGGCATGTGGTCAGCATGCCGACACCCACAGCTGTTAATGGTGGTTTCCATGACCGAAGTCGCTACTTCTCCTCAATTTGAATCACGAGGCTGAGTGCACCCCTACCAGACCTCCCTACCTCAGAAAAATCCAAGGAGATACCGGGGATCGAACCCGGGCCGACGGATCTGTAGTCAGCGACGCTAAATACAAGACCATGCCGGCGGTCATTATTACTACTACTGCTTTACTTTTGTTGTTGTCAGAACCATTGTAAATCATGTGTTTTCCCTGAAAATACATGACAAGTCACATGATGAATTACCCCTGTCAAATCAAGCATCAGCCCATGTTTATGGCAAGGAGAAGTTAGTGTATAGGATGTAGGACAAATATTGGATTTCCTTGAAGTGATTTTCAATGTTATTATTCCTCTCTCTACCACACATACATATGAGTCACCACCGAGTCACCGCTAGAGACTAGAACATGACAACTGCAATATATATATATATCTAATTACAACAATATATTGTCATTCTTTGAATAACCGGATAACAACTTGTCAACAATACCACAAAAATAAGTTACTTCTTTAAGTAATACTTCTTAGATTTTATTATTTCACCAGAACATTGAACTGACTACTGTGAAATAATAAATTATACATATATACATATTTTTATACTCTAGCAATTATTTATGCCAGTTTACGTTATGCCTCTATAGTATCTAGCACATTTACATCTGAAGTATGTGCCGTTGTGTTATGCAGTTACATATTCCAGCTATGAAAACCATTCCTGCTGCCACACAAAAATAAGACTCTATAACTTAAAGTGACGATCACAAATTCTAATCCTGAATTACCGCAGTTTACTCATATGTGCCCAAGTTCTGCAAACGTACCAGACCACAATCTTCACTCCACATTTCTGCAACAGAAGAAAAGCATATTACATGTATGATATGCATTTTGATGCAGAAACTTTGCTACAGCTGACATCCATTAACTGTTCGTAATTGTAGTATGCAGCCTAAACCTCTTAACTCCAGCAAAAATTAAAAAAAAAAAAAGTGTGCGTGGAACGCCATGCGACAGAAGTGAAACTTGTTTTAATTTTTGGTCCTTTACAATTTTGTATTATTGATATTTCAATTTTGGATTATTGAAATTTTTAATTTTGGATTTTTTAAATTTTTGATCTTGTAATTTTTTAATTTTGGAGTTTTGGATTTTTTAATTTTGAATTTTTAAATTTTGGATTTTAGTTTTGAATTTTTTTTTTAATTTGGATTTTTTGAATTTTTTTAATTTTTAAAATTTTAGATATTTGTATTTTTTATTTTTGATTGTTTTTTTTATCTTGGATCTTTGAATTTTTTTATTTTTTGGATTTTTAATTTTGGATTTTGATTTTTTAATTTTTTATTTTTAGATTTTTTATGTTTTGGATTTTTTATTTTTTTATTTTGAATTTTTAAATTTTGGATAAGCCTAATCACTGAGTTGATTGTTTTCTGTGCAGTCCGTTCCGTCACACCTCAGTAATTTTGTGACGATTTTGAGTGTGACACTAATTTCATGACGGTTTTTGAGAGTGACATAAGCTCTGGATTTACCCCTACCGCGGCTAAAGAAGTTTCACTTAAAAAATTACAAAATAGACAAGTGTTAAAAAATAGGATGTTTCAACATCTGATTTAAAACATCTTAGTGTTTTCAGCTAATGCTCAGGCCTGATACATTCAAAGCAAAAGCATCCTTTCAAATCATGCTTCTCTTCACATCTCAATCAAGCAAACACAACATAAAGGATGTTGAATGGTTTCTCGGGTGAGTAGGATGATCGTTTCCAAGCTTTTTGGCTATAACCCTAGAATTTACAACCTACCAAAAATTCATAACTAGACAGGAAGATGACACCTATTATCAATGATGATGATGATGATGAAGTGTTCAGCCCGGAGGCCGGTCCTGCCCTGGGACAGAGCCATGGGGGGGGGGGGAGCCCATTGCCCGATCGAGGGACACTAGGACGGATGATACCGTGTACAGTGGCCAGTTCCTTTCACAGGATGGGAATGAGGACACAAAACCCAGTCCTGACCCAGGAAGGAAACTTTACATCTCTGTGTAATCCCCAACCCGGCCTGGAATCGAACCCGGGCCACCCGGGTGGCTGGCAGTCATGCTACCAACTCATCCATCCAAAGGGTTAGTTAACAGATTTCAGAGTCCGCCACAATTTAGGAGCCTAATGGCCTGGACGACAACTTCCTGATAAGTTTATCTGCCAGGTAGAGAAGTTATCTGGAAGTTGGCCAAGAATTGCGTACTATGATCTCCTGACAAAATCTGTTTGGAAAGTCAACTCCCAGATAAGCTATGAGGAGGATAGAGTGGCTCATAAACTACCAACTGCCAATAGGGAAGTTTGGTGGAAACTAGATGGCAGCACTCCGAAGCTTTGTAGCCATCTGCATTTCAGAATTGATGGAATATTTAACTTACACAATAAATCTGTTTTAGGCTCACACATGAATGAAATAGAATTGCACAAATTGATTAATCACTCAAAACGATACGTTCTTATGCCTGTTGCTCACGGTCAAATTGTTTCGTTAAATTTATTGTACAACAAATTTAAGCAAACGTTTAAACAAAAGCACCTTTGCTAACGGTAAAATGAGTCATCAAATGCATACTAGCAAATGATTCTCCCTCTGTGTACTAAATTTCGCAACATCGTAGTATTACCCTGCCACCTAGTGGTAGACTCCTGTACTCTAAATTTTTACCCACTCATACTCTGCTGCTAATGGTAGTTTGTTGTATCGTTTACATTAAAAGACAACAATTATCCAGATTAATTGAGATGGGACAAGAACCCATTATTAAGATAATTTACAAAACTTATAAATAATTTATTTCAGTGTTATGATATTTACGAAAGACAAATATAACGTGCTGTTTAAGCTCCGCCCACTCGATATTCACATTCTGTTTCTCCGCGCAGCATGGCGACAAACTATCCTTGTATATTGTCGCCGACACTCCCGACCATACCAAATATTAAAAATGCGGAAGTGCCCCTTGTAAAAAATATTAAAACTGTGAGTGTGTCCCTTGTACCTAATATTAAAAATTCGAGAGTGCCCCTTGTACCAAATATAAAAAATTCGAGAGTACCCACAGGTTTGCCTTGTACCCAACAGTTTGTCAGCCTGTGTATCCTCGAAGAATTCGCTAGATTGTGGTATAAAAGGAAGTGCTTCGCTGGGGGAGGGCTATTTCTCATGCGACGATGCACCTTATATTTGGTTTTTGCCATGATTTTATTAAAGTTGTCCTTTAAATCTGCCGAACATTAATACTTTAGCTATTTATAATTATTGTAATTTTATAAATTTCACATCCTGTTGTTTAGTTTGCCCTGTGTATTTGAATTTTTCATATAAAAGAAAGCAAACAATGCGTGAAGCTTTGAAATATTAAAATCATACATTGTTTACGATCATTTAAAGTAATTATGAAAGAAAAAAAAATTACTACACCAAGAATCGAACCCGAGACCTCTAGCACCACAGTCTAGCATCCTACCACAAGGCTATGAAGGAATGATGGAAGCAAGCGTGAATCGTGCATATACAAATACGGCTCCTATGCCATCCCGCTTCGAATTTTCATTTCGTTTTTGTATGGCAACGAGTCGTGTTCTCGTCATGATTTTTATACTAATCCGTTCGGAATAACGATATCTACATAGGTATATACCCATGCTATTTTCATGTAGTTGCTACGCTAGGAAAATAAGAATATGTGAGGAAGGAAAATGGCTGCCCTTGCAATCATTTGGCTTGCAGACAGCAAGTTCTCCACAATACCGCCCGGGGCGCGGGCTGTTCACGTTCGTTGCGCTGATTGGCTTTTGACAGCTTATTTGATGGAATTAGAACATGACCTATATGCCGACGCGAATAACCAAACGTTTGCCAAAAGGCGAATTTGATCGTTAGCAATACCAATTTGTTGAAAAGTGATAGTTGTGCAATAAATTTAAAGGAAAATTTGACCGTGAGCAACAGGCATTATGTAATTTAATTGTACAAATACAAATTTGACTTGTCGCACCTAGCGGAGGCCTATCGAACTACAACAAACACACCTCTTCCCTCAACAAGCTAAGGATCTTTTTATGAAATTTTACTGCGTTCTTCCCGATAGCAGTTAAGCGGTCGTATTACAAAGAATCTTTCAGTTAAGCTATCTGGAAGGAGGAATTGTCGAGAGACGGTAATACAGGCCCTTAGTGTCAAATAGTGAACTAGTGAATATAATGTTCCTAAACATCATTAGAAAAATGGCTTACGATGACAAACTAGAAAAATAAATGGACTAAGAAAATTTGAAAGAAAGTTATGCATCGAACAAAGTTTCTTTACACTCCGAGGGCAACAGAAAGGGGGGAATCCACTCTCTCTGCCTGAGCTTTATGGAAACATACTTCATGGAAAGTTTTCCTTCAGATTTTCAGATTGTGACTTCAATCAATCAATCAATCAATTTATTCATCATAAATTGGCCCAATGAGCCATAAGGCTCGCGCTTAGGGACTGTTACAATATACATACATATAATACAAAGGATAAGTATGATAATACATAAAATAAGTAAAAAAAATACATAAAATACGTAAAAATACATAAAATAAGTAAAAATTCAAAACATTGGTTGTTAGAACTTAATACATTAGTTGGTAAAACATTATGATAAGCTGGTTTGCAGTATAATTTACCTTAACAGTGTGCATTACATGAATAAATAACTTATCTGTAATAGCTCTGAGTTATACCTTAAAGTATTCATCTAAAAAGAATTTTTGGACATTGGTTTTGAATATACTAATGGAATTTGAATTTTTTATATTATCAGGGAGTGCATTATAAACTTTCGTAATTCTTGACATTAGGCTATTTACACCATACTTTGTAGTTTCACTAGCAGAGGTAGTAATATTGAATTGACCTTTAGTGGCATAGTTATGTGTATCATGAAATTTTCTAAGTGTGATGTTTGAGTGGAACAGGTTATGTAATAATTTATAAGCAAATATTGCTGTGGATTTCTTTATACTTACATTTAGTGGGATGATACCAGTATGAGAGTAGATATATTTTGTTGGGGTTGTGTACTCTAAATTGTAAATGATCTTTAAAGCCCTGTTTTGTAGAATTTCAAGTTGATGAATGTGATTTTTTGTGCCAGATTTCCAAAGAATATCCATATAGTTGAAATGGCAATGTATTAAAGCATAATAGATACCCTTTAGTATTGACCCTTATATATGCGGACTACATATTCACCATAGTGAAAAAGGAATTGATGAAAAAATCTGTCAACCTAAAAACCTCCAGGATAGGTCAGTAATATTCATGCAGTTACTCAAAATATGGTCAACAAGAAAATCACAAAATTCAGATACCAAAAAGCTTGTAAAAGAAAATACTACGTTAAGCAGTTTGAAACATGAAACAGCTCACAAGAAATTCACATTAAATCATTTAACCCTTTCGCTGCTACAGCCGTACATATCTATAAACATTCATCATTCATGGCAGTGCTACTTACGGATATATCCCACACACCACTTCACATGCCAATAGACGAAAGATATTCTCAATGAGAGGGATACTAAGTGTGTCAGCATTAGCGGAACAAGCATATAGACATAAAAAAACACAAAGGGATTATAAAAGTGACGAAAACACTAAAGATACGTAACAAGATTCCAGAGATCTCACTGAATTTATTAGATACAGTGTACAATGCAGTAGTTAGATTGACAATTATGTATAGGGCGGAAATTTGGGGGTGGGGGGGGCGAACAGAATATCAGGTACAAAGCAACTTTCTGAAAGGGTTAGCGGGGGTGGGAAGAGGGTCGGCTATAGTGCTTTCACATTCGCCAGAGGTTTCAAGAACACAACTTCTCACGTCTAATATGCCCCCACTGCAGTGCACTGATCAGCAGTCAACTGTATTCCCTTTGCGCAGAGGAGCTGCGCTGTCGCACACACTCATACGACACCAAGGGGGAACTCCCTACTAGCTTGTCATGTGATGGCATTGGAGGGGTATGATGTCGTATGAGCACGGTAAGTGGTGGTTTCATAGTCGTGCTACGTTTGGCCTTGAAACCTCTGGCGAATGTGAAAGGACTATAACCATGGAGTTCTAAGAGAATTTGGACGCCATAAAGATTTAGTTGAGTGTAAAACAAAGGCTGTAAAGCATGCGGATTCTCCATGGAGATCAATCCCTTATTAGGCAATGTGTTGCAGAGAACAATTAGTGTGGAGAGACCAAGTATCATGGGCGGGTAGATTATGTAGGAGATTAGAGGAAATAGGAATGGGTGGTTCAGGAATAGGCGTAATGCATGGCGGAAATTCATAAGCGTTTGAGAGATACTGACAAACAGATGACATTAGAAGAATGTAGGAATGTAGTCACTCTGGGGATCCAAACGTTAACCAAGACAAATTGGGGGAACCGAGCCTTACTTGTATGAGGCAAATCAAGAGGGAAGACTTGGTTTAGCGTGACTCCATCTAGGAGCTTAGCAGGCAATTAAAATTACAAATAAAGAGGGGGAGAGAATATGCCCCCTTTGTGGGGCAGGAGAAAACTTCACACCATATTCTGGCAGAGTGTAGAGTCACTGAAACACTGAGGCAACGGCTTCTACCAGAGTCTTTCACTGCTTCTTGTAGGGGTCAGCTGTTCACATACGATCTGCTGCTTAACACTAGATTTTTTGAGGCGGTGGGGGAAATTTGTCCAAAGTGAGGCAGTTTAGGATGGAACTGGCCAAGGGTGTGGAACCGAGGGAGCAAGGAGAGTATTCCACGGGGGCTACACAGCTGTGTATAGGATAGTATGTAAAATATATTTGTTTGATAATTCTGTTTGTGGGTTTAAGGGTATTGTTGGAGTTTTGCTATTTTTGTGTGGAGTTTTGCTATTTTTGTGTGGAGTTTTGTTTGTGTGTTAATAGTTTTAATTTTACGTTATATTTTTACTTGTGCGCAGTTAAAGCATGGACAGCGCAAGGGCTCATGCAACAAATAATTTAAAAAGAAAGTTATTCTTGTTAGCAATAAAAGCACTTCATTCATCATCTGTTATCTACATCCTGACACCATCAGTTCACTGTTCTCTGAAATGGGCTGCCACCTGTAGCTAAATATTTCAGGCGATGTATTGCACGATCCATTGAAACACATGGTATTTAACTCTGATGTATTGTGATGACATGCAGCCCCAGGGTTGCGTAAATCAGTCTAAACTTCAAGAATTATTTGCTGTGCTCTTCTTTCAAATTAAACTGATAAATTATTTACGATTGTCTCTCCATTTACGACTACAAAAGAAATTCTAAAATTCAGCACCATCGGTTTGCACAGTGAATAATATGTTAGCAGTGAAAAGTTTAATGAATCATACATTTTTAAAAATCCCAACGAAGTTAACATGACTTTGGCGCCCGTTAATAACTGCAATCTAAAAAAATCTCCTAATTCAGGCATGAAAGACAAAATCCCACCAAGATATTTATGAAGTTGACTGTAATACCTATGAAAAAGTATACACTGGAAAAACAAAGAGCATTTTAAATCTAACCTACAAGGAACATGTGAGAAATATTAAACACCAACAAAAAGATGCGCTAACTTGAGAATAAGGTGACCGCCATCACAACCGGGCCGTACCGAGTGGGACCAAGTATACAATGTCGCCAATATTACGAACATGATTACATGCCGATTGAATTAGGCAGATAAACGACTGTTGTAGCGATGTTTTATGAACGATGAGGAAGGGTAAAAAAGCTTCTGCATTAAGAATTCTAGGTCCATGACAGGTTATGTTAGGTTAGGAACAGTCATGTTAGTTTAGCAGCAGTATTCTGCATAGCAAGGGGTTTGTGCCATGTAACAATGTTTTACGAAAGGCGTGGGAGGATAATAAGGCTTCTAAAAGTAGTGACAGCCAAATTCTAGGTCAGTGGCAGGTTATGTATTAGTTTAGGAGCAATATACTGAATAGGGCAGGGTTTATTATTTTTCACATTGAATCTTTAATGCGGCGGGAAATTTTACCCTTGCACAGATCGTTTCTCTTTTGTTCCCCGCGGCTCGGATGGGTACAGTCGCTAATGGCAGAGCATGGCTGGCTACGCTATTCTGAAGGAGTTCCAAAATCTGCAGTGGCTCATCATTAGAGACCAGAAGTTCAGGTTCTTACAGGTTAGATCCTCTCTACCTATAGCTAAATTATACCTTGCTTAGTGGATGGACAAGTGCAATACAAAGAACTACCACGAAACTGAACCTTTGACACTAGCCATAATAAAAGAATGTAAACACACAGTTATACAAGGGCTGTCTCTAAAGAAGTTAGACTTTTTTTTTATCTTTGTGGAGGCAGGAAAGTCAGAGGCGCAGGGAATTTGCGTCTGGGTGTAGTGGCAGCACTGTAAAATACATATGTGTGTGCGTCCATCAATCCAGCAATCAGGCTCTTGTCACTATGGAGATGCCGCTTGCGAAGTTTGTGGTGTTATTAGTTTTTTGACAGCAAAAAATAAAAATGAGACTGAAATTCATTGCGAGTTGCATAGTGTTTATGGTGAAGAAGTTGGAAAAAGATGTCATAAAGCTGATCCCTTTCAATGACCTTTCAAACATCTTCAACAATAGTTGGGATGCAGGAAGTGGAAGGGCAGCTGCTTTGTTGTTCACCATGTAATGTTGTTCTCCCTTCAATGAATGATTGGCACCAAACAAGAAACCATTGGCCTTGACATAACGTCTTCATCACAAACACTACGTAACTCGTGATGAAGTTCAGTCACATTTTTATAACACCAAGAACTTCACAATCGGCAGTAGGAGCAAGCGGCGTCTCCATAGTGACTGGAGCCTGACTGCTGGACCGATGGACGCACACACACAGGAATTTTACAGTGCTGCTACTACACCCAGACACAAACTCCCTGTGAATCCCAGACTTTTCCCGCCTACCACATGGATTTAAAAAAAAAGTGTAAATTACTTTTGAGACAACCCACATACTTTGTACCTTCTATCTATAAGTGCCTAAACTTCTGGGTTCTACTCGTCATTTCTGGCCTACAGCTCACAATTTCAATAGTGAGGCAAAATAAATTAAATGTGTTCAGAAACCACTTGATTTAACTGCAGGGGAAAAAGTACTCATCCAATTAAACAAAGACAGACTTAAAAATTCTCGATTTCTGAAGTCTTGAGCACTTTTCAATCTGGGAGAAGGCAATACTAGTAAAAATTGCTAATGTATTTTCCAATGTATAATTCTCAGTTTTCTACCCAGCAAAGTGCGTTTTATACAGTGAAACCTCTGTATAACGATATTTCTGGGTCCTAGCAGATTTAAAACTTCAAAACACAACACAGTTTAAAAATCCACAATGGATGTCACATAACCTATAAAACTCGACGTTTCAGCCCACCCACTAGGCCTTCAACAGGAACACTAAATGGAAGGAAATGGAAGTCTCACTTGCTGCTCTCCTCGGCTGCGACTCACACATCAGTGATGCGCGAGTCGCAACCGAGGAGAACAGCAAGTGAGACTTCCATTTCCTTCCATTTAGTGTTCCTGTTGAAGGCCTAGTGGGTGGGCCGAAACGTCGAGTTTTATAGGTTATGTGACATCCATTGTGGATTTTTAAACTGTGTTGTGTTTTGAAGATTTATCTTAGCATACAATGGAAAAAGGACTATCTTCGATTTTGTGTACAATCCTAGCAGATTGTATTGTTATATTAGCCACATTAGAACTGAACCTAATATTTAATAAGCTAACTAAGTTAACTCTTTTTTAAATAATGTATAGTTTCAAAATTGGGGTGTGCATTAGATTCATTGGCATATTAGATCTGAGTAAATACGGTATATGTGTCAATACAACAAAATAGTCTATCTGATTTCTTGCCAAAACATTGTTTATTTTTCCCATCAACTGCTGGTTATCGAGTGCTGAGTTTGCGGTACTCTCAAGTATTACCACTGGTAAGTTTGGACCTACGATTTATATAATCACTTCCGAACTTCCCTCTGTAACCAAGGTATTAAAACCAACTGACTGTAGTGCTCAATATCAACTGAATCTTGGATACTGCAATTGGAGAAAATTTGTTAGTAATAATAATTTAAACTGCTTAATTGTGATGTAGTAACGCTTGAAATTACAGAAAAGAAACGAAAGGAAAGAGTACTAAAGAAGAAAGATGAGAGAACTGGGAGAGTCACATACACAAAGATGGAAATCTGACAGGGTGAGACCAGGACTGTATGCAGGATAAGCTAACATCCAAAACCCAGATTCGTAGTGTTGGCGGCAGTGTGTGGGTGCGCACTGTCATGCAACGAAATAGTATATTGTGATACTAGTTCCATAAGCAATGCATACAGATCAAGGAAAGAGTTTGAAAAAACGAGGCCGAGTTTTTTCAATTTCCGAGATCCGTTATGCGCTTACGGAACGAGTATTGCATGATATTTTTTGCACGATGATTATTTATATCAATTTAATTACATTGAGATATTAGCTGAAAATATTATGCATATACATTATCGAAGATAGATGTTATATTTCAGAAAGTGATTTGCATGTGTTTGTTGTTATGGGAACCGAATATTTGTCCTGGGGGGCCTTGTCCATAAAGGCTTGTATTATGATGATTTTACTTATGGCACTTGTGCTTTTTGTAACTTTTACCGCACAGAGATTTCTTTTGTTTTCATAGCAACCAGATTGCGTGCAGGAATGTCAAGTTACGATCCACGGCAACAATATTTGTAAGTACCACTAATTAGTTGCGTCGTGCAAAAAACTCCTTTCTCACAATAGGCCTCGATGTTTGGTTCAAACTGCAGGCTTCAGCTTGTTGCTCAACATCTCACTGTAACGTGCACTGTTTATTGTTGAGCCCTTCTCCAAGTAATGTTGCAGTATTGGCAAGTATGAGCATCACTTTTCTTGCGGAGGTTTGACCTCTTGAATTTCTTTTTGACTGGAGATGCAGGGTGTTACCATTCCATGCTTTGGCGTTTGGTTTCAGGCTCAAAGTGATGGATCCACATTTCATCTCCAGTGACTATTTGTTTCAGAAAAGTGTCTCCTTCGTTAACACGGCGGTTCAATAAGCATTGGCAGATGGACAAAAGATTGTGCTTGTGCTGTTTTGGGACCCACCTTGAACAGACTTTATGAAATCCAAGCCTGTTATAAATAATGTCTTATGCAGAACCACGGCTAATTTGCAAATGGTTTGCCATTCTTCGGTTTCTCTGAATCATGATGAATCATACTACTAGTTCAGTTGGCATACATGGAACCTTGATTGACAAGTTCATTCATCCGCCGCCAGAGGGCCAGTCGGAATCAGCTGATGATGGCGGGAAGACCCGTTGAAATGATCATTCTGGGTAAATATACCTTTTTAGTGAAGTTTTGTGTGTATATTTCCGATCTCAATCTTGCTACAGATTTGAACACTTCACTGTAAATTTCCATCTAATATTTATATTCACTATATTTGTATATTTCCTATCTCAATCTTGCTACAGATATCAACACTTCACTGTAGATTTCCATCTAATATTAATATTTACGACATGAATTTCCTAATTCCGTTTTATGTGAAGCTAAATGTACTAATAAGCTATTTTATTTATTTTTACGTAACTACCCTTAAAAAATTCAGGGTCGTCTTATATACGAGGCAGTCTTATATGCGGGCCAATACGGTATATTGCAATTTTGCATTCCAATTGACTTGACATGCAAACCCAGCGTGTTGAACTTAATATTTTCAGATGTTAATTTGTTTTCCAGAGAAAATTGACATGTCAAGTCAATTGGCTAGTTGGTCGATATTGGCTTTGTTTTGGGAATTTCCGTCAAACAAAAGCAATCGACAGCTTAAGGGTCATTCCATGTCAAGTGAACCAATTTTTTGTCAATTTTGAACATGACCATCTCCGATTTTAGTCATACTTGGTTGTCATGAAGTACCACCTGAGATATGTTAAAGTGCAAAATATCAGATTTTTATGTGTTGTAGTTTTCCAGTTATACCCTTCTGAAATATGGAAAAAAACCAAATTTTCTGCATAAGTGCAATCACAAAATGACGCATAAATCAAGCTGGAATTGACATAGATGAGTGGGAAAAGTACCAAAATGTAGCTTATATTATGAGCTTTAATTTGATATGTCACACGAGTACTTTCGAAAAAAAATATTTTCAAGGTTACCCAAAAAAAATTTGAAAACTGAATTTTTCAAAAACCTATATTTTGAAAATTTTGAAAAAAATCTCACAGAAACATACATATTTCAGCATCATGTCCTACAAGTTTTGTTATGGGATCGAAATGGGATCATATTTTTTTACATTTATAACAAATACTATGCACGCTGGGTAAGAATATATGACACAGGAATATTGCACTTAATTCTAAAATTTCATTACAATCAAAAAGAAAAACTTACAGAAAACATGTTACCTTCCCTTCTTCAATGACAAAAACGTGAATTTATTGTCTACAGTAATTTTCTAGAGCCATGGTTGCCGCATCCATCTCTTCCTTCGAGAGGTAATAACTACGGCCAGTGGGACATGTAGGTTGCACAAGGGTGAGGATCTGAGAGAGAGGCACAGTCAGTTTATTTGGACAGTCACTTTTGAAAGTAAATGATGGAGAAGGACCTGCAGGGTGCAGAAACATCAGTTCCACTATCTGTGCTGTCTCATTTTTGTCCACAACTACACCAAGCCACCAATGATTGTTGTTCTCACATGTAACATATCCTTTTACTTCTGCTAGCTTCAGCCTCTGTTGCACACGTGGTCCTAACACTGAAAAAGTGGATGACTGTTCACTTCTTGAAAATACCTTTGTCAACAACACTTTATCTGACAATGGGATGAAACTGTGGAACTTCTGTGTGCCTGGTATTGCTTTTGTAGACAGAAATCTGTCTGCAAGTATTTTTTCCTCTTTGTTGTATTGTGCTTCATTGAAGAAGAAGAACTGCATGGAGTCGATGTTTTCCTCACTCCATGTAAACAGCTGTGCTGGTGTCATGATTTGATGCTCGTATGGCCGCTGTAGGCTTGCCTTTCCTGCAAGTCTTTTCACAGTACCACCCAGACCGTCACATACTCCTTTCCCATGGGCTGTTGCATAGAAATGCCACTCTGCCTCAATTCCAAAATCATGAACATGGTGGCATAAGTTTGAAAAGTTTTTTCTGTTTTTAAATTGCGCAGCTGCACCATCTGAGAAGTAGTAAATTTTTTTCAAATCTCTAATTACTTCCAACTTCAAATGAGAGATAAGCCTTTTCTGGAATAAATGAACAGCAGTGGTGTCATGCTGTAGACATTCAGAGATACATACAATACTTTTGTAGTGTATATTATGATCATTGTAGTAGACTGCTATAGGAAAAATAGTTGCTTGATCATTGTTCCAATGAAAAGACTGGGCTTCATCCTGTAGTACAAACGAATAATTTTCTGCAAAGTCCATACATACCACAGCTTCATTTACTCCAATATTCTGCTTCAAGTGATTATAATATTCTGCCTGTCTTCTTGCAATAAAAGAATGTCTCTTCAAAATCAACAACTGTTCACACAAAGTTTCTATAAACTCATCTGCAGTTTTGATGAAGGTTACTAAATTACATCTGTCAACAGAAACCCACTGCTTGTATGTAATGTTGTCCACCAGTTCATTATCTAGCAGCAACTGTAACTCATCTTTCAAATTATCTACACCTGGACATGAAGGACATTCATTAAGGTGGCATGCTGTGCCTGGCTCTTCACACATTAACTTCGCTAAACAGGAATTATAATTACTTATATCTGTGCCATCATTCAGTGTAATTTGTTTGGATTTCAACACTTGTAGCATTAATTTAACATTCTGATGCACTGTACAAACGCATACTGTGTGGGTACCACTTCCTCCAGCCAAGACGCAATGTTTAGGTCGTAAATCAGCAAATTTCGAAAATCCAATCTTATCAGTAGGATTTTTGTTTTTGAACAGCTCGTACACTTCCTTCAAGTTGCCCATCACTAGCCTCTTCTGTACATGAATTCTACTACTGTCACCCGTTTTCACAGAAACAAAGTCTTTTTTTCCAGGCATAAGACGGCTGACATCATCACTGTTGTAGAACCCTATTACCTTCTCAATCACAGATTCATTTAAAACCTTTCCTGGTTTAGGATTTGGTGTTGCCAGAATACCCTTCGCTTTCACCAATGCTTTAGCTTTTCTTGCCATTCTGTTGCTAACCTGAAATTCATTTTGTATTTCACTGCATGACCAGCTTTTAGGTAGTACTGTTAAAATTTTCAATTTTTCACTAACACTTATATTTTCTTCTTGAAACTTTTCTTTTAGCTGACAAATGACTTCACATGATTCTGATTTATGGTCAACAGTTTTCTCTGTATTTGTACTTGCTGCTGTTAGTACCTTTTCTGTCAAACATTTTTTTATTTTACTGTATTTTTTATCACAGTATGATTTCATTTGCAACTTCCTCTTAGCAACAGGTGACTCCTCTAGAGAGCTTAGAGACTTATTAAGGTACTCTAAGGTAACATCTAAAGCTACAAATGATTCATCAACATTAGTAGGCCTAGTGGTATTGGCTACTGGTACTAAACAGTCATCTGTTGTATCTGTAACCTGTTTCTGCTTTGATAGTTCTTTCCTACAACTGTCACAAATTTTCATACCTACCACAATGGTGTCAAACATGTCACACATCCAGTCAGTAACAGGCCTCACACTTCTTTTCACACCCTGATGTCTGTCTTTCTTGAAAGGGTTGCAGCAGAAAATCTTTGCTGTTTCACTTACTTTTTCAGCCATACTGGGGAAATACACAATGCCTATTTTAATCACTGAACCCACTACTTTACATGCAGCAATACAGTCTTTGTACAGCCTTTGAAGAAAGGAAGCACACTGCATGAGAGTCAAGGCACAACTGAAGCCAGGTCCAACAGGTTACAACTTGCATTCCCTGGCTGACTCACATGCTTGCAGACTGTGTTTACTCATACCCATTTGACCACTTGCACAAGTTGGTATATGCATGTTGGTAAACAACTCCCTGGACAAAGGAATGGATTTTAGAATTAAGTGCAATATTCCTGTGTCATATATTCTTACCCAGCGTGCATAGTATTTGTTATAAATGTAAAAAAATATGATCCCATTTCGATCCCATAACAAAACTTGTAGGACATGATGCTGAAATATGTATGTTTCTGTGAGATTTTTTTCAAAATTTTCAAAATATAGGTTTTTGAAAAATTCAGTTTTCAAATTTTTTTTGGGTAACCTTGAAAATATTTTTTTTCGAAAGTACTCGTGTGACATATCAAATTAAAGCTCATAATATAAGCTACATTTTGGTACTTTTCCCACTCATCTATGTCAATTCCAGCTTGATTTATGCGTCATTTTGTGATTGCACTTATGCAGAAAATTTGGTTTTTTTCCATATTTCAGAAGGGTATAACTGGAAAACTACAACACATAAAAATCTGATATTTTGTACTTCAACATATCTCAGGTGGTACTTCATGACAACCAAGTATGACTAAAATCGGAGGTGGTCACGTTTTTCCATTGGTTCACTTGACATGGAATGACCCTTAATCGGCTTGTTCAGGAATTTCCGTCTAAACAAAGAGCAATCGACAGTTTCTTCAACAACAATGCCAGCATCCATTTTTATTCTTACAAGTTATATTTTTTGTTGATTTGTGATTCGAGATGGAATGGTCAAAGGAAAAAACTCTGGAACTTCTAAACGAAAGTAAGGTGGGGCCTTCGCTTTGGGACGTCTCATCAAAGGAGTACAGGGACAAAAACAGGAAGGCTGATAAGTAAGCCTGGTATTACCTCATCATCAGAATCCATCTTGAAATATAGGCACAACATGTTAAGTCTATAACACTGTAGTGGAGACAGTTGTTAATTGGCAAACCACTTCAATAAGTTGATGATAAACATTTAACATACCGTATTGGCCCAAAAATAAGACGACCTCAAATATAAGATAACCCTGAACTTTTGAAGGGTAGTTACGAAAAAATAAATAAAATAGCTTATTAGTACATTTTGCTTCACATAAAACAGAAGTTTGAAGTTCATGTCATAACTTCTTCTCTCGCCCTTATTTACACATTGAGACAATGAAGATGCTTTCTTTTCCACATGATCTGCCATGGCTGGTGGTCAAACAAAAGCTTTACGCGTAGGGAATAGAGACGCCAAGCAAGTAACAGTGCAGTCAGGATCAGAACGTCCTGGTGCAGTACAAGCAGAAGCATGAATTCGGGAAGAATTAAGTTCGGTAAAGTTTGGTGAATTTCCACGTGACTTTGACCTTCGGTCGGACGCACGTCATTTGCGTGAGGATACCCGCTACACACGTGCACAGCTACATTCATGAATGGAGAGTTGTTTAGTGAGTCTTAGGCTGCGCGTATAAGACGAGTATAGTTTTTAAAAGCACATTTTCAGGGAAAAAACATCGTCTTATATTTGGGCCAATACGGTATGTTAACTGCAGCAAGTTGGTGTTAAATGTTAAGCAGTGGGGACCGAGCTTTATACAACAGTTAAATAAAACAAGTTAACATATGCAACCAACACCAACAACTCATGCAACTGTATTTGTGAACGAGACTGGTATACAATGTAGGTACAGTATCCACATGCAACATGCTACATATCACCAGCTTCCTCATCAGGTAGCATGGATCCCTTGATTTCTGCAGATACATACACGATGCGCATTGTATTGGTGAATCCAGGTCCTTGCTTCCATCCAGTCACAATAACAACGGGGTCACCAGTCTTGATGAACCCTCGTCCCTTTCCAAACTTCAGACCAAACTGTACTCTCGCATCTACATCCTTCAACCAGTCAGCCAATGGAGGTTCTATAAAAATTTTAAAAAATCACAAGTAACAACTCATTCCATGTCTAGTAAACCTGTTAACTATAAAAATGTTTTTGTTTGACGATACTACAGTAGGCTCCCTCTAATCTGGCCACTCAGGGACCGGACCCTCGACCGGATTAAAAATGGCCGGACCATCAGGCGGTCTTTTAAACATGTAAAGTATAATATTGAGTCAATTTTTGTGACACTTACTTCACTTGAGTTCTCTATTGGAGACGTAGTTTCGGGAAATTTTTTCTCCCATATTCATTCCATTTTGGTACGACATATTTAACAAATTCAAAGTCCATAAAACTTTCCACCGGTCAGAAATATAAAATACTGTAAAACCAGACTAAAAGTTTTAAACAACGGTGGATAACTCAAAACACTCACCATCAGCACAACGTTTCGACTAGATCCTTCTAGTCTTCCTCAGGCACTGGTTGGCAGATCAGCTGGGTTGAGTGTTGCAACCCCCTCTACGTCACCATCATCATCGGTGAGGGGTGGGTGGGTAATTTCACAAAGTGGACGCTCTGATGCATGAAGAAACATGGTGTTGCGTTGGAATCTCTTAATCCATTCAGTAGGAATTGCAAAGTCAGATTCGGGGCATTTTTTAAACTGCCAACTAATTTTCGGGGGAACATTGTCCTGAACCATTCTACGAATTACACTAATCCATTCGTCTCCCAGGTCACCATCGTAGTTATTGACACATTTGTCCTGATTACTGGCAATATGAACAGCTTCACAAATCTTTCTTTTAATTAAGTCTCTTTCAACTTTCACCACTTCCCTATATCCAAGTATCCCACGGGCCTTATCTGGCGAGTACCTTTTTCGATGGTTAACCAAGGAAGGTGTGGACTCGATTGTGGCAAATGAATATTGTAGATGGTATGCTGCGTGTACTAATTATAATGTCTTCATTTTCGATGGTGTAATATACTCCCAGGACGATGGATTGGCTATGGGCAACCCTGTGTCTGGCTTTGTGTCCGACATATTTATGTACTATCTAGAGAACCCTATTATCACTAAAAATGTGGAAAGTGTGGTTATGTATCTACGATATGTCGATGATGCCCTGGTTATTACTAATTGTGACATTTCGAATGACTTATTAGCCGAGTTCGGAGCTTGTCATGATCGTATCAAGTTCACTATTGAAAAATCAGTTAACAATTGTCTAAATTTTCTTGACTTACGTATTCGTTTTGTCGCTCCTCGTGTGTTCACCGGTGTGTACAGGAAACCTAACAAATGTGAACAATATATTCATAAAAAATCAGCACATTTTCATGGAACTAAATCTAATGTGTGGAAAAACTTTGTCACTAGAGCCTTAAAAATTTGTAATAATCCTGCAGATCTGTTTGAAGAAAAGAAAAACATAATTAGGCTTGCAAAAATTAATGGGTACACTGGGAAGTTTATTGAAAGGATTTGGAGAAAAGCGGGTGTTGAGCAGACAAGTAAAAAAGAAAAAAAAACCCACAGACAAATATGTTAGTGTTACTTATAAACCAGGTGTCAGCCAGAATGTTGGCAAAGTGCTATGTAAATATGGTTTAAAACCTGCTTTTAAAGTAGGGAGTACTTTGGAGAATATTTTCTCACAACATAAAAAAGTTGGTTGCAAAATAAACAGTCTTGACGCCCCAGGGGTTTACTCTGTTCTTTGTGATGACTGTGATGGGGTATATTATGGCGAAACTGGGAGGGCTTTTAAAATCAGGCTCCAGGAGCATGTTAGGGATATTCGTAATTTGAAGACCAACACTGGATTAAGCCAACATATGGTTTCCTTAAATACATAGGATAAAAGATTTGGAAGTGGTGAAAGTTGAAAGAGACTTAATTAAAAGAAAGATTTGTGAAGCTGTTCATATTGCCAGTAATCAGGACAAATGTGTCAATAACTACGATGGTGACCTGGGAGACGAATGGATTAGTGTAATTCGTAGAATGGTTCAGGACAATGTTCCCCCGAAAATTAGTTGGCAGTTTAAAAAATGCACCGAATCTGACTTTGCAATTCCTACTGAATGGATTAAGAGATTCCAACGCAACACCATGTTTCTTCATGCATTAGAGCGTCCACTTTGTGAAATTACCCACCCACCCCTCACCGATGATGATGGTGACGTAGAGGGGGTTGCAACACTCAACCCAGCTGATCTGCCAACCAGTGCCTGAGGAAGACTAGAAGGATCTAGTCGAAACGTTGTGCTGATGGTGAGTGTTTTGAGTTATCCACCGTTGTTTAAAACTTTTAGTCTGGTTTTACAGTATTTTACATTCCATTTTGACTGCTGCTTGTTGCTGAACTGCTATTTGACTGCCCTCTGGTTTTCTTAAGATGAATTTGTTGATCAATTCATCCTCAAACATCAAGACAAAGCTATGAATTTTGAAATCCCCGCCTCCAATGTATTGATCAACAAATTCATCTTAAGAAAGCCAGAGGGCAGTCAAATAGCAAAGCAACAAGTAGCAGTCAAAATGGAATGAATATGGGAGAAAAAATTTCCCGAAACTAGTCTCCAATAGAGAACTCAAGTGAAGTAAGTGTCACAAAAACTGACTCAATTCTTATATTACTATATTAGAAAAAACTTCACTGTTACTAACTTCCTGTAATAATTAATATGTGAAGTATAATCTATTAAAGCAAAAATCAACTTTTAAGATGGTTTTGTCCATTTTTTAAAGTTCTATGCTTTTGGTTTTCACTCATTTTTTAGAACATTTTTGTAACTACACTAACAGACACACTGTAAAAAGTAAACTCACAGTAAAAGATACAACAGCACAAGAGTAAAATTCACATCTGAAATGAACGCAATCGTCAAGTGAACTGATGTGATTTCTTTACATTTAAGACTGGAAACTAAACAGACATTATATATATAATTAGTGTTGGTCCAAACTTTCCACATGCACAATTAAATATTATAATATAGTATAAAACAGATAAACACTTTTAGCGTGGATACAAATAGTTATAAATTAAACCTAACATTTTGGCGATTTTAGAATAATAAAAAATTAGAGCGATCGCATTCGGCGGAAAATATGCGAGGCAAAGCATATTCTGGAAGTAAAATAAAGATGCCTTAATAATCACGAAGGTGACTTAGGTGAGCCATGGTTACAAGTTATAAAGAACGTTGGCAAAAAAGACATGGTTCCACGGTTTCACAGACCCATGGATTGTGTAGACTCTGATTTCGATATACCGAAAGAATGGGTTACAGAACATTACAGGTACAATGGTCCCGGTGATCGCGTGTCGATGTCACGGATCGATCAGCAACAACAACAACAACAACATGAGCCCTTCCTTGATGACTTCGCGGACATCTTCCCCAGTCAGTTGGCTTGAGAAAGATCCGGTGGGCGGATTGAAACGTAGCCCGAGTTTTTTAGTTTTAATTCATAACTATTTGTATCCACGCTAAAAGTGTTTTATCTATTTTATACTATATTATAATATTTAATTAAACAGACATGTTTATCCTAGTTAATACAAGTAAGAATCAGCCTGAAAAATTTTTTGCCATAGCCGGGATTTGAACCACGGATCTTCAGCTTAACGCGCTGATGCTCTTGCCAACTGAGCTACCATGACAAACTCCCGATATGACACTAAATTCTTCAACTGATTCAGAAGTCAAGGCAAACCAACGGGGGTTTCTCTTCCTTCGAGAACACAACACCCAATGGCGACCTACACTATGTAGATACTTTAAAGCCTAGTTATTATTATTATTTAAATACAATACAAGTAAGAATCAGCCTGAAAAATTTTTTGCCATAGCCGGGATTTGAACCACGGATCTTCAGCTTAACGCGCTGATGCTCTTGCCAACTGAGCTACCATGACAAACTCCCGATATGACACTAAATTCTTCAACTGTATTTAAATAATAATAATAACTAGGCTTTAAAGTATCTACATAGTGTAGGTCGCCATTGGGTGTTGTGTTCTCGAAGGAAGAGAAACCCCCGTTGGTTTGCCTTGACTTCTGAATCAGTTGAAGAATTTAGTGTCATATCGGGAGTTTGTCATGGTAGCTCAGTTGGCAAGAGCATCAGCGCGTTAAGCTGAAGATCCGTGGTTCAAATCCCGGCTATGGCAAAAAATTTTTCAGGCTGATTCTTACTTGTATTAATTCCCTAGACATGGGTTTAATGTCTATTTCCATCATTTCCACTTAATTAATAGTATTTATCCTAGTTGATTACTGCCGTGAGAAACCCTTCCTTGCGCAGAATGGCTCATTCCAATAAGTCGGCTGGACCATATGAGGCCGGACTAGAGTGTCAACTGTATAACATGCTTATTACACGTGACGTAACATTATCACAATGACACAATAATTATTGCGGTATCAATTATTATTGAACACGGAACAATCTACAGACGTTGAGATTAGGAGCTGCAAACTATTGTCTGGCGGCGAGCTGAAGGCTGAGCTAGCGTTCCCCCACTACCTTACCATGCGCTTGCATTTACTGTCTATGTCTTTCCCCCACTATGCCACCAGCTCGGCCTTCCGCTCACCGCTAGACAGTACTTAATAAATAGCAAGCATTTAAAATAAAATCAATTCTATTCATGTTAATATTAATATCATATTAAAATGAATTCTTTTCATGCTGTACATTCCGTTGGTTGAAGAAAACAGCCAAAGGAAGCTTTGATTTGACATGATGTAAGCTGCCATCTCTTGTAGAAGACATGAACTATGTCGACCAGCTGATGAAAAGGTCATCGTGCTGAAGCCTAGCCTGTTCATTTGCGTGACGCTAAAATCTCAAAACTTAAACTAATTATGGTCAAACAAAAGTTGTATGCAACCTGCCTATAATGGTAATTAAGATACTCATACAAAAATTATGCAACTCGCATTGCTTCTTATATAAACACACTCGGACCATAATAAATGCCATTATAGGCTTGTTGCATTATTCTTCCTTAAAATCCCCTTTGTGTCACAGTATTTAAAGCATTTCAAGAAAATTACGATTTAGTAGTTTGAAATAAAATCTACACTATCATTACCAAGCGAGGTGGCCGAGATGGTAACGTCTTGGACTTGCATTCGGGAGGTCCCAGGTTCAAATCCCAGGGCCGGCCAATTTGACATTGGTTTTTTCATGGTTTCCCCAGTCATAAAGGCAAATGCCAAATTACATATTTACATATTTACATACCATGAATCATTCTCACCATTTCATCCTGTATCATATCCATTTAAATTAATATCATATCCATTTAAATTAATATCAGTTGAAATTTACTCCATTAAATACACTGACAATAGAAACAATTGACAAATAGTTCCATGGCCTACCCTACTGTACAGACACAGATCCCAAATTCTTGATATAGCCTGGAAGCTAAAAGGAGTATAAACACAGCTGAAATAATAATACACTATCATTAACAGAGAAAATAACAATAATAATAATAATAATAATAATAACAATAACAACAACAAAAACAATAACAATAACAATAATATTGATGATGATAAAATTATAACAACAATAATAATAATTTAAATTTCACACTATCACACTCATAGCAAGAATTAGAAAAATCAAATGGGCTTACAATCAAAAGTAAATCAAAGTAAAACAATAGTTTATAACTAGAGCCCGGAAGTTCAAGCATTTATTTTGGTTAAAATAGGCAGGCAAAAAGGCATTTTAAATACTGAAAACAGGCAGTAGTATAATTAAAACTCGCTTCGCTCATTGGGGGCTCCACCCCCAACCCACTGAGGTTCTCGGGAAAGGTTTTTTAAAAGATCTATGGGAGATAGAGTGCGTGTATTTAGTCTACTGTATTGGCTATTACCTTTTTGCCACAATAATATAAATTATAACACAGACAGGAGATAATTTTGTTATTTCTAGACAAAAAATGTTAATTGGATTGAATTAATTATGAACCTGGGACCTCCAGAATGCAAGTCCAAGAGTTACATTCTCAACCACCCCGTTGGGAAATTGACCTATACACTTTATTTTTCAAGTTTTCTCATAAATAATAGTCACATACTGTTAGAAGAGCTTAAAGACAATACCACAAGAGAAATTAACTCGCATGATTGGCCAACATTTGCGTGGGACTCACTGAAGAAAAGTAAATGGGGCCCACAACGGGTTTGCTGAGGGGGCCCAGCTACAAGAAAGTTATGCCACTGGCCAGGACCATGGAGAGAAAGCAAGGGCCCCCTTCAAATATTAAATTCACCACTGAAATCCAACCTCGTCCTTTATAATGTATGCAACAAAAAGATTACGTAATGATATTATACTCGTACAATTATTATGTGCCAGAATGGTATCGTTACTTTATGAGATTGTGTGGTAGACGGGAAAATATCTGTCCATCTATCCACGTGCCTGTAAGTGCGATAACTCAAATACTCTTTATCTGATTTTCATAAAACTTGGTATACGCATTTATAACGCCGATGGGATCAAATCGGTTGACTGATGCCGGAGTGAAGTCCAATTTAGAGCCTATTTTATGGTAATATATAGGGTCCGGACTTTTAGGCATTTATAGAAGGTATTTTAGCTTTTTATTTTAGTGAAACAGCCCGTTTTAGGTTTTAAACAAAAGATTTTACCCCCTTAATAAAACACTAATATTAATACTGAAAATTGTATTATTATTTTGACACAGTTATTCTAGATTTTTTAGAAAATAAACAGGTAACTATTCCTTATATCGGCACTCGAAAAATGGCATAAACAATTGAGATATTTACCCTTTAATTATACAATTATCCTTTCTTTTTATAGTATTTAAATGAAAAGTCTGTAATTCAACGAACGAACACTAAGAAGATGACAATAATTAAAAATAATAACGTGTTCATGAAAAAGTCAACTTCATTTAAACCTCATATGCATGTTAGTAAAAGAAATTTAAATTTCGATTTCAAAATCCGAATAAGTTGCTTATTGACTTTTAACCAATTTTATTTAAGAGTAAATTTAGAAGATAAAAAATAAAACCTGGTCTGCCGAGCCACTGGGGCTACAGCCCCGGCTGCCCCTCCCTCTCGTCAGGCCTGCCACTGACTTGACAAAATGTTAAGAAAAACAACTACAAGAAATCTGTAAGTAAAAAGAGGTAGACCTAGTTCTCAAGAATTTAAACAAAATCAATCAACATTCTATCAAATACTGTTATCATGTACAACCCTCACCACTGAAGAAATAAGATAATTATGTGTACACACTATTAGTGCATTGGGACCCAACTCTATTCAGCGTTTAAGCAAAAAATAAAATCATATAATCTACTGATTGTTGTTAGTAAACCATGCAATTAACCAATACCAAGCAATGGTCGGTTATTTTAAACTCAAACTTCACTTACTTGTTTCTTTTCAAGAATCATGATTTCAATCAGCCTCCTGATCATCCTCAGCTTGTGTCCGACTGTTTTGAATTTCAGTTGTTTGTCCTTATGATGCTAGAGCTGACTGTGTGTTCGGTGACTTCTGTGGCGGGTAGAAATTTTGAATGAAGATGTTCTCCCATGCTGTGAGTTATGTTGGTCGCTGGATACTTTTTAGTAATTTTGTTTCTTGACTTATGTTGTGGCCATCATTCCAGAAACAAAATTAATAAAAAGTATCCAGCGACCAACAGAACCCACAGCATGGGAGAACATCTTCATTCAAAAACACAAAAACAAATTGATGAATTTTGACACATACAGAGAGTAGCCTCATTCAAAATTTCTACCCACCACAGAAGTCACCAAACACACAACCCTCTCTAGCGTCACAAGGAGAAAGAACTTAAATTCAAAACAGTCAGACACAAGCTGAGGATGATCAGGAGGCTGAATGAAATCATGATTCTTGAAAAGAAACAAGTAAGAGAAGTTTGAGTTTAAATAACCGACCATATACTACATTATTTATAGTACCACTTCACTGTCAAAATTCCCAGGTAAAATATCATCATCATTATCTGCATCATTATAAGGACTACAGTGATAGTTATTAACACTTTCAGCAATACCTCAAATAAATGCACTTCCAATGTTAACAAGAAAGTGTGCATTGCTATGATAGGAGAGGATTTTGACAAGACACATAATATGACATCAGATTACCTGTGTAATTGAGAGGTAGCACCGCTCTGAAGAGATGACACTGTCGAGCTACTTGTGGGTATCGAGTTACTGCAATGATGGGACACCTGGGACGATATTTGGCAATGAGATGTGCGGAACGACCGGATGTGGTAATGACAATAATAGCTGCAGCCAAGCACTTAGCTGAAGCCTCGACTGTGGCTATCGCAATGGTGTGAGCCACTTCAATGGGAGGATGAGCCTGTAAGCAATCACAATAATCTTAACGTTTATATAATGAAGTTAATAAACACAGTAAAACCCCCTTTTTACACTTCTAAAGGGATTGCTGCAAAAAAGTGCAAATGGCAGGAAAGTGTTAAAGCAGTTTAAGAGAAAATCGCGATAATGAAATTATATTCAAGTAGAGAGATTGTCAAAATGACGAGAAAGTCGTCGCTTTGCAACGTTGCTAAGAAAATGTCTGAAGCTTTTTTTTAAACACTTTTCCCAATAAATTCTCTGAAGTGGTTGAAATCGCAGGCGGCAGATTTCTACAGAGGGTATCGAAAAGCTCATGCCATGGTATGATAAATGCCTTAATTTGAATGGAGATTATGTAGAAAAGTAGCCCAAAATGTATCTAATATTTTTTTTTTCACTTTGTTCATCTTTTAGTTTAAAACTTCTGTTACTTTCTGGACAGCCCTCGTAGTTTTATATTTTCAAATAGTACTCATTGAGTGCATTTCAGAAAGTACCCACACAAAGATTTCTCTGTGCAAATTTATTGTTGCTAAATTAAGAAAAGAGAAAAGTGTATGCAATAATAAAGTAATAAAATGCTCTTTTCTTAACAAAAAAAATAAGCTAAGTCACTTTTACCTTCTTATATGTAGCTTAACCTCTACTGTGGTCATGACTGCGAGGAAAATTATCTTAAATGTGCTTGCATGGTGCTTCATGTTGAAAAGTGCAGCTATTATTTAGACAGTCAAATCACGTAAACAAAATAAGCGTATTTTTTTATATTTGTTTTCCTGATTTAGTAACAATAAATTTGGACAGAAGTATTTAATGTGGTTACTTCCTGAAAAGCGCTCAATGAGCACTATTTGAAAATATGAAATTAATTGGGTGTTTTACTTAAAACAATAGAGCTGGAGTTACTTCCGGTTGAACCAGAAGTCTGCAAAATTCAGTAATAACGTTTCTGAGTTCTCCACATATGGCTAATCCCAACAAACCAAGTTTCATTTCACTGAACCACATGCTTCAGAAGTTATTTAGAAGATGCAGGACTTTCAATTAACACTGTTTAATATAATCAGTCTTTAAAACAGATTCCTTATTTTAGAAAAAGAAGAATCTAAAGACAATAATAAAATCAGGTAAACTGATATAACAAAGAGCCAGTATGCTTAAATCTGTCATAATGGTCCAGATTTCCACTAATTAATATATTTGGATAAAATTAAATAAAAATTGTTTACAGTGGATATTTATTTGTCATTCCAACAAAAAACACACAACGTTTCGGTCAAACCATAAGACCTTCTTCAGGTGACTGTTTACAAGAAGAGAATAAAACTCTCAATTGTCTGTGTCATAACAAACACTTCCGTTGTAAGTGGAATGCGCACAATTAGAATGGGACAAAAAATTGGTATTACGAAAATGCTTATCAATCCAATCAACGGGTATTTCATACGGGGACTCTTCTATAACATCCACAGGAGGAAGAGGAAAGCGTATAACATGTCTATTCATTTTTGTTCTCTTAATGACCCCCAACCACTCATCACCCAAGTCACCGTCAAATCGGTTCAAAACGAAATCTTGATTACATCCGATATTCCAAGCTTCGCACACTTTTCTGCTAATAACATCGTCCTCAACCTTTAAGATCTTCAATGCACCCATACGATGTTTTAGGGTGTATCATATCTCAACAGAGACCAACCCAACATATCACAGCTGAACAGGGGTATGTATTGAAGTCGATAAAATTGAATTTGCATTAAATAATTATAAATTATAAAATTCCCATTTTTGCCTGAAAATATTAGTATTTATAGGTGTGCAATGTGTAAGAAATATACAGTGAGTCCCACGAAAGAGTTGGCCAATGACGCGGGTTTCTGTGTCGCTGCGGATACAGCTCCAACTCCCAGGCGATCGGGTGAAATATGTACGCTAATGAAGCCGCGATCGGTGTAATGATTCAGGTTCTCACAATTTTATTACAATGAAAATAACCACATACCTCATCACAAGAGATATTAGAAATGTTCTCCTCTTGAATTCGCACAACACTGGCACCTTATTAGAAAATTTTCTTTCACGCGTGTAAGTTCAGTTTCTCTTGTGATACTGTCTTTAAGTTCTTCTAACAATAGTCTATGTGACAATTATTTAATGGAGGAACTTGAAAAATACAGTGTATAGGTCACTTTCCCATACATTTGAAGAACTTAAAGACACTATCACAAGAGAAATTAATTCTATCTCGGAAGCTGAAATGCGTGAAACAAGTTTCCTAAAAAGGTGCCAACTGTAAATGTGAGAACCTGAATCATTAGACCGATCGCGGCTTTATTAGCGTAGATATTTCACCCGATCGCTCGGGAGTTGGAGCTGTGCCCGCCGTGACATAGAAACCCGCGTCATTGGCCAACTCTTGCGTGGGACTCACTGTAGAATACCAATGGGTTAAGTTAAATTTGGTTATATAAAGAACAAAATAACATTCATTCTGCAAAAATACGTATCAAAAGGGAATACTGGCATGAAATCTGTACTGTCTACCTTTTGACAAGTGCAGCACCAGAGCCCTGCCAAGAACAGAATATTGGAGTATGGGCGGAGGACAGTTAAGGGTCCCCTAAACGATCAATAATATTCTCAATATTCTCTTCAATATTGACGCTCTATATTGAAGTGTGCATCAATATGCTTCAAAACACATCAATATTTTCACCAATACTCATTCTGGCGAAAATATTCGTACTGCATGAACAGGGCTGTTTCAGTGTTATTTTGAATTTTGAAATGTTTTCCAGTTTGGATTTGTTTTTTCTAGCATTGACTCTTTCACTGTGTGAAAAAGAAAAATCAAAGAGGAAGAGAAATAGACACTGGTCAAAAGAGTGGTACAAGCTGAGAAGCCGCTTTATACATGAATATTTGCTTAAATTTTTGCGTTCTACGGAACCAGATGACTACAAAAAATCACTTTGTGGTCTCTCAAACCACTGATATTGAAGGAAATATTGACAATAAACCACCTAGATGTTCAAATGGTTCTTCAATATTAACAGAAAATACAATATTCTATCAATATTCTGAATATTGATAGGTCAATTCAATATAATTACAATTACAATTTATTGTTTCAAATTACACGAAAAATATACATAAAAAGTTGATACACCACCCGAAGAAGCAGAGCTTGTGTTCGGGGGTGGTTCAGTTCTATATATGAGAAAAACTTATACTAAATAATTACTTAAAACAATACAAAATTTAGAGAAGTATGACAGAGTATTATGTATAAAAGGTTTTGAACATGTTCTTTTTACAATACAAAGATACGAGGTAATACAATATTAATACATAACAATTTATTTGTTCAAATTTTAGTAAAAAACAAACAAAAAATAAGTTCTATCCAAATTTTAATATGAAAAATGTTATAACAGCAATAGTAGAAAACAGAAGTAATAATTATATGAATTTTCTAATTTTAGACCTAAATTGTTTGTTGTTTAAGCTTTTTAGATCAGGATGGTTGGTAATACGCTTCTAGACTATCAATATTTCCATCAATATGGTCCTCCGACAATATTGAAGTGAATATTGACAATATTACTGATCGTCCAGATCAGGGGTGAACAACCTTAATTAGACCAAGGGCCATTCTATTATAAAAAATTCACAGAGGGCCGCAGTGTACCATCATCCAATCCTCCATTGTGGGCCTGCTGATTATACCTTACTTCTGAATGAGGACTTATCATGATTTAATGTAATAGTATAATATTCAATAAAACAATAGTAATAACATTCCTTTTACTGGCATGCCCACTAATTAATTATTAGTCATAACACAAATGTTATTCACCTTTTAATGAGAAACTTGACACTGCTTCAGTTTTGTCAACTTTTAATATTAGGTCCAATGTTTGATACTGCAATACGGATACTCGCTTCCAAATGTTCATCTGTAAGTCTGGATCGTGTTTTGGATTTCAATTGTTTCATAACCGAAAATGACTGTTCACAGACGTACGTGCTAACAAATAAAGTTGCCACTTTCAAAGCATGGCCATACAGATTGTGCATTTCTTTAGGTAAGTACAGCTTGTAGAAATCAAGGAGTGATACATCATCAAATTTTGCTTTCAATTCTGTGCTACTCTGGATATCAATTAATTCCATCTAAAAAATTTCAGGCACTGTCTCAATATCAACATGAAAGGGTAGTGAAAATAATTCAAATTATTTTTCAAACTTCCGAACATCCTGAAAACGGGTGTTGAACACTTCTGTGAGATTTTTCAAGAGGTCAGCGTATTTCCCAAAATTAGATCTGTTTGTAGATTCCATCATTTTTCTCATTGTCAGAAAATTGACAAATACTCCACTTCTTAATTGTGTCTGCCAAACTTCAAGTTTTCTTTCAAAAGATTTGATTAAATTAAACAGATGATGGATCATGTGGTTTTTGCCTTGCATTTTGGTATTCAGTTCATTAAGGTGCTGAACCATATCAACCAGAAATGCCAGATCAGAAATCCAATCACTTCTGTCCAGTTCGTCCACCTTAAAGTTTTGATTTGTCAAAAACAAACGAATTTCTTCCCGAAGTTCATACACTCGTTTCAACATGTTACGTGATGTTGATAGTGATGTGTTTAGTGTGTTAAAGAACTAGTCCGTTAATGGATATTTTGAAACCAAATCATATTCAATATTAATTAATCTTACATTTAACTTTAACGGGCCACAATATATATTCCGGCGGGCTGCATGCGGCCCGGGGGCCGCGGGTTGTGCACAATTGGTCTAGATGATACTTTAAACGCACCTGTGTACTGAGTTCCTGGAACAGTTGTTTCTGCCAGATGGCAGCTTCTGCTTCCTTACAGATGTTAGCCATTGTGAGCACGCATTCCAGAGGATAATCGCCCTTCGCCGTTTCTCCAGACAACATTACACAGTCAGCACCATCCAGTATGGCATTGGCTACATCTGAACCTTCTGCTCGTGTAGGTCTCGGTTTCTTCACCATGGATTCCAACATTTGTGTAGCACAAATGACAGGTTTCCCAACCTAGTGATAAAAACCTTAAGTTAGCTTACATCAGTTACAGGTAATCAGACAACTTACTGAACAATATAAGACGAACTTTTTCAGTGTGTTTTTTTAAATATATTTTATAATGAGTAAAGCACTAAAACTGTTACAATTTGGATAATAATAGAGCACTTAAAGATCAAATGTGGACATTAATAAATAATAATTCTCCTCTTTTTAATATGCTTAATATGTTAACAGTATGTGAATATTATTTCCAGGGTGCACGGGCAAAGAGAGTTAAGTCCACCATCCTAAAAAATTGAGATATGTCCATAGAGTTATAGATAAAAATGTTCTCTACATTTGTGTTAAGTCCAGTAAGTCATATTCAAAATTGTACGGTAGTTATGGATGTGTGCCTCATGGGTTTATCCATCTCTAAAGCTATGTTGGGCTGGTATAGTTTGTTAAGTCACTCTAATTCTCAATAACAAGAAAGTGGACTTAACTCTCTTTACCCGCGCACCCCGGATTTATGGGGAAACTTGAAAAATAAAGTGTATAAGTCAATTTCCCATACATTAGAAGAACTTAAAAACAATATCACAAGAGAAATTAACTCTATCTCGGAAGCTGAACTTATGCACATGAAAGAAAATTTCCTAAAAAGGTGCCAGTATTGTGTGGATGCAAGAGGAGAAAATTTCCAACATCTCTTGTGATGAGGTATGTGTTTATTTTCATTGTAATTTTAACTGTAAATGTGAGAACCTGAATCATTACACCGATCGCAGCTTTATTTGCGTAGATATTTCACCCGATCACTCAGGAGTTGGAGCTGTGCCCGCCCTGACACACAAACCCGCGTCATTGGCCAACTCTTGCGTGGGACTCACTGTACATACACACTAGTGTTTAAGATATAACAGTATAGCAGCACATCAAAATATTTTGCCTTCCTATCCTTACTTTTTCAAATAGATTTAAAAAAATAAAAATAAAATAAAATCAGGTAAACTGATATAACAAAGTGCCAGTATGCTTTTTTAATCAGTTATAATTGCAGTTATGATATACAGAAAAAATATATATTTTTTTAATAGATCTCCGAGTTAAACTCCAGATCGATTCATTAAGCAGGGCTTACGGAAGAACAAAGGTCTAAAGTTTGATTCATATAGGTATACACTGATATACTAATTCTTAAAATATGTAAACATTTTACAAAATGCATTGACAATGAAATAGTACAGTAAGCCAATAAGAAGAGGATAGTTCCACCTAGCGGTATGCAGTTTTGTTCTGAGTATAGGCTTATGCAATTATAACGCAACGCAATAACTTTAAAGCTAGTTTCTGTTCGTGAAATAACATTTATAGGCTTATGTTATCATTCTTTAGGATTATGTTGTATGTCAATGAAAGACAATGAATTTCCAGTTTTTTTAAAGAAAAATGTAATACTTATTTAAGTACACTGACAAAATAGAACACAAGAATGGAATAGGCTCAATTTAACACAACTGATAATAAAAAATAAAAAAAATTTGCTTTAGGGTGGACTCGAACGTGATATCTCTTGAATACTAGACAAGCATCTTACCCCAAGACCAAACCACACTGCGAATGTTCAGTGTCCAATACCAGAGAATACTACCTCGTCGTAGCTCACAGAAAAGAAAAATCACCGTATTTCGAAATTAGGCTATGTTTCAAGCCTGCTAGTTTCCTTATGTTACATTATTGTATTATTTCATTCATAGGTAAAATAATATTCTAGATATCCGTGTGATAAGTGCTGATATGTCTCTAGCTGAAGCAAACGTAATACCAACGTATGCATATTCTCAGAGCTTAATGTTTTTATTTATTAAGAGGTAAGGAATTATTAATCTGACATAGGCTGAAGTAAAATTCAATGCTTTAATTTAATTGTAATCAATTTTAGCAAAATAATTAGTCATTATACAACAGCATTTCATCTATAATCGAACATATGGGAACATTTGTTTTTCATGTAGATGTCAACTGTCCATGGCAACTGAAAGAGGCTTTATACGAGCGCACTGATTGGTTGGCCGCGAGTCAATGAAAATGCTTCGAATTGAACAAAATATTATTCTAAATGTGACTGTTAATTACTCATTATTTCGGTACTGCTGGACATTATAAATAGGTATTCCAAGTTTTATGAAAATCCGATAAAGCATTTGGGAGTTATGGCACCTTTAAAATAGACACTAAATTGGGTTTTACTCCGGTACCGGTGAACCGATTTGGTCCAATTTCAATAGGGTTCTTCCCATTGACATTATAAACGCGTATACCAAGTTTCATCAAAACTCGATAAAGCGTATTTGAGTTAGAGCGCGTACAGATACACGGACGGACGGACGGACAGACATTTTTCGTCCCCCACACAATCTCATAAAGTACCATACTGGCACTTAATAAAATGCACTAAGATACAAGGTTTGTCCATAAAGTAATGTCAGGAGTCAATTAAAAGATATTTATTGATCCTATCGGTACAATACATTAAAAGATTTCAAAATAGATTCCTCCTGTGAGAGCGCCTTTGTTTATCTAATATACTGAAACTATGTCATGAATATTGCACATTCAACGCCACCTATTAACAAGACCATATTCAATTGTTACATTAATTGAAGATGGCCTTTGCTCTGCTGCCATACTTGATTCAATTCTCTATAACATCACGCCATGCAGAAATCTGATATTTTTACATAGGTGAGCAGAAGGGGATCATAAATGCATGCCTAAATGGGAAAATATTGAACGATTTGGATGAAACTCACTAGCGGGTTCTTTTTTTGGGGAGGGCCAGGGAACTAGATTTTTTTTTTTTTCACCGAGTGACACTTTAATCGTGAAATGCACCTTGAAGCCAGGTTTTTCCTTTTTAATTATCAATTGTTTTAATGGTTTATGTATGATGTGAGCAAGGTTCATGAATCTGTGGTAAATTTTAATCATTTCATTTCAAATCTGTATGCCCTTATGGCAGCACAAGATGTTTTGTTCATTTATTGTTATTATTTATTATATAAAACAATATAATGAAGAATAAAATTATGTCATTCCTGCAATTTATGTGAAAACTATGTCAGTGTTACTAAATACTAGCATGTGCCCGTGGCTTAGTCCGCGTGAATTATTTCAAAAATAAAAAATAAAGAGCATAACAGTTAAATCATTATATTTATTAACACCTAAATCACGTGAATTACATACCAAAGATTAGATAGCGTCGCCTGGTAAAAGCGACCTCAGATTAGAGTTCCTTGGCCCAGAAAACTCCTGTATAGTGAGTTTTGTGCAAATCGAACAACGTTTGACCATATTTAGGCCTATATTGATTACCCCTCTTCTGTGTAGGTTGAAAATTTCATATGTCTGCGGGCCTCGATATTCTAAACAAATGAATCGTCCAGGAGGGACTTACAAAATCAAGCGATCGCCTGCGATAATTATTTCAAAAATTACAAATTAAGAGCATAATAGTTAAATCATTATATTTATTAACCCCTAAATCACGTGGACAACATACCACGATTAGATAGCGTCGCCTGGTAAAAGCGACCTCAGATTCGAGTTCCTTGGCCCAGAAAACCCCTGTATAGTGAGTTTTGTCCAAATAAAACAATGTTTGATCATATTTAGGCTTACAACATCAAGTTTTATTTCCAAGGTATGACAAAAATAGCCAAAGCCAACTGTAATTGATTTTATATTGAAATGTATAACTGAAAACTGATGCTTCGAAAACGCAAAAAATGCATGTTTTTTGCCCGTTTTTCACTCATAACTCACGAACGAAAGCGTAAATTAAAATTCCGTCTTCGAGGTGCATTTTCAAACCCTTCAGTCCACCTATGTTTAAAATTTCAGATCTCTGCGTTGAGTAGATTTCGCTGGGCATCGCGGAGAGACAGACAAGGAAGACAGACACTTCCTTTTATTAATATAGATGATATGTAATAGACAAAAATAGTTTTCATAATTGGCTAGAATGTCCCACCCGTAATTATGAAATGGCTGTGGTACGGATACCACATGATTAGTAGAACATTTTGTTTTAATCTTTAAAAACATAGATTTGTTTCTTGAATTCATCCATGCATTAGCCACTTTTTCAATACCTTCATATTACTGTACACAGTTTTCACGATGGACTTTACCTTGTTGCAGCGAGCAATCATTGCCTTTTGTGCAAGGAACACTTTCTCGGGTGGGATTTCAATACCCAAGTCACCTCGGGCCACCATAATTCCATCGGATGCTTCAATAATTTCATCCAAATTCACCATACCCTGATGATTCTCAATCTTGGATATGATGAGGATATTCTTGCCCTTTTCACCTATAATAATAATAATAATAATAATAATAATAATAATAATAATAATAATAATAATAATAATAATAATAATATTAATAATATTTATTCACCATTAGGGATTACAAGAATCCAAAGGCTTCGTCATACTTAAGAACTAAAAAAAATATTAAACAAAACATACCTATACATACAGTACACACTCATACAAAATGCGGACATTAGAACAAAATAATACAGAGTACAATAAGACACGGACATTTAGAATTTTACTTGTGAATCAATTTTGACTTGTAGAAATGGAGAGGAAAAGAGAAAGAGGAGAAATCATGCAGCTCCAATTACTCCATAAATTATTATCCAGTAAAAATAAATTTATAGAGTCAGTAAATTGGCGGAGATGAAATCTTGAGTACTATAGAAAACATGCTCCATAAGAAGATTTCTCACTTTGGTTTTGAAAAGTTTTGGTCTGGTGTGCTTAAAAGAGTGGGGAAGTTTATTGTACAGAATTAGACCCGTGTGATTGATGAATTTTAAACTTCTGGAGGTTCGGTGGGATGTGAGGTGAAAATCATTAATTCCTCGCGTCTCGTGGTGATGGTGATGGGAGTTCTTTGGAAATTTCGGTTTGTTTGAACGCATGAAGCAGACAGTCTCTAGAATAAAGATGCAAGGGACAGGAAGAATATTTAATTTTTTGAAAAGAGGCTTGGTATGCGTGCGGTTGGAAACATGCATCATAATTTTGATAATCCTCTTCTGGAGTTTGAATATCCGAGTTACATTCGGAGAGGTTCCCCAGAAAGGGATGCCGTAGGAAATTACAGAGTTGATATTGCCGAAATAAAGAGTACGGAGCAGTTCAATATTACAGAATCTACCTAAAATTCTCAAAGCATAAGTGATTTTACATACTTTTTCAGCGAGGTGGGAGATATGTGTATTCCAGGATGACTTGGAGTCAACCCAAATACCCAGGAATTTAGAGGAAACAACTTCTTTTAAGCAAACATTATTAAACATAATTTGTAAGTTTACTAGGGAGAAAGGGCAAAAATTTATGTAATTAGTTTTGGAAATATTGAGGTGCAGTCTATTGTAATTTAGCCAAACCTGGAGATTTTCCAAAGTTTTGTTAGCTTTAGCTTGAAGCTGAGCGCTGTCTATATCAGAAATTAGGATGTTGGTGTCGTCAGCATAAAGAATGTTCTTGGAGAGCGGTAGATAAGCCGGGAGGTTGTTGATGTAAATAAGGAAAAGTAGTGGGCCCAACAAGGATCCTTGAGGGACACCGCAATTCACCTGCAGAAGGTCTGAATTCTGGGAGTCGATTTGGACCATTTGCAGTCTATTACTCAAATAAGAGGAAAACCAGGCATTTGCGGTTCCTCTAATACCATGGAGGATGCTGTGGTTTACTACATCAAAAGCTTTAGTTTGGTCGAGGAAGATACCAATTGTGGGATTTTTATTATCAAGAGCCGAGAGGAGGTGTTCAGAAAAGGAGTAAAGGGCGTCATTGATACTTATTTTTTCTAAAGCCAAATATAATTAGCAATAAAGAAAAGTATGTTTTGACAGTAACATAATAATTGTGATAAGGACTAATTACTGACATCTACAGTGAAAGGATATTATAAATGGGAAGATAGTTTGGTTTTCACACTCAACTGTATTTACTTGGTTTATCCCAGAAGATGTTTAGATCATTGTAATCATGTATGTAAAAAATAATATTTTCAGTTCATCCAGGCTAATAAATATGATGGTATGAAATTTCCTGGTATAATTCAGGTTTATTTTCACTGTAGAACAGACTGAAAGAACATCTGTGTTGGCTAATCTACCGAATAGCCATGAAAATTTTTAAAAAACAAGCACTACAGCAGAATAAAAAGTAAATAATATGACACACAATGAAAAATTAAGTGCACTGGAGATGGCGCTAACTTATATCAGTCAACAGTCGGAGGTGAGAGCTAAGGACTTATTATTTCGGTGTTTTATTACACATTTCTTTATTTCTCTGTATTATCAGACATTTTCAGTGATCCCACGTTCTCCAGGTCCAGTTTAGGTTGGGATGATGAAGACTCCACTGTGTGTACAGGGTAATTAAAAAATCACTATACATTTTAGTGCTAGTTACTGTATTCTTATTTCTTGCAGGTAATGTGACAGTATGCTCAACAAAGAAGAAAGAATAGCTGTTGTTTCTGCTCGTCTACGTGGTATGATACATGAACAGACGCGAGCAGATTTCACCCGTAAATTTAGGAAACCAGGCCCCACCAGGCTGGCTATAAAGAACCTGGTCAATAAATTTCAGCGTACTGGTAGTGTTGCAGATGAACATCCAGGGAGATCAGCCATATCACCAGAAGCCGTACAAAATGTACAGGATGCGATCACTCATAGTCCCTCTACATTTACCAGGAGACTGAGTAGGGAGCTGAGCATTCCGCATACCACTGTGTGGAGAACTCTCTGCTACAAATTGCACAAACGTGCATATCACATCCAGGTCGTACAGAAGCTTGAAGGCAGGGTTGATAAAAAACATGTTTTTTTAAAAAGAACAAAAAAAACGTTTTTTTTTTTTTAAAACATGTTTTTTTTTGTTTAAAACGTTTTATACGTGAACAACAATGTTGGTTGTTTTAAACGTGTTTTTTTTAACGTTTTTTATGTTTACAACAGAGTTGTTTGTTTAAAAAAAGTTTAAATTGTTCATTTTGTTATTATTATATATACATATACATATATATATATATATATATATATATATATATATATATATATATATATATATATATATATATGTGTGTGTATTTATATACAGTTGAAATGTTTAAAACATTTTAAACAATTTGTTTTAAACATTTTTTAGCATATGTTAAAACACTTTTTAATTGGGTGTTAAATTTTATTATGCATTTTGTCAATCCAATGACACCCTGTGCTAAGATGTTCAAGATTTACGAGTCGTAGACTTAATAGTATTTGAAAATACATTTTGTACCAGTAGTATTTGTTTATGATTTAATAGTTCATGATTAATAAAAAATAATACAAACTACTGTTTAATTACTGCCTTTACTGCTCAACTGATGATTGACTTTCACCATGCTTTACGTGGTCTTAGCCGCCTTACATTATCAAACTTACAAGGAATATCCTACTACAGAGTTGCCAAATTGACACATTCAATATTTAATATTAATAATCTCTTTCTTTAAAAAGGAAGACCACAAAATAGATGGTAGGATGCAGTCAGAAAAAATTCAAATCAATTACTCAAAATCAGAAACTGGAAGCTGGCGACAGAGGATAGAGAAGTCTGGAGGAAAAGGATACAAAAGACACCACCTCACATGATTTTCTGGTATTCTGGCCCTAGTTTTTTTTTTGTTTTCTGTTTACAACCCTAACAGGGTGTCACTGACTTGACAAAATGTAAATTGTCTTCATAATTAAATATAACACGCAATTAAAAAATGATTTAAACATATGCTAAAAAAACAAGTTTAAAACAGATTGTTTAAAACGTTTTAAACAAACTTAAAAAAAACACAAGCACTTGTTTTAAACACTTGTTTTAAACGTTTTGTTTTAAACATTCCAACCCTGCTTGAAGGTGAGGACTATGCAGCCTGAAAAGCTGCATGTTATGATCTACTAGAAGCTATGGAAAATGACAATTTGATGGGCAATGTCTTATATGTTTCAGTACTATTACATATTGTGTAATGGTACATTTTATAATATTTCAACAAATGTCACCTCAAAGTATACGAACCCAAGATCTCACGAATCTCCTTGAGGGCATTAGCATCTCGAATAAAGGAAGCGAAGACCATATCCACATCCTGTTCAACTCCAAATCTAAGATCCTGTTTGTCCTTCTCGGAGACCGCAGGCAGATCTACAGGCACTCCTGGCAGATTCACTCCCTTCCTGCTTCCGAGTGTCCCCCCATTCTCAACTGTACACACTACGTAGTTGGGACCTGGAACAAACAAACACCATTTACAGTTCTAGCAATTGTTTTCATTAGGAATAAAATTAATTAACAGATTTACAGAGTACAGGTAGTACAAAGATAAATTGTCTTTTAAATATTTATAAATAAAGAAATTCTGAGCACTACACATACAGTCAATTACAATATTGCTTAAACTAAAAGACGCAGGTATCTGTACATGTTATTAAAAAAGGCCATCATATCAAAGGAAAGTGTAGGTAATGAAAAATGATGTATATTTTTAAAAAGTACATCTGTGACTGTACACTCTGATCACCAACTATACTAATTTCACGTTAAGTTCAAAGTAGATGTAAACAAAGCCACGTGACAAGGGAGCGCCTCATTGGCTAGTGGACGAACTGTAACTTTTGCTGCTTTGTATGCATACTCTTGCTCTTAATAAAATAGTTCGGTTCAAACCGTACTTTTCGTAGCTATTTTCATGCAGAGAAATTTAAAAACACGTTTCTGAAGCAGATCTGTATATGAAACAAAATTAATTTGGTCAGATTTTCCTGACGCATAATAACTAAGTGAACTAATTAAACCGTTACAACAGATGTAAATTGTAGGCGTTTACGACGGCTGTGCGCATGCTCAAGTACACCATCTTAGAATGAACTTGCCACAGACCCCTTCCAAGAATTTGGTGTGACCTGCTGAATGTGCGTTCATTTATTTATTTATATCGGCTATACAACATGTACGTGAGGACAAGAAAGTCGTGTGATAGAATAAGACAATAATTTCGTCAAAAGTTGCATGTAACCTAAGCTCTGATAGGATTGGGGCGGTTACAAACAGAAATTAATGAATAGTGAACAACATTCGAAAAGAAAACGCCTCTGAAGAGGGTAGCCAACATTGCAAATTGAGAGTAATTTTTATACTCGTTAATATCTTCTTGTTAACTGTCTATGACTTTCTTACATACTAATATTAAGCTTGATTTTGTACAGATGTAACGATCCTTTCAAAATAAATATCACATTTTTCAACAATGGTGAATGTCATAAAAAATAATTTAAAAGTACTATTGAGAACACTGGAATATTCACAAATCCTCATTCAATTTCTTTCCGCGGCGGGTAAATTTCCACGTGGTATTGTCACATGCTCGGCGGAGTGGTACGTTAGAGTTTGTTTACATCTACTTTGAACTTAAAGTGAAAATAGTATAGTATGGCATTTCTCTTTATCTTGCTTAACGTCAACTCAGTTTATACAATTATCGCAGATAGTAAATCTTTTGGGTTCCCCCACATTATTTATTACCTTGTTTTTCCAAAATACAGATGGTCTACTTCACCGACCTTGCTTAGGGCGATTTAGATAATACCTAATAGCTAACCATGCATTTAATGTATTTCCATTTCACTGAGCCCAATTACAAGTTAAATAACACTAACCGGGAGAACCAACATTACAGACAAAGCGATCTCATAATTCCTTACCTCCAGACAGTTAGGTCTAAATGCATATTAATTTGGCATCCTTATCATCAGACAAAAAGTACAACATTCATTAATAAACATAACAATAGTAATAGAAAACATAATAATAAAAACAGTGATATAAAATACTTCAATCTTGTCAATACTGTCAGTTAATCACAAACATTTCCACCTGTTTGAAGCTAAATCACACACAAGGTAAACTTACGATAACAGAGTGCAAAAACTGAAAGTGCCTGTACACTGAACCTATATGCTATAAACTATTAACACTGCAGAATCTCTCAAGTAAAACTTCATTTCACACTTTGGGCTTAAAGCGAGACATCCAAACTTAGTCTTAGGCACGGCACACTAGTCTTACTAACGGTGGAGTTTTTTTTTACTTGCTCACAAGCTAGATTTGTTATAATCTCCAAGTGATTAAAACCAACTTGTGAGAACATCTGAAATACAATGAAGAAGAGACTATTATCATATTTTACGGACTATAAGATGATCTGGATCATAAGATGCACCTTGATTTTAGGATGGAAATTGAAAGGAAAAGAAATTTAATATGATTCTAAACAAAACATTCTGAAGGGAATAATATATGAGGAGTGACAATTCATAATGCATTAAGTCCACCTTCGATCTTAATGTAGTTTGTGTATTCCCATTCTCTGAGGTATTCTGCATGATCCTACATAACGTTCTTGTTTCAAATCGCAACCTTTCCCTGTTAAATTTGAGCCTGAAATATAGGGTTCGATCCAAAACGCGTTCAGTCCAGAACTTGGTTCGGTGCAAATTACGTCGAGTCCACATTATAGACGCAATCAAGTTGCGAAACAGGTGGTGCACTGAACTTTACGATGTCTATTGTTGCAGGTGTTCTTCTAATGAAAGCGGCATTCACCAGACACCAAAACAGATGTCATTAGCAGTCAATAATAAAAGCACAAGAATAGATCATGTTTCACTGCAAACTTTTCATGAGTTTTCTTGTTGCAATAGCACAGTGAGGTCATGTTTATTCACTTTATACAAGTAGTAGATACAAATCAACATGGATGATACTAATAAATAAAGACTTTGTGGAACTTTATACAGTGAAGCAACTATAATAAAATTTACTATATGAGTTGACATAAACACACTTTTTGCTTCACTTACCATATTTTGGTATGACACGTTTCAAGGAGCCTCCTCCCCACTTTCAGGAATGGGGAGGCTACTTTATATATGACAGAGTATTTGAAAATGGGGAGGAGGCTCCTTGAAACGTGTCATACCAAAATATGGTAAGTGAAGCAAAAAGTGTGTTTATGTCAACTCATATAGTAAATTAATTTTATTATGGATGATACTGTTGTTGTTATGTAATTAACAAAGTTGTTGACTATTCAACACTTTAGGCCTCACTTTTCCTTACATTTTTGCAGGACGTACGTTTCATGGGCTTTGCCCACATTTTCTTCACTGTATTAAGTTCCATTATCTCTTGAGTCCTCATAACTGTTGTTGTTGGTGGTGAATTCTCAATTGGTTCAAGAAAAAGGTAGAAAGAGGATGAATGTTGCGACTGTGTGGAAGAGGAGCATGGACTTTCCATGATTAACATGCTTAAAAAACAGAAATTGTTTAAATTTTGACAATTTGGTACTTTGGCAATAGTTCACTTTGTATTAGTGCGATCAGATGTGATTGTAATTCTTAAATAAAATACTAACTAATCATCTTTTTAAATTATTACTATTATTATAGTGTTGGGTCAAAACGCATTAAGTCCATTACTTTCGAATCTTTAACTATCAATAAAAGATGTAAATTAAAAGAATGATTTGACACACCCAATACATTTAACTATATATTAATTACTGATTCTGATCAGAAAAAATATTGCAAATTCGTTTGATGGTTTGGCCAAAAACAGTTTTTTGCACTCCTTAGCTAGTAAGTGTTTCTTACGACAGTTGTTTACATGGCTCGTAACTTGACATTACCACACGCAATCTTGTTGCTAGGGGCGACGGGCGGAAAGTGAATTGTTGCTAGGGGCGACGGGCGGAAAGTTACTTTACCGCCCGCAAATGCTTATTTGCGAGCAGAAATGACCAAGGCCTCCCCGCTTTATAAATATTCGGTTGCCATAAACAATAACAAATGCGAATCCCTTTCTGAAATAAGCACCATTCTTCAAGTCTGTATTTACATAATATTTTCAGGTAATATCACAATTAATATAATTAAATTGATATAAGTAACCGTCGTGCAAAAAATAGCATACAACACACGGACCGTAAAGGCATTTACGGGTCTCGAAAACTTAAAAACCCTCGGCTGCGCCTCGGGTTTTCAATCTGTTTCCTCGACCCGTAAACGTGCCATTCCGCCCTTGTGTCGCAATATACAATTTAGTCATTCCTGAAAAATCATTATTTTTGGACTAAATGAGTTTTTAATCGATGCTCCTCATATTCATTGCATAAACAAATTACAACCTTCTACAATGGAATCAGTGTAAATCACTTCTAAATTAAAACCTGCGTTGTACGAAAATCTATTCTGTACAGGTGGCATCGCATAAATTTTAACAACTAGCTGATCCCTAACGGTAAGTGTAAGAGTAAGAGCATAAAGTAAGTGTAATGGGACAAGGCTGTTTAGAGACCATTGGCTTCATTTAAACCAGCCGGTGCAGACAACTCCTTTCGTTCAAATGAACTCAACATTCCTTTCTTATTGCATTGTATACCTGGCTTCCAGCTACCCTCATTTTACAATTGTGAAAAGTGCACTGATGTATAGTTTGTGCCAAAATATGTAACTATCTTATCGTTTACAACACGTTTTTAATTATGGTACTCCGGCAATATTTACCATTATTTTAATGTTTTTAGTGTACTTTGGACCATTAGATGCACTCAACTTTCAAGGATCTGTTTTTAAGGTAAAAAAGTGCGTCTTATGGTTCATAAAATACAGTAGCTTTCTGTGAACCATAAAAAGAAAGGAACCAGATACATGAGCAAATAAAATTCTCACATACCAGGAGAAAAGAAAGGGACAAATCTCATGGATGAAAAAAGTTCAGCAACATTTAAGAAAATATGGAATCAGTATGAAGATGTAGGAAATAGAGAAGTGTTAAAAAGTTGCAGAGGTGAAGGATCTACCTGAAGTGAGATTAAGGAGACAATAAGAGTAGCCTATTTTTAAAGTCAGGGAATGACGGAATATTGGTGTAGGAGAAGTTGTGTTAACACTTTCCGCACCATGTCCGTACGTGATACGTTCCGCATTTTACTCCCGCGTGAACCAAGACCGTATCCCTTACGTTGCGCGTGATCCCGTGCTTAGCAATGGGAGAATACTGGTGTAATACAGGATTTGAACAGATAAACACAAAGCTTAGTTTATGAACTTCCCAACAGAGTGTGCTTCATACACTTATCGATTCTTGTATCAATTTATATAGACTTTTTTTATCGAATTTATATCGGCCTACTGCGATTACCAAAACATCAACAAGAAGCTAGGTTAGAATTCGTGCAGATGTCCAAGAATATCACAAACGTGTTAATTACTAGACAATATGCAACCAAAATGTTGTCAGAATTCTATATTATGTCTTGTTTCAGTAATTTTAGTTAGTACTTTTGCAATAAATAGGTTTTTAACCCTCCAAACCTTGAAAAAATTATTTCCGAAAAAAGTAAATCCTCAAAAAAACCTCCCATTTATTTGCCTGTGATATATTTATATGAGAGTGAATACAATAAAGAATATCATTTCTAGAAAGAGGAAGTTTCAATCTTCATGGGTAAGTAATTCATTATTTTGTAATACATATTGTATGTTTTTAAAAAAAATCACAAAATCGGAAGAAAACGCCCGGTTCACAGGATGAAAACGCTGAAAGATGGCGTGGTGCGGAAAGTGTTAATATAACGCACAGGGTATTTTAGAGGTCATAACAATTAATAATAAGATTACAATACTCACCAACATTGGTGACCACAAGTGAAATGAGTCCATCATCAACAAATACCCTGTTTCCTGCTTTCACCACTTTGGTGATGTTATCATAGTCTACATAAATGGTCTGCGTTGTACCTTTCTCAGCATAAGCTTTATCAGTTGTCAGTTTGATTGAATCACCTTTCTTCAACTCCACTTCAGCTGATCCACCCTGTAATTTAAACTTCATTACTCTAAAACCGGGTCCCCACTACTTAACATTTAGCACCAACATGTTGCAGTTAATATATGTTAAATGTTTATCAACTTGTTCACGTATACAAGTCAAGTGGTTTGCCAATTAACAACTGTCTCCACTACAATGTTATAGCTTAACATGGGTTGGCATGGTTACGAACGGAAATTAATGAATAATAAATAACAGTCAAAAAGGAAACGCCTCTGAAGAGGGCAGCCAACATTACAAAATGAGAGTAATTTTATATACTCATTATCATCTTGTTAACAGTCTACGACTTTCTTAAATACTAATTGTGTACAGATGTCTTGATCTTTTCAAAATAACCATCACATTTTTCAACAATGGAGTATGACATAAAAAATAATTTTAAAAGTAGATGCAATACTACTGAGAACACTGATATACCAAATACATAATACAAAATCGATGCCAGCAATATTGAGGAAGCTGTCAACTGCTTTTTGTTTACATGGAAATTCCCGAACCAAAGCCGATTAAGCTGCAGATTGCTTTTTGTTTGCCAGAAATTCCCGAAACAAAGCCGATATCGACAGATTAGTCAATTGACTTGATATGTTATCCATTTTCTCCGGAAAACAAATTAACATCTGGAAATGTTAAGTGCAACACGCTGGATTTGCATGTCAAGTCAATTGGAACGCGAAATTGCAATATACATGTCAATAACAACTTGTTAATATTGACATGTTGGTGTTAAATGTTTATCAATGGAGACGCAGCTTAATGTATGCCCAAGGGTTATAAATAGAGGTCTGTCAAAGTGGTTTTATTTTTAGGGAAAATTTGTTTTAAAATTTTAACACTTCGGTGCTGTTTTAAAAATTCTATATACAGTGGAACCTCTTTAGCTTGTTCCTCATTACCACGTTTTCCTGCATAGTACGACGGCTTTTGAAAGTCCTGGTCCTAATCTTACTAATTGCATGTTTCAATGTTCATTTAACACATTTTGGTTTCTCGCTTGGTACATTCACATTTGGGTCACCAACCACATGTTGCAATACATGAATCTTGGTTGTGCATCCGGTCATGTAATCTCTGTGTCAGATTTCTTGTGCTCTTTCTCTTTGCTCTACGGGACCAATTGTCAGCTTAGTTTTGTAAACGCCATTTTTTATCTTTCACATTAGTTGCTTCTCATTGGTCGTTTTTTTGATTTGGCACAGTTTCCCAATTTGCCCCACTGTTTACATTACTTCGTTTTAATTTGTTTTCATCAGCTGTTTAGTTTCCATTTTTGTCATAATTATGTTGTTGTGTTTGTATTTGCAAAGTGGTGAGATATTAATGTTTAAACTTGCAATGGTTCATGTGGTGTAAAAAGAAAATTAGGAAGGTTAGAATAAATGTAAGAAGTGGATCATGATTCTCACATGGATATCTGGTAGCATTTCATTAGCAGCTTGTGGCTGTGGACATGCCTCTGAGTGCTGAACATTTTGGCACATGTAATATTTTACACTTTCAGTTATTTTGCCTGCGTTTGTTAGTAGATTGCAGAATGGAACTTGTTTCACGTCTGATGTTTCAAAATAAAGTAAGGTGCTTTTTTGTGAATTTTTACTGTTTTTTCATTAAATATGGCTCCCATACAGTCACTCAATTGTAGTTCAGTTCAGTTTTGTTCGATTTTCTTTTGTAATCAAATTATTAGGCCTACATATACTTACATATTCTAAATTTGTAATAACTATTGGCTCTGCACAGAAACTTGTGTATGTCGTTTTAGGTAATTCTGAGCCATTTTAGAACATTTTGGGGGTCATGTTGAGTAACGGAGAAAATACGTACTGAGCCTATTCCCTTGATTTTTAAAAAATTTTCTCATTTAGGGGTTTTCCCATTTAAGACATCCACTTTTTTGGTCCATAGAAAATATGTTAATAAGGATCTAAGGGGGGGGAAGGAGCACGATTAGTAAAATACTAACATAGGTGCGTTTGGTCAACAAAAGATCCTGTACTAAAGCCATGCATTGTTTGAGATAATTCTTTTAACAGATACCGTATTGGCCCTAATATAAGACAGCCTCGCATATAAGACGACCATGAATTTTTAAAGGATAGTTACAAAAAAATTAATAAAATAGCTTATTAGTACATTTTGCTTCAGATAAAAGGTAATTTTGAAGTTCATGTCGTAACTTATTCTCTCACCTTTATTTATGCATTGAGACAATGCAGAAGCTTTCTTTTCTACATGGTCCACCATCACTGGTGGTCAAACAAAGCTTTATGACAATGTTTTTTTGTTTGAAAATTTATGACAATGTTCAATAGGAACTCTACTATGTAGAACCTCAATGAACAATAAAGATTATTATTATTATTATTATTATTATTATTATTATTATTATTATTATTTACGTGTACAGAATAGAGAAGTAAGCAATACAAGCAGAAGCACGAATTCAGGAAGAATAAAATTAGGTAAAGTTTGGTGAATTTCCACATGACTTTGACATTGGATTGGGCTCACGTCATTGCGTGGGGATTCCCTCTACACAGCTGCATTCATGAATGAAGAGTTGTTGAAAGTGTTAGGCTGCATGTATAAGATTAGTATAGTTTTTATAAACCCATTTTCAGGGAAAAAACATCGTCTTATATTCAGGCCAATATGGTACTTAAAAAGTCAGCTAGAGAGAAGACCCTACACCCTTAAGAAAATTAAATGTCATTATTTCAAATACATTGTTAATGAAATACTTCACGACCCATAAAGAGTTAATTTCTTTTATTCTATCAAGAACACCTAAAACAAATGCAGATGACTGCTTCCTCTCTCAAAATAACAAGTCCAACTTAAACTGGAACAGGGTAAAATCATGGTGGACACTCACCCCTTCCAGCAGACCTGTGCGGATCTCAGGACCCTTGGTGTCCAAAGCAATAGCAAGGGGATAACTCATTCCCAGCTTCTTGCTGTAATTTGCAACAGCTTGCCTGATGTTAGCAATGGTTTCTCCGTGGTACTCATGGCTGCCGTGTGAAAAGTTAAGTCTGGCTATGTTCATACCAGTATCCATCATCTGCTCCAACACTGACACATCCCTGGATGCTGGGCCTGTAACATGTTCCAAGTTCCCGTTATTACTAGGGACCGGATTCTTAGGTTTTTACCTATTTTTTTCCTTACTTCCAAAACAAAAAGCGCTCATACACTTTTTCGAATCATGTCCATAGGATTCACCCACATTAATTCTGTGGCACCTAAAAATACCTAAATGGGGTATAAAAACCTAAATATACCTAAGCGGGATATAAAACCTAAAATATCTAATTTAGGCTCCTTTTTTTGTCTATTTTGTTTGTCAGTTGAGAAATCGACATTTTGCAGGGAGAGAATAATTTTTGTCGGGTAGAAATTAATACCACCAGCGTTTCATTCAACCCATTGTCGTCTAGTTTGGACAGTATCAAGAGAGGAAAAGAGTAACGGCATTTAAAATATTCGTACGAACAACGATTGTTGCCGTGTATGAACAAGGATATAGATTTCTGTGTTTTAAAGCGCTTGTTTTTTGTTTGCCTTTAGTACTTCCCTGTTATTCATATTGAGTGGTCATACTGTGAGTTTTAAGAAGACGTGTTAATTATGCCGAAACAAATGAATTAGAGTTTGTAACGGCAGTGGATTGGCGACGATCTGAATTTCACGACAGATGGCAAAGTAATATTTTGTCAAGCCTGCCAGAAACACGTATTATTTACCTTTCTAGAAAAGGGGGAAGTTTTCGTCCCTAGTTGATCTGTTGTGCGGTTAGCATGCGTAACAACCGAGAAAGGAAAATAATCAGTTTCACATTATCAACATCCAACCATAAAGTATTTTACTCAATAAATTAGAAGCATCGGATTCGAATCCTGAGAAGGGTAGTGTCTAGATACAGTATTAACTATTAACCAATTGTAAGAGATAACAGGAAGAACTTCACTGGTGAGAATCTTGTAAGATATTTAGTGATATACTATAACCAGGAAATGTGAGGCAATCTTATTTCCACTGCTTCTTTTGATTGTTTATGCATTCTTTCTTCAATTGTATAATATTGTCTTAAAGCAAGTTTACACAAATTTAAGTCAATTTTGTTAAGTTAAACTTTACAAGTATTATGTATTGAATCCTATGTAGCACATTCAAATTCATTAAACCAATTATTCTACCCAAAAACGATTTTTTGGACAAAAAACCTAAAAAAAACTATTTCACCTAATGGAAAACCTAAAATAGTGTTTTTAAAAACCTAAAAATCCGGTCCCTAGTTATTACCTACACTTTCAATTTATTTTCCTCTTCTTTCATTTTACACCTTTACAAGTTATACAGGATTTATCATGATTAATAGAACAAACCAAAACAGTTGAAGGTATACAACAACAGAAGCAAAAAAGTTCCACATGGGTCCGCAAACAAGCTGTGTGCATGTTTTATTATTGTGAATGTCCGCCACAGTTGTGGACAAAATGTTTGGCACACCAATGTCAACTGGACCATGGCCTACAAGCCCGGATAATGTTTTTAATACAGTAGATATTGTATTCAAGCTAATTCGAGCTGAGGCTATCTTGAATTACAAAAACTCGGATTATATGGAAATATCACTAAATCATAAATAAATGTTTAATGAGCAAAATAATGGCTTAAAAAATAAATAAATAAACAATATAATAGACCTACATACCTGTGTTACGCCTGTATGTATATTGGCAAACATTTCCAATTTGTTACATCGGCATCCTTTAAGGATTAAGTCATTGTCTGACCCTAAATGGAGTGGAACTGGAAAATGGCGCTACTAGGAAAACACTTTTAATTACCATTGTCGCTGAGTAGGGATTACTGTAACAATACAGTATTCTTTTCTGAAAGGATGGTATGCTCTGTACAATTGATTGACACGAGGTCCCGACAAAGAAAGATCGAACCTAACGGTTTCTGTCAATCTGTAATAGAAATGCATTAGCAGTCTGAAGCCAAGGTTATTTCTGTGTATTGTGAACGAAAACCCTAAGTGGGACCGTTTTATCTGCATTTTTGTACATGGAAAAATTGAAAGAAAGCTCAAAATGTAACACATTCAGAAGTGCGTAAAACTTACATGCGGACACCGTATAAAAATGGGATTTTACTCTAGTTTTATGGAAAATATTAATTTTCTTAAGACCAGTTCAAATTACACAGAACCTCGAAATACCGGGGCTTGAATTACCGAGGCTCTACTGTATAATCCCTGGGATTCTTTAGGTGGCATGCACTCCTCGCGTCACTGTTCTCATTTGCCGGTGAAGGAGGCCCACTACAGGCGGATATTAAAAATGCATGATAAGATTGGCATATGGTGTGCTAGGTACAATCAATGCTGACACATACAGAACACAAATACTCAACCCATTTTTTGAACACTGTCTAGAGTCAGAGTGCTTATTGTCTGCAGGATTTAGAAACTGCCCACACAGCAGCCAAAACATTAAATTTCATGAAGGGAATATTCGAGAAGAGAGTTACTGGTCGAGGATTATGGCCCTCTAGGTCCCCCGATTTCTCAGCCTGCAATTTCTATTTACGGGGAAATCAAAAAAATAAGATATACAGAGACAATCTGCATACAATCCATGAGTTACAAGGCAGTATTGTGCCAGAAATCGGAAGAATTATAGTAGATAAACTTGCAGGATTGTGTTCAGACGAAGGAATCTTTTTCAACACCTTCTGTAGTCAAAGTTAGTAGACAATATGAAAATTGTATTATTAATAACCGATTGTAGAGGACCCCACAGAGCTATTCACAAAATAGCTATGCTCTTCTAATTGCATTGTGTTTGTTAAAAAGGTGTATACATACAAGTATTTCAATCTGTTATTTATCATCCTGCAATCATCCCACCTGAATACAGTAAAACACTCTTTTTACACTTTTCAAGGGACTGATGCAAAAAAGTGTAAAATGCAGGAAGTGTAAAAGCTGTAATGCTATATATTGCAAAATTTAATACATGAAAGTAAACGTAGGTACCTATATACACTTACATTATCAATCTAAAATATGGTGCTCAATATATAATATTTTCCTTGTAGGATCACACATAATAAATTAATAAATAATTGCTCTGACTATTTAATAGATTTAGATGGCATTCAAAGTTGACACAGAGAGTGCAAGCTCTTTTGCCAACTGAACATGTAGAAAACTTTACGTCATATTGATTTACTTTTTCTTGTGAAGAAATGAATTTTCTATTGTTTTTCTTCAACTCCATGATACCATAAAAAATCATGCAACACAAAAACATGGGTGTTGCTTCAAATCACAATGATGAGTTAGGCTATACGAATAACTTACAATATAATAAAATACAGTAAATCTCACCCCCAAGAAAAGAAACCAACATCACCTGGACCGCGTCTAAGAGAGTTGGCAACATAGCGAAAACTTTAAGTGAAAGCAGTTCTTCATCAAAAACTAATTCTGCCAACAAGGAAAATATGGAAGTGGCAGGAAATACAACTGTTTGAAAGTTGTTAGTGGCAGAAACGCCATGTATTGTCAGTATAGAAGATGGGCCCAGTGGAAAATTATGTAAATGGCAGGAAAATGTAAAGAGGGGGTTTTACAGTAGTTGCAAAATACTCGCAGACATAAGTAAAGGTCCTCATTCAAGAAAACTGCATGCCTGGTGGACACGGGACTTTAAATGTTATTCCTTCAGGTTTTACTGCAATTGGATGGACACCACAGAACAGTTATTATTACTCACCAATGGTACATATAATTCCTGACAGGCGCACATAGGAAGCTTTGGAATCAATGTCAAGAGAACACATGTGTTCCACATAAGTTACAGCATCTGCAGCTTGGAGCTGCATCCTGGGCACTCGACTTGCAGGAGCATCCATCTGTTAAATTGAGAAAGTCAGCATTATTTTCATTGATATCCACCGGGTATTACAGTACAGACGAGACACTTAGCAGCAGAAGCAGAAACTTTTCCGATTCATGCCCTTTGCTTCCGAATATATGAATCTTATAGAATCTAAAAAGGGCTAAATCGGTCTGAAGGGCGTAAAAGGGGCTAAGGAGGACTTTTGCTGAAAAACTAGGGGCTAATGAGGACTTTTGCTGAAAAACTAGGGGCTAAAGAGGACTTTTGCAGAAAAACACGATTTTTAAATAGAATTTTCAATTAATGCAAAGGAAAATAAATACGTGAATTTGTGCATTTTAAGAAAAGACATAATAAAAATAAATTTGTCTTTGTAACTCGAAAATGTTCTGCCTCGCCGTTGCAGAAAATGAAACTTGAGCCGCCTGCAATACTTTGAAATCTGCAACTAATCCATTGTCGTTTCAACTTTAAAAGAACAAGTTGCAACCAACAAAAGACAAGTAAATTAAAGAACAAATTCGTGACACTCGGATCTACTTATTTCTGTAGATCAGAAGTGAATTAAGTGGTGTATTGAATAATTGTATCATTAAAGGGCAAATATCTCAATTGTTTACGCTACTTTTCAAGTGCAGATAAAAGGGATACTTACTTGTTTATTTTGTATAAAAAAAAAAAAAAAAGATAACTCTGTCAACATTATAATACAATTTTCGGTGTTAATATTAGTGTTCATTATATGTTTTATTGAGATTTTATTAAGATGGCTAAAATTGTTTGTTTAGAGCCTAAAAAGGGCTATTTCACGAAAATAAAAGGCTAAAATACCTTTTATAAAAGTCTAAAAATCCAGCCCTACTCATGAACCACAATTCTATGGCAAGAATAAATTGTTTCCTAACCCATCGAGCACTGCAATCACTTTTCATTTCAAAGTGTGTTTCACTGTTTACCACAGAAGCGAATCAAGTTAGATTATTCACTACTTAAGTACAGAATAACTTGACATAATTTCCACTTCAGTTCTTAGGTCCTAACTTACTATATTGTTAGTTGTATGCAGTGTTAGGAAGGTTTGATTGAAATGGCTCCAGGAAGTTGAAGATGAAGGCTCTTACCCCATTTGAAAATGAAAATGAAATTGATAATTATGTTAAAATATCACACTTAGGGCCTGTACGACGACCTGCTGATATATTTATCTGCCAGATAGAGAACCTATCTGGAAGTTGGCCAAGAATTGCGTATTATGAGCAGGATAGATAAGCTAGCAGGAGGATGGAGTGGCTGACAAGCTACCAACTGCTAGTTAGGAATCTTGGTTGAAACAAGATGGCAGTGCGCGGAATTTTCTGGCCACCTGAATTTTAGAACTCATGCCGGAAGATTTAATTTACATAAAATTGTCATTTTATGCTCACATATGATTGAAGTAGAATTGAACAAATAGATTAATGCACTTAAAACGATATGTTGTTATGTAATTTAATTGTACAAATACAAATCCGAGCTGCCGCACCTAGCGGAGGACTACCGAACTACAACAAACACACCTCTCTGCTCAGCGAGGTAAGGACCATTTTACAAATAATAATAATAATAATAATAAATCTTTATTTAATCTGGCAGAGTTAAGGCCTTAGGGCCTTCTCTTACACTCAACCAGAGACAGAAAAGAAGAAACAAACAAATACACTAACATAGTTCTATAAGTAATTCTTATACACTAGATACATACATATACAGCAGTGAATTTAGTCTATGTTACATGAAATAAAACTATTTTAGTAAAGTGTGTTAAACTAGAGAGAGAGAGAAAAAATAAGTAACTTATCTTATATCTACAATATACAAGAAACAATAAAACGCAAATGATTTATACCTAAACAAAAATATTATCGTTTTTTGGAGAGATATTCGTTTAGCCTAGTTTTAAATGTTGACAGCGTACAGCAGACCCTGATGCTGGAAGGAAGGAGATTCCAGGAACGTGCGGAAGTTACAGTAAAAGACCGGGAATATATGGATGTTCTATGGATAGGTATTGAAAGCAGAGAGTCATGTTGTGATCTGGTATTTAGTGAGTGATTTGAAGATAAATACTGAATACGATTAGCCAGGTAATGGGGAGTTGAGGATTGGAGGATTTTAAAAAGAAGAGAAAGGGAATGCATAGATCGTCTTTCACAGACACGGAGCCAAGATAATCTTAGAAGGGACGGTGTGACATGCTCAGCTAGTCGGGTATTACACACAAAGCGAATGCATGCATTATGCACACGCTGCAATTTTAGGGCAAGGCTTTCACTAAGATCACATAAAACGACATCACAATAATCAAAATGGGGCATTACAAGTCTTTCAATTAGGGACTTCCTCAAAGAAAATGGTAAACAGAACTTCATACGTTGCAAATAATGGAATGTGGCAAATACTTTCTTGCACACTTGTGTTACCTGAGTGACCCATTTAAGATTTTGATCCAGATGGAGCCCTAAGTTCTTTACGGAAGAGCTGTAAGGGACTGGCTTATTGTTAATCATAACTTGCAGATTCGTATTATCTAATTTTGAGAGTAATCTCTGATGGCCTATAATAATGGCCTGGGATTTATCTGGGTTTAATTTGAGACCAAATTTATTACACCAATTAGAAACAGCATTGAGATCGTCATTTAGTCGAGTCAGTGCGTCATGCAATGTTTCGGGTCTAGTTTGAATGTAAATCTGCATGTCATCTGCATATAGATGATGTCTACTGTGTCGGAGTACTGTTGAAATGTCGTTTACATATAATGAAAATAGTAGAGGGCCGAGAACTGATCCCTGGGGGACTCCTCTCTCCACGGGACGCCAGGAAGACGACCTGCAAGTAAACACACATTGTTGGCGATCGCGAAGATAAGAATCAAACCAGCGGATGCAGCTTTCAGACAACTGTATTGAACGGAGTTTGGAAATAAGTATGTCAATGTCTACAGAGTCGAACGCCTTGCTGAAATCTAGGAGAGTTAACACAGTTATTTCACTTTTGTCGATTGCTTCACGTATGTCTTCAGTGACGTTAAGTAGTGCAGATGCAGTGCTATGTCCACTTCTAAATCCGGATTGGTAAGGGTCAAGAATTTGGTATTCATTGAGGTAGTCAGTCATTTGTTTGTGTACGATCCGTTCCAGTGCTTTTGAGACAGTAGGTAATATGCTGATAGGGCGGTAGTCACTTGGGAGGGTGGGTGTGTCATTTTTAGGGATTGGTCGTACAATTGCTTGTTTCCATAGTCTGGGGTAAGTTGATGTCATTAGAGAAGCATTGAAGATATGTGTTAATGTCGGTAATATCACGTCGATAATTTTATGAACGAGAGTTATGCTAATATTGTCACTTCCTTGTGCTTTAGATTTGATACGATTCAGGGCCTTCTTAACATCGATGGGAGTTACATACTTAAAGAACAGCTTTTCTCTTATTGGCATGTCAGTATTGTGTATGGTGGTATTACAAGGAATCTTCCAGTTAAGCTATGTGGAAGTCACGTATCTGGAGGATTTGTCGGCAGGTGGTAATACAGGCCCTTAGCTAGCACGGAACAAACAGTTTAAAACCTAAGAATCCGGGCCCTAACAATCACTTTGTAACTAGCTGAAAACAGAAATCACTGTTATTAAGTTGTTACTTACACCTTCCCATGCAATCTAATCAAAGTGAAACTGTTAATGATTTCGTTAACAACAGACAACATTATTATTATTTTGGTTATCACTGTATTTCAAGGACTATAAGTAGTACTTTTTTCTTTGAGACATTAACTCTAAAATTCAGGTGCAACGTAAACTGGAAAGTGATCCAGAACTTTTCCTACCCATCTAATATAGATATTTCTAATGCTGAAATGTTAACTTTGATATCAGATTCTGTCCCCCAGTAGTGACTAAAGCACCGAGAACAATATTTTCATCCTCAATAAGTTTCGAGAATTATGCTGTCATAGTTCACCACAATTATTTGTACAGGGTGTTTCACGTACGAGTTGGCCAATAATGCGGGTTTCTGCATCGTGGCAGCCACAGCTCTAACTCCCAAGAAATCATGTGAAATATCTAAGCAAATAAAGCTGCTAATGGTGTAATGATTCAGCATCTCACAGTTACAGTTAAAATTACAATGAAAATAACCACGTACCTCATCACAAGATATGTTGGAAATGTCCTCCTCTTGCATCCACACAACACTGGCACTTTTTTAGGAAATTTCTTTCATGCACACAAGTTCACCTTCCGAGATAAGAGTTAATTTCTCTTGTGATATTGTCTTTAAGTTCTTCAGAAGAGAAATTAACTCTCTCTAGGAAGCTCAATTTATAAGCATGAAAGAAAATTTCCTAAAAGGGTGCCAGTATGGATTCAAGAGGAGGACATTTCCAACATCTCTTGTGATGAAGTACGTGGTTATTTTCATTGTAATTTTAACTTTAACTGTGAGAACCTGAATCATTACACCGTTAGCAGCTCTATTTGCATAGATATTTCACCCGAGTTAGAGCTGTGGCTGCCGAACGTAGAAACCCACATAATTGGCCAACTCTTACATGAAACACTGTATTTTTCACACTCCTGAGAACAAATCAACTCCATAATGCCGGTATGTTATTCCTACACATATTAAAACAGAAAAGAAGATAGATTTGCAAATAAACCTCATGAAGCACCTGATTTTGTTATAGATGTAAAGATTAAGGATTCTGCAAATATAAATTTTTAACTCATAGTCCTTAAATACAATAAGTAGCAAATAGAACAGACTAAACTGCAGAAAGAGTAACTGATTTGGTGAAACCACAGTTACATAGAATCAGGCATAAAGCAAAAACAAACAAAGCAAAAATTCTAATAATAATGGATAAAAACATAACTTGCCGGGTTCTTGTTAATAAAGTCAACTCTTATTATTAGAGGAAGCTGCATCTGTCCAAGTTACATTTTAATCAGGAGACTAGGTTTCAAGGAAGTTTTTGTCTAAAGGCTAGTTTAAACAACGAAATTAGGTTTCGTAACTGAGTTTCGAAACTGTTTTTTTACTTGAATGCGCAAACGCAAGATGTACTGGCGACAATGAGTTATGACACTACACAATTTCGGCTGATTCCAACTTTTCACAAAACTATAATGGTAATTTTGATATTTCACGCTTATTTAGCTTGTTAGCATTTTGTAAAATGAAAATGTTTATATGGGATTTTAACAAATTGAACTTCAGAAATAACATGAAATGTGCGGTTGCATTGGAAAGAAAATGTGTGTAATTAGTTTCACGAAATCACTTTCATGAAAGTGGTTACAAAACCTAATGTCATTGTGTAAACTAGCCTTTGGATATAGGGTCCACGTTATTGACAACTGGCTTAAACACATTAACATTCTTACATCAACATGGGTTTCTAAACATTTCAACTTCAAATGGATTCGCAAATGTCTAGCCCGCTCTCAAATGTTGGACGATGTTTCTTAGGTGTGGAACTATGAAAGTAACTTGAGTAATATTGGAAACAAGTCACAAGTCTGATCAGTACGGTAAACCTGTCTCAAACAGGAACACTAGATAAAGCACCTTGTTTTATTCCCATGTGCTTTTCTCTGTCTTTAATCATAATCATGGACGTGCGGTCAATTTGATCGCAGCAAAAACATAAACTGCTGATTTTGTTTGGATATCGTCTTCACAGGTGTGTTATTTACACTACCTTCTCTTCTTAAGATCAATTATTACCCCATATGTGTCACTTACCCGTCAGCGTTAGAGGAGCCGTGCTAGAAAATCAAACTGACCACAAGTCCAAGTTATGAAAGTCTTTTCAGTTAACACAATGCCGACCTAGCAGCAGGCTGATCTGATCACACTAGTATACCTGCTCTTTAAACATGCCTCCCTCCTGCTCTTTCTAAATGATCAAATACTTTTTTAAAATATACAAAATAATGTGTTGAAATACACCCTCTGAAAATGGCCGTTTTCCCCTTCTTTGGAATTAATTGTGATCCAATAGCTATTTTCTACGAATTTTTGGTGTCAGGTTGTTAATTTATAGACCCTAAATGCATTGAAGGGCAAAATTAATCTTCAGAAACACAACATTTTTGCTCCAATGTATTTTTTTTTTTCATCTTTCTTCAATGGTCTGCTTTGTAGAGCCTTCCCATATCTACTCTTATACAATTCAACGGCCCTAAAAAGCGTGCTCACTCCCTCACTTCGTGAGAGACATCAGGTATATTCTTAAACTGTTTTTGTAGTGATCTAGTAATTAATTTTAAAATTATACTAGGAATGTGATACAAACTTTAGTGTGTTTACATGTATTTGATGGTATTTTGAATTTATGTATTATGTACGCAATATCATTTGTGACTGGTAGAATAGAAGAAAAGGCCAAATGGCCTTACCTCTGCCAGAATAAATAAACACTAATTATACCAAAAGCAAACACTCTCATTTGATATCTTTCTCGTACAAGTTCTATACTATACTCGTATTATACTTACGGAGACAATAAATATAACATAACTAATGTGTACATTATAACCTGAACCGACATTATGAAGATGAATTAATGAGCAACAACAAATATATTTTGTTCTCGATAACCCAGCCAATAAAAAACACACACAATCACAAGTATTGTGACAATTCCATTCTATATTCAAATTATTACACTAAAACAGGAATGTGCAAATTAACAAACTGTACTGATAAAAAAATATCGTGAAGTAATAACATATACTGCCTAATCAAGAAATCAGGTATCAAACAAAACTAAACATATTTTGTGTAATTTTAGGCCTGGTATAAATATCTAAGTACAAACGCTGGTTTTAAGCTTGTTTCTTGCGATATTTCTATGGTGGCACTACAAATCAACTGACAACTGTAAATTTCAATCTGGTATTTTGTTTCTGCAACATGACTTAATCTTTTTTTTTATTAATATGAGTTGATTAACACACTTGGACTTCACTTACCAATCATTTGGTAGGACGCGTTTCAAAGGCCATTCGCCTGTATCTTCAACTACATGTCAACTGCGGGATCTTCGGTGTTTGGAGGTTCTTCCTGTTCCCCTGGTGTCAGTTTAATGTACTTAGCTATTAGGTTGTCTTCTTTCGAAATATCAAAATTCATGAGTCTATTATCGAATTTTTTCATGTAAATCCTTTCCCAAATCCAGAGTTCTTTAGGTGTTCTTACAGACTTTAATAATTGTGCATCCCTATTAATTCCGTTATATTAAATTTTAGCGTTCTCAGGTGAGGCTAGCCTGAACGTTCCTTCAATGAGTTAGCCACCCTGGTATGCCAGGAGGCCCTTGCCCGCTATGGGATGCTTGTGGGCTAATTCTTAATTCTTAATTAATTTCATGCTTCTCCTCCCTGTGATGTGCAGCTACCGCCGGTTTTCTATTTGTTGTAGTCTAATGTTCCTAAAATTTTCATTCACCCTGATATCTATGTCCTTTTGGTCTGCCCTATGTATAACTTGTTGCACTCCTTACAGCCTATTTTGTATATTCCAGGTTTTTTTGTTCTGAGGTATGTGATTTTTATGCTTATTAATTATAATGTTCTTTATGCTGTATTTGTTTTGATTGGCCAATGTAATCCCATGTTCATTGAAGATCTTCTGGAACTTGTGGTTTAATCCTGGGTGGTAATTAAATTTCCTGTATTTTGATTTGTCCTTCTGGTTCTGTAATGATGACTTAAAGATGACTTAATCTGCTTAAACATGCGCTTGAGTCGAGCTGCAAAGTTTATGCAGTCTTGGGAAATGTGACTAAGGCTGTGTTGTGGCCAGCTACAATTTACAACTCTATTAAACAATTAGACTGCCACAACTGTCAAACACAAGACACTTATTCATAATGCAAGATAAGCATTCTGTTGGTATAAGTAAGAATCTAAATATGTACAAAGAGAGTCAGGTAGCAGTCCTGCCTGTGGCCACACCACTTGGGCCTTTGGGCCCGGGAGAAAATTGAAGAGGTTACGATGACACCATCCCTGGTCAACCCTTCCCGTGTGTGTGCTGGTAGCTCTGGGTACAACTTACAAAAGGTATGAAACATGTCAGTCAATACATTACAAACATGTAATTGTTATTAATAAAGTTAATGTTAGCTCTTATGTCAAACCAAAAGGTAACACTTTAACAAATAAAAAAAAGATATCATAACAGCTGCATTCAATATTACTATCAGTGCAGCACTGATCTGTTCAACTTTCCTCCGTCCATAGAATAACCGTTTAAGCTGCCCACTCTGTCCTTTCAAAGAACACAGCAAGTGTGCCGCGCCCTTCCTAGGGTTACCAGATGCAGAGATGCCAACCTTGAAACGTGGTTATCAGTAGTGTGAGTCTAATCGGATGGTGAGGGACTCGACGACTCAGGCAAATGATGCAATTTCAAACATCAACATGCACTAAACACAGGCCTTCCATATACTGCTTTCGATACTGCTGATTTGCCGCAGTTCGTTTTCATCCATCAGACTCGTCACTGGTTTTACGTTTACATGACATATTTCCTCAATATGCTACTTGCACTGCAACACTCAATAAAACTTCTAGCAAGCAACAGCGTTGGCAGTCATCAGCGGCATTACAGTGATAATAAAAAAAGAGGAAATATGTTACAAAGATGTTATAACTGTAAGATATAACATCTTTGGTTAACACACACTCACGTCAAAAACGAAAAACGAACACATTTAAAAACAGATATTGGGATTTAAAATCCGTAATATTTAGTACAATCTCCGTATTGCCGTAGCAAATTCAAGAAAATCTTAGAAACTACGGAAATTCCGTACCAGTTGGCATCTCTGCCAGGACATGTATATTTTAAGGATGTCCTGGCTTCTGTATTTATTTTTCAAAATCTACAATATGTCCATATTTTTGTATAATCAATGTTCTTTTTAATAACTGAAAAAGGATGCTTATTTTCATATTTTACCAAAAGATGTCTCCTAAGCACAATCTATCTAATTTCTACTGAAATCGTAATCTCTGAACACTTGCACACATTTCACTTTTATTATTACCTGTATTAATCCCTTTGTTATCATCTCTTCGGAGGAATTTCGATTCTGCTGTTGGTAGTAATGACCAGAACGTTACAGAATATTAAGTACTGTATTATGCTGTGAGTTTTATTTTATTTTGTGGATCCACTTCATACGCCTAAATGGTAAAAGTTTACTACAGAGTTGGAGATGAAATACAAATGTTTAAAAAACAGCCGTTCTGATGAGGAAGGAGAGTATTTATTTGGCAAAGCTGGGACACAGGTCTCTGTTGCTAACCGTGGAGCACTTGATGTCTGTGAAGTTCAACTTGAAAGAATGAACATGTTCTCAATGTTATGATTATCTAAAAGCCATCAGGTCATCAGATAAGTATGGATAAGAATGTACATACAAGTCATAACTTATTTAAGTAACTAATAAAATAATTAGCTAATTTCCTTTCACATAGAAGATATTTCAGTTGATTACAGTGTGAAATGCTTTACTAGTCCTATTTCTATTAGAAAGACAGAGAAAGAGATATAGCAGGGACTCATTACTCTCTGTGGCTCCATGCTCTTCACACAACTTCCCGTTACACACAGAATTCACAGCATTTTCAGTCAAAGCCTAGTCATCCCTGAAACCAATATATGACCACTGTCGACCACGGGCGGGGGTTGCGAAACGGTCTGAAATTTCTTGAGGATTTTGTAAACAAGTAGTATTGACCCAGATTTTCCCACTCTCTCAGACAAGAACATTAGAAATCACTTCTTGCATACAGGTACCAGGAATGTAAAAATACAGTTATTTACGCAAAAAAGTGAGTTTTTCGATGAAAAATAAAGCGAAAAAACAAAGAATGTGGCCAAGGCAACTGAATGGAATTAATATCCCTGCTTATTCTCACATCTCAACTGATCAATTAACTCTTGACGGCTAACGAGTATTAGTATACAGTCAATCTGTATGTGAAGTGGACTTGTTAAAATGGCTCCAGTTGTATCTAGGCTTGCGTCAAAAGTATGGCAGTGGTCAAGTATTGATGAATGTTTTACAACGGACAGGAAAGTAGTAATGTGCCAAGTGAGTAATAAAATTATAGAGTATTCCATGAAGTCACTGCTTGATCAACATTCACACACTGCATTGCACAAAAACAATAAACGTATGACTTCTAAACAGATACTCATAACTCCAATGGAACAACATGGTTCAAAACGTGAGTTTTCTAAAGATACGTGCCAAGCAATAATAGCTTCAAATATTCCTGGGAATAAACTTCAGGTATCTGAACACTGTGCACTTTCCTGAAAACTATTGCAATAGGTCAATTCCAGACGAGTCTACACTTCGAAACAATTACCATGGCAGGTGTTACCAGGATGCACTGGCAGCTATTCCAAGTGATATTCAAAACTCCTACATCTGAATCGCAGTGGACGAAGCTACAGATGCCTTGGGACGCTACATAGCCAACCTTATTCTTGGGAAACTGGACCCAGAAACTCCATCTAAACCACGCTTAATTTGTTCGAGAAACCTTAAGCAAACAAACCATGCCACAGTAGCAAGATTTGTTAATGACGGGTTGGAAGTTTTGTGGCCTGGAGGTGTAAAGCAGATAAAGTGCTTGTTTTGTATTTGGATGCTGCGGCCTATATGTTGAAAGTCGCTAAAACATTGAACGTCTTTTGCCCAAGTACCGTATGTTATGGACCATAAGACGCACTTTTTTACCTTGAAAACAGAGCCTTGAATGTTGGGTGCATCTAATGGTCTGAAGTACAATTTATGGTAAATTTTGCTGGAATTTCATAGTTATAAAGAAGCTGTTGTAAACAAAAATATATTTACAAATTTTGGCACAGAAAAAAGGAATGTTGAGTACTTTTATATAAAAGGAGTTGTCTCTGCCGAGTGGTTTAAATGAAGGCAATGACCTCCAAACACCCTTGTCCCATTACATTTACCGTATGCTGAATTGAGGGTTAGAAGGTGTAAAAGTATTTTCAGTATTTTATGAGAAATCAGTTCGTTAAAATTTACGCAATGCCACCTGTACAGAAGACATTTTCGTACAACGCACGATTTAAGTTAGAAGTGATTTACACTGATTCCATTGTACAAGGTTATAATTTGTTTATGTAATTACCTTTTGAAATTTTTCGTTTAGAATTGCATTAAATTTCTTTTCCTCTAAATTTCCATCCTAAAACTAAGGTGCGTCTTATGGTCCGGAGCATCTTATAGTCCGTAAAACACTGTAAGTTACTGTTTATTTCACATGTTTAGCTCATGCATTGCATCGTGTGGCTGAAGAAGTAAGAATTAATTTTACAAATGTAAATAATCTAATAGCGTCAACAAAGGAAGTATCTGTGAAATCTCCAATGAGAGTTCAATATTACCAAAACAGCTTCTACCACATATTGCTTGGCTTCAAGCAGTTAGTTTCTGCAATGAACATTTTGAAGTTGTCAAGTCAATTGTAGGTTCATTTCCACCAGATTCGGCAGCATCAGTAGGCTACGAGATTCCCAGAACGCAATCAGTGAACAGAAAGTACATCGCAATATCGCATACATTCACTGCAATTATCTTGGTCTGCAGAGAGCAGTCAACAACTAGAGACTCTTGGCCTTCCCCTTCAAGAATTGTGGAGGATGCTAAAATGAAACTTAGTGGTACCATGGCAGGAGAAATGGGTGTCAGAGTTTCTAACAAACTCCAAGCATTCTTAAAACGGATTTCAGGTTACTCAAGTTTTCTGTCTTTATGCAAGAACGAGAGGAACATCCAAAAGATATTTCACCCAGCAACTTTCATCTTTTACAATATGCACCGGTAACTTCCTGCGATGTTGAAAGGCCCTTTTCAGCCTACAAGAGGATTTATCAGATCAATGCCACGTTTAATTCAGGAGGTTCATGAAGAGACGCAAGCCATATATCAGCCTACAACATCTTATTATATGGCCAAATATAAACTTAAAAATAGAAGTCATCGGTCTTCTGATTGGAGCGTGGGGCAGCAATCCATCTTTTTTCGTGAATCGTGAATGCGTGCAAGAGACTAGGGATTCCTAATTCCACCATTCTACAAGTTTCGAAACTGGCACCGAAGGGATCTGTCTCATTATTGTGCCATCACTTGTATAAGTGATTTTGTCAAGGTTATGCATTATCTACTTCTATTATGATACAATTCTTGAATTTGTAATTATCTGGTATATGTTTAAATTGAATTTTTTCTCTAACTGTAGGGTGTGTTATACTTCGTTAATAGAAGCATAGTAAGGATTGTCGTTTAGGCAATCTTGTAATCAAGGAAGCAAATAAAATAAAATAAAATAAAATAAAATAAAATAAAATAAAATAAATACTAATTAACTAATCTTTAATTTTTAGGTGTAAAGAAGTGTTTAGAAGTGTTTTATCTCATTGCTTTTGTTGTAGCCCGACTTACAACCTTGCAGAACACAATTTGGCACTTTATTTTCACTACCACAATATTGAACAATACTACGATAACCCCACTAAACACGAACTAAATTTAGCAAGGCAAGCTCCAGAATACTCTTCTAATCGTCTGTGAGCGATCCCCACGCCACAGTTTTCAACTCTTCCCGCAGGGCCATGGGTCTCCTATACCGATGCACTGGAAGCGAGCGAAGAAATCACACTTTCTTCTCTATTTGCTATTCACTATAAAGCAAATGCATGCACTAAATTATGAAAACTTTGTGCCATAAAGAATTAAGAGGAGCATTCAGTGACTACACAAATTTTTAAGCAATTTGTTTTCTTTTTTAACAGACGTGTTTAAAGTTTGGTAATTGTAAGTGGTAAAGAATTAAATTATGCATTTTTAAAATCATTTTAAACATTGTGAAAATGGTACTCGTGATGGAACATTATTATTTTCAATGGAATTGAGACACACAGCTATCATATAGCCTTTTAAACAAACTTGGCGTAACTTATTATCACAAAGAAGTTGTTTAATTTTTTTTGGTGTGGTCACTTTTTTTTATGTACCATAACAGGCAGGAAATCGCTAGGTTTCTACAATATGTTGTATTACTAGAGTAAACACAGAACAACTCTGAACCTGAGGAGGAGCAGGCAGAATCACGTGATGAGTGATAAGCGTATGAGGTTGTTGCGGTGTTGTACAGTTAATGGACCGTGCTGCCTCGCTAAAGATATGTACAGTCGGTCAAATAAAAAACGTCGGGCGGTATTTGATTAAGTATCACGAACGAGCATATGCGCATGTACAGGAAGACTTAAGGTTAGGTTCACACACGCCTCTTGTCTATCCATGTATTTTCTTGATTATTTAGTCAGTTTTGTTCCAAAACAAACATGTATAGAAGGCTGTCGCTATATGCCTCAAATCCGCCATATTCTTGGTTGCAAATTTTTATAATATTAATAATTAATAGATTCGCGAGGAATATGTTTATTCAAGGAGCATTTTTTTAAGATTTTATTTTATAATACCGGTACTTCTAGTGCAAAATCAATAACTTACGCTCAACTTCTGCAACCAATCTTAGCATCGAAATACGCATCCGGCCAGATCAACGTTTGCTATGAAAACTTCCGGTCGCATTATAGTAACGTTCCCAGCTCTGAGCTGCTCTTTCATAAATATGGAACCTTCTCGCTGATTCAGAGACCGAAAAATGCAGGTCAATTACAGCCCTAAATACACTTTCTCTCACGTTAGCATTTGTATGTGGCGATGACACAAAGCAAAATGAATTATGACAATGCATTAAGTTGAATATCGTGTGTTGCGCTTTCCGCGCTGTTCATTTTTTCCCTCCTGCCGCATGGCCTCATATGTTCCGAAAATGACCTGTATTTTGTGTTTTTTATAGGAAACCTGTGAACTAATGCGTCAAAACTTTAATTTTAACAGCATACGAGTCCCGACGTTTTTTATTTGACCGACTGTACTTCACTTATTCCTTTGAGTGCTCAAAATCTGTTACATATAAGTTTTTTTTAAATCGCCATTGGAAAGCTGTATTTATTTGGAAGCCGACTGTCCAAATCCCATACCTGTACGACGCTCCGTTGAGGAGAAAATGGCTTATTTAAAAATAATTAAATACCTTAAAACAATGCTCTCTTGTTCCTCTTAGTGAGTAGGCATGCATCTATCTGTTAGACAGAGACAGCTGCACACTGCTGAGTCGTCAACGCAGCACGTTGCAGAACATTCTATTGGCTTATCATATGTTCAGAGTTGATTTGCGTTTAGTATAGTAATGCATAACGCAATGACTCAAAGTAATTACAGTAGGCTCCCTCTAATCCGGCCACCCCGGGACCAGACCCTCGACCGGATTAAAAAATGGCCGGACCATCCGGCAGTCTTTTAAACATGTAACTTAAAGTATAACATATTAAAGCAAAAATCAACTTTTAAGAAGGTTTTGTCGATTTCTTAAAGTGTACTTAACCAAAAATTAAAATACAGTATTACAATTACAATCTCAAAATTTAAAAAAATCTGTTATTTTCTTCTGCTTTTTTAGTTGAACTGTTTTTTTGAAAGCATAATCACGCCACTTCTTCATGAACATTACATCGACAGCCTGTTGCTCGACATAGGTCTGAAATGAACGCAATCGTGAAGTGAACTGATGTGATTTGTTTACACTTAAGACTGGAAACTAAACAGGCATGTTTATTCTAGTCGATTACTGCCGTGAGAAACACTTCCGTGTGCAAATGGCTCATTCTAATAAGTCGGCCGAACCATCCGAGGCCGGACTAGAGGGAGTCAACTGTATGGGGTAACTTGTGTGTACTACTTGGGTGTGCTATTATTTTTATGTCAATGAGGAGATTAAATTTAATGTTATATCTTCTATTTTAATAGTAACTTTGAAGTCCGCCGCCATGGGTGTATAGGTAGCATACTTGCCTTCCACCCTGGCGGTCCGGGTTCAGTTCCCGGGCAACTAGTGGGTTTTTCAGTAATGAAAAATCCCCAGGTTGAGGACTGGACATCACCCAGGAAAATTAGGCTATATTAAAAAGCATTAAATTAAAGTGGTGACTCACTAGAATAGGGTACAGGGTATTCACAATAGATCTATTAAGGTCACAGTGTTGAGAAGCTGAAGGGTTTACACTACCCCTCATTAATCTAATCTAATCTAATAGTAACTTAAACAGGCATTGCAATTTTAATATTAATTATTGTTACTACAATTAATTTTACTTAAAATTAAGTGTACTGAAGAAATAAAATAAGTAATTACAATATCCAGATGCATCATGAAACTGCCTTACCTGTAGCTATGTCTGATCTACATGGTCTAGGGCATATATGGGCAACGCCCGGCCTGCGGGCCGAATGTGGCCCGCCCCGACTTTTGATCCGGCCCGCGGAACATTTTAAAATCGCGTTCGAAAAAGTAAATATTTTCGATTCTCGCCAACAAGAGAGCAGAGGCGTAACGAGGGGGGTTTTGGGGGTTTGAACCCCCCCCCCCCCATTGATTAAAAAAAGGAAAATTGTACAATTATTTTAAGTCTGCTTATAAATTACTTAATACGAGTATAAACCGAGGGAAGCTTAAAACTCGTTATTGTGCATCTTAATTTTTAAAATTTTCCGGGGGAGGACCCCGAACCCCCCATCCCTAGGGGGTATTCCATACCCCCCAGATGTTATAACCCCCCCATATGGTCGGCCTAGTTACGCCTATGCAAGAGAGTGAGAGGGGGGCAACACGAGGGTGCTCCTTCCGGTCAGCGCTAGAAAAATGCTGCAATAGGCCTAAATCAAAGTATCGAACCAGACTTACGGATGAAAATTTTGAAAACACTCTGCGCTTGTGTATTAGTGGGATTGATGCCAACATTGATTATCTTGTTTCTCAAGTTCAAGCTCAAGCTTCTCATTAATTTCTGCTGATTGTAAGTAAATACCTAATCAGTTCTATATTGTTCTCATTCATGTAACTTTAGCATTATACTTTATAAATACAAAAAACTGTATCATTATTACTTTTTCACAACTACCTATTATCTACGGCCCGCGACTTCATAAATATCGTAAAGTTTAGCCCGCATCTTTCCAACGGTTGCCCATACCTGGTCTAGGGGTTAGCGTTGTTGACACAGAACTGCAGTCTGGGACTTCGATCCTCAAAATTTTCTGAGGGAGGTTTGGAACGGGGTGCAGTCAGCCTCTTGACACAAACTGGGAGCTACTTGATAAAGAAGTAACAGCTTCGGTTCAGTAAGCCATCAATAACGGCCATGGAAGTTGACATGCTGACCACATGCCCCCAATACTGCCATCTGCCTATGGTACGTCCAACATGTGATATACCCTACTAACAGTGCAACTAAATTCAACCAACTTTCAGTTGCATAAACAATGCTAATTTTACGGTAAATGAAATTAGAAAATAACGAGACCAAGTGCCACGTCCACCCATGCAAAGTGTTTAATAAATTGTCCAGCTATTCAAATGCTAGCTGTGACAGCCTCAGCTGTTAAACAATAAAATATGAAAATTATCCGTAAGTATCAGACTTTGTGACCGAATTTTTAATAGGCTGTACTTCAATGTCAGATAAACCTCTTAATATTTATCTAGCAGACTGTGCATGTATCCAAGAGTTATGTTGAAAACATACACTATACCCTCTACAAGGGTAGTCTTCTACATGGGCGTACAGTGAAATTCTGTTTGGAGGGGGTTGAATGTAATGTTGTCTAAAAAAATAAGGTTAAAACTTGGATAATAATAAATAAAAAAATTTAAAACTCAATGTCCTAGCGAACACTGTAACTTAATACACTGTTTTTAGTAACTAAATAGTTGTATTATGATCAATAGTACACTACAAAGAATATGTTAGTCCTGCAGCACAGTATTTCAAACTATTTTCTTTAGGTATCTGTCCATTTCTTGTTTAAAACAGTTTATAAATAAAACCTTTCTTTTGAGGAATTATCATAGTAGGTTACCGTAGGATGTAATACACACTATGGGCTATATTCCGCATTCATGATTTCTTGATGCGGAGCACTATGAATCATTGTATCTATATTCTGTCGTTTCTGTATCGGCAAGTTGATTGCAGACGTAGTATTTCTGTTTTACTACTCATACTGGTTTCTGGAACTAAGTCCATTCCAGAAAATTTGATTTTACGTATTGAAAGGTGATATTCACTGAACTCCTGAGATCCAATCAATCACACCACATAAATATCCAGGTTATTGAATCATTTATGAAAAATTTCAAAGGAAATTTTGTGTATCAGTAACGCTTCACTATTATAAGTATTTAATTAAAAACCCACCAGTATTAATAAATTATTTAATATCAATAGGCCTATGCTTTCCTCCACAGTAGAAGTTACTTCAGATCATTTGCTCATTGAGATTAAGTAAGTTATGGGCATTATTATTAAATAGATACGAGAGTAATAAAATCATTAATGAGAAATTGAAATTTACAAGAGCTTTTTAATTCTGAGTTTGTAAATACCATAACCAAACCAATGTTTTTTTTTTTTTATTGAACCTGATGACATAATCCTAAAAATCGCAGATATTTCGGGAGGGGTTTTAATAACCCCTCAACCCTCCCCCACCATACGCCCATTATCCTCTACGCTTTCAGTAAATTCACTATTGTACCACCAGGACAAACATGCTACCAGTAATCCTATGGTTCAGATGTCAAGGCAGAAATTGAAAGATACGTATGTGCTCCTAATAAAGCAATCAGGTTAATACTTATGTCTTGAGAATCACAACCACACTACCATGCAAAGTTCGGTGAGAATTGTAAAATCTGTACATGTGCTACAACTTACTAATAAATAAAATATTTTAACACAAGAAAACTAAGTAAAATTAATTGTAGTGTTAATAATTTGTTATGAAACTATCGTGAAATACTGTCACTCGATTTAAGGAAAATTATTTTGGCAATGCAAAAACTGCAGACAGCTGCAGTTTGTGGATTGTGATTGTAAATCATGTTACAAATAAACTGTTTACAAATTGCACCTGTAAAATTATAGTGCAAACATTTTTGTGACACACAAGACATCTGTGAAGAGTCAAGTGTAACTGTGTTTCAGATTTCGCGCCATGAGAATAAACCTTGTACCGGTACACTGGCAGCTGAGTATTGAAAAGTGGGTGAGATGTGACGAGCTGTGGGTCTGTCTGTCAGTTTGTTTAATCTTGAATAGTTGAATAGTTGTTTAATTTGGTGTACCACAATCTTCTAGGTCAGTAATCCTATGGTTCAGATGTCAAGGCAGAAACTGAAAGATACATATGTGCTCCTAATAAAGCGATCAGGTTAATACTTATGTCTTGAGAAGCACAGCAACACTACCATGCAAAGTTCGGTGATAAATATAAAATCTGTACATGTGCTACAACCTACTACTGTAATAAATAAAATATTTTAACAGAAGAAAACTAATCTAAAAACACAATTACCACACACAAAAACTATGATCCAGAAAACAGCAAGCTCTACATAATACTTTACCTTATCTGTATCATAAATAGTAGACCACACCATCTTGCCGGACTTTTGGAAATGAAAAAAACAAACTAGATTGATACTTTTGTTAAAGGATTTAGAAAGAGTTATTGAAATGCCCTTGCCAGTTCCCCAGCTTGACCACAAACACCTATGAGCTGCTGCACAACGTAACCACATCCACAGGAAAACTGAACAGAACTCTTGGCAGCCAAGCGGCTTCTATTCAAAAATAGACTCAGTGCACACACACACACACAGCCAGCTGAATGCTGTGAGAGTTCAGTGCAGGCTGTCTATGCATAATGAATGGTTTGTTATGGAAATTAACTCAACTTCAGTGGCATTTCACGCAAGGTAATTGCTGATACTGTAATCTGCTTAGCCTAAATATAGAATCTGTCCACATTTTAAGCAATCTCTGTCAATACCATACTTTGTTCTTCCCTTGCTGAAGTGCTGAAAGTAATGTTTTATTTCCATGAAGGACTACTGGGGGTATGGGTGTTAAACATAATTTAAATTGTAAATTCTATAAGTAAGTAACCTAGGCCTAGATTATTTAGTGCATGAACACCCACACTTTTTTTATAAGCAGGGCAACTAATAAACTTAAAGCAATTGGTCACAGGCCATATGACTCTTTAACAAGATTATATTACCGGTAATTTAATATTTTGAGGAATGTGAAAATGGTATAATTGGGTTTACCTAATGCTTTAAAGAAATTTATATTTTATACAGTAGGCTATATTAACCAGTTTTGCAGAGCGTTTTGCTGTAAGCATAAAAGTGCATTCAAAATTTCTCACCGAATGAGAAATGTGGAACTAGTGTAGGCCTATTGTATTCAAGTTGCTGGCTTTTGCTCGGATGTGCTCAGGAGATGCCCAACACTAAAGTCGGATCTTAGTTGATGGTTTCTGAAGGTTCGCTTTTGAAAATGTTTGTTCAAGTACAGTGTGTTCCACGTATGAGTTGGCCAATCATGTGGGTTTCTGCATCATGGCTCTAACTCCCGAGCGATCGGACACCTTTTAGGAAATTTTCTTTCATGTGCATAAGTTCAGCTCCAGAGATAGAATGAATTTATCTTGTGCTATTGTCAAGGTTTTGTAACAGTATGCGACTATTATAATTTATGGGAGAAATTGAAAAATAAAGTGTAAGTTATATGTAAATTTCCCATACATTAGAAGAACTTAAAATGACAATACAAGAGAAATTAACTCTATCTCGAATGCTGAACTTGTGCGTGTGAAAGAAAATTTTCTAAAAAGGTACCAGTGTTGTGTGGATGCAAGAGGAGGACATTTCCAACATCTCTTGTGATAAGGTTATTTGAGGAGGACATTTCCAACATCTCTTGTGATAAGGTACATGGTTATTTTCATCATAATTTTAACTGTAATTGTGAGTCGTAATTTTAACTGTAATTGTGAGAACCTGAATCACTACACTGTTAGCAGGTTTATTTGCTTAGATATTTCACCAGATCACTCGGGAGTTAGAGCTGTGGCCTTCACACTGCAGAAACCCGCAAAATTGGCCAACTCGTACGTGAAATGCATTGTAGAAAATGCGAGAATGAATCAATTCAATTTAACACTCACCCACATGAATCTAATGTCCGTGGAACGTATTAGTCTTACTTAGTGAGGGTAGTGAGAAAAAGATATAGGCCTATATAAATTTCTTTTTAACAGCTTAGCATAACAACAATTAGTGTTTCTGGATAGTAATATTTGTTTTTATGCTTTCATTAACAATATAATAACCAAAAAGAAGACCCCATTACCGTTGGAAGATTAACACAGCCATCTCAACTAGCATTCATTGGTTTGTGAGGGGTTAAATCAATAGAAACAAATTCTGTTCTCAAGTTTAAGATAGTAAACAAATATAGACTCCATGCATCTCCAAGTGGTCAAACTTAAAAGCTCTTGAATAACATAATAGTATTACCAACAAGTCATAATACACTATATACCTATTGTTGTCAGCCAAACCAGAGAACTTCTCTGCGGGGTGCACTGCTAGTTAGAGGGGAAAGCGGAGGAGGTGAGGGCTACCATCACAGGTGGCTAGATGATAGCTTATTGGCTAACAACGTGTGATTGTTGCCACAGCACATGCCGATATTCTCTATTAACAAAGTAAAAAATATCTAACAGGAACTTCATTTGCTTATCACTTCTTTATTTTAAAAGCCTATTTTCTTACTTACGTCAAGTGTGTGTATAGGTTAATTACATGATGATAGTTTGATTAGCGTGTGCATGTGTTTCTGCCCACGAGTTAGTAATGTCTGACAAAAAAAAAAAAAAGGCAAAGAAAGAAAGGTAAACCTATTCTGATAGGGAGATAATAGTGAATGTTATTAAAGTATATGAGGAGGAATCATAAACAACCTGTTAACCGTGCAACAGATAGGGCATCCCTTTATACCGGTGTGTCCACGTGGACAATTAAAAACATCAGAAAACAATTAAAAGACGAGATTCGACAAGCTCCCAGTCACCTCTGCTCACTCCCAGGAAACACCGACCCAGAGCAGAAGAGAAGAATGTCAATACATTGGATGATTTCAACTTATGCGTCATTATGCGAACTGTACCAAGAGTTCTACACCACAAAAAAGATTGTACCCCTTGTGTAAAGCTACTGCCTTTAATCTGGGAAAAAATTGACTTTCCATAGGGTGCAGAAACTCTCAGGAAAACTACATAATAAATGGAAGTGCTGCAGTAAACAAAAAGATTCTAATAGAGAGGCCAGATATCTTACATTGGCAGGTGAAATACTTGACTACAATAAGGCAGCTTTGCAATGAAGGGGGAGAGATATTTTACTTAGATGAAAGCTAGTGGACAGCAACCTCACTGGCAAGTGAAGAAGTAGCGAGTGTTTGTACTGATGAAAACACAGCTAACAGATTAATAATTACCCATGTAAGATCATAATCTGGGTTTCTAAATGGTGCTGTGCTAGTCTACAAAGCAGGAACCACCATCGTGGATTACCATGGCCAGGATTTCGAAAAATGGGCCAGGAAGAAATTATTAAACAATCTTTCTCCAAATTCTGTGGTGAAACTGGACAATGCACCATACTATAAGACTCAATCACAATATGCTGTGAAATTTGAAACAGTCTCTTGGTTGCAGCGACAGTGTGTCACCTGTGACTATGAGGAAAGAGCAATTGTATGAGTTAATACTTTTAAAAAAGCTGAGGGGGAAGATCTTTAAAATAGATCAAGTGATGAAAGAACATGGTCATTCAACAGTAAGCTTACCTTCATATATATATGTGATCATAATCCCATTGAGCTTACATGATCAAAAGTGAAGTAATACGTGCGTGAGCATAATGTTTCGGGAGGGATGTCTCTGAAGCACTGAGGGAGTTAACTGAACAGGCGATATTATCTGTAAGTGCCGCAGAATGGGATGGTTATTGCCGCCACTTAGAAAAACTTGAATTTAACAATACCGTACTGGGATCGTGGTGGTTTTGTTAACAATGTCTTTAATTCCATCATAATAGAACATCCCAATGATGACAGCGATGACCAGTCTTCTAATACTAGGCTACTTCTAGTGAAAAAATGCTCTCAGACTCCAGACTTGCCCAGCCTTTATAAGGTAATTATTAGCGATATAATGGTTTCCATTTGGATAGTAAACTTAATTGGAGAGTTCACACTCAAGAGCTTTGTAAAAGGTTATCCAGAGTCATCTTCTTGTTAAGGAAACTTAAAAATGTACTACCTCCTCATGCTCTAATTTGTGCCTATCATTGTTTTTTCAATGTGCATTTGACCTGTGGTGTGATGCTCTGGGGTAACAGTCCTGGTGCCAAGGATGTTTTCTTGTTACAAAAAAAGGCAATGCGCATAATTAAAGGCTGTGGACCTTTCCAATCTTGTAGTCCGTTGTTTGCTGAATTTCATATTTTAACTTTATCATCACTTTATGTATATTTCAACTTGGTTTATATCTATGTGAATTTATCTGCTAATATCCAACAACATGATGTTCATAACTATAACACACGAGGTAGTCATAAACTAGTGGTACCTAGATGTCGACTCCAAATGATGCTTGATAGTCATGTTGCTGTTGGTATAAAACTATACAACAAGTTGCCAGAAAGTGTGAAATCACTAAATAATGTAAATATCTTTAAGAAGAAAATTAAATTTGTATTGCTAAAGAACAACTATTATACTGTTAAGGAACATCTTGCTCTTAATTGGACTTAACTCTCTATGTTGGACGAAGCCTGATGCATGTAAGTGTTTAATGGCCAATAAATATTATTATTATTATTATTAAGGCATAATCCCATACAGAGGACCCGTTCATGCGATATGCACATCTGCACGGATGATGTAGGTCTAATGTTTTTTGTTTCTGAGCAAGTCAGGATGACCAACTATCCTTCTTGTATATTGCTTATCAGTACCAGACAGCATAATATTATCCACATAGTTAAGAGTGTGAAGCGGAGTTGGGAGCCGTAGCGGGAACGCATTTGTAGAATAATGTATCGTAAACTGATCAACAGGTTTCAAAAATGTGCCATATTAGCCTATAACTCCCGTGAAGTGTGTCAAACTGTTTACCCACAATTATAGCTGCTCTAGCGGTATGATGTCACAACCTCTAACGTTCAATCACGAATTTCTTCATAATTCCAAGGACAGAAAAATGGCGGAAAACAAGCAACTTTTCACTAGATCGTGGTATAAAAGAAAGTGGGTTGGACCGAATCATTCGCCAAGACAACATCTCCTCTCCACACAACTATCTATAAGAAAATTAAAGAATGGCGCATTCATGGTGTTAGGTATTTTATGAAGAAGATCTCGGTTTTAAAATACGGGTCCTCTACAATTGGATTTTGACTAATATAATAATGATCTGTCCTTGAAGGAGAATGTTTTCATAACAGATAGTGTTCTGTACTCTAATTTTAATAATAAGAGGCATGGTTCAGACTCGTAACGTAATGGTCACATTCCTCCTTTCCTCACAGAGAATTTCTCTCCTTTGAAATACAATATTAGCAATTCCTGCTGCTAAAATTTAGCTAGATTCATAATGTTGGTAAGATATTTTTTCTTAATTTTCCAAAGTGGGATTTAGTGCTAATATATCACCTACAGTTAAATTATTTGCTGATGATTATATCGTGTAGGCTATAGGGAAATTAAAAATCAAGCTGATACTGTCCTCCTCCAGGAAGACATAGGTAAATCCCAAGAGATAGTGGGAAAAACTAGTTATAGGTCGTGGACTAGGCTCCTCCCACCAACTCACTAACGGGAACCTCTTGAGACGGAAGGGTTTAGGGTTTCAAGTGTTGCCTACTAGATGTCTCACTATGTAGGCCTACTAGCAACGCCATCTATTATTAAAAAGGTGCAACTGGAAAAAATAAATAACTTCTCCTTTCTTCTCTTCTTCTCTACCCTTTCCACCTTCTTTTCTTTCTCTCGCCCTATCTATCTATTTGGGACCTATTCCTAACCATGAATTTCAGATTGACTGGTAGGCCTACAAGAACACTGGACCACTAGCATCACAGCTAGCAGTCTTAACCACTATCCCACGAGTGAATGCTGAGCACTGAAAGGAAAATTCATCTATTTAAGCTTAAAGAGATTTAATAGGCTACATAAGAAATATCAGTTTTGGTACAAGGGTCATTTATTATAATATCATGTTGGCTCTGAAAAGAGCCGTTTTGGTGCAAGGGCCGTTTTCACTGTATTAATTAAGTACCGTGGAGGGCATTCCATCTTGAAGTACCATTCAAGTCTAAAATTCTTCGCTGTACAATATGACCTCTCGGAAGCGAGGGAAAGCAAGCCAGCGGAAGAGAGGGTGGAGTTTGGCTGGTGCACGACCTAAGTCTATCTTTCACCGAGATAGTTTAGAAGTCATTAGACTAACCAATATTGGAGTATGGTGCTGTGGAAATGCTTTCAAGAAGTTCTTAGGCATAAATCAAATGTAAGTCGCACCTTATGCTCCACTCACTGCGTTGCTATGGCGACCACCTCGGAACAACTGACCGTGCCCTCACTCGACACTCCTGACTGTACTAAATACCAGCTACCAACCCTTGTACCAAAATGACAACCCACTAGCTCACTCAGCACTCCCGACCATACCACAATCACCTCTGCATTGTCTAAATAATGCATAACACTAACCACATAGTTAAGTGCGCAAAGCGGAGGTGGCAGCCGTAGCAAAGCGTCCTTGCATTTTCGAATAATGTACGATACACTGTAGGTTTCAAAATGTAGCATATTATATCTCCCAGAGATTTGTCAGCCTGTCACCTTTTGTTTAGCGGTATGACGTCACACCACCAACGTCCAATCACGAGTTTCTTCATAATATGAGGAAAGAAGAATTCGTTAGATCGTGGTATAAGGGCCATTCCAGAAAAAAGTCAACCAGGACATGGATTTCTAAAAGTGAATCTAATTAGAAAGTAAAACCATATTTATGTAGGAGAAGGATTATATTTCACGGGAATATTTTGTTTTTTGAAGATATATTTTATTTAGTGCAGTTAGGAACTCATGGAAAAAGAACCTCTTTTACACCAAGTATGTGACTGAATTTCTTCACCATTGTCATTGATAATTTTCTTTCAAATAAAGGTAAAAAACTTAACAATTAATCATAGAATTAGTATCTGGCATTCATTAAGATTCTTTAAATGCATTTATACATGTATTTTAAAAAGGTTTTATGTATTTTAATTAATAGTGGATGTTTCTGTGCATTAGGCATGTAATTCCGTCACGAAAACGGACATTTTTCTCTGTTACTATTAAAGTAATGGCAGTAGGTGGGTGAAAATTTGTATGCAAAGCTAGTTTTGCCTGCTTTACAACCAGACCATATCATTTGTTTCACACGATTACATTTAAATCAATATTTAGGGTCGTGACGGAATTACATAACCTGTTTCACACACTGAACCTCTTACTAATAAACAGTGCTTAACATGAACTAAGTTAGTGTAAGTTGAAAAAAAGGTATTTAATACTAAAATAAGAATAATAGGCATACTGGAACTTTATTAGGCACAGAAAATTATCTGTAATATTTTATTGGTTTATTTGGAGTATCAATTTCTTCAGTGACCGTAATGTGTAAAACAGCAGCAGAACGTCAGCAGGAAAAGAAAAAAAGAATACAGGATTACATGAAGAAATGAAAAAGACAGGGAGCAGAAAGCAATTAAAAAAAAAAGCATCTATGAACCATCTTCAAGTCAATGAACTAAGATGACTACAGTGTTTTGCAGATGACAAACAATTTGTCCTTCTCCTGCTTAGATACGCAGTCCAATCAGAGGTGGCGAGACGGAGGGGAGACTCTTACTGCTGGCAACACTTCGTTCGCTCTTACACTTGATTGGTGGTGAAGGAAATTGCTTCCCATTTGAAAAATACTGTAATTACATAACAGTCCAGAAATTAAGAAGTAAGAAAAAAGAACGTAGAAATACTGTAGAAGTTCCCTCAACTAGTGGCCATTTTGCTTCACCATATTCTCCATACAAATCAAGACAATCTTTTTGAAAAGCTGTGAAAAAGGCTCTGAATACTCTCCCTGCAAGTCCACGAAAGTGCTCATCTGTGGTCAAGGATTTAACTCCAATTACAGATAAAACTGAAAACCTCAATCAGTAGGTTGTCAAACTGTACAAGCCCTTTTCAATCTTGATGATATAAGTTGGATGTGCCCAGGAAGTAAAGATTTTATATATAAAATAAAAGAGAATCTAGAAAGACTGAAGTCCAAAAAAGGTACATGTTGATGACTCTCAAAGAAGCAAATGCCTTATTCTTTGAAACTCATACCGAAATAAGTGTAGATTTTCTTTATTTTGCAGTTTGCAAAGGTTATGAAAGATGGAATAAAGTCAAAGGCGTTTCACATTCCAGAGACATTCATCATGTTAGAGTAATTGATCTGTACAAAATTTCTACCAAACTGTACAAATCCTCAGAATATTGCGATAGCCTCTACATTATTTCATAAGCGTAACTGATAAACAGGAAGATCATTCCGATGAAGGCCAGGTATATACAATTGTGATTTTGTGTAAGCCACTTATGCTAGGGGAAAAGCAAACATGTTTTTTGTAGGTCATAGATCCACACAATGATATGTTTGAAGTTCTTAAAGATGATAAAGGAATTAGCTCTTTCTATTTCATGGACAAAAAATTAGATAGTTACATGCCAGTAAAAAAGTAAAAAAAGTGAAGTGTTCCCTATTAAAGGCCATGGAGGCCCGGAGGGTTCCAGGATGTTGAGACTTGCAGATTTTTAAATAATCGGCACATGAAAGTGGTAAAGTTGTCAGCCTTATGCACTGGCCGCCTTTACCCCCAGGATTGCTCCTGGTACTAATTTCTGTTAGAGGCTGAGTCGACCCCAGGGCCATAGTGCCATATGCCAGTGACCTGCAGAAATTACCTGAACAACCAGTATTTCAAGTAAGAGGGTGTCGTAGTCATGTTTCCACCAAAGTGTTATGGGTGAATAATCTTAAACAAGCCAGATACTGAAAATAATTATATATTTAAGTATTCTTTATACATATGCAACCTGATCCTATTTTATTTTGTTTAATAGCATTAAAAACTCATTTAAGTGTTAACTAGATATAAACAGTCTACAATCTTAATGAATGGTATGAGTACTGTTCAATTACATAAATTTTAATTTCACAGGAAAATTTGAAATTCCGTCACGTAATTCCGTCACACTCATTCATTCGTTAATGGTATCTAATTAAAAAGATGTAATTAGTTTAGAATTTAATCACATAAACTACAGCTCTTCTAGTTTAGAATGATATGTAAATAAAGTTCCTCAATCCTTAGAGTTCACAGAGTTTCAGAAGGTTTCACGCTATGGTTTGTATGTGGTTGACTTTTTGTAATTCCGTCACAAATATTAAAAACATTTTTTCCCTTCTAAAAATTGTTTAAATCCAGTAAACTTATATATGCCTAGAAGCGTCCATACATCACCTATCAACACACAAAGAATCACTTTCTCTCATAAACATAGCTCAACGTATCTGTAAGGACTATGGCAAAAAATACATGCACTTTGTAATTCCGTCACAAATGGAATGGCCCATAAAAGAAAGTGTATTGTGAGGGTGCGGTGGGCAGGAACATTCATCCCAAGGTGTGACTTAAATTTGTTTTTTCCCAGTTCTTATTCCTCATAGAATTATTATACCTGCTCAATCAGATCACTGCAGAAAATACTGATGATAAGCTGTAACCTACTGAGTTCACTGAGAAAAATCAGGGCAAGATTATACTTTGCGACCCACCCGGCTCCCCTTTCCATCGGCCTGGTCGCCTTCTCCGCCAGCCTGCCTGCATGCTCGCTTCCCCTCCGCCTACCGCGCATCATCCCGCGCGCATAGGCCCACAGCTTGCTCTAATAATTGCAATTACCATTATAAAAAACAAAATAAAATTTCATGAATTATAGAAAATGTCGAACAATTAAAAAAATACCCTTGTACCAAACATCATATTTCACGATCTTTAAACACCGATTTGATAATATAAAAAATCGAAATTTACATAATATTTCCCAGTTTTTAAAAACGCCGTGTTATGATATAAAACATGGCTTAATTGATGCAGAAAAATTTCCTTGCACCAACAGTACTCTTTTCGTAACAAACAAAACATTTCAAAATTTGAAAAAGCGATTCTTGCGTTAACACTCGTGAATGCATGAAGTCACCCTTAGTACCTTAAATATATGAAATCTTTCTTCACTGCTCAACTGTCATTCGTGGAGTAGTGGGTTAAGACTCCTAGCTATAACGCTAGGGGTTCCAATAGATAGGTAGGGTGGAGAGGAAAGAGACGGGAAAGAAAGAGAAGAAGAGAATAAAGGAGAAATAAATTATTTTTCTCCCCACCCAAAACCCCTACTTTCCACGCGGGTCCCGTTAGAGTAGTAGTGGTGGGGGACTCGGGTGAGTCGCAATATATATGTTTCCCAAAATCAGTTACTATAAAGGTTATCTCATATAGTTAGGCTAAGCAGATCAGTATAAAATGACAGGTCCAGCCGTATCTCTTTAGCCATACAGTTTTAATTGTTACTAAACAGAACGCTATCTTATCCAATAAGAGGAATGTGGGTATGGTCGTTGTAACATCTGTTGAACTAGATTTAGCTGCTAATAAGCAACACATTCTCACTCTTCATACCAGTACGATATATGATAACAGATTGCACTTGATGAGTGGGGCAATAAAAATTACACATAGGTCTAGTTGTCATAATGACCTAAGCTTCAGTCTGGTCTTTGCTAATTTAAGTGATATTTACCCATAGTTGTGTAGCTTTAGAAACCATAACTGCCACAGAATAACAGATTTCTCACTCTTGCTCAGAAAAGTCACTTTATTTACATGAGCACCATTCAACTGTTTAAAACTTAACAATCAAGCTACTAGGCTAGGCCCACTTGAAATCCTACCAGACAGAAGTCTGAGGTCAAACTGCCAACGCTATTTTTCAGTTGCGGTGGATTTCAAGACTGGAAAACTGGCATTGCACTGACAAAATATTTGAAGTTTAAAAGGAGCAACACATATATTAATTACATACAACTTTTTAAAACAATAATTACTCTACGAACATCATCCCTATCCTTGACAGAAATAATTACACCAAACTGACAACTTTATCTACTGGAGATTCTGAATCCTTTGCTTTGCCACAGTACCTAACCGGCGAAATAATTACGACAGCACAGATTTAGCGCTGGTACAGTGCAAAATTATCAATATCAAAATTCACTCCTTTCTTATTTAATATAATGGGTAGCATTCACAATACTATTAAAACATTCATTCATTTAAGTGTTTAGAATATAGGAAATAACACATGTTACTCTTATCAAGGAAAAAATGGCATTATTTTACTGTAAAAATACTAGTAATTTACTATTACGTCAAGGCAAGTTTATGATTCAACGTTTGTGATAAATAACACGAGAAAGATTTATAGGAGAGCCTGTTTTCTAACAATACTGTTCACGTACCTTTTGAAGTTTTACTTAACAAATGTATTCAATTCTGCAGCAAGACTGAAAATGGGACATTCACAAGGTCAAATTCGCAAAGTGAACGTCATACAAGGTTATAATCCTAACCACCCAAGTCCTGAGCATGCGCAGGGCATTTAAAAAAACTAGGGAGGAACCAGAATCATCCTCTACCTGTTTCACGATCGTTCGAAACTTCATCGAGCCGCTGACACCATGGTTGAAGATCGCTGACATTACGTTGTAGCATATTGAGCGGTTAAGCCTCATGGCAGCTTTGAAGTGAAGTGAAGTGAGTGGGTGTTTCATATAATTTATTAAACGTATTAAAAAAACACAAATCCCGGTATGGAACTAAAATACCTAGTAGGCATGCAGGCGGTAGATCTTCTCTATTTGAAAAGTGTATAGTAGACTCTGTACTGTACTGGAACGTAACAAACTGTAACTATGTACAATGTGGATTCAGAAAACAAATTTCTGCTTATGTTTACAAATTTCAACTAATTCTACTGATGTAATTTACTTACTCAGGGATATAGATATGTAAATAATATAATACGATAATGTACCTAGGACAAGAACTCATACGGGGATTTTATGAGATTACTTTCATTCATTCATTTATTTTCATATTTTTTAACATATCATGTTGTCAGATACGTCATACACTACAAATACATATATAAAATTATTTGATACATAAATCACAATACAAACATCCTAAATAAAACCCTCTTACATTTTTTCATCTTAATACTGTTTTATATTGTAATAAGCCGCTTTTGGTAGCCGTTCCTTCAGCTTTGTTTTAAATACTTTCGGATTTGATATATACAGAAGACAAGCTCTGACGGAAGTTTATTAAACATTTTTACCCCTTGGTATATTGGACTATTTTCTGTGAGGCTCAGATTATGTGGCCTCAGTCCTAAATTCACTCTTTTGTGTAGGGTCATATTCATGAATGTCTGAGTTTATGGGGACCAAGTTTCTGTTATTTGCAAGATGCATAATTGATTTATATATTACTTAAAACATGAATAGGGCAACGAGTTTTATGAACATTACTGAACAAATCCTCGTACCGTGCTTCACTTGTCAACCATAAAGAGATTTGGTTCATAGACGTGGCTATTGAAAATACCCGCAAATACCGACAGAACTTCAAAGTTTTGTTTATCCCCTTGAGGTTCTGAACAGCTGTTTTTTCACGCACACTATACGAAATCCACACGTTCTTGAAATAAAAGAGTGGATAGATACGAGGAGATATAAGCCCAAAGAATAAACAAGCAGCAACAACAAAAGAGATATGTTGTTTTGGACTTTCTGTATCAAAATAAACATTTATATGCTCTAATTTATAAAGCAAAAGCAAAAGTGTCAGTGAAAAAAGAGAAAACCATATATGGCGAAACCACGTGGTCCAAACATAGAAAACCTGGATATAAAGAAGCTACACAATAATCTACAGGAGCAAGTACAACAGACCAATCTCAATTCAGAAACAGGAGCTCAGGGACTATATAATGCACTAGAACATTGCAAAAAGCAAGCAAGCAAGCAAAGAGGCGTATAAGGAGAACAGTAGTATCAAAAACAGCAACAAACTAAGGCTGGACACCATAAACCTAATTAAACGCAGATCGAAGCTACAGCAAACCCGGGACAGCTCAGATCATAACAGGGTGGAGTATGGTGAGGTGTATAAGCTAGCCAAGAGGGAAATAAGAAAGGACCTCCGCAATTACCGCTCAGCAAAAACAAAGCAAATCCTTGAGTCTACAAAATCAGTAAGGAAAGCCAAGAAAAATCTGAACAAAGGAAAAAAATGGGTGCTAGGAACAAAAAGCCCAGCGGGGAAATTAATGACATCGAGAAGGGACATACTTAATGCAGTTACAGACTTTTATAAACTATTTTATACAACCTCCATTCCCAACCAAGCGAGGAACCAAACACCCGACCCGACAACCACACAACCCCCATACCCAGCGAAGTCAGAACTGCCATTACCGTACTAAAGAATGGGAAAACGCCAGGATACACAACGAAGTGCTGAAACTAGCTGAAAGTCATCTAACGCCAATAATCTGCAAAGTCTTCAACAAAATCCCAGAAACAGAGGATATCCCATAACAATGGAACACAAGCACAATAGTTCTTCTACACAAAAAAGGCAGTAGAGACGACATAACTAACTACAGGCCCATAAGTTTGATGTCAAACATGTACAAGATGTTCACTAAAATTTTAACAAGAAGATTGACGAAAATTCTGGATGAGAACCAACCACCAGAACAAGCTGGATTCCGCAGAGGATTTAGCACAATAGACCCACAAGGCAAACGAACTGCCTAGATAACATAATTACCAATGTGCACAGCGATAGGCACACAGTGTATACCGTTGACCTGGGTGGTCATATATCCGACCATAAAGGTCTTCACATGACGGTCTTTCTACAGGATTTCACCAGGTGCGGAGTAGTATCCCAGTGTAAGGTGGTAGAAAAGAGAATATATAGTGATGTTGCCCTCAGTATTCTTAGGGCTAGATTAAGGGACGTCCACTGGACTGTGGCAGAATGCTTGCCAGATAATCCCCACCTGGTATTTCAAAACTTCTTTGGTACATTCATGGATATTTTCAATTCCTGTTTTCCCATGGTAAAGAAAAAAGTCTCCACAATTCCAAAGTGCAAGAGAAAAGACATCAGTTGGTTCACTCCTCAACTTAAGAACATGACGAACAAACTTCTGGCCCTACAGACTGTTTATAACTGCACTAAATCAGCTTTGGTCAAAACAGTCTATAATGACTTAAGGAAGAACTACAGAACCGCCATTCAGGAAGCCAAACTAAATGCGTACATGGACTTCATTGAAACATCAGACAATAAGTGCAAAGCTGTTTGGAACTTAATAAAAAGCAGTATACAAAAATCTGGTACAGTCCACAATGAAATCTCACCCTCAGAATTCAGAGAGTTTTTCAATGAGTCAGTAGAAGAGGCATGTGCAAAAGTGGTGCGAGATCCTACTGCTGCAACTGGATACCTGCATAATGTCCAACGCATTCAGACATGCTGCAACTGGAGAGAAGTTATAGCAGTGGTCAGGAAGATGAAGAATTCTGAGAGCAAAGATATTTATGGATTGTCTAATAACATAATTAAAGCTGTCATCGATCTTATTGTCATCCCCCTCACTATGTGCATTAATATTTGTTTAATGATTGGTGTTTTTCCCCAGGAACTAAAAATCTCAAAGTTAGTTCCTCTGTTCAAGAAAGGTGACAGAGCAAATCCAGGAAGCTATAGACCCATCTCAGTAGTACCTATTCTTTCAAAAATCTTTGAAATGATAATAAAGTTTCAACTTTGCAATTTTCTGAATAGCAATCGTGTTATAAATGCATCTCAGTTTGGGTATGTATCGGGGAAAGGTACAATTGATGCTGTAAGTGAACTTGCAACTTGTGTAACCGACACTTTCGAATCAGGAAGTCTGGCCAGAGCAGCCTTGTGCGACCTAAGTAAGGCCTTTGACTGTGTTTCACATGAACTTCTATTAGAGAAATTGGAGCATTATGGAGTGCGGGATATACAGTTGGATCTCTTCACCTCATATCTATCAGGTCGTGGATATATAGTTGATGTTGGTGGTACTAAATCAGCAATGAGTGGGGTCAGTGTAGGTGTACCCCAAGGTTCTGTGCTCGGGCCTATACTGTTCTTGATTATGATGAATGATCTTAGTGTGAATGTTTCATGCAGGTCGTTAATATATGCAGACGACACTACATTGGTAACAACTCATAGTGAACTTGAAGAATTAAACCTGGTGTGTACAAATACTCTGGAAGAAGTCAAAACTTGGTTTAAAGCCAATGGTTTTTGCCTAAATGAATCAAAAACACAGTTTATTGACTTCAATCTTAAACATAGTGTCAGTCATTCCGTAAAGCTACTAGGAATAGAAATTGACACTAAGCTAACATGGAATAATCATGTTGAACTTGTCTGTTCCAGACTAAGTAGAGTTCTTTATCTACTTCGTCGACTAGTAGGGATTGTACCTTATGAATATCTGCGGAACTCATACTTTGCCTACTTCCAAAGTATAGTTCAGTATGGATTATTATTATATGGCCAGAGCTCAAAGATAGACAAAATACTATTGCTTCAAAAGAAAGCAATCAGAATTATAACAGGATCTCCATATCTTGCCCATTGCAAACCGCTCTTTGTAAATACAGGTATTCTTACAGTGGTTAATCTCTATGTGTTGGATGTGCTAGTTAATGTTAAGAAAAACTTGAGTTCTTTTGTTCACAGAGAAAATGTACACACTTATCACACTCGAAATGAGAGCAAAATTGATGCACCTTTCTGTAGATTAGCAAAAAGCCAGTCAAACCACGTTAACATGGGCATCAGGTTGTTTAACAAACTCCCAACCAAATCACAAGATGTATCAGACAGTACCTACAAACGTAAAATTCATGAGTACCTTGTAAATAACCCTTTTTATACCATGGATGAGTGTATGAATTCTGATTTTAGAATAAGCTTCTAGCATTTTAAGTCTCTATGTCTCTAACATTTAGTTTTAAGGTCTCTAGCTTTTAAGTCTATATATGTAACCCTGACGAAATCCATTGCATCTCTATGCCTAAGGATGAATAAAGAATCAAATCTAATCTAATCTTACAAACCATTAATCAGCTTATAGAAAAAGCAGAGGAATTCCACCTGAATTTGTACCTTGCCTTTGTAGACTACAGTAAGGCTTTTGATTCAGTTGAACACTCAAGTATAATACAGGCAATGGCAGATCAAGGCATAGATACGAAGTACGTCCGAATCCTGCATAAAATCTACAGCCAAGGTGAGAACAGAAATAGAAGTTCCAGCGTTCCGCCTAGAAAGGGGAGTTCGCCAAGGCGATCCAATCTCTCCCAAACTATTTACATGCGTAATGGAAGATACATTTCGGAAAATGAAGTACAACAGAAACTCTGGAATAAACCTCGATGGATGTAGACTGACGAATCTAAGATTTGCGGAGATGTTCTGTTCGCCAAATCGCCCAGGGAGCTGCAAACAATGTTTGGCCAGCTATGTGGACACACCAAACTGCAGGATTCTCACTGAACAAATTAAAAACGCAGTTAATGTCAAACGGATCGGCAGCGTCAATATCAATAGACGGGACACCCCTCACATATGTAGTGCAGGGCCGTGAAAAGAAAGCAAGGGCCCCAGGGAAAAATTTTCCCGGGCCCCCGTCAAATATTAAATTCACTACCCAATTCACTACCCTTTATAATGTATGCAACAAAAATATTATGTATTGATATTACATAATTAGGTTATTAAGTAGCCTACCGGTACCATTCTGGTAGACAGGACTGTCTGTCTGTCCGTGTGTCTGTAAGCGGGATAACTCAAATACGCTTTATCGTTCATAAACTTGGTATACCATTTATAACGCCCATGGGACGAAGCCTATTGATTTTGGACCAAATCGGTTAACCGATGCAGGGCAGGAAACGGACAAATACATGAAAATGTTCTAATTAGGAACAATTCTATCTGTATGTACCAGTTTAATCTTTTGAAAATTATGATGTTAAATGCCGAACGTTGGTAAGGCCTACTGTTGAGTCCAAAAGGATTTCTGCTTCTACTTTTAAAAAATAGCAATTTTTCTTCTAGATTAATCCGTTTCAGATTAAATGATAATTCCGTGTCACCGTTATACGACAGGACAATGCAGATAAAATAAACACATAGAACATAATTAAGGTGTTTATTGACTTATAATCAATTTTATTTTAGAGTAAATTTAGAAAGTAAAAAATAAAACCTGGTCGGCCGGGCCCCGGGGCTGCAGCCCCGGCTGCCCCTCCCTCTCGTCGGGCCTGTGTAAGCGAATATACATACCTGGGGCAACAGCTCATCTTTCAGGATAAAATGGAGAAGAAAATACAAAGGAGGATCTCTCTTACCTGGAAGGCATCTTGGGATCTTAAGTTCATACTCTTACACAAAACGCTAAGCAGACGAATAATATTCCACGCGCTAGAAACCTGCGTCTACCCTGTATTACTCTATGGGTGTCAGACATGGTCACTAACAGCAAGACAGACGAACAAAATACAAATATGCCAAAGAAAGATGCAACGGAAAGTCTTGGGGGTATCAATGAAGAACAGAATCCCAAACAGTCTTAGCTCTGCCAGAATAAATACAAATAATAAAGAAATACATAAATAAAAATAAACCAGCTAGCACAGGCAAAAGACGTGTGAAAATTAACTACAAGACTGAAATGGAAATGGGGAGGCCACGTGGCGAGACTACAGGACAATAGATGGACTTACAAGGCCACCATGTGGGATCCCCATGTAGGACAATACTACCTGGAAGGCCGAGACTGAGATGGACAGACCTCTTCAAAGAACAAGCAGGGAAGCAGTGGTCACGAGTAGCGCGAGGAAGAAACGTCTGGAAATCCCTAGAGGCATATCTATGTAGTGACTAGATAGTGGATACCTAGTGTAAATGTGTAAGTGTTCCTACCCAAGAGTGACTAAATAGAATACCACAACACAATCGGTAAAAGGTGTCATTATGTATGAATAACACCTAACGTGGAGTAGCTCACCACGTTAGTGTAAATGAGCTTTCCCTATTCGAAGGAGGCCATTGCCCTTCACGGGACATTATGGCTGTTTTCATTCATTAAATTTATAAATTCATGTACCTGGAATGTTTTGCAACCCTGGAAAATAATGTTAAACCATCAACCATGACATTCTTGTAGCAGAACTAAATTTCGATAGTATCTTGAATTAGTTAGTTAGTTTATTCGTCCATTGATCAATACATGTTATACAGAACACGTCAAAGTTTTATATATAGTACATATATTTTGCAGTCATCCTCATAAACACACGCAAATTATGACTAAGATACAAATTATATGTTGACAATTACAAAAAATAAATTACCCTGTCTATAAATTCTATAAACAACGTTATAAATGACATATTATACATATAACCCTGAAAGTCTATAGATATATTTTAGGGCATGTGTTGTAAAAGTATTTTTTTACAGCACCTCTAGTCTATTTTAATTTAACTGTTTTATGTAGTCTGGAAATCTATTAAAGGTATGTATAAAGAGTGCTCATTCTGTTCTCTTAAAATAGTACCGATACTTATTCTATGACGTACAAGATTTCTTAAATTAATTGCAATTAGAATCAGTATCCTACCTTAATTACTAGTACATATTTTTTAAAATATCCATACACCTCGTTGTCATCAAAGTTAATTTTATGTATGTTTATACACCTATTATTGAAAGTGTGTGACATGTATGTGAGTGTTTCAAGAAATGAAATATCGAGTGATCATGTATCCATACAGTGGATAAATTATGTAATAGACCACATCTTACTAAATACGCCTCATGTTGTTGTAGAGCCGTCCCCTGAACCTAAATTCCAGATATATTTATTTTTATAGAAATAATCTTTCTACTCTTCAGAAAAACTCAAAATATATCTTCCAATAATATGAGAAATAACGATTTTGCAAGCGTTTCTCATAGAACTAATCTATTTTCAGCATAAAAGATACAAATTTTATAATAACTAGCTTAAGTCCATTAAAGATGCACTATGTAAGATTTAAAAACTGGTTAGTGAAATTTACTTATAATAATTTAGTTTATTTTTCGTTTCAGGCACTGAATGGCAGACCAATTGGCTTCATGTAGTGCACCAGGGATGACGTCTGGAGAAATGACTGCTGAGAATTTATTAAAATGCCCATGTATTAAGGGCCTGTACGACGACCACCTGACATCATATTTATCTGCCAGATAGATAACCTATCTGGAAGTTGGCCAAGAATTGCGTAATATGGTCTCCTGACAAAATCTGTCTGGCAAGACAACTTCCAGATAAGCTAGCAGGAGGATGGAGTGGCTGACTAACATCGAACTGCTAGTTACGGAATCTTCGTTGAAACATGATGGCAGCACTCCGAAGCTTCCTGGCCACCTGATTTTCAGAATTGATGCTGGAAGATTTAATTTACACAAAAAATGTCATTTTAGGCTCGCATATGAATGAAATATAATTGCACAAATCGATTAATGCACTTAAAACGATATGATATTATGTAATTTAATTGTACAAATACAAATCCGAGCTGCCGCACCTAGCGGAGGACTACCGAACTACAACAAACACACCTCTCTGCTCAACGAGGTAAGGACCATTTTACAAATTCTTACTGCGTTCTTGCCGGTAGCAGTTCAGCGGTGGTATTACAAGGCATCTTCCAGTTAAGGTATCTGGAAGTCACGGGCCTGTATTACCACCTGCCGACAATTCCTCCCGATACGTGACTTCCAGATAGCTTAACTAGAAGATGTCTTGTAATACCACCGCTGAACTGCTATCGGGAAGAACGCAGTAAAATTTTGTAAAATGGTCCTTAGCTGATTGAGCAAAGAGGAGTGTTTGTTGTAGTTCGGTAGGCGTCCGCTAGGTGTGGCAGCTGAGGTTTGTATTTATACAATTAAATTACACGAGAATATATCGTTTTAAATGAATTAATCGATTTGTGCAATTCTATCTTATTCATAAGTGAGCACAAAATGACATTTTTGTGTAAATTAATCTTCCGGCATCAGTTCTTAAATTCAGGTGGCCAATTCAGCTTCGGCGTGCTGCCATCTTGTTTCAAACAAGCTTACCTAACTAGCAGTTGGAAATTTGTCAGCCACTCCATCCTCCTGCTAGCTTATCTGGAAGTTGTCTTGCCAGACAGATTTTGTCAGGAGATCATATTACGCAATTCTTGGCCAACTTCCAGATAGGATCTCTATCTGGCAGATAAATATGATATCAGGTTGTCGTCGCACAGGCCCTAAGTGTTGAACTATCCTACAGTTGGGAATGGCTCAACCATTCAGCGTGCGGATTGGTTGACTCTGTTTCCCTGCTGCTAGGGTTTGGAAGATACCTGCTAAGACAGGAAGAAACTTAATTTACTGTTCCCAATCTTTAATTTAAATTAAATTTGTTAAGTTGTAATGTTATTACTATTTAAAAGCATTTCAATATTATGATAAAATGTATTTAAACTATTATTATAAACTACAATATTATCATTATAGAAATATGTATAACATCAGTACAATATTGATATCCAGAAAGTAAGTTCCGACTGCCAGTAAAGAAAACAAAAACAGCAGCAAGCAAAATATATTTATTGTAACATTTACAGATTCACTGGCTACTTCTCTACTTACAAGGAACCTTTCACTACCCTCATATCGAAACATGCCTCAATATTTTTACTGGGTCATCTAGATGCTGTAAGAAGTCCACGCTCCAAAAATTAGCTGCTGGTTTCAACTGCAAGTACCCTAAATCGAACCTGGGAAATGTCGGGTCGAAGCAGTGAAGTGGGAGAAGTTGGACAACCCTTACCGCCAGTTCGAAGTTCCGGATGCACGGAGACGATCGAGCGTCCCTGTTATTGTCTAGCCGGGTCGAAAACAAAACAGAAGTGACTATTGTTGATGCAGTGATCAAAACACAAGTTCATGCGGCGGCACCATGCACAGCAAAGAATTCAGTCACCGATAAGCGATGGCGATGTTTGTTTTGGTACAGAGCTGTCAGCTATCTAAATGTTTACGAGCAACACGAGGAAGTGGTACAGTCACTATAATATAACACATAATTTTAATTGAAATAACTAAATAAGTACGGTATTGCTTACATCTAGGCTACTCTTCTTCAATTTCTTTAACACCAGACATGACATCGTCTTCCGTTGGTTCAACCTGATATTCCGCATATTCATGATCATCAGCATCATCATCATCATCATCATCATCATCACTGCTTTCCATACCATTGTCTTCTATTATAATCCTTTCAATTCTTTCCTCCACGATGCAGTCTTTCTCTCATTATTCCTGTTCAATTTCTTCAACGCGCCTACATACATTTTCCCATTCTGCTTGGCCGAGTTCTTGAAATCTTTGCCTGCACAATGCTTCTACGTCATTTGTTTTAAATGTTGTATTCCTGCTTGTAACCCATCTACTCTTATACAATTCAACAGCCCTAAATAGCGTGCTTGCTCGCTCGCCCGCTTCGTGAGACATCGGGTATACTCGGCGATGTTCGTCTCTCGCAGTGTAAAATTTCATGACGACTACAAAATTAGGAAAACCGTTTCTTTATTATATAAGGCCTAAGTGAAATGAACACAATGAACAAATATTCTAATTTTATTTTTACTTGCAATTTTCATAGCTCTGAACCACAAACATTTTTAATAATCTACCAGTGTAAATTTCTTAAAAATCCTGGAGTCAATGAATAATGGCGGGCGAAGCCGGGGGCACCAATATTGATGGTTTAACTCTTGAAATATCGCTGATAATAATAATCCAAACAAACCATTCCTTCCCTTGAAACATTATATAATTTCTGAAAATTACACTGAATTGATAAAATAAAATTCACATCATATTCATGTCAATAAGCAGTTGAGAAACAATACGTATTATGTGTCCACAGGTTCCTTTGGAACTGCATAATCGAATCTGATATAGTTTTCCCAGGGGGCGCTTTCTAATCGTAGAATGTACTCTGAAGCCGGAATTTTAGCTGTTTCATTAATATTATTAATGGCTTAGTTTACGAATGATTCGCGTGCAAGTGTTAATAAATACAATGCTTTAATAATGATTATACTCTTAATTTTTAATTTTCAAAAGAATTATCGTGGGCGAAGCCATGGGCACCTCCTAGTTCTTTAACATCTCCCCAAATTGACTCAATGGGGTTCAAGTCGGGTGGTAGGGTGGAAGCCTTAAAACCGAGTGGTTATTTTCTACCAATATTTGGTCAATTACGTAGGTTTTGTGTGCTGGCTTATTCGCTAGGATTAGATAATATATTTTATTAATGTCCGAAGGTTTGAGGAACTGCCTTCAAACTCAATCGTATTTCGTAGTTTCGTCATCAGTCTCCTTATTGTTGGTGCAGCCTTTTCATCTCTATAGAATTTGTATATGGTGCGACGAATTACTCATTTGTCGAAGTCATTAATGTCTGTTATCCTTTTTGGAACATTGTTTTTCCCCAGGTGTCCCGAACGACCTTCCTTCCTCTTCTTGTGTTTTCCTGTCACGTAAAATTCGATAAACAGGGGTGTTAGAAACTTTGGTGCTGCAGCAACTCTTTCCTGGACTTTTTAAAATTTGTTTAAAATACTCGAGTGTAACACATAACAAACAGTGAAAGAAACAGAACTTCAAAAAGAATTTACAAAGAATATTTTTGGACAACGGACTGTACTGTACCCTGTAAATAGCAGGAAGGAATTAGCGTCACGTGCGTGCGTGGGCAGAGGGGATTCACAGGTCTCAAGGACTCACTCTCGCCAGTCAGGGTTGTCCAGTCCAGTCTCTAGATTACCATGTTATATTCCCTATCTTCACCAAGATATTTGCAAAGCATTTTAAGGTACTTGCAGTTGAAACCAGCAGCTAATTTTTGGAGCGTGGACTTCTTACAGCATCTAGATGACCCAGTAAAAATATTGAGGCATGTTTCGATATGAGGGTAGTGAAAGGTTCCTTGTTAGTTGCCACTGTTATTGAGGCATTTATCGTACCGCTGCATCAACATTTTTGTATGCCCATGTCATAGGACTCTGCCGCCAATGTCTGGAGCCATGAAATCACTGCAATCAGCTTTCCACGTCTCTTTTTTTCGATCGCCCTCCTCAGATTTTTCAATGTTTGACAATACCGACCAGCATTTACGGTCTCCCCTCGCACAGGAGGACACCACATCAATCCTAGATTTTTCTCACAGAGATTGTCTGCTTGAATTTGATCTTCACAGGTGAACCACTACGCCACCAATGCATGGATTGTTGTTTTGTTTCTGGTTTGGCATGGGACACTCATGTTTCATCCCCACTGACAATATTGTCGAGAAACTCATCACCTTTCTCTGTGTATGACACGGGCATACAATTGTTGGTACACCTGTAAGATAAATGCCTCGATAAGGGTGCTGACTATGTAGAGAAGCAGCCAATGAATCTCTGTAAATATTGCAATAAATATTTCTTACTTATTAATGTTTTTGTTTTCTTTATCGGCGATCGGAACTTAATTTCCTGGATGACCCTCGTACTATAAAAACAGCAGAATTATTAGTCATTTTTATAACCTTGTAACATATGTTGTTTATAGTTAATCAATCAGTATTTTATACATTCTAATTTTTATAACTGTAAATGTACTATATTCTAATTTGTAATTGTTTTGATTTGTCCCATAACATGTCCGATTCAAGGTAGAGCTCTCCTCTCCAGTTATGTACCCTATGGTCATTACTCATTAGCAATCTCTGTACATCAGACTCTTTAAAGGAAGTAATGAATGGAAACGTTTTTGTCATGTCATCTTCTCCCAATAGGTGGCAGCATGGCCAAGCGAGGTCCAAACTTGTGTCATAGCATATTGACTACTGTGCATTAAACACGGTAAACGGACTATTTAATTATCGATCAAAATGCCAGAAAACATGTGACCAGTGGCGGACGCAGGGGGGGGGGATAGGGGGGTTACATCCCCCCCCGAAATTTGAAAAAAGTACTCTAATTGGCCAGTTTTATAAACTAATTGTATATGTAAATTGATTAATGTTTTTTGTATTCTTTCTACCTATTCAAATCCCCCCCCGAAAAAAATTTCTGCGTCCGCCACTGCATGTGACGATCCCCTGTGTAGAAAATAGGCCTTCCGAAAACTATGGTTACCACTTCTCACATAATAAAGATGGATAAATGGATGGCAATAGTTAATAGTCTACGAGTTCCTACAAATCTCCTCGCTCAACACTTTCAGATCCTCAGTATTTATTTATTACATTAATAATTTTTACATGGAATAAAACTTAACTTACCATCAAGTATCATTTCCATTATCTACAACAGAACGTCAAGTTTCTAATACCTTCATCACGTGGATAAGATTCGCTTATGTACAATTGCTGGAATCAGATAGTTTGTCCGGCAAGAAACTACCCCACTCTCAAACGATGATCCGAAATTATTTTTTGAAAGGCATGGATAGTTAATACAACTTAATTCATTAACTTAATAAATATATTATTATTACTACTCTGTTAGGTTATTCAAATTCTGTTATCTCTTTTTCAAATAGATGGCTCATAACGGTCAAAATTGTGAAATATGTATAATATACTTCTGAAGCACAACTATGAACCTAGATTACGGGAACTTCTTAAAAAAGCTGACGACGTTAAAAATATTTGCGCACTTAGGCCAGGCCTAAATTATTTGACACTGTTTCTCATGAATTATTGTAAGTGAAACTAAGCATTTATGGCTTAAAGGATTCATACTGGCGAATGAAATAGACACTCCAACGTATATGGTATAATGGTTCTAGTGAAATCGATTTATTTCTCTACAAAGGATATGAAATTCCAACAGTCCAACAAACACCTATCTGGACACCCCTACGAATAAACGTGCCGATTGAAACAAAATTTGAGATTTCAAATTCAGACCAAAAAAAATAGGCTATATACAGGGAAAATGGAATCCCAGGAAAATCTCTGTATCATCAAGAGCAAAATTGATTTCCTTAAAAAGGCCTTGTCTAAAAATGCACTGAATTATAGAATGTATGTAATTTACAGTATCTTAACAAATTCTGTATTAATAATGACACAATTCGTCAGTTGAAAATTGAAGCGTACTAACTCCACTTTTTTGCGAAAAAAAAGATTATATTTCCAACTCTTAGTTTAGGTGTGGATCATATGCATATAATGCGAAAGACGCTCCCAAACAGACCCTAAATCAAGAAAAATATTGTCTCTAATTGAAAAGGGCCTACTGGATAAGACCACGAAAGAAATACAGTCCTCAATTTTGGAATCTGCAGGAACTCAGCCAACAAAACGAAAGAGCAAACCATCGTTTGATGAAGAATGTTACACATTCATGAAAACAGTTTTAAAGAAACTGCACGCCTACAGTATTTTAAGAGCACACACGATTTAATAGAGTATACAGAGGATCGAAGGAAATACAAAACGTTGCTACAGGAGAAACTGCTACAGTATATCCAGCAAAGAGAACAAAACATAATTTATGACAAGAAGCGGAGTCAACGTTATACAATGCACTAGGACCCAGAAGGACTGCAATCAGACCCAGTATTCTTAATGAAATATGGTAAGAATACTTTGCCAGCATCCTACAAAAAAATCAGAAATCAATAGTCAGCCTCGGTGCACAAGAGACACGCCAGAGGAAGCCTTCACGATGGAAGAAGTATGGCATGCCTTTGAAGAATGAAAACATACAACAGCACCTGGTCCCGACAGACTCACAAACGAGGTGCTAAGCGAATAGTTACCCTACACAGTAGAAATATGGACTGCTCTTTTTAACAAGCACATTGCATACCAGAAGATACACACCGAATGAAGAGATTCAACGATAAAAGTATTATACAAAGGCAAAGGATCTAGAGAATCGCCAGATGCATATCAAGGAATAGCCCTTGAATGTGGTCCTTTTAAAGTCCTCTCCAGATTGATGAGGAATAAAATTGTACCCCAACTAATGACGGTCATGCCAGAACACCAGTATGGATTCATAAAGGGGAGATCTACAATTCATGCTATCGAAAGAAAAACTGGGAAGGAACAAGTGCCGTTAAAGGTCCCAAATATGTCGCTTTTGTAGATTACACAAAAGATGTGTTGGGAGATGGAAATAAATTTCTACGCTTAATATAAAACATTATGAGCATTAGATATTTCTGCACAGTTCAATATTTATCTAAGTTATGGGGTCATTGATTGATGCCTGTTTGACAAAATGTTCTTATAGGCGGAAAATGACCTTTCAGCGACACATTTCGTGCCAACGAGAATGCAACAGGCGCCATATTTGCACAACAAAAATTCGATGACTGAATGAAAGTAAAATAAGTTTAAAGTATTCAGGTTAAGCAAGAAAATGGAGTTCAAGGCAGTGGCGGATCCAGAACTTACAATTACTGGGGGATGTGGGGGTATGAAATATCCCAAAAACAGGGGAGTCCGGGGTCTTCCCCCAGATTTTGTTTAAAGTGCAAAATGATTGGGTTTTAGGTCCTCTGGATGATTCCTTCAAATTTCTCAGCTGACTAAAACTCCGTTTTGCCTAGAGTTTTACTTCTGTTGAAAAATTTGTCAGTTTTCTAATCCGGTATATATAATTGAAAGTATGTGTGTGTGTGTATGTTTGTTCTCTATACAAATCTAAATTCTTCGACTAATTTGCTCGAACTTTTGAATACATACCCACTTCAACCAGGAAAGAAACATAGGCAACATTAAAATTTAAACAAACCACCCCTTCCTTTGTAAAATTATATAATTTATAAAAAATATTACACCTCATTTACCAAATACTATCCACATTGTATGTGTAGTTCTCATGACAACACTATGTTGTGCTTTGGAAGTTGCATGTAATTCATTTTTGTACGTAAATAATGATGGAGAATGAAATTCACTTAAAAAAATTATGCATCACATAAGGTGACGTTGATTATCTTTTTTTATTTCAGTCCCGTAACGGTTGTATGGGAACATAGGAGTGAGGAATATAATCACGTGAATACAGTAAAAAACATTTACCGAAATTCCGGTTTCTTCTTAATTTATGGTACACCCGGGATGGTGTGTAGAAGAAACGGGTTGCAAAATAATTATAAGTCCTCTACGAGCGATAAAAACTATATCTAGCGTTTTCTGAGGGAATGGCATGAGTGTGATACGTTATTCTTTGCTTCAAACTTCAGATACCTTTATAAGAACTTGAAAATCGAAAGTCCTCCGTAAGTTAATTTCAAAATACAAGCAAATTACCTCGAGGGTCGCCAGGCTTTTTAAGCTAGTTAGACATTCAATTCTTTAGATGTATTCGGTTCCACTATTACCCAAATGTTATTCTTTCCTCTTGCTGCGTTTCCCATTCTTGATTTGCTGAACACAAGAATATAATTTGAAATGTCAGATCAAAATCCGTTACGAAATGCTGCAAAAACAATCATATGCTCAGAAACGAGAGGAAGATAAAGTAAAATACGATGGTAGTTTTGATTTTTGTAACAATAAATTGTAACAGTTTAATTATTTCTGAAAATAGTATACAATCGTAACAAAAATTAACTCTATTTCTGATTACCCAAATACGCATGTCCCCCTTAAGTGAATATAATAGGCCATTCAGATAGAAAATTAACCGTAAACGTAACGTAAACATAGACGTTTGGGGCCATGTTTTTCAGTGTGACCATTCACAATGCATCACGTAAACGTGAAACTTAAACGTAACGTAGAACCTTGCAAACACCAAGCTTCTGCGTTATGTTTATGCGAAAAATAACGATACAACCAATCAGAGAACAGAACAGGAGACGGAAGTTGAAGTAGCCAAGAGATGGCGTCTATGAATGAGAAACTCGTCATTATGATAAATGGCATCCATTCTTGAGGAACTAATTTTCATATATTTTCCTTCAATGCCGCATCTTTATATAATGGATGCCATTTATAATAATAATTATATAAAGATGCGGCATTGAAGGAAAATATAAGAACATTAGTTCCCCAAGATATGAACTACAGCCCATATTATATTCTGTTAATTTTTATATGTCTGCATAGGCTTGTATGATTTAAATTTTTAATAGCTTACACATGTTTAATAGAAGCATGGAAGTATTTTCGTCTGCTGCAGCCATTTTATCAGCTGTTCAAGTTCTCGTTTGTGATCGGTTGTTATATACGTTTAAGTTTTCATTGCGAATGCTCAATGCCGTGCTAAAGTTTGCGTTTAAGTTTACGTTCTTACGTTTACGGTTAAGTTTCTATCTTTATGGCCCATAGGGTCTGATGTTGCTTCAGGCACAAACAGCCTGAGCTGGATTGTTGGTAATTTACTAAATTTGCATCGTACCTCACTATTGACGCCCACAATTCATTACTTCTGTACAACACATTTTCCTTGGAAAGATTACAAGCTGTACTACTCACCTGCACATCAGGTATTTTTGTCCTGGACTCTGCTTCTGAATTCTGGGACAGTCCACTGATAACATCTTACACATTGCTTTCGGACTTTCGTTTGTTGCTTACTGTTGAATATGCAAGCACCCATCGACACACGCTCAATAATACTGATAACCCGGTAACATTCCGTAAACGTTATTAAAAAGAAATTACAATTGCGAAACTAAAAACTAGACGTAATTTACAAACTTTATAACTCCCGTCTGAAAAAGATGCGCACTACAGGTTTTTAAAGATGGCGAACTCATCGCGATCGATAATCGATAGTTTTGCGTACTGCATTCACATGACCAGGACCGACCAGGAAGAAGGAATCGAGACATTTATAGAAGCAGCAAGCGATCTCTAGCAGACATTTATTGAATTTCTTTCAGACCGTGGCCATTATGTGGTTATACCTTGAGTCCTTAAAACGTCATTCTAATCCCTTACTAAGGGAAATACAATATGTGACTTGTAGAAATACATAAACACTATTCTACACTCATTAACCGGCCTCTACTTCTAGTAGACAAGCTGTGAATAACTGTTACATTTTACTACTTTTTCAAATTGTATATTGTATTATGTCACTGTAAAGGCATGGGTTCAGTTGGCGACCTGGTACTTAAATATATTTAACTATCATCACAAAAAAAAAAAAAAAAAAGTGGTATTATTTCTTTCTTTTACATACAAAATTGACAGAATAATCGCTACACAAGCCGCGGGTACCTACTAGTTATTTAGTACATAAATAACAATTAAAGACATTAATCAAACTTTTTGCCTTTAACTTGAATTAAGTGGTGACACCTCACTCACATTTATTCAAATAGGATTAAAGATAAGCAAGTTAATATAATTGTTAATAGATTGTGTTTGTATTTAAAATAAAATGCCGAAAACCAACGCCTTCAAGATAAACAATTTTTAATATTACACAAACACAAATTTAAATATAAGAAGTTTATAGTCTAAATTAATCATAAATCAGTCTCATGGTCTAGGCTAATCCTACTGTAGTATAGGGGGAAATTTACTACTGTAATTTGTGAGTAATTAATTGTCAGTTTGTTCAATGAACTCTTTTGTTAATATTCTTTATTAACCTTCAAGAACCAGAGCATATTTGAATTTATTATTAATTACCTCAATTTCATTGTTAACTATGTGTAGGCTTGCCAGAAGTCCCGGTTTTCAGACAAAATCCAGGTGTCCCAGCCGGTTTACTTCATGTGCCGGTAAAAATGGCTCAGGCTGTTTGGTCACTTCAAGGAGAATCACATAGCAGCCCCCAATCTGATCAAGATTGTTGAGTATGCCTTCTACTTACCTGGGACATCAACACCAGTTGAGAGAGTTTTTTGTTTAATTTTTAATTATTATTATTATGAACAACGCATGGATTGATGATAGGGGTTTCATGAAGGAATCTACGGTTAAAGGCTTGATGACATGTAAAATTAATATCGGATTAGCTTGTGAATACAACAAGATTAAAACAAAAAAAATACTTTCTAAATAAAGTCCTAGCCAATGAAAAGTACATGTAAATAATGTTGAAATTTTTAATCCTCATTCAAAGTGTTTCTTCTTACTTAAGTAACTTTTAAATATTAACATGTTAGAAACAAAATGTTTAAATTTATATGCTTATGTCATTTATTACTATCCCTGCTTTAGGTTCCTAATCAGTAACCATTTATTCATAGCATTGAGAATAAACTACCCTCTAAAACAGTCTAAAAACCCGCCAAGGGTGTGTACCCTTGACGCTGGGGGGCATTCCGGTGTCCCGGTTGAACATTTCAGAAATCTGGAAAGCTTAACTATGTGAAAACCCAGTAATACAAAATGTAAAATGTTTTATATGTAATTAATTTCAGTTCATTTGTTAAGTTCTTTCATTAATTATATTTTAATTTTTGAACTTATAGCAGTTTTCGAGTTTTATTGAACCTAATCACGATTAAAATTAAGTATTATTTAACAATTTACTTTATGTAACAAATAGATATCTTTGAGTTATCTTGCTGGTAAGTCATAAATTCCCGAGAATTTATGAATTTTGGGAATATTTCCGGGAACATTTCCTCGAGTTTAAGTTACATCACTCATCAGAGGCAATCTTTTTGGCATATTTTACTACTATACCATCTTTTGGGGGTGTACACCGATTATTTCCATGAAACCTTGTGCTGTTTTATGTAGGAATAAAATTGTGTTTCATAAATACTCGAACAGTTTTTAAAACAACAACAAACCTAAAATATATGTAAGTTATTCGTATTCCAAAATTGAAATCACCTAAAATATATCAATTTAAAATGGAGACAGATATGTTGCAGCCAGAGGAGCCGAATTTAAAACATTTTTGGGAGGGGCAAGAATTAGATTTTCGGTATGTGTTTTCGAATGTGTTTGTGGATATGTCAATATGTATGTATGTATGTTCCCTATACAAATCTACATATCTTGACCAATTTGTACGAAATTTTGCACACATAACCAGTTAAGACCAGGAAGTAACGCGGTTAACATTAAAATTGAAACAAACCAGTCATTCCCTTGAAAATTATATAATTTGTGAGAATATTATACTGTACTGAAAAAAATGAAATGCAGTTCAGTTCACATGACAACAGTGTATCGTTTACTGTGATCACATAGGGCTTTCGCAACTACAAAATACCGGACTTTAAGAAATTATGATTCCACCGATATAATATATTGGGGAAAATAATTGCTGAAATTGAAATCCACGAAAATAAAGCACAGTGTGATGCAATCACATATCTTTCTCTACTCTCTACAAGGAAAATATAATTTTCTCACATCACATTTTGATGTAGAATACGAAGCCGTATTGTAGGGACAACTTAAGTGTCTGCCAATGAGTATGCTCTATCAGATGTCTGTAAAAAAATCCTATCAACTGATACGTTACTCATAGCTGTAGGCTTTGTGTTATTTGAGAAATAGGGGTGTTTATCATAAGCCCTAAGCATCTAAAAGAAGACAAAATGGGATGGTACATTTTCAGTCCCATGTCCGCAGTATATTATGTGATGTCCCAGGTTTTAGTTAGGGGATGAAAGAGTGAAAGTTATATTGATTTTTTTTTATTTCAGCCCCGAAACGGTTCTATGATAACATGAGAGTGAGAAATAAAATTTTCCGTCAAGACAATACAATCTCATGTAACCGGCATTTCTGTTTCTTCTTATTTCAACCCCTATCAGAAGCAACGAAACGCAACATTCGACATCCCCTATGAGCCATAAAAAAACTATATCTAGTGTTTTCTGAGAGAATAGTTTGAGTGTGATAAGTCGTTCTTCCTCATTTCAAATTTTACATACATATTATATAAGGACCTAGAGTTTAAAACTCAAAAGTCCTCCATAAGTTAATTTCAAATTACAAAATACATCCCAAAGGTTGCAACGTGTTCATAATATGTGCGTACGATTCATTTGTAATGTAGGTCTGTTCGATCATGTATCGCCTTCCTTCGAAATGTTGTCATGGCTCCGTCTGAATGACCGAAGAAGGTTTCACTGTCTTTGTCTCCTCTTCAAAATTCTTCATACTTCATCACCATCATATTTATCTAGCCGCTTCTTTAACCTGTCTTCTCATCACACCCTAAATACAAGATCAGAACATAGTCATGTACTCTCTACTCCTCTCCATCGCTCTTCATCCTCATTCTCTGTATCAGTAGCTCGCCAATGGAATTCCATCCCCCGCACGGTCAGAGGCTGTCGAACTCTTGGTAAATTTCAGAGAGAAGTTAACATATTAATTTTAAACCATGTAATTTAGTTTTGTTTTTCATCGTAGTAACTAGAAATCTTAATTGGAGCTCTTTTTGATATTTGTAACCCGTAGCCTAACTTCTTGTAACTATACGTTTTTCTCTTTAGTATTAGTTAGTATAATTTTAAATATCTTAGGCTATAATCCTAATTATTTTCTTTAGTATTTTTATATTTTGTAATTTTCTTTTGTAATTTAATGCTTTATAGCACTCTAGTTTATAAATTATAACTATGTTTAGTTCTTGGTATTTAAGTATTAAGTATTAATTAATTATCTGTAATATTATGTATTTGTGTTATGTAATAGTAATGTAGTTCTTTTTACTGGTAGAGCGGAAGAGAAGGCCAAGTGGCTTGAGCTCTGCCAGAATAAATAAACAGAATAATAATAATAATAATAATAATAATAATAATAAGAAGAAGAAGAAGAAAAAAAAAAAAAGCCGCCTTTTCAGCTGGTATATGATACAAATTTAAAAGGGGGGGGGGGCAAAAAGACCCCTACCCCCTAAAGTCGCGGCAACAAATACCGCACATGTTAAGATGTATTGAGTACTTACAGTAAATCTCTCCACAGCTTTCATGTTGTGCGATGTGACCAGTAGCCTGTATCCTTCAAGAGTGACATAAGGGAGAGAAATCATCAGCAATAGATACACAGGTCAAGGTCTCAGCTCAGTGGGTGTTTTCCATGATAACCTGATGGCTACGTCAGCACTCTAATCTATTTATGCATAATTAATAAAACTTACAGACAAGAGAATAAGACAAGCCTACAATCCCTGTGCAGGCCAATTACATAGGGAGGGCAACTGAAATGGCAAATTATATGGATTCCCCAAACCTCAGTCCACTGAATGAAAGACGGACTGGGATAAAAATTCGGACAGGGAGTTATTTTAAGAAATAGACATCCAAAAACCTACAATAATAATAATAATAATAATTTTTATTAAGGAATATTCCACAATACAATGGTTTTCCTTCATCCCACAACAATCTTTTGCCTCCATAAGTCCCTGTCCATAGCATCTTCTTCACTTAATCCTTTTCTCGCCATAATACTTTTCACCCCATCCATCCAGCACTCTTTGGGCTTCCCTCTTCTTCTTTTTCCTTCTACTTTCCAATCCAAAATTTTCTTGGGTATTCTATCCTCTGTCATTCTGAGTACATGTGGTATGGACATAATAATAATAATAATAATAATAATAATAATAATAATAATAATAATAATAAGGGACTGACGCAAAGGGGAGATCGAAGGGATACAGTGGACGCCGCTTATTGTGATTACTTCCGGATGCAGCAAATCTGATAATATTAACTGACTGATAACAATAGCCGAAATAATTAATTGAAGGCTATTTATTCATACATCAGATAATACACGAAAAATATAGAATTGAAATCTATTTATTCCTAGTTGAAGATAATACTTAACTATGAATCATTCAACCACTCATAACAGACTGCAAACAACTATTTTCGCAATCAATACAAAGTTTTTATTGTTTCTGTTTTCCCTTTGGAGTCCATTAACCAATATTTCATACTCATAGTGTTTTTTGGAAGTCTATAGACTACTGATCTGTGGTGAACATAGCTTAGCAAAACATCTAACGCCTGTCTGTTTCATCCTGTGAGCTGGGAACACTACCCCTACTTCTAATACAACACTATACAGTTGAGTTAGAAATGAAATCCTTAAAAAAAAAAATTGAATAATGTACAGTACTTGGAAATAAAGCCGCAAAACGGAAAATTTGATAACGTAAACCGAATCTTTGATCAGAATAAACAGCATTTTTTCAGTGCATGAGTTAGGAAAGTACATAGAATCAGAGAATGTAGGGTAAATCGATAATGATTTTTTTTTTTTTAAGATTTTGTAAGTTCTCCTAGTCCAAACATATCGTTTTCAAAATATTTTATTTGGCGACTATCATAGCCATGGGAGCTTTGACAAGATTAATAGAACTTGGCATCTGTGAGTGATTTTAATATACTCAATATTCCATCTGTGCTCAGTACACGTCCAACAACACAACACAAGTAACCTACAGCTATTCTTTCTTCACAAATAAAATACTCGTATACACCTGAAGATGACGAATTAACGTCGAAACGTCGTGAAAAGGAGAGTACTATAATTTTAACACTGAACAAGCAATTAAACGAAGTTTTAACATTAGGACTACCAATCTTTTGTATTATTGGTGACAAGTAGGGGGCGGATTTCTATGACATGTCATATTTTTCCACTTTGCATTATTTCAGGTTTCCGACTAATTTAAACCCGATTCCAAGCATCCTGGTGAAAATGGAACGGCTTTTATTGTGCATATAACTGCATATTTAGGAAATGTTCAACTATTGTAGCATATTTAGTATGAATATGCATATTTAGATCATATTTTTGGCATATTTGTGTGCATATTAAGTCAATTTTGAAGTTCCATATCATATTTTGTAAATTTTTCATTATAATGATAGCCTACTTTTTGAGAATTTACAAATATTTTCAATAATTAACACTATATTTTAATAAAATGTATTGTAATGAAACTTAATATACACAATGTGTAAGTGGTAAAGTCATATCTTAAATTTCATTGGTCATAATTTAATGTTTTTTAGGTCATAAATGCATGCATATATCCTATTTTTTTAAGTCATAGAAATCCGCCCCTAGTGACAAGTAATCTATGTTTACTTTTTAATAATTGTAAGTCATTTTAGTTGTTATCAGTTTGACTTTAGTAGTGAACACACATAAGTTAATGTTTTTAGACGAGTAATGTATATTACAATTTATGTATAAAGCTTTTATCCCATGGTGATTTGTAAATAATTCATAATAGCAATGGAATAATTATACAATTAATGTATTAATTGAGGACAGGTGGAATATTGAATATATTGGAAACGATAGAATCTGCTGAATTGGAAAATGAAAATAACTGAAATTCTGTGAATGATGTCCGTTACTTTCTCTTGCTCCCTACAAACAGTATGGCTACCATTGGGTTTCCTGGAGGTTATTATTTGGTATTCTGCCTAGTGGCAGGTCCATGTCTTCGTACGGAGAATTTCTGACGCCAGTGTTCCCTATCTCCAGCTTCGTCCTTCAATCTGCTGTATCTCCTCCCATCTTTCATGCCATCCAGATGTTGTATTCTTCTCCTTCCTCTTCCAGCAGTTCCTTTGATCTTCCCTTCGTTGACATCATGTATGAGTCCCTCGTGTCTAAGTATGTGTCCGATCCAATTGGCTTTCCTCTGAATAATTGTATTCAGAATAATTTTCCTCTCTCCTACCCTTCTCAGTACTTCGTCATTTGTCACCCGTTCTGTCCACTTGACCTTCTCTATTCTCCTCCAGCACCACATTTCGAAGCTTTCTAGGTATTTCTTCTCCCTCTTTCTCATGGTCCATGTCTCTGCTCCGTACAGTGCAATGCTCCAGATGTAGCCCTTCACCAGTTTCTTCCTTAGTTCCAAGCTCAATTTGCTGGTCAGTAGAGTCCTCTTTTTGTTGAATGCGGCTTTGGCCATGGCGATTCTTGTTCGAATTTCATTCGTGCAGTGGGCATCCTTTGTCAGCAAGCTTCCCAAGTACTTGAACTGCTTCACATTCTCCAGTTCTTGATCGTCGACAGTTATCCTCTCGGGCATAATTATGTGGTGTCCAGCTTTATCCTACTCATTTCTGTTAGAGGCAAGAATCAATCTCAGGGTCATAATACCACCACCAGAGGATCAGGCCAATCACAATGACTTCATGGAAGATCAAACTTTGGAATTTCCGGTTTGTAACATATTGCCTCAACTACCTGGCACTACGGCGTGTCCCTTTACTACTACAGAGATAGTATTATTTTATTAATTAAGTGGAGGGAAAGGAAATAGACATTAAATCCATGTCTGGGATATTAATACAAGTAAGAATCAGTTTGAAAAATTTTATGTCATAACCGGGATTTGTCTTCTGAATCAGTTGAGGAATTTGATGTCGTACTGGCATGTTGTCATGGTAGCTCAATGGTAGAGCATCGGCGCGTTAAGCCGAAGATCCGTGTTCAAATCCCGGTTATGACATACAATTTTTCAAACTGATTCTTACTTGTAGTATTATTTTTCTGTTGTGCCGAAAACGCACGGTCCGCGGCCTCGAAGCAAGTGATCAGCTGGTACATAACCTCTCAATAATTGAAGCGCACGGAAGGGTTATTCTTTATTTATTAAATTCCACCAACAATAAAAATTACATTCAGTATGTCTGGAGATCTTGCTGGCCATAACCTCTTACTAATTACTAGACCTGGGATTTTAAGCTCTAAAAATTAGTTTTAGGCACCTAAACTAGGCTTTTAAAACAAGTAAATAGGCTTTTAAAAGAGAAAATAGGCACTTAAAATATGCTTTAAAATGTGTAGATAGACAGAAAATAGACTTTAAAATATTACAATATACACTTAAACTATAACATAATCTGTTTTTACTGCAAGAAACGTGGTATACCTATTCTTAACATAATTAACTGCAAAATTAGGCATCACTAACTATATTCACTTAAACAGATGTTCTTTCATTGGTGACTAGACATAGTAGTCCTTCCTCCTTAATCCTCCCCCTTCCCCGTCAGTCAGCATTCCTTTAGCGACAATTGTTTGTAATAATCATGTTTCTGTGAAAACCCCACCTCTGCTCTTCTACTTTTCATTGAGGGATGTCCATTATTAGATTGTGAAGTTGAATTTTATTTTAAACTAGCTTAAAAGGCCCGGCGTCGCTCGGGTTTTGTATTTTGTAAATGCGAAAATAACTTATGAAGGACTTTCGATTTTCAAACTCGAGGTCTTTAAGGTATTTAGAATTTGAAATGGGGAAGAACGACTTATCACACACAAACTATTTCCTCAGAAAACGCTAGATAAGCTACAGCTTATTATAGCTTATAGCAGATCCCCGCGGCTTCGCCCACAATAATTAATAGGAAGATTATAAATCAAGAGCAAAATAATTAAACTATTATATTTACTAACACTTTGCACACGAAACATTCATAGGTCTAAATTAAACGGCTTTGAAGTGAATCCCACGATTAGAAAGCGCAGCATGGGAAAAATAACCTCAGATTCGAGTTCCCTGGCCTAAAAAAAACCTGCATAATGTTTGTCCATTTAGGGCTATATTCACTATTCTTCCGTCTAGGGTGAAAATTTCATCTGTCTGCGTGCCTTGACATTATAAACAAATTATTCGGCCATGGTGGGCTTACAAAATTCGAACGATCGCGATGCTTTTATTTCCAAGGTATGACGAAAGTAGGCAATGTCATCTGCAATTGATTTGACAACTGAAAACTGATGTTTCGAAAGCGCAAGAAATGTACGTCTCAATCCCGTTTTCACTCATAACTCGCGAACGAAAGCTAAAATTAAAAATGTAGCGTGCCTTTCATGGCGATCGGATGAATGGTGTAGTAATGCATAAAGGACACACACACACACACACACACACACACACACACACACACATACATTCATTTATATATATATAAATATATATATATATATGTACAAATAGGCATTTTAGGCACTAAAATAGTAAAATAGGCTCTAAAGGTCCAAATAGGTATTTTAGGGCACTATAAAACTCTATAAATGTAAGTGATTTATCATGAAACGTCCACATATTAAAAAAATGTTCATGCTATTTCATAAGGAACAAGGTAGGGGATTTGCCTTAAAATCCCAGATCTACTAATTACCCTATCTCAAACACTTCTTCTATTAAAACTAGCGAGAGAACTGCAGTATGCGCTGTAGTGTAGTCTGGTTGAAAAATGCACATTTACATTCATCGTCCGATAATTCTTCGAAGAATGGGGTGATTATGTTATCCCTGTATCTCTGTGCCTTCATAACAAGCATTTCGGTAAGCACCATACCCCAATTTTTAGGTAGATTTTCGAAGAAAAATCTACCTATTGCAATGGATACCACTTTATGATTTTCGAAAAATTCTTTCATATCTTTACGTTTCATGCTCCCCTAAGTACGAAACCACCGCCCGTTCAAAAAAAAATTTTGTGATATTTATATATAGGCCTATATATATATGTAAAGAAGATATATATATATATATATATATATCTTCTTTACACGATAGCGGCCGTAATTTTGAAGATATTTGAACCAAATTTTATTATGTTATTTCTAGGCCCAATAGTTCGGACAAGTTCGTTAATGGGCAAAATTGGCCCAAGGGGGTGGTCGGGGGAGGGGGTTGAAATTTTAAAACATTTATATCTCGGCCCCTATGAAGTATAGAGGGAAACTTTGTTTGAATAAATTAGAGTACTCCCTATGGAGTTCACAGTGACACCAACAATTCGGGGGTTCGAGTGAGGGTGGGGGATGAAAATTCGAAACTTTTGAAACCACGTCTTGTGGGGTATCGTTGAAAAGCTCTTGATGAGTACTCTACAAATCAATAAATAGTTTCTTGATAGCTCTCATATGACGCGAGATTTTAATGTTTGAAAATAATAACACTTAAAAGAATTATTATAATATCATAATTTTGTCTTGTTTGGCGGCTTTGCTAATTTTATTCATTGCTGATCTTGCGCACGGCCTCCCAGAATATTATATCCTATTCTTGTTGTCAAAACAAATGATTGTAGGCTCTTCCTCTTTACCGAATTCAGTTCTTATTACTGCAGGTTTACCATGCCAAGGCTAAAGAAAAAGAGTGCTATGCAGCGACAATAAATTAAACCAAAAGCACTTCGAAATCTACCTCCGCCTGTAGGCCTGCCTAAAGGGATTTTTTCATCATGCTATGGCATTTCATTAAAAATTCCTGGTTTTTCTGCGCTGCAATGTATGTTACCCTCATACAATTGAAGAACTGAAAGAGAACATAAGAACATAAATTGCAGCAATTTCACAAGAATAAATTAATGCCTGTGAATGCAAACTTTATTAAAATATATCAGAAAAAGGTAGGTGAGTACTCTTCATCGGATATAGTAAGAACAATTAAATCACGGAGGATGAAATGGGCTGGACATGTTGCGCGCATGGGGGAGGAAAGACATATCTCAAAAGTATTGACTGAGAGACCCGAACCACTTGGAAGACCTAGACGCAGGTGGGAGGACAATACTAGGATAGATTTAAGGGAAGTAGGATTTGCGAGGGATGGTTGGATGGAGTTAGCACAGAATAGGATTGAATGGCGGGTTCAGGTAAGCGCGGCAATGAACTTTTGGGTTCCATAAAATAGGTAACATTTCTTTAGCTTGCTGAGGAATTGTCTATTGCCATTGAGAAGTATGGAGAGAGCCTAACAGTAGAGGGAAACCAATTTAGATTTTTACACTTTACAACGAGACAAAATATAATCATGTTAAATTAAATAATAATAATATTAATTATAGTAACAATAATAATAATAATAATAATAATAATAATAATAATAATAATAAAACTAAACCCCTTAAAAATTGCCCCTAACGAAAGAAAAAAATAAGATTGGTTAGGTTCAATTTTTAATATAAATTATTAATTAACTAAAGAACGTTAAAAAAATAAAACTAAGTTGGTGTAAATCTCTATATATATATAAGGCTTTGTCCTGACTGAGTGAGTGACAGAGAATCAACGTAGAGCCTAAACTATAATAGGTAGAGACTTATAATTTTGACAGTACCTTCGTTTCATAATGTAGGCACTCACTAAGAGATGATTTTGAAAAATTTTGATTTTAAATGCCAAAAATTAAATGTTTTTGAGAATACTTAATCCCTTTTTACACAGAATTTTCAAATCCGAATCACAGTTGGCAAGACAACATATTGTTTCCAGTGGTCTCAGATGGGTTTGGAAATAATTGAAGTGGGACTTTCACAAATTAGAAAAGCTATCAATATAATTCATGTTGGAAATAAACATTGAAGAATGAAATCCACGAAAATAATGCAGTCACATAACTTTCTCTACCCTGGACATAGAGAAAACAGTACGAGGTGTGGTAATATGTTTTGGGGAGTTTTATGAAAGTTATATTGCATTTCTGTTTAATTTCATCCCCAAAACGGTTTTATGGTAACATGAGAGTGAGAAATAAAATTTTCCGCCTCGATATTACAATTTTACGTTACAGGAATTTCTGTTTCTTCTTATTTGAACCTCTACCAGGCTTGCTGTATACTGTACAAGCGATGGGATGGAAAATTCTAGATCCTCTATGAGCCATAAAAAGCTATACCAAGCGTTTTCTGAGGGAATAGTTTGCTTGTGATAAGTCGTTCTTCCTATTTAATTATAAATACCTATATAATGACCTATAGGCTAATTTAAAAATCTAAAGTCCTTGATAAGTTAATTTCCAATTACAAAATAAAAAACCTGGGCGACGCCGGGCCTTTTAAGCTAGTTAATTTAATATATTATTATCTGTGAAGTTGTAATTTTGAAGTGTTACAGTCAACTTGAAATGTCCTGTGTGCAGATAACATTGAAATATGCTGCAATTCTGATTGGAGTTTCATAACGCGCGCTCTCGCCTTGTTGCCAGATGCCAGACAAACAGGTTCATCGCCATTCCTCTTACGTCACAAGTTAAGTATCAATTAAACATCCATTCGTGCCGGAGAGGCGAAGGAAATAGGTCTTGTCTGCACGATGTCGGCCATCAATTTCGGAGCTGGCCCGGCCAAACTTCCAGAAGAGGTAAGTAATGCAAACCATGTCACCCGAAACAACCATTAACTCAGTGTGGGGTGCACATGCTGTGTGCATCATCCCAGGGCGACAAACACAGAAAGGGCGGCAAATTTTTTAGAGGGATTTTTTAATAGTGTTAAAAATTGTATAATACGAGGGCCATCCACAAAGTAAGATTCCCTGGGGCCGTTTACACAAACAAAATAATTTCATGGAAATATTTATTGCAACAGATACAGCAAGTGTTCAGCTATTTTTCAACATATTCGCCAAAGGAATTGAGACATTTGTCATAACGTGGGACCAACTTTTGAACACATGTGTCGTACGAGCCTGCCGCCTGGGATTTGAACCATTGTGTGAAATCATCTCCGCTTCCCTGTCATTTATTGAGGTATAGGAAAGTGATCCCTTTACAGGCCATGGAGGCCCAGAGGGTTCTAGGAGGTTGAGGATCCTCGATTTTGAACATTTGGCACGTGAAGGTGGTAAGGTTGTCAGCCTTACGCATCGGCCGCCATTACCCCCAGGGCCATAGTGCCACCAGAAGGATTAGGCCAATTGAAAAACTCCAACGACCTCATCGGGAATCGAACTCGCGACCTTCCGGCCAACCACTACGCTACGGCGTAACCCATTGAGGTATAGGAAAAGATGGAAATCACTGGGAGCGAGTTCCGGGCTGTAGGTGGATGTTGAAACACCTCCCAGCCGAACTTTTGCAGGAGTCTTGCAGGAAGGTGTTGAATTCTCCACCCTACAGCTTGGACCTCGCATCCAGAGATTTCCTACCCCTCAAGAATGACAGAGAAACGGAGAAGCTTATCACACAATGGTTCAAATCTCAGGCGGCAGACTCCTACGACACAAGTGTTCAAAAGTTGGTCCCACGGTACGACAAATGTCTCAATACCGGTGGCGAATATGTTGAAAAATAGCTGAACACTTGCTGTATCTGTTACAATAAATATTTCCATTAAATCTTGTTTGGTTTGTGTATATGGCCCTAGGGAAACTTACCTTGTGGACGGCTTTGGTGTAACAAAATATTGTATCTCAAGACTTTTAGGGCGCTGTGGTTTTACAACGATCGTGAAAAAGCCCTCCGATGCTAACGGACATAACATGCAGATTGAGTTTTAGATTTTCGTAATAAATTAGTAATAAAGAAATTTTTTTTCTAAATATGTTAGTTTTAATTACCTGTAAAACATGTTTTATGAATATAATTAAAAATAATTTGCAGTATGTTTCAAAGTGATCAGATATACTAAATATTTTTGTAAAATTTCAAAGATGAACTATATTGCATATACATTTTTTTAAATTAAATTTTTCAATAGCAATCATGCTTTTTTCGCCAAAACGTACTTTTATTTTGGGAAAAAACAATTTGTAATTTTACTTGTGTAACCTAGTAATAAATTACTACAGTAATACTAGGTCTATTTTACAAGCTTAACACTAAAGCAATAACTTTGGAGTGGGGAGAAAAAAAAAGGCAAAGTACCTGAAATCGGGGCCGGGTGGTATAGTGTGTTGAGAGGCTATGTCACAAACCAGGAGGTCGTGGGTTCGACCCTCGATGAAATCACTGTTAAGCTAGCCTAATCCATCTCGTGGCACTGTGAGCCTGGGGTCAACTCAGCCTTTAACATAAATGAGCACCAGGAGCAATCCTGTGGGTAAAGACAGCCTTCAAGATTGGCTGGCAATCTTCAACTGTCAAATGTCTGAAATTTGAACCTCTCGGAACCTTAGGCCAGGAACTTCCACGGCCTGAGTTACGCAGTGAGTATTGTGTCGACTTCCTGTGCTCATGGTAGCGGATTCGATCTCGACCCTGGTCGATGTTATTTATGTAGCCTACTCATAAATGTCAGCATATTTAAAAGAACTCCTGCAGGACAAAAATCCGGCACACCGGCGACGGTCACAGGCCTAAGTTGCAGTATATCCCCGTCGTTAAATAACCATATCTACTCTTATACAATTCAACGGCCCTAAATAGCGTGCTTGCTCGCTCGCCCGCTTCGTGAGACATCGGGTATACTCGGCGATGTTCGTATCTCTCAGTCTAAACTTTCATGACGACTACAAGATTAGGAACACCGTTTGTTTATTACATAAGGCCTAAGTGAAATGAACTCAATGAACAAATATTCTAATTTTATTTTTACTTACAATTTTCATAGCTCTGAACCACAAACATTTTTAATAATCTACCAGTGTAAATTTCTTAAAAATCCTGGAGTCAATGAATAGTGGCGGGCGAAGCCGGGGGCACCAGCAGTAAAATATTGATGATTTAACTCTTGAAATATCGCTGATAATAATAATCCAAATCAATCACTCCTTCTCTTGAAAAATTATATAATTTCTTAAAATTACACTGAATTTATCAAATAAAATTCACATCACATTCATCTGTCAACAAACAGTTGAAAAACGCCATTATCCACCGCCGTCTCGAGAATTACGCACGAGAATTAGCCTATACAGTTTAGAAGGCAGTGGATCACAGTTATCTTTGGAACTACATAATCGAATCTGAGATCGTTTTCCCAGGTGGCAATTTCTAATCGTGGAATGTACTCTAAAGCCGGAATTTGAGCTGTTTCATTAATTATTAATGGTTTAGTTTAAGAATGATTCGCGTGCAAGTGTTAATAAATATAATGCTTTAATAATTATTATACTATTAATTTCTAATTTTTCAGTTAATTATCGTTGGCGAAGCCGCGGGCACCTCCTAGTAACCTACATAACCACGTATCGCATCTTAGTTATTCAAATAATTTTTTCATCACGTTCCCTAAAGGTTTTTAGTTTGTGGTCCATGGGAACAATCAAAGAGGCCCATGAAGAATGCTGAAATACTTTCCATTTTTCGTTTTTTGCACATTTTCATAAAAGTTATGTCAGTCTAAATATGTCCTAGTAGCCTAACTACAGACAGACACAGTCTATGCTGTAGCTCATGCTTAGCACGTGGGCCTGGCATGCAAGCGGTCCCAGGTTCAAATCCTGAGAGATTTGGTGGACGAAGCCGTGACTTATGGGTAGGGGGCGGATTTCCATGACCTAAAAACTGGGATATATGCATGCATTTATGACCTAAAAAACATTAAAATATGACCAATAAAATTTAAAATATTACTTTACCACTTACATATTGTGTATATTTTTTAAGTTTCATTACAATACATTTTATTAAAATATAGTGTTAATAGTTTAAAATACATGTAAATTCTCAAAAAGTATCATTATAATGCAAAATTTACAAAATGTATGAAACTTCAAAATTTCTTTAATATGCACAGAAATATGCCAAAATATGAAGTAAATATGCTACAGTAGTTGAAAATTTCCGAAATATGCAGTTTTTTTTTTTTGTGATGATAGTTAATATATTTAAGTACCAGGTCGCCAACTGGACCCATGCTTTTACAGTGACATAATATACAATTTGAAAAAGTAGTAAAATGTAACAGTTAATTCACAGCTTGTCTACTAGAAGTAGAGGCCGAGTAATGAGTGTAGAATAGTGTTTATGTATTTCTACAAGTCACATTGTATTTCCCTTAGTAAGGGATTAGAATGAAGTTTTAAGGACTCAAGGTATCTGGATCTGATGCCTGCAAGTAGACACTCAATAACTCGATGTCGAGATCACTGTAAAGTTGAGTATTACGTATGTAATAATCAGCTCCTTTAATAGTTCTACAGACTGCACGTTGTATGCCGTCTAAACGTTTCAAGTGTCTTGAATGAGCCGTAGCCCAAACTTCACATCCATAAATTATATATGACCTTATTAGTGCAGTATACAACAAGAGTTTGGTCTTAAGTGGAATATAACTCTTGAACATAGGGTATAAAACCATAAACCGCTGAAAAGCCCTATCTCTCACAGTCTGAATATGTGGTCTGAATGTAATGCAGTTATATGCACAATAAAAGCCGTTCCATTCTCACCAGGATGTTTGGAATCGGGTTTAAATTAGTCGGAAACCTGAAATAATGCATTGAGGAAAAATATAACATGTCATAGAAATCCACCCCCTACTTATGGGTTTTTCTCCCGTTTCCCTCGTCATTCCACCAACACTCTCCACTTCACCTTCAAACTCCCCCTCATAATCATCCCGTTTCCTTTCTCGGCTTTCAGGTCTCTCGCGTGAATACGTTCATGTGGGTTGTTGGTGGTGCACACCTGGGGACTCTCTGGTGTGCTGCGACCAAACGGACTCTCTCTCTCTCTCTGAGAGACCTCGGAGGCGTGGCGCACGTGGTTAGGTTTCAGGTACTTGCTGGATGTTTCCATGGGGACCCGCGGTGGAATCTACTCCGGGGGGCCTTTGGGCATGCCAATCATCCCACTGCTTCCCGCCCCTACATGCAGACACAGCGCAGTGAAGCTCAGAGGACGGACAAGGTCTCATTTCAACCCTTTCATAACCAATCAATTTTTCTTTTAGAAGAAAAAGGATACAGTTTGCGAGTTCGCATTTCACGTTCCTTATGTCAAGATTTTTCATTTTTTTAGTAGAGTTTTATGGTATTTATAATCTCCCGCGCTAGTTTCGAGCTAAATAATTAATTTTGCTGTTTTATGGAATTTCATTATACATATCATTAATAATTTTGTTTTGGGGGATAGTTTTTATTACACTGCGGTCCTCGAAAACAGCTAATTCAAGGGGCCTTGACACTTCAAGGCGTGGCCATAAAATACCATACAGTCACAGAGTTACATCGCAATATTAGTTTTCTTGGAATGGTACATTTTTCAGGTAAGCCCGGGATTACACCTTGCGGAAGCCCCCCCCCCCATGCCGGAGCCATCAAAATTTTCTGCTAAAACATACATTTTTACTTCCTCTGCCCGTACAAGAAGTATTGTGTTCGGCCCCCAAATTCGATGTTGAGTTTTTACATAAATGCACGTTTTGAGGAATCTTGAAATCACCGCCGTCTCGAGAATTACACTGCCTGTCCTATGCTTTATTTTAACATGGAGTTCAGAGTATTGTTAAATTGCCTAATTTATCCAGTAGAGGCGACACAGTTCACACCCAGATTGCAGCAATCACTAATCAAAATAAGCATTAAACAGACACAGATACTTGAGTTATTTGTTTAGAACGTAATATTATTCCAGTATATGACACTTACCTTGAAATGGAATTTTGGAGCAATAATTAAAATAAATGTAAATTAATTAGACGCATTGATAGACTATATTATGAGCACCGCCGTCTCGAGGAGTAATACAGTTTAGAAGGCAGTGATTATGAGACGGCGGTGACAGCACTACATAATCAACAATGTCGTAGCAAAAAACAAGAAGCAGTCTGGGTGTGAAAGGTGCTGCCATCTGTAATGTCGCCGAGTACGCAAAATTAGCCGTATAGGACAGGCAGTGTATACACGATTAATACAGTTTAGAAGGCAGTGCTTGAAATATAATTTTCAGTAAAACGTATGTCTGTCTGTGAAAAGTCTAGCTCCAGAACGAAAAGTCCTATGAAAACATTTTACATTTGGGTTAGTACTTCTGGGAATGTAACACGAAGATTGGCGACGACTTTCTCTTACTATTTGAGCTGAGCATTTCTTAGTGTATACAGCACCCACATTAATATTCTGTGTCACATCCTTCTTATTAGCATCATAATAGCCAAGTGGTGGTTTGCATGTTGCAAGCCGTATGTTGAAGATGGATTTAAATATTTTATTTTTTCCATTTAAAAAAATAAATGTATTAGATTAGTAAAAGAAACATTCATTATACAAGCGATATCTAGGTAGACACTTCAAATTATTTAGAAGTTCTCCGTAACACCTTAAATAACTTCATAGTTTTCTGTAAATCAGGCTTACACAAACTGAGATAAATTTTCATTTGGTAGGCTTCATGCATGTATATCCCTATAAAATAAAGCCAAATGGCTGACTCACTCACTGACATTAATGTTTGCCCACTTCCAGATGAGCTACAAACTTGAAATTTGGTACACGTATAGCTTTTAGGCTGTAAACCACAGGAAAATTTCAAAAAGTTTATTTTTTTAATTTTTAGCCCTAAAAACCCTCCGAGAAAGGGCACGACTCGGCACACCGATATTAATGTTTGCCCACTTCCAGATGAGCTAGAAACTTGAAATTTGGTACACATATAGCTTTTAGGTTGCAAACCACAGGAAAATTCCAAAAAGTTAGTTTTTTAATTTTAGCCCTAAAAACCTCGCGAAAAAGGGCTCGGCTCGGCTCACCGACAAAAATGTTTGCCCACTTCCAGATGAGCTAGAAACTTGAAATTTTGTACAGATATAGCTTATAGGCTGCAAACCACAGGAAAATTCCAAAAAGTTTATTTTTTCAATTTTTAGCTCTAAAAACCCTCCGAAAAAGGGCTCGGATCACCGACATTAATGTCTGCCCACTTCCAGATGACCTAGAAACTTGAAATTTGGTACACACATAGCTTTTAGGCTGTAAACCACAGGAAAATTCCAAAAAGTAAATTTTTTAAAATTTTTAGCCCTGAAAACTCCCGAAAAAGGTATCGGTTTCCAAGGCACCGGTATTATCAAACTGTGTTCACGTATGGCACTGAAAGTTAAGAAATAATTATTTCCGTAAACCTAACGGTGTGGTCGAGATAGTAACGTCTTGGACTTGCGTTCTGAAGTCTCAGGTTCATAATAATTAAATCCAATTAACATATTTTTGTCCAGAACCAACAACATGTTCTTCTATCTTTTAAAGAAATTTCATAATTTATATTCTTTAATTATAACTCGGAGATGAAGTCCCGCATTCTTTACAACATATTATAACCAATTTTACTTGTACTTATCAATGATTTCCCTCTTCGTAAAGGCAAATGCCAAATTGAATATTTACATACCAAGAATCTTACTCGCAATTTCATCTTGTATCATGTCCATTTAAATTAATATCAGTTGAAATTTACTCCATAAAATACACCATAAATGTACGTACACTCCCAGTTGATCTAGAAAACAGACTTGGCAAACTGATACACATTAGCTTGCAACCGACAGGAAAATTCCGAAAAAATCCCAAAGTCTTCCCACGTTTATTTTTTCAGGTTTAATGTGGCAAAAAAGGTAGTAGCCAATACAGCAGACTAAATACTATCTCCCATAGATCTTTTAAAAAACCTTTCCCGAGAACCTCAGCGGGGGTTTGGGGGCGGCGGAGCCCCCAATGAACGAAGCCAGTATGTTCGTATATATATATATATATATATATATAGTGAACTTTCCATTATCCATGGGGATATTATTATATGTTTTGCAGATTAACCACGGCCTACATTGTATTTTAATTTTAATTTATTAAGTGCCAGTATGGTACTTTATGAGATTGTGTGGGGGACGAAAAAATGTCTGTCCGCGCCATAACTGAAATAGGCTTTTTCGGATTTTCATGAAACTTGGAAAACACATTTATAATGCCCACGGGAAGAACCCTATTGATATTGATCCAAATCGGTTCACCGGTACCGGAGTAATGCCCAATTTAGTGCCTATTTTAATAGATTATATTATTAGAAAGGCCCCATAACTCAAATACGCTGTATCGGATTTCCATGAATCTTGATATACGCATTTGACGTCCAAGAGAAGTACCCTATTGAATTTGAACCTAATCTGTTGACCGGCACCGGAGTAAAATCCAATTTAGTGTCTATTTTAAAAGCGCAATAACCCAAATACGCTTTATCGGATTTTTATGAAACTTCATATACGCATTTATAATGTCCATATTGATATTCGACCAAATCGGTTGGCCAGTACCGGAATAATGCCCAATTTAGTGCCTTTTATGTTAATATATGGCACGATAACTCATATATGCTTTATTGGATTTTCCTGAAACTTTGTATACCCATTTATAATGTACATGGGAAGACGTCTACTGATATTGGACCAAATCGGTAGACCGGTACCGGAGTAAAAGCCAATTTAGTGTATATTTTAACGACGCGGTAACTCAAATACGCTTTACCGGATTTTTATGAAACTTGGTATACACATTTATAATGTCCATGGAAAGACGTCTATTGATATTGGATAAAATCGGTTGACCTGTTTCGGAGTAATGCTCAATTTAGTGCGTATTTTATGGTAATATACGTATTCGAAAGAATTTATGAAATGCAAATCAGTTATCATGACAACATAGCCTATTGTTTTACTGTGATCTTATAAGGCTTTGGAAATTAAAATACAGTTAGCTATGAAAAACAACACTATTGCTTTACATGCGCTTATCCAAATAGACCGTTAAACTGACCCAGGTGGCCGAGATGGTAACGTCTTGGCCTCACATTCTGGAGTTCCATGGTTCTAATCCCGAAACCGGCCAATTTGACTTTTTTTTTTTTTGTATTTTTATGTGAGTGTGCGATTGTCAAGATATCACAAATCTGTACAGTTCAGCTGATGCTGGAAGATTTTAATCTGATAAAAAAAAAAACTAGATCTTCCGTAAGCCCTGCTTAATGAAAAAATTTGGAGCTTAAATTGAAAATCAATAAAAAAAAAAAAAACATTCTGCATATCATAACTGATTAAGCAAAAACATACTGGCACTTTGTTACATCAGTTTACCTGATTTTATGTTTTTTTAATGTCCTTATTCACAGTACTGTACGGTACTTACTTTTTAATGGTAGTGAACCGAGCTCAGTTTGGAAGAGTAGAAAATTATCAATTTCCATAAGTTTAATCTGGAGAAATATGTGTCAAAATAATTAAAGTAATTACATGCATTGTTTGCTTTAAGTAGCTATTTTTAGTGTTACATTCGTTTTCGTTTTGGAGAGGTGGGGCCTAACATTAGCTCTGTGATTGAGAAAACAAGTGAGCGCTACAGCACCGCTGCAATGGTAACCATGACTATGTTGCCGGTGATATGACTGATTCAACATAAGGCAGGGTTCACACTCAGGCGATAAGCGATAAGCGATATACGATACGCGACACGCACGGACAGATACTTGAAATCTAAAGGGAGGCGATAAAAAAGGTTCACACTCACGCGATAGCGCAACATATCGCAAGTGCTATATCGCTCGAAGTGCAGCATGCTGGTCGCCTGAGCGATTTGTTGCTTACGATATTCTAACTTTTGTAGTGAAGATTGTGTTCCCACCACATTTTAGGTAGATTTCGAAGAAAAATCTACCTATTGCAATCGATACCATGTCATGACTTTCGAAAAATTATTTCATATCTTTACGTTTCATGCCTCCCTAAGTACGAAACCACCGCCCGTTAAAAAGTTTATGTATATATTGAAAATGTTTGAACCAAATTTTATTATGTTATTTCTAGGCCTAATTGTTCGGACAAGTTCGTTAACGAGCAAAATTGGCCCAAGGGGAGGGGGTTGAAATTTTGAAAAAATTATATCTCGGCCCCTATGAAGTATAGAGGGAAACTTTGTTTGAATAAATTAGAGAACTCCCTATGGAGTTCACAGTGACACCAACGATTCGGGAGTTGGGGTGGTTGGGGGATGGAAGTTCGAAATTTTTGAAACCACGTCTTATGGGGTATCGTTGAAAAGCGCTTGATGAGTACTCTACAAATCAGTAACTGGTTTCTCGATAGCTCTCATATAAGGCGATATTTAGCACATCGAAATCTACCTCAGCCTGTAGGCCTGCCGATTTATCGCTCGCTGTGTGAACCTTCCTAGCAATATATCGCCGCAACAAATTCCTTCCGATAAATCGCTTATCGCTTATCGCCTCAGTGTGAACGCTGCCTTAGAGTTTGCTGTATCCCTTTCCTATTGACTTCATATTGCATTTATATGCATTAATGTTGCTACATATGTCATTCTGTCCCTGGATCTCCTGCAGCTGTTCTTCATGTGATAAATTATACAGAGTGTTGATACACAACACCGAAATATTTTACCTGTGTATAGAGGGAACATAGACAAGCAATTTTTATTAGGATATTTAAATTAGAATATTGGTTATGGATATAAGATTTTTTATCCGCATTGTACTTTTATCTTGATAATTTTTATTGTTTTTTAAAAGTTAAAAATTTATAACGTGCAAAGTTTTTAATGAAGTGAAAATCCTATGCCCTCATGGGCGTACGGTAAGGGGGGGTTCAGGAAATGAAATCCCATCCCGAAATATCTGCAATATTTTGAAGATTATAAATCATGGAACGAAAAAAAATAAATAAAAAAAAAAATAATAATAATAATAATAAAAAATAAAAAAACCTCTGATTCGGTTGTTACATATTATACACTTTTGTACATATCAAAGCATTATTTAAGATTTATCGTAATTTATTTAAGATTCAAATTTCAAAACCTCATGGTGTTGATAGTTTTTTCAGCTTAATAACAGTGATGTATTACTAGTAAACAAAAATCCCTTTGGAATCTGTCAAATGACAACTCGAATACTCCCGCCGAAATCCATCAACCTGTTTGTAAAGCCAACAGTAATCACGAGCTCATCACAAAATTATCATGAAGTAATCGGCATTAATCGGGCTTTTCCACCGGTGGATTTACAGATGACTTTAAAAACGTGCCCTATGCACCATACAGCATTATGATAATTTTTCAAAAGAACGTTTTTATTTATAGACTCTAGCTTAAACGGGAAATGGATAGAAATCTCAAGAAAAACAGTTTCAAAGACCAAGCTGCATATTAATTTATTACAGTGCATTATTAATTATCACAATACAACTGTTTAGTAATTTAAAAAAGTAATAATTCACAATGTGTGCAAGGACATGGAGCTGAGACGACTTTACATTGAACCCCTCCCGAACAAAATTTCACCGTACGCCCATGCATGCACTACTTTGTGTATGATGTTTATTTGTGAAAACTTTCATGCAAATCAAAGCAACTAGAATCGGTGAGGGACATTTTGAAAGATGTGTTTAAGTGTTTGCATTAAAAAAGATTTAATGAATACTTCTTTTTGTAATTATACTAAATATACTTCTAAAAATATAATAATGAGCATCATTGTAATAAATGTTAAAATTGAAGGTTGGCCAGAACAAGGATGTAAGCAACAATAATTGTTTGTTTTTGTGGCAAATCAAATTTAACGGTTTAGGAAGCACATATTTCATTACCATTACTTACTGGAATGAACACACTAAGGTAAAGTTAATTAAGGCATATGGAGATTTTCACACCTCTCTTAGATTTATCATACATCGCTTTCCAGTATCCTTTATATGTATTCTCTTCATGTCACGCCATTCTCTGATATTTATTTTTCTCTTCCTGTCTTGATTCATGTGTTTTTGTGCAGTCAGCCATTTTTCATATACAGTGCACACCGCTTATTGTGATCACTTCGGGAGGCCGCTAATCTGATAATATTAACCAATTGATAATAATAGCCAAAGGAATTAAATGAAAGTTATTTATTCATATAAGATAATACACTACAAAACAGAATTAAAGGCTATTCAGTCATAAAATAATACGTAACTGTGAATCATTGAACCACTCATAGGCTAATATAGTAATATTTTTAACCAATAACAAAGTTTTCAATTCTTTTTACTTTTTTTTTGAGGAGTCCATTATTAACCAATATTCCATACTCAGTTACGAGTGTTTTTAGAAGTTTATACTGATCTGTGGTGAACAGCACAACACCTAGTAGTAGCAAAACATCTAACACCTGTTCAAGTCTTTTCATTTTACACTAGACATCACTGCATGTTAACACTGTTATCTTCACAAATCACGAGCTGCAATTTAACTGAGGGGTGAAACATGTTTTACTGCTTAAAAGAGAAAGTTAGTAATGCCACCCCCTCGAACTGGTCAACCTGTGAACTGGGAACAGTATTGCTACCTCCAGTACAACACGATACAGTTGAGTTAGAAACGAAACCCTTAAAAACGAAATTTTGAATGATGTACAGTACTTGGAAATAAAGCAGCAAAAAGGAAAATGTGATAACTAGACTTCGGATTTTAGGTAAAAACCTACTTTAATCCTTAAGTGATATATGGATGAAAACTTGTATATGCATGTTTCATAAGTGACTATGCCTAAAACATATTTTTATAGGACCTAAAACAGCCTATTTTTACGTTAGAGCCTAATATTGCCTTTTTGCTTGTTTTTCCTCTAAAGTTCAAAATAAGTTATTTTTACTTCCTCTGCCCGTACCATAGGTACTATAGGTAGAGGAAGTATTGTTTTCGACCCTAAAATTCGAAGTTGAGTTTTTAGCATATATACACGTTTCAAGGCCCCCTGAATCCAAAAATACTATTTTTGGAAACATGTCTGTGTGTGTGTCTGTCTGTGTGGAAGTTTGTGAACAGGCTAGCTCCGAAACGGAGAATCGTATGAAAACAAAATTTCGTATTTGGGTCAGGTACCTTCTAAAGATGTGATTCGTAGATTGGCGACAAATTTCCCTTGTTTTTAAGGGTACTTTACATGAAGAAATTTTCGTTTTTCGCGATTTTCTCGAAAACGGCTCTAACGATTTTCTTTAAATTTTGCACATGGGTTGCTTATACTAAGAGCTAAAACTTTTATTTGAAACATTTTTTTGAGAAAATTCTCTGAGGGTAGTTACAAGCCACCCACTGTTCACCCACTGTTTGTAGAAAGTTTGTCTTACGTGGTGAACAACTGAATTCGCGCTCTTTCACGGCCTCTTATTCTATATAAGAATGTGAAGTGAGAAAGATGTGTTGTTGGCCATGCATAGAGTAAAGATGTATTTGAGGGAAATATTCGATAAATTTCGGAAATTATATTTTACGGCAGAAAGTTCAATAAACGTCTGCAGTCATTTGTTCTTTTTTTTTTAAGTTTGTTATATAGACTGCGCTTTTAGTCGCATCATTGAAAGAAGAGGTATTTATAGGATAATCAGCGTAAAATTGTGTCTTGCGATTCTGTACAAGGATATGTGAATACTGCTAACTTTTATTTGGGCAGAGGAAGTTATGTGACTTTCACATCAGATTTTTTTTGGAAACATGTCTGTGTGTGTGTCTGTCTGTGTGGAAGTTTGTGAACAGGCTAGCTCCGAAACGGAGAATCGTATGAAAACAAAATTTCGTATTTGGGTCAGGTACCTTCTGAAGATGTGATTCGAAGATTGGCGACAAATTTCTCTTATTTTTAAGGGGACTTTACATGAAGAAATTTTCGTTTTTCGCGATTTTCTCGAAAACGGCTCTAACGATTTTCTTTAAAATTTGCATATGTGTTCCTTTTACTGAGAGCTAAAACTTTTATTTGAAACTTTTTTTCGAAAAAATTCTCTGAGGGTAGTTACAAGCCACCCACTGTTCACCCACTGTTTGTAGAAATTTTGTCTTGCGTGAGGAACAACTGAATACTATATAAGAATGTGAAGTGAGAAAGATGTATTGTTGGCCAGGTATAGAGTAAAGAAGTATCTGAGGGAAATATTCGATATATTTCGGAAATTATTCTTTACGACGGAAAGTTCAATAAACGTCTGCTGTCACTTTTTTTTTTAAGTTTGTTATATAGACTGCGCTTTTAGTCGCATCATTGAAAGAAGAGGTATTTATAGGATAATCAGCGTAAAATTGTGTCTTGCGATTCTGTAAAAGGATATGAGAATACTGCTAACTTTTTTGGGGGCAGAGGAAGTTATGTGACTTTCACATCAGATTTTTTGTTATAAATTCTAGCATTTATTTTCAGTTCATACTAAATTTTTAGCTCAGAATGTGCAGTATATGACATATTTGTGACGTAGAAAAATTCCTTGGAATTCCCAAGAAAACGTAGTGTTTTTCTCCCGACTCCCACATCCAGTAATAAAAAAAAAATGTAGTTCTCTGAATCACTGAGGGGTACAAGGGGTTGAATATGCTAGTGTGCATAGCATCTGGGCGCAGGGATTAGGTTTTCACTGTTATGGTAGTAATAGGTCTATATAATTCTGTGTATCATAGCCCTATATCTGTGTTTTATCATGATTATTGATTAATGGTGACTTCAATAAATATAATATTCTGCATTGCAATTGAGATATTTCAGAAAATTGGCAACTTAATGATTTTGTAAGAGACTATTTTACGAATTTTAGGTACCTAAAACAGCATTTTTAGCGACCTCAAAGTCTGAAGTCTAGTGATAACATAAACCGAATCTTTGATCACAATAAACAGCATATTTTCAATGTATCCATATGGGACTTCATAAAAGTGACATCACCCGACTTTTAACATTATCCACAATTACCTTAAGCGGCATTCACTGTACTTATAACCTTGTTCTGTGGAGAACCAACTTTCTGGAGAGAAATGGTGGAAAAAATTCCCTGGCGACAACCATTCAATTACTGATGTTATTTTTATAGGTGTTGATTGAAGCACAAAGAGAGCTGATTCACTATGGCACAAGCAAGATCAGTGTAATGGAAATGAGTCATCGTTCATCTGACTACGCTCACATCAATGAGACGGCACAGCAAACAGTGAGGGAGCTATTGTGAGTTCATTTCTGTAATAACAACAGTTTCATAAGCAACCCTTGTTGTAATGTGTTTCCATCTTACAATGTTGTGTTCTGTAACATTTCATTTTCATTAGGAAGTTAATATCTGCATTAAGAAAGCTTTTCAAATTCTGCCTGTGGTAGATTTGGATTATCATCTGCATACAATATGATAATGAAATAATGATAAGAAGAACTTCTTAAGTTTGCTTGTCTATGATTGTAGTTGTAGTTTACACCAGGGGTTCTCAAACTTCCTTTATTCGAGGACCCCTTTAATTATTAATGTTGTCATTACAGACCCCTAGAAAATGACCCTTTACTATTTTTTATTAATTTTGTAGTATAAACCATTTGAAATGTATTTAATTCAAAACGAAAAGCTATAGGATAGAAAAAGAAAGCAGTCAGTTTGTTTTGATACATTTTTTTATTCCTAACATTGAATTTAACTGCAAAACGACAGGACTCTTAGTATTAATTATAAAAAATTACCAAAGGAACAGTTATATAGTAAAATACCACTAATTTCAGTGAGAAGGATGGTGTTGTTTTTTGCTTTTGACAATCTCTGAAATATTGGGTTTTATTTTTGAAAGTTTCAGCCTTAAATCTACTTCGATATTAAAAAATCTCCTGCGGACCCCCAGGGGTCCGCGGACCACACTTTGAGAATACCTGGTTTACACAATGAGAAATGGCTGCCTTGAATGTGGAACATGCATATTGTGTGATGGAATTTGCATGAAAAGAGGCTATTATAATATTGGAGAGACACTTTAGAATAAAATTCAATAAGCCCCCACTGCATAGAAACTCCATTTCACGGTGGGTAGAGAAGTTGGAATCCACTGGATGTTTGTGCTGTAAGATAAGCCCTGGACGGCCACAAACATCGAGGGAGACAGTGGAGAGAATTCGAGCCTCATTTGAAAGAAGTCCAAGAAAATCGACACACCAAGCTAGTACATTGTGGTACAATCTACTGTGAATTATATGAAGCAACGCATGTCCGCTGCAACGGACATGATAACCGAGGATATGTTGGCTCACATCTGGGAAGAAATGGAGACATCTGCCGTGTCACCTGTGGTGCTCATATCCAATATTTGTAATGTCCATGCAAACTTAAGAAGTTCATCTATCATTTCATGCCATTTTGTTTCTGTATGTCATTTCATGAGCTTTAGTTTTCCATCTTTCTTTTTAAATTACCTTGTATACATATTTATGAGATTCATAATTAATTTCCACCCACTTAAAGTTTATATGAGCAGCTAATTTTTTGCATGTGTCTATCTGCAATGAAGACATACAAATATTTATTTATTTACAGTTCACCCAACAACAATAAGGATAAACTACATATACTGTAAAAATAACTGAACTAGTTAAATATTATATTAACACTTAATGCTTCACTTACGCCGCTGATTTGTCCGTTTGCATGAATTTTAGGAATGTGAAATTCATGCAAACGGACAAATCAGCTGTAGCACATCACTCCTGGACACAAAACCACTACATCAAAAAGGATGTTAAACTATTAAAACACGTCAAGACACGGGCAGAACTGAACACCTGGGAGAAGATTTTCATCACTAAGAACAGCAGCAATGTTATGAATTTTGAAATACCGCCGGTGGATGACGTCATCAAGCTTACAGCCAAGAGAAGAGAGGGCAGCACTGGACAAACCATAAAGACCACTAACCATGATCGCCAATTGCCAGTTGACCAGCAGCCGAAGATGGGATAAGAATACCGAAACATGTCCTGCTCATAAACAGCGACGTAAGTGAAGCATTAAGTGTTAATATAATATTTAACTAGTTCAGTTATTCATGTGCTCCACTGTGTATAGTACTTCGTTTTAATTATTATTATTACATATACTGTATTTACTTGAATATAATGCGCCCTCGAATTTAATGCGCACCCCCATTTTGAAACTTGAAATCATAAAAAAAAAGTTTGTTGGGAAATATAATATGCATCTGTTGACAATGCATCTGCATCTGTTGCCCCCAGGTGTGAACGTTGCTCTCAGCTACATCAAAACTCTCTTCCTGCATTTCTATTAGCATTTTTTTCAGCATAAAGAATAACTTAACGCTTGAAAGCAGCATCATAAGATATTCTTCTCTTCTTGCCCTCCATTTCGTGAATACTAACTAGTATTTTTATACGCTCTATGTAATACTAGTAATAGGCCAAAGATAAAATTAATGAAGTTGAGAATTACAGCAATGCATTGTCACGCAGATAAAAGTTACTGGTACTGCCAACCTACAAAATGGATTTGTACTCTAATTTAACGAGCACCTCAGGTTTGAAAGCTACAAATGGATAAAAAAGGTGCGTGTTATATACGAGTAAATACAGTATATACACATAAACAAAGTATAAGAGAAACTACAGGTAAGATAATGAAAAACAAGTAAATTCAATTATGAATATATATGACAATAATAATTGTGATAATGCTAGATATAATAAAATATAATAATGACATTTTGGGTAAGTTATATATGTATTACAGATTTAGCTTTTTGAATAATGTCATTCCTAAATTTTTTCCTAGAAAAAGACATTTCAATATCATGAAAAATAACTGTAAATAGAACGTCTCTTTAACGTAGAATTTTAACAATAGTTTGTGCGAGAACACTCAGTAAAAAATGGTTTGTTAATTCTATTATTATATTTAGGAACTTCAAACTGAATTTTAACTAAGTAATTGACTACACTTTCCTTAATTCACTCTCAAATGCAAAAATATTGAATGGAGTACACCCCTCCTTAATTTCAAACGGTAAACAGAAATAAGGTACATATGCTAAATTTGAGGGTAGGTTTCGAACTGATAACCTGTACAGTTCCTTTGTAAGGCAAAGACTGTGTGGAATCGGTCTGTCATTAAAATGATGCATTGTTTATTCGCAGACACATTCCAGACAATTACAAGGTGTTGTTCATGCAGGGCGGGGGCACAGGGATGTTTGCTGCTGTTCCTCTCAACCTCATGTCAAAAACAGGAACAGCTGATTACATTGTTACAGGTACGTATACATACATGGGCTGATATATTCAATGCCAGTTTCCACTGAAATGTCTTTTTCCGCTTTGAAAAGACTGGAGACATTTTGCATTCAACAATGCCAGCCTAAGAAGGGAACCTGATGTAAACAAACAAAAGCGCGCGAAGTACTGGACTGAAATTGTATTACTACGCCATGGGCGGAGCGAGCGCACTATTTGTATCTGACAACACGTGCTTGTGTTCTGAACGAACCGAGCGGCTTAATACTTACAAACGTTTAATTATAAATTTTGAAAAATAATTCGGTGCATTGCAAAATAGAACATAACTTTATTTAATACTTTTCCTGTTGAGTATAATTTTATAATTAAAATAGGCCTACTAAAGTAATATAAACAGTATGGAAATATAGAATGCCAATGAAAATTAAAAGTTAGGCCTACCTTATTATTGAGAACTTGAAAGTGGTTCAATCCCGTCTATTTCCACCTCCTCTCCACCTTGTCTTTGGTGCTGCTACTGTCGGCAGGATTAATTAATCAAAGCGGTCAACAATGGCATATCACATACTGTCTGATTTCCAAAATTTCTCCTCCTTTATTACATGTTCAATACACTGTCGCCATTTCAATATTTTTCCTTTAGGATGTTTCGCAAATACATTCTCTGATTATTCATGATTATTACCCTCAACTATACTACAATCAATTTTTTAAAAACAAGCGAGCGATAGCTATATGCAGCAAGAGAAGACTGATCAACTGAATTATAACGTAATGGCGCATGCGCACATCTCAATTCATTATGTTTTTATTATTTACTATATTTTTCTAAATACAGTGTGAACTAAAATTTGATAATCGAAAATGCTTTACTTTTTAAAAAATAAATGCACTTATTAATATAAAACACAATTGATTTTTGTAATTAGACATGGAACTATATGCTGAAATCCGCGGCCGCTGCACAGCTCCGCCAGCTGGCAGTACACGTGCTATTTGTTTTGATGAGGTTCCCTTCTAAGGCTGGCATTGGTATAGAAAAGACTTAATCATACACATTGCATGTCTAAGTATAGCCTTACATTTGGATAAGGGGGATATACATAAATGCTATTTAAAAATATAATAATCATTGTTGTTCATTTTTTAAACATAATTTAAGAGGAAAATGTACATTAAAGAGTTAAAAATAAAATAAGGTAAACTGATGTAACAAAGTGCCAGAATGCTTTTATTTAGCCAGGGGCAATAGCGGCAGAAAATAAGTTATTTTTGTTATGAATTTCCAAGTTAAGGTCCAGATCAATTGATTAAGCAGTGCTTATGGAAGAACAAAGGTCTAGTTTGATAAGCATGATAAGCATATTTGAGGGAATATGTGGGTAGTCTTATTTGTCAAAGCTAACTGTATTGCAACTTCCAAAGCTGTACATGAACACTGTAAAACAATATGTTGTCATGAGAACTGAATTGCATTTGATAAAATAGGCAATAAATTGGGCATTACTCCTGTAGCAGTCAACTGATTTGATCCAAAATCAATAGGCTTCGTCATGGACGTTATAAATGCATATACCAAGTTACATGAAAATCTGATAAAGCATATTTGAGTTATCATGCATACATACAAAGACAGACATTTTCCTGTCCACTACAATCTCAGAACGTACCATTGATGCACTTAATAATGTTTCTATGACAGTGTATGGAACCGTATTTCACACCTTGATTGCAGTGTAGAGAATAAAATTTACAATATCTATATGTAGAAAGATTAACTATGCTTAAAGTAATAGTTTTTTTGCACTCCTTAGCTAGTAAGTGGTACTTACGAACTTTGTTTACATGGATCGTAAGTTGACATTCCCACACAGTCTTGTTGCTAAGGCCGGTTGCGATGAGGTTAAAACACTTACGGTCCAAGCGCTACGTCATAATTCATTACGATACACTTCATAATACAAGCCTTATGGCCACGGCCCCCAGGACAAATATTCGGTTCCCATAACAACAAACACATGCGAATCACTTTCTGAAATAAACATCTATTTTCAAGAATGTATTTACATAATATTTTCAGGTAATATCACAATTAATATAATTAAATTGATATAAATAATCATCGTGCAAAAAATAACTTGCAACACACGGGCCGTAAAGGCATTTACGGGTCTCGAAAACTTAAAAACCCTCGGCTGCACCTCGGGTTTTCAATCTGTTTCCTCGACCCGTAAACGTGCCTTACGGCACTTGTATCGCAATATACTATTCACACTTTCATTTACATTAGAGTAATTTCCACCGTGGCGAAACTCCTTAAGGTTAATTTCTGGAAATCATGAAATTCAACACAGGTCTATGTGAAATTGAATTTGAGGATTTATTTCGTTAATGAGCAAAATACTGTCTTTGTACAGGTGCACTAGAGTCAGAGACATACACTGACCATACTTTGATGTCTTACACTCTTTGTTTTCAGACACACAAATATCTACAAGTAACCTATGAATCATACTTCACAATAATTTTATATCTTTATTACTTGGTTAAAACAAAACTAAACATGATCGCTAGTGAACAAACAGAAAGAAACAGGAAAAGGAAACAGAAAGTGTTGTCAAGATTTGAGGCACCCACTGTTTATAGAAACTCTGTCTTGCCGGGTGAACAATAAAGCTTTGCATCAGGTTGAAACAACTGAATACGCGCTCTTTGCATTACGGCCTCTTAATATTATATCAGAATGTGAAGTGAGAAGATGTATTGTTGGCAACGCTTAGAGTAAAGGAAGTTACATGAGTGCATTAATCAAATTTTATTTCAGTTGTGTATCCTTCGGGGATGCGATGCGATGTGGTAACGACATTCTCTTCATTTTTACAACCAAGTTTTATGAAGAGACTATCATACATAATATATTATACTAAGAGAGAAACTTATTTTGGCAGAGGAAATTATGTGAATTTCACATAACATTTTTTTACATAGTCTACAAAAGCCACATTTAGGATAGTAGCCAGCTGCATTTACATAGGCATAACCATTTACTTTCTCCTAATAGAAGTAGCTAAAACTGGTATCAGATTTGAATTTGCTAGTATAAATCACCAATGTTGATGTATTCAAAGTGATGAGAACTGTTTTCAATACAGGGTCATGGTCTGCGAAAGCTGCAAAGGAAGCTGCTAAATATGGCAAGGTGAACCTAGTTCTGCCCAAGACCGACAGCTATCACGACATTCCTGATCAGTCAACCTGGAAACTGAATCCTGATGCTTCCTACGTCTACTACTGTTCAAATGAAACTGTTCACGGTAAGGAGGCAATGTTGTGGTATCCTAGGGATTGGAGCATTTGAGGTAGGGGAGATTTACTCTACACAACCAAATTTTCAAGTTTTGAGGAGATATTAGTGCTTAGTAATAAGTAGGCCTTGAACGCTTATACAGGGATGACATGTACCCAGCATGACGTCAATCCACAGCATAAGCAGTCTACATGAACATGACAAAACAACACTGGTTATCATTTATGTGTAGAATATAAATCAGAAGTAATTTATTTTACCATCCCTTTGTTATAAAAGCGATATGGAACATATTCAATTTTTATCTCTACCTGATTATACCTGAGCACATTCTTGTTGTCATCGCGTGATGCACTCCCCCACCTCTTCCTATAGAACATGCTTAGTGAACCTAACTGTTCCTTGTATGAACATTTGAAGCCTACTAATAAGTAGGGACCGGATTTTTAGGTATATAAAAACACTGTTTTAGGTTTTCCATTAGGTGAAATAGTTTTTTTTTTAGGTTTTTTGTTCAAAATATCGTTTTCGGGTAGAATAATTGGTTTAATGAATTTGAATGTGCTACATAGGATTCAATACATAATACTTTTTAAGTTTAACTTAACAAAATTTACTTAAATTTGTGTAAACTTGCTTTAGGACAATATTATACAATTGAAGAAAGAAAGCACAAGCAATGAAAAGAAGCAGTGAAAATAAGATTGCCTCACATTTCCTGGTTGCAGTATATCACTAAATATCTTTCAAGATTCTCAACTACGAAGTTCTTCCTGTTATCTCTTAGTTAATAGTTAATAGGCTACTGTATCTAGCGCGCCTGCCTTCCACTCCGGCGGCCCGGGTTCGATTCCCTTTCCCGGGTTCAGGACTGGGTGTTTGTCAGTAGGTTAAGTCTTAGGTTAAGATAATGCACATTGTGCGCGATTCCTTAATTATTATAGGCTACTGTATCTAGACACTACCCTTCTCAGGATTCGAATCCGATGCTTCTTATTTAGTGAGTAAAATACTTCATGGTTGGATGTGGATAATGTGAAACTGAATATTTTCATTTCTTCGGTTGTTACGCATGCTAACCGCACAAGAGATCAACTAGGGACGAAAACTTCCCTCTTTTCTAGAAAGGTAAATAATACTTAGGCCTACGTGTTTCTGGCAGGCTTGACAAAATATTACTTTGCCATCTGTCGTGAAAATCAGGTCGTCGCCAATCCACTGCCGTAATAAATCGATTTCATTCGTTTCGGCATAATTAACATGTCTTCTTAAAACTCACAGTGGACCACTCATTATGAATAACAGGGAAGTAATAAAGGCAAACAAGCGCTTTAAAACACAGAAATCTATATCCTTGTTCAGACACGGCAACTATGGTTGTTCGTACGAATATTTTAAAAGGAATACGCCGATACTCTTTTCCTCTCTTGATAGGCCTACTGTCCATCCTAGACGACAATGGGTTGAACGAAACGCTGGTGGTATTAATTTCAACCCGACAAAAATTATTGTCTCTCCGCAAAATGTCGATTTCTCAACTGACAAACAAAAAAGACAAAAAAGTAGCCTAAATTAGATATTTTATTTTTTATATCCCGTTTAGGTATATTTAGGTTTTTATACCCCATTTAGGTATTTTTAGGTACCACAGAATTAATGTGGGTGAATCCTATGGACATGATTCGAAAAAGTGTATGAGCGCTTTTTGTTTTGGAAGTAAGGGAAAAAATAGGTAAAAACCTAAGAATCCGGTCCCTACTAATAAGTAATGAAGGAATGCATTTCTGTTACGTATCTTCATATTGTAAATTCTACCCCTGCAATTTTAGTCATATTGTTAATAATAAACAGTTTTATTTGACAGAGTAAAAAATTAGTCAGAATATCCAACTGGTTTGGAACCACTTTTCAATGAAACAGAAACGATTTTCACTGACACATACTCAGATGTCACAAGAGTTCAGTTGGAACAAACATATGGTCATGTTTTCCATACATTCTGTTGCAGAGTTGCTTGGAACAAACCATTCATTAATTTTTTTCCTTATCATGAGTTAAAATAACTCTACGTAGTTAAAACTAGGTAAACTTTCCAGTAAATGTATTAATTATTGTGTACAAAAACACCTATTTACAAGGGTGAGTCAACAATTATCCAGACTTTTCATAAAACACTTTATTTACTTAAAAAATACAGAATGATTTTCTCATGATTTTTCAATATAAGTCTCCCTTCTTTGTAATGCACTTGGTCCAGCGGTCCACAAGCTTGTGTATTTCTGCCGAAAAGAAGGTTTTTGGTTGGTTGCAAAGCCATTGATGCACCGCTTCCTGCACCTCTTTGTCTGAGGAAAATCGATGGCCAAGCAAACCGTCTTTCAGCGGCCCAAACAAATGAAAGTCCGAGCAAGATCTGGACTGTAGGTGGATGTTCCAGCACCTCCGGATGAATGGACAGTCCACGAATCGATCCAAGTTCCCAGTACTATCAATAGTGTGCATCACAAGATGGAGGGCATTGTGTTAGTTATTTACATCAAAACGCTATAAAAGCACACAAGCTGGCTTGCACCGAATCAGAATTGTGTTTTTAATCAATGCACATTTATATTATTTCAATTTCCAAACTAGTTATATTGTATAAAATAATGTGTTTTTATGCTGCTTAATGGCAGCATGTGATGTATTAATGATGGCACATTAATGCTTACATGTCCAGTAACGAGTTCATGATTTTATCAGATAAAATCGCATCCTCATATTAAGAACAAGCATTTTATAAGATAAACGATTTTGATTGGTCTATATCTGAGGAATTGCTAAACGTTATTGGCCAACATCAAACACGCGGCACATGAATGGAATAGTCAGATCTAACTATTAATCTCTAGCCCTGACTACAAATGAAGTTAATTAAAGCAAGCCTAAAAATATGTACGAATGAAAATGAAATAGAAAAAATCACAACAAAAGAGAGTACACAAATTTTGATCAGGACATCATGAAAACTGAATGACTTCTGTATACCTGAGGATGGAGAAATTAATGTGCTCTAATATGTCGTATCTGGCTGACTTCTCAAGAGAAATATAATGTAGTGTACTTGTGTGTATTGGTCTCTCTCTCTCTCTCTCTCTCTCTATATATATATATATAAATATAAGAGGCTTTGCCCTGACTGACTGACTGACTGACAGGAATCAACGTAGAGCCTAAACTATAATAGGTAGAGACTTGGAATTTTGACAGTGCCTTCGTTTCATAATGTAAGAAAGGATTTTGAAAAATGTTGATTTTAAATGCCAAAAATCAAATGTTTTTGTGAATACTTAATCCCTTTTTACACAGAATTATCAAATCCAAATCACAACAGTGTACTGTTGCCACTGGTCTCAGATGGGTTTGGAAATAAATTACAATTAATTACAATTACAATTTATTACTCCAAAGTACACGAAAAATATATACAAAAGTTGATACACCCCCCGAAGAAGCAGAGCTTGTGTTCGGGGGTGGTTCAATTATATATTAGAAATACTTATACTAAACAATTACTTTAAAAAAATGCATAATTTGGAGAAGTATGACAAAATGTTATGTATGAAAGGTTAGAACATGTTCTATTTACAATACAAAGGTACGAAGCAATACAACAATAATACATAACAATTTATTTGTTCAAATTTTAGTAAAAACAAAGAAATTAAGTTCTATCCAAATTTTAAAGTTTAATATGAAAAATGTTATAACAGTAATAGTCGATAACACAAGTAATAATTATATAAATTTTCTAATTTTAGACCTAAATTGTTTGTTGTTTAAGCTATTTAGATCAGGATGGTTGGTAATAAATGAATTGAATAGTCTTGGGCCAAAACTTGAACAGTGCTTAGCTCCAGCAGTTGTAACATTTTTTGGTTCAAGTAATAAATTAAATTGATTCCTTCGCGTGTTATATACGTGAGATTCTGACTTGTAATTGTCACGATGTTTATGAAAATAATCCAGTATGACGTACTTGTAAATTTGGTCTATGGTGAAAACGTTAAATTCAGAAAATAATAATTTGGAAGAATAGTCAGGAGGCTTAAATAAACAAATCTTTATTATGCGTTTTTGAAGACAAAGCAAAGGGCTGAGGATCGTTTTTGTAACTCCTCCCCACCCAATTATGCCATATTGAATAATAGAATGAATTAGGGCGTGACTTTGACAATTTAGAAAACGTGACTTTGACAATTTAGAAAAGCTATCAATATAATAATGTTATAAATAAATATTAAAGAATTAAATCCACGAAAATAATGAATTACATAACTTTCTCTAGCCTGGAAATAGAGAAAACAATACATGGTAAGGTAATATGTTTTGGGGAGAAGTATGAAAGTGGTATTGCATTTCTATTTAATTTCATCCCCAAAACGGTTTTATGGTAACATGAGAGTAAGAAATAAAAATATTCCGCAAAGACAATAGAATTTTATGTTACCGGAATTTCTGTTTCTTCTTATTTAAATCCCTACCAGGCTTGCTGTGTACTGTACAAGCGATGGGATGCAAAATTCTACATCCTCTATGAGCCATAAAAAGTTATATCAAGCGTTTTCTGAGGGAATAGTTTGAGTGTGATAAGTCATTCTTCCTATTTCAAATTATAAATACCTATATTAGGACCTAGAATTTAAAAATCTAAAGTCCTTCATAAGTTAATTTCCAATTACAAAATAAAAACCCGGGCGACACTGGGCCTTTTAAGCTAGTAATATATACTAGCTATAGTAATATATATAAGCTAGTTTATATTTATCTATTGCAGGTGTGGAGTTCCCATACATTCCTAACACAGAAGGAATACCACTTGTGGCAGACATGTCTTCCAACATCCTCTCCCGCCCTCTGGATGTGTCCAAGGTAAGTTTCTTATTGTTAGTAAATTATAACCTTCTTTAGTGCTGGTGTCAGTGCCTCATGTGAATCCAATTCCCTAAACTAAAAATGTTATGCATGGAATTAGAGGTGGAAGTTGGTGGTGACATGGCATGGGTTTCAAAGTTAGGGAGAGACTCTACAGGTAATATAGGAAGTAAGCCAATCTATATGAAATGATGATAAAATTGGACATTCCAATTGAAGGGCAGTGGCGGTTTCTCCTATGTGCTGCAGTGCTGCAGCACACAGCTTGTTTTCTGCTCGTCGTATAATGTTATTTTCAAACGCAATACTATATTTTATTTTACTTAGATTTTGAACTTGGCGTGTCCACGCGAGAATTCCTTAGCTGACGTTGGAGAATGGAAGTCGGTAATGTGAATATTATCTTTCCCATATTCGTGAATGCAGTTTGTGAACAGCGCAGCGTTCTTAAAGTGTGACGTCATGCTCGACCTTGGCTGCTTTGCGTATATGGGAGTTTAACCTGCAAAATGGGCTGCGGCAGCAGGCAGCCGAGTGGGATTCTGAGGGAGGTTTACGTCTCGCCGGCGGCCGAGCTGTTAGTTATGTGAGAAGATCTTCCACCATCTGACGGTAGGGGACCGTGATGTAGCGAGTAAGCAATGCTTTTCATCTTCACCGCCAAATTCGAATGTGTTAAATTCAGAAAAACCCGGATTCCACAACCCCGATTAAGTATTCTGTCGCACTGGGAACACTAAGCGACTTCCTCTACCTCGATCATTAAAAATACTATTTTCTCGTCTCTTATTCCATTTCGGGGAACTCTCACGCGATTTTCCCTACCCTAATTATTATTATTAATATTATTATTTATTTATATTATTATTAATATTATTATTATTATTTTTTTATTTTAATTTTTGCTATTTTCTCTCGTCACACAACTCACACAACGTTCGACGAGACGAGAGAAATTAGCAAAAAAATAATTAGGGCAGAGAAAATCACGTGAGAGTTCCCAGAGATGGATTAAGAGACGAGCAGTTTAGATAGGCGTACTAATAATTTTTAAAAATATTTTAAGTTTGCTGTATGAAATAGTATTTGCAGCACACTTTCGTTTTGAGCCACGAGCCGCTACTGTTGAAGGGTTCCTGGTATAAACATGACAAATGACAAAACTAAAAATTTTCTGAGGTGAATTTTAAACTTTCAAGACTCAGTAAACTTATGTAAGGACTTGAATTTGTTTTACAATACATGAAATGTGTTAGTTCAATATATTTTGAATCACATGTTTATTAAGTGCCAGAATGGTAGGTAGCTTATGAGATTGTATGGTGGATGGGAAATGTCTGTCCATCTGTCTGTACAGATTATACGCTGTATCAGATTTTTATAAAACGTGGTATACTCATTTATAATGTCCATGAGAAGAAGAAGCCTATTGATTTTGGACCAAATCAGTTGACCAGTACCGGAGTAATGATTAATTAATGGTCACATGCTTTTTAAGAGGCAAATTATCACTATACTACAACAAAGCCGCGTTGCTAGCCATAACCAGTTTTCCACCTTAGTTAAGAAATCATATACATATCATTCACAGGAGGCCAAATGCATGAGTCAGCCATTACATTACCTGTATGCTGGATGAAAACTGTCTTTCTATACAGAAATAGATACGAGGGTCACTCCAAAAGTAATGCACGGCATTTTTTTTTAAATTCAATTTTCGTTTACCACCTTTGATACTTATACAGTTGCTAGAAACATTCTTCCCGTCGAGTTTCAAATGTAATTCAACCTGCTGCCGTGTGTGGCGCTGTCGTAGCACTTCTTCAAAATGGCTGCTGCACTAGATGTTCGTCGGAAGCAACGTGCTGTGATAGAATTTCTGTGTTGTGAGAACGAGACAGTGACAAACATTCACAAGAGGTTGCAAAAGGTGTATGGTGATGACAACGCCCGGTCACATGTCAGTGCGAGAACCACAACCGCAATCACAAAAATTGGATGGACAACATTGAAACACCCGCCTTACAGCCCTGATCTTTCACCATGTGATTATCACCTCTTCGGTAAACTGAAGGAATCCCTTCGTGGAACAAGATTTGAAGACGATGATTCCCTCGTGAAGGTTGCGAACAATGGCTTAGAAGAGCTGGTCAAGACTTCTACCGTGCAGGTATACACGCCCTCGTTCCACGGTGGTGTAAGGCAGTTGAAAGGGACGGAGATTATGTGGAAAAATGATATAGTGTTCCTGAAGGATGTATCAACATACAGTACAAATTGCAAAAGTATGGAAAATAAATTCAATTTTTTAAAAAATGCCGTGCATTACTTTTGGAGTGACCCTCGTAAAATGCCTAGTCTAGTGTTGTGTACCTGGCTGTACTATGTATTACATAAACTGCGATGTCCGAAGACCCGAAGCATTTTGATTGGCTCTCAACTTCAGCTGATAAGCTACCACAAATTGGTAAATGAATTACACCTTCGAAAGCGAATACTGGGTCACTACACATGTGAGGTATTAATCAAAAGATTTTTTCGCTCAAGTTACAATAAGTGTTTTGGTTAAAATAATAGAATTAAAATGTTATATTTTAAAGACTAACAACGTTTCGTTTCAATATCTCAATCCAAAACCCCATAAGCAATTCTTTCAATGAACAATAAACAACGAAAAAATCTGACGTGAAAGTCACATAACTTCCTCTGCCCAAATAAAAGTTAGTAGCATTCACGCAAGACACAATTTTACGCTAATTATGCTATAAATACGTTATAGCCCCTTCTTTGAATGTTGCGACTAAAAACGCAGGCTATGGACAAACAAATAAGAAGAAAAAACAAGTGACTGCAAACGTTTATTGAACTTTCTGCCGTTAAGAATTTTATTTAAAATTCCCCTCAGACATTTCTTTACTGTAAGCATGGCCAACAATACATCTTTCTCACTTCACGTACTTATATAGAATAAGAGGCCATGAATGTCCGCTTAGTGAGTTGTTCACCAGGCAAGACAAGAGATTTTACAAACAAGCTTACAACCACCCTTCAGAGATTTTTTATTTTTAAGTTTCAAGTAAAAGTTTTAGCTCTTGGTATAAGCAACCCATGTGCAAAATTTAAAGAAAATCGTTAGAAAATTGCAAAAACGAAAATTTTTTCATGTAAAGTCCCCTTAAAAATAAGAGAGACTTGTCGCCAATCTTCGGCTCACATCTTCAGAAGGTACCTGATCCAAATACGAAATTTTGTTTTCATACGATTTTCAGTTTTGGAGCTAGCCTGTTCACATACATCCACACAGACAGTCAGACACACACACACAGACATGTTTCGGATTCAGGGGGCCTTGAAACGTGTATATATGCTAAAAACTCAACTTTGAATTTTGGGGTCGAAAACAATACTTCCTCTACCTATAGTACCTATGGTACAGGCAGAGGAAGTAACAAAAAGTAAATACTAGTGAATATGGTCAACTTAGAGCTAAAATTAATGTGAGTAGCCTATATTTCATTTTAAACATGCCTATAATTCATTTTACTTATGTGCCAGTATTAAAGTATTCGCTGACGGACTGTTCACAACTTGAAGATGGCTTCAGTGACTCATATTACGAACATCATTAATTGCCAAATGTGCATATATTTTTAAGCTTTTGTTATGTGATTATGAACGTCTGTTTAGGCCTATTGGTGAACCTACAGTTGGGAGCTGACAAGATGATCCCTGGCATGACTATGGGGCTCTTATCTACAGCCAATAGCAGCGCTCCCCTACACTTGCAGTTATAGCACAACACCGTCTTCCCCCTGCATGCCACCATCAAATCATGGATCATCTCGTCAGCTTCCAACAATAATTACTTAGCTGAATTCCTGTTTTTCTGACTTTTGTCAAAGTGCAAAAGATCATAATGTAAATTAAAATTTAGGACAACAAAATGCAAAATCATTTGTGTCAGCCGACCGGCTGATAACCCGAGAGGCCATCTTAAATTATGAATCTAGCTAAATTTTAGCTAGCATGAATTGCTAGTAGCAATAATAATGCTAACGAAGAGTGTCCAAATGTTTAGATTTCCCAAACATGAATCCAGACGGCTTAAATGAATATCTGCAATTCACAGATAACTCATGGTAAGTAAACACACGTTAATGATAAATATTTGTCAGTATTTTGCTAACCCCATGCGGTTTTAGTAATTGTGTTTGTAGTTTGTGAAGGGTATTTATTTACATTACAGCTAACGAATTGCTTACTGAACGTATTCTTCTTCTTCTTCTTCTTCTTCTGTAGGCTCTACGACTCCCATTGGAATGTCTTGGCCTTCTCAACAAGTTCGCCCCATTTCTTCCTGTCTTGTACCATCAGTTTCCAGTTCGAGACTCCCATTTCCTCCATATCATCATTTAAGTCATCTTCCCATCGATCCTTAGGTCAACCTCCAGGTCTTGTTCCCTGTGGTTTCCAATTTAAGATATCATACGGTAATCTTCCTTTGGGCATTCTTAGTGTATGTCCTAGCCATTGTAGTCTTTTAGATTTGATGAGGCTAAGAATATTTACTTTATTGTTTACGAGGTGTAATTCATTATTTCTTTTTAATCTCCAAGTTCCACTTTCTTTAATTGGTCCTAGTATTCTTCTATATATTTTCCTTTCAAATATTTGTAATCTTAATTTGTCTGCTTCTTTTAGTACCCAGGTTTCTGAACCATAGCATACAACTGGTCTTATTATCGTTGTGTACAGTTTAAATTTGACGTTTCTTGAAATTAACTTACTCTTAAATATATCTAAGTTAGCAAAATATGCTTTATTTCCTTGTGATATTCTTGATTTAATTTCTTCTTCAACACTATTATCATCATTTAGTATTGTTCCTAGGTACTTAAAGGAGTTAATTTGTTCAACTCTGTCACCATTTATTGTTAGATCATCTAAATTTGTTTTATTTCTCATACATCTTAGGTATTTCGTTTTATTTACATTGCTTACCAGCCCATATTTTATACTTTCAATCTTTAGCTTGTCAAAAGTTTCCAGTAAGGAATTTTTGGTTCTTGCTGTTATTATTACGTCGTCTGCATAAGCAAGGCATTGTTTTAATCTTGTTGAGATATTTCCTCTCAGATCTAGTTGTTTTAATATCATATCTATTACCACGCAGAATAATGTGGCAGATAATGGGTCTCCTTGTTTAACCCCTGAGTTTAATTCTATCGTGTCGCTAAAAGCGTTGCCACATTTTATTCTTACTTTGGTATCGGTTAACGTTAAACCTATTAGCTTTATTAATTTGTGATGAACCTCATACTCTTTCAGACACTCAATTATTTTCTTTTGATATACTGAATCGAAAGCTTGGGAAAAATCAATGAAAATGTTATGTAAATTGATGTTGAACTCGTAACATTTCTCGAAGATCTGTTTCATAACAAAATATTGTCTATTGTTGATCTGTTTGGTCTAAATCCCACTTGGGCCTCGTTCAGTTTCCCATCTAATATCTCTGTGAGTCTGTTATTTAATATGATTGTGAATATCTTGTATGCTATATTCAAGAGGGTTATTGGCCTGAAGTTGTTACACTGTAATTTGTCTCCTTTCTTGAACACAGGGCAGATAATTCCTTCATTCCATGTTGTTGGTAGTTCTTCTTTTTCCCATATATTAAGTATTAGTTTATGTAGCTTTTGTTTCAAAGTCCGTCCTCCATGTTTGATTAGTTCTGGCGGTATATAGTCTGGACCAGCAGATTTATTTGATTTTAAGTTTTGTATGATATAACATAATTCATTCCAAGTTGGAGGTTGTAGGGGTTGCACGTTGAGTAGATTTGTGTCTTCTGGTATGATAATTCTTTCCTGATTATCTTTACAAAGGATTTCAGAAAAGTAGTCCTTCCATCTTTCAAGTATTTGTTCTTTTTGTGTTAGAATATTACCTTCATTGTCTTTACATAATAAAGAACCTGATTCATGTTTTTGGAAGTTCCTCACTTCCTTGAAAAATTTCCTTGTTTTATTCTTTTTATAATTTGATTCTATCGAGTTGAATTTCTTGTTAAGCCAGGTTCGTTTTTTCTTCTGACATAATTTGTTTGCCTCGTTCCTTTTAGTTTTATAGATTTCTTGATTCATTCTTGTATTCATTTGTAGTTTTCTTTTCCTAGCTTCATTCTTCAGTTGTATGGCTTCTTTGCATTCATCATCCTACCATTCATTGCGGGGTGGAGCTTCTTGTTTCATTATTGTGACTTCAGCTGCTTCATTAATTGCTAGTTGTATAGAGTTCCATTGTTCATTCACGTCCTCTTTATCATCTTGTTCGCTCAAGTTTTCATATAATTTCTTACGATATCCTTTTAATTTAACTGTGTTCTGTAAGTTCTTCTGGTTCCATTTAATATTTGTCCTCTGTTTCTTCTTATTTTTGTAGATGGTTGGTAATGATTGCTTCATTATCACTTTAACTAAAAAGTGATCCGAGTCAATATTAGGGCCTCTAAGGGATCTTACATCTTCTATCAACTCGTGTTTATTTTCATTTGTCAGAATATGATCAATTTGGTTTAGGGTTTTGTTGTCTGGTGATAGCCATGTACCCTTGTGTATTTTTTTTTATGTTGAAATTGTGTGCTCATTACTTTAAGGTTATTCGCTACTGCGAAACCACATAGCATTTCACCGTTCATGTTAGTTTGTTCATGGAGAGTATGTTTCCCAGTAACTGTACTAAAGGGTTCTTCTTTGCCCAATTTAGCATTGAAGTCTCCAAGAACTATCACTGTGTCGCTTTTGGGAATCTTATCCATTACTTTTTGTACTTCACTATAAAAGAATTCTTTAGTTTCTATATCCTTATCTTCAGTTGGTGCATAACAGTTAACTAATGTCAAGTTATTATATTTTCCTTTAACACGTAATTTACATATTCTTTCGTTATAATGGATAAAATCTATAACATGATCCTGCATGCTTCCCAAAACTATAAATCCTGTTCCGGCTTGTCCGGTTTTTTTTAAGGTTCCAGAGTAGTACAGTGTATAAGCTTTTTTATTGATTATTCCACTTTGGGTCCACCTTATCTCTTGTAAGGCGACTATATTAAGTTTGGTTTTATTAATTTCGTCTGCTAGTTCTTGCATTTTCCCTGGTCTCAATAGGGTTTTAACATTCCAGGTACCAATCATTAGTTTATTCATGATCCTTTTAACTTGCTTAGGTCGTTTTCCTTGTTTCCATCCGGCTATACTTTGTTGAGATGATGTAGCGATTGAAATTTTGCGGGGATAGGTTGCTGGCCTAACGTCCAACCCCCAACTTGGAGGACCAGGTCATTTGATTTTGGGGTTTCCGTCCCCTAGATCAGTTGCTTTCACTACAGCTATTGAGTCTGATCTACCCATGAGGACCTTCTTCCGCCAGCTGCACCGTTTCGAAGGTCTCCTCTGCCGAAGCTGCCGTTGAGGTCCACTTCTGGAGTGCTTCTTTGTCTGGCCCCTCCCCTTTAACCTGTCCGACATGGGAGGCCCTGCCAGTAGCTATGCTACTGTCGGCATAGCTCAAAGGATCGTTAGGACTCACAAGCTCCACCACCCGCTACAAGGTCTTGCACTCCCTAGGTGGAGACTGAACGTATTATTATATAATTTAAATAGGACACTCTATTAATAATAAAACATTTATGCTTTAGATAGGTCTATATAACAATATTAATAGTACAAAGTCTGTGCCATGTGTATCAGAAGCATGTGAAATAAGGCCTATTAACTTCATTTGTTATATCAGTTTAATTTATTTGATTAATAATAGAAAAAAATTATTTTCAAGTGAGAAAAATAAATAAAACCATGTAAACTGGTGTAAGAAAGTGCCAGAATGCTTTTGTTTAACCACAGATAATTGCAATTACGATATGCAGAAAATATTTTTTTTTTTGCTATTGGTTTCTGAGTTAAGTCCAAGATTGATTCATTAAGCAGGGCTTGCCGTGGGTGAGTTGGTAGCATGACTGCCAGCCACCTGGGTGGCCCGGGTTCGATTCCCGGCCGGGTCGGGGATTTTTCAGTAGTGAAAAATGTCTTTCCCGGGTTCAGGACTGGGTGTGTGTGTGTGTCCTTAGGTTTAAGTAGGTAGGGGACTGGCGCACCCCGGTAACAAATCCGCTGAGAATATCCCCTTACGGGATCACCAGGGGTCGCTCGCGAACCTGAGTAATAACTTAACAGAAGGACAACGGTCTAGTGTGAAGGGATATGTAGGTAGTGTTATTTGTCAAAGCTAATTGTACTGCAACTTCCAAAGCAGTATATGAACACTGTAAAACAATATGTTGTCATGAGAACTGATTTGCATTTGATAAATTCTATCTAATATATTACCATAAAAGAGGCACTAAATTGGACATTACTCTGGTACCGGTCAACCGATTATAAATAGGCTTCTACACATGGCTGTTATAAATGCCTATGCCAAGTTTCATGAAAATCCAATAAAGCTTATTTGAGTTATCATGCATAAAGACAGACGGACAGACAGTTTTCCGTCCACCACACTATCTGATAAAGAACCACTCTGGCACTTAACAAGTACAGAAGTAACTCCCAATTTTCAATGAAAAAACTTGTTAAGTCCAGGACATATCACATTATTCCATACGAACACCTTGTGCATACTCTTTATAAACCTTATGGTAACAGATCCAGTTTCATGGCTCTGTAGTTATAATTTCTTTGCAATCTTTTATCTGACCATAATCCTTCCACTTTTCTGTCAGACACTTCTTTACACTGTTCAAGCTATCCTGCTTTAAAACACAATAACATCACTAATAATGGTTTCACGGGCTATAAGCCGAGTAAAAGGATATATTGCATCCAAGCTTTCGGTCGCTGACATCTCTGCGGCCTTCCTCAGGGAAATGAGTGTAGAAAAAGGGGAAGAGAGAGCTTATATATGTTTTTGAGTGTCATAAAAGAAGCAATTGAAATAAGGTCACATCCCAACAACTTCAACAGAGAAGGGGGACTCTTCCTCACCAATGCCTGGGCTCCATCCCTGAAGTTGTATCGAGAATCAACACATGACACCTCCAACAGTAGCAACACTTCAAACCCCCAGACCCCTATGTCTTCTTGTTAGGTAGATTTCGAAGAAAAATCTACCTATTGCAATGGATACCACTTCATGATTTTCGAAAAATTATTTCATATCTTTACGTTTCATGCTCCCCTAAGTACGAAACCACCGCCCGTTCAAAAAAAAAAAAATTGTGAGATATATATATATATATATATATATCTTTACACGCTAGCGGCCGTAATTTTGAAGATATTTGAACCAAATTTTAATATGTTATTTCTAGGCCCAATAGTTCGGACAAGTACGTTAATGAGCAATATTGGCCCAAGGGGGTGGTCGGGGGAGGGGGTTGAAATTTTAAAACATTTTTATCTCGGCCCCTATGAAGTATAGAGGGAAACTTTGTTTGAATAAATTAGAGTACTCCCTATGGAGTTCACAGTGACACCAACGATTCGGGGGTTCGAGTGAGGGTGGGGGTGGGGGATGAAAATTCAAAACTTTTGAAACTACGTCTTGTGGGGTATCGTTGAAAAGCTCTTGATGAGTCCTCTACAAATCAATAAATAGTTTCTTGATAGCTCTCATATGACGCGAGATTTTAATGTTTGAAAATAATAACACTTAAAAGAATTATTATAATATCATAATTTTGTCTTGTTTAGCGGCTTTGCTAATTTTATTCATTGCTAATCATGCGCACGGCCTCCCAGAATATTATATCCTATTCTTGTTGTCAAAACAAATTATTGTAGGCTCTTCCTCTTTACCGAATTCAGTTCTTATTACTGCAGGTTTACCATGCCAAGGCTAAAGAAGAAGAGTGCTATGCAGCGACAATAAATTAAACCAAAAGCACTTCGAAATCTACCTCCGCCTGTAGGCCTGCCTAAAGGGATTTTTAAGCATTGGCCTTGACTCGGACCGATTATTTCTATTTACATTTTTACATCGGGTTATCCCCCCAAACCACTCTGCTTTGACTCATATCAATCTTTATTTTTCTCCCAGTGGTCCTGATATGGACCGATTGCAATTTCCATTTGTTTTACAATAAATAAAATTCCTGCATTCTGATCGACCGATACACGCCAACCCATTTCCTCCAATCACAGAATTTCATTTTCACTCAAAAACATATATAAGCTCTCTCTTCCCCTTTTTCTACACTCATTTCCCTGAGGAAGGCCGCAGAGATGTAAGCGACCAAAAGCTTGGATGCAATATATCCTTTTACTCGGCTTATAGCCCGTGAAACCATCATTAGTAATCAACGCCGAGAAAGCCTCAATAACAATAACATCAGTTTAAAATCATTCATGTTGAAACGATGGAGCAAGATTAAATGTCTTAATGGACAGTTTTGGCAGCAATGACCTAACGAATGCTAACATATTACAAATGTAAAAATGTCAGGCTATGCACTCTTTTAAAAACAATTTTATCCTGATTATTTTAATTTATCATGGACTAACAAAGTTCTTCCCTTGTTTGTGTGTATTTATTGTTCCTTTGTATACTACTAGGAGGTGCCCGTGGCTTCGCCACGATAATTCTTTTAAAAATTAAAAATTAAGAGTATAATAATTATTAAAGCATTATATTTATTAACACTTGCACGCGAATCATTCATAAACTAAGCCATTAATAATTAATGAAACAGCTAAAATTCCAGCTTTAGAGTACATTCCACGACATGAAAGCGCCCCATGGGAAAACTATATCAGAATCGATTATGCAAAGAACCTGTGAACACATAATATGTATTGTTTCTCAGCTGTTTATTGGCATGAATATGATGTGAATTTTATTTTATTTTATTTTATCAATTCAGTGTAATTTTCAGAAATTATATAATGTTTCAAGGGAAGGAATGGTTTGTTTGGATTATTATTATCAGTGATATTTCAAGAGATAAAACCATCAATATTTTACAGCTGTTGCCCCCGGCTTCGCCCGACATTATTCATTGACTCCAGGAATTTTAAGAAAATTACACTGGTAGATTATTAAAAATGTTTGTGGTTCAGAGCTATGAAAATTGTAAGTAAAAATAAAATTAGAATATTTGTTCATTGTGTTCTTTTCACTTAGGCCTTATATAATAAAGAAACGGTTTTCCTTCCTAATTTTGTAGTCGTCATGAAAGTTTACACTGCGAGAGACGAACATCGCCGAGTATACCCGATGTCTCACGAAGCGGGCGAGCAAGCACGCTATTTAGGGCCGTTGAATTGTATAAGAGTAGATTTCTTTCTCCGAACTAGAAGTTTTCCCCTGTGTAAATACATCCATTGAAAGTACATGTTATGCTCTAAAACAGTGGTCTTCAATCCAGCATTGGTACTCTCCTATTACTCATTACCCTCAACAGACTACCTCACTGAACAGACAATATTCTATGGTTTCATGATACATATCTCCATCTTGAACGTGACTGTACAATAACAACTAATTAGTGTGCCTCCCAGTACTGCGAGTAATGTCATGACAGCCATATATACGAGTGATGGCTGAGTAGGACAATGTATTTGTGTTTTAGTTTGGAGTTATCTTCGCTGGGGCCCAGAAGAACATAGGACCTGCTGGAGTGACATTAGTTATAGTGCGTGAGGATTTGTTAGGGGGAGCAGCAGAGCACTGTCCGACTGTCTTAGACTTCACCGTAATGGCTAGAGACAACTCACTTCATAACACACCACCGACATTCGCGTAAGTTCAGCAAAAACAAAACAATACATTTTGTAGAATTAAACTGCAATAAAAGTGTTAAAATAATTAAACAGCAATGTTTTACTCAGTACAGTATTTATAAATTACATCATTAAAACTTATATCCAACCAACATCTGACAAAAGCGATTTGAACTTCCTGTAATTCACCTTGATATTATAGATATGCAGTGATGGGAAGTAATTGAGTAAAAGTAATCGGATTACAGTAACAATTCCTTTTTTGGTCCCATTTACTTGCAATCAATACTTTTAAAAAAATGTAATTTCTACTTGTAATTTACTACTGGAAATAAAATTGTAATTCTTACAATTTAGTAGTCGTTAGTATTAGTATCATTCTCGCTTGCTATCGCCATCATTACTGTTTTTGCAACTAATATCCAAATTAGAGTTAATATTAACGAAAAGTCAATGTTTCCGAAAATACTCTTATTGATATGTTTTTTTTTTGTTCATTAATAATTTGGGCCTGTGCCCAAAACAAACTAAAAATAAGGCATCTTTAGGTGCTGCCATTTTGTAAAGTAATTGTAATTTTACTGATTACTTTTTGAAAAGTAATTTGTAATTGTAATTAAGTAAAATGTCTCTCAGGTAATTGTAATTCAGCCCAATTACTTTCTTTTTGTACTTTTCCCATCGATGTAGATATGTTGCTAGTATTAAACTTCCAACCCTCATACATGATCATGGCCCTGCATCTTGCTGATCACACACTACTATCTCCCTTCTGCTATGAGCTTGCCAAAACAAGAAAGAAAGAAACAATAATTTAAACAAAATCAATAGAAAATTAATAGCATACAAAATTCTTAATTTTTAAAGGAAATTTGAGGATATGCTGTATGTTTCAGAATATATGTGATGGGATTAGTGTTTCAATGGATCATGAAGAACGGTGGAGCAGAAGAAATGGAGAGACGAGCAATACAGAAGAGTCGTTTAATTTATGATGTCATAAATTCATGTGACAACTTCTATGCCTGTCCAGTGAAAAATGCTGTTCGCAGTCGGATGAACGTTCCTTTCCGGATAGGTGGTGTCAAAGGGAACGAAGAACTTGAGAAAGAGTTCCTCAGTGGAGCTCAAAAACTGGGAATGTTACAGCTCAAGGGACATAGGTATGTATACATTTGAGTTGGTCTCTCCCATTCACTGTGGATAGGTTCTCACACCAGATAGAAACATATTAGTGTGAGAGTTAATCTCAGGAGTGTCATACTGTACCAGCTTCTCATCCCCGCTGCTCACTTGAGCTCTCCAGTGGTCACCTGTTCTGTTCTTCATGTAATTATATTTTCAATCTCAATACTTGATTACATTTTACATCGTTTTTTAACTTGGTGAGTCTGACCAAGATCTTATTTGTTGATGTCTTGTGAGTCGGTAATATGAATACCTTCCTTTTTATCATTCGCTACATTGCTTGAAGCTCAGGTCTATACATGCACAGTAACCTAATTTTATTTGGATTGTGATATCAAGCTTCCATCAATGTGCAATATTAATTAAAGAATACAATGAACTGTAAAGGGATGTAGCGAGTGCAGCTTGTAAGCAGAGTAGATAGGTTCTGGGAATGCGACACGAAGATAGGCGAAGAATTTCTCTTACATTTACTACCACTTGACAAGACAATTTCTTCATTCAATTTCTTTTTTTTAAATCTCTATTTTTGTATATGGGGTTACTACGAGCTAAAACTTTTATTTGAAAATTAACCCAGTTAAGTAAATCAGGGATTCTAAGGGCCTGTACCACGACCTGCTGATATATTTATCTGCCATGTAGAGAACTTATCTGGAAGTTGGCGAAGAACTGCGTAGTGTGATCTGACCAAATCTGTCTGGATAGTGAACTCCCAGATAATCTAGCAGGAGGATTGAGTGGTTGATAAACTACCAACTGCCAGTCAGGGAAGCTTGGTGGAAACAAGATGGCAGCACTCCGAAGATGTAACTTACACAATAACGCTGTTTTAGGCTCACATATGAATGATTGATTAATGCGCTTAAAACTATGAAAATTATGTTCTTATGTAATTTAGGCCCGTTCTTACGATGTCCAGTTAAGTAGGAGTAAATGATAACTGGTAGTTTATTTTACTGTCGGAGTAAAGTTCCAGTAAACGCTTCTTTGTTCTTATCATCTCCTAGTTAAAGTTTACTCCCGGTTAACGCAATCAGACAAAAGTCACAGCAGTTGATACGAGCGTTTCTCAGTTGTTTGCAGCAGTTTTTCAACTGTTTTAATTGTTTCGTGTGATTTTGCAATGGATGAGGTTATGGCTGATATAAAAGAAATAAAGAGACACAGCAATTTCTTTTCAAGTGAAGAATAATTGTTTCTGAATGATATCGACGAAAAGCGTCATATAATTCAAACTAAATAAACACACAGTAAGGTGTGGCCATAAGAGCAAAGCTCAAAAAGACGTATCAGAAAAACCTATTGTGAAATATGTAACTTCCTCTGAATTTAATTATAGTTTACAGTACACAGTACGGGCAGTAGTGTACAAGTCGGATAATTTGCGAGGCAAGACCTAAAACCTAATAAGTTTGTGTATGAAATGTGTAGCTAATAACTACAGGATATAGCCTATTACGAGATGTTTTCAAATGAAATTATTAGCTCTTAGCATAACATATTAAAATACATTATATATAGGCCTATATAGTTTATGTATTAGGCCTACACTTATTATACAATTCCTGTTAAATAAGAATAAAATCCTCCTCAAGTAAAGTGGTTGTAAAAATGAAAAGAAAGGTACCACGTTTCGAAACCCCATCCCCGAAGGATGAAAAACCCAAATATGATCTGATGTACGGGTAGAGGAAGCAAATAGTAAAGTAATTGTTTGTCCAAACATTCATAATAATTTGATCTAGTTTTCAATATCGTTTTTATTTATTTTTACATATATTGGCATTGTTCATCACCAGTGACATTACGAAAGCAGTTAAATAACTTCATCTCTCCATTTTAATTCAGTTCGCGAGAAGTATAACCTCAAAAAATCCTCCGGTTAGGAGTTTACTTGTACATTTTCCTACAGTAAAGATTACTGCCAGTTAAGAGCTTTTTACCAACAGTTAACACCTAACTAGATATTGTAAAATCGAACTGTCAGTAAAGTAACCGTAAAAGTAGCCGTAAATATTTTACTGGAGGTGGTAATAACGGGCCTTAATTGTACAGTGAAACCTCTCTATAACGGATATGTACGGGACCGTAAAAATCGTCCGCTATAGAGGGGTTAAAAATTCTGTAGTGAAATAATCTACAGTACTTACATGAGGATGTTATACAGTAGATGAAAATCTCTTTAGTTTACACTAATCGAATACACAGATATGTTATGTTGTAGGCCTACATATTGCGAAAATCCCAAACACTTAGGCTTACCATCAAAATTAAACTCACACTTTTTACAATGGAATATGCCTACACAACTGTAGTTCTCCGTGTAGTAGTCGAGCACACTATTAACACGCAAAAAAAATCTTTAATGTTTGTTTGTTTTGTACACTTTGGTTTCGCGTCAAAACTAAGTCAACAGAAGAAGAAATGAAGTTCAGTACAATACAGTATACAGTAGAGCCTCGGTAATTCAAGCCCCGGTATTTCGAGGTTCCGTGTAATTCGAGCTGGTCTTAAGAAAATTAAAATTTTCCATAAAACTAGAGTAAAATCCCATTTTTATACGGTGTCCGCATGTAAGTTTTATTCACTTTTGAATGTGTTACATTTTGAGCTTTCTTTCCATTTCTCCATGTACAAAATGCAGGTAAAACTGTCCCACTTAGGGTTTTTGTTCATAATACACAGAAGTAACCTTGGCTTCAGACTGCTAATGCATTTCTATTACAGATTGACAGAAACCGTTAGGTTCGATCTTTCTGTGTCGGGACCTCGTGTCAATCAGTTGTACTTTACAATACTTTACAATATACCATCCTTTCAGAAAACAATACTGTACTGTTACTGTAATCCCTACTCAGCGACAATTGTAATTAAAAGTGTTTTCCTAGTAGCGCCGCTTTCCCGTTCCACTCCATTAAGGGTCAGACAATGACTTAATCCTTAAAGGATGCCGATGTAGCAAATTGGAAATGTTTGATTATAGGCATAACACAGGTATGTAGGCCTACTATATTGTTTATTTATTTATTATTTAAACCATTATTGTGCTCATGAAATCTTACTTGCGATTTACCCATTGATTTAGAGATATTTCCGTTTAATCCGAGTTTTTTGTAATTCGAGGTAGCCTCAGCCCCAATTAGCTCGAATTATCGGGGTTCTACTGTACTGTTAGATATATGATTTTCCCGTCAAGTGTCCGTTAAGAGAGGTTTGAAGAGGCTTTTTAAGTAGATTTTTTGTGTCCGTAATATAGGGTGTCCGTCTTAGAATGGTTAATTATTACGAAGTTTCATTATAGTGACCTAGGGACCAGAAAAATCGTCCGTAAAGAAGGGGTGTCCGTTAAGAGAGGTTTCACTGTACAAATACAAATTCTAGCATGTAGAGGCCTATCAAACAACAACAAACACACCTCTTCGCTCAACGAGCTAACGATAATTTTACAACATTTTACTGCGTTCTTCCCAATAGCAGTTCCACGGTGGTATTACAAGACATCTTTCAGTTAAGCTATCTGGAAGCACGTATCGGGAGGAATTGTCAGCAGGTGGTAATAGAGGTCCTAAGTCCTGTGTGGCAAATACATGGGGCACTCTCTGTAACACAGTCTTTTATTCTACATTTGAATTTGAAGTGATAATTAATATTGCCCACGCTTAGAGAAGAGAAACTTATGTAAGTGTATCACATGAGATTCTTTTGCATGTATCTGTCTGTTGTAAGACCAAAATACTAATTGTAAGGGTGGATGACAATATGGAAGCTATATAATGGGTTGTTCCTTCAGTAGAAACAAACACAAATTCATATAGGCCTACAGTCAAACCTCCTTACAACGATATTTGTGGGCCCTAGCAAATCATACTGCTATATGAGGATTATTGTTATATTGAGGGACATCTTAAGAAAACTGCATGCAAAACAAAAAAACCTTATTATGTATTTACACAGCCTAACGGACGAATTTTTTTTTTTTTTTTGATACTCCAATACATGTGACCCTATTTTACCTTGAAGGTATGTTAGGGTTTTAAATATAACAAATTAACAAAATTAATATTTACAAACTATCTTACAAGTAATAATTAAAAACGGGAATGAACATAATTTACGAAACGTACAAAATCTTGTTTGCAACACTCTTTTCTAAAAACTGTCAGTGGTGCTGAAAGTGTAGTGTCACAATAGTTTAGTTTACACCTTAATTGAAAACGTTGTCTTTCAAATCTGGGACATTCCAGTAAAAGATGTTTCACTGTTTGTTCAATTTCTCCACATGGGCAAGTATAGTCACATTCTATTTTTATTTTAAATCTTCGGAAATAGCTACCAAATTTACCATGTCCTGATATAAACTGAGTTAATATAAAATTTGGTACAAAAAAATTTTGACTGTAGTCTATGATATATTGTTGGAAAATAAAGTTCTCTTGTAACAGCTCCTTTATCCGAGTGTTCCCATTCAAAATTCCAACAAGATGTAGTTAGTTCAGGAGTCCACCAGTAGTTTAATAAACCTGATTTGGAAGACCAAATCCACGAACTCTATTATCTGAAGCATTCGGCTCCTGCACACAGAGAACTTTAATTGTGTCAAAATTAGTTGTTTTATTAACTTCATTGAACTCTGAATTAATTAGTAGTTCCTGTGTAGGTATGAGTGATTTATGTACATTATGTTGGTAGATAATTAACTCACCCATAGTTTATTTTAGATTTTATTATATTCAGTATTTTTTTGTATATTGGACAGTCCTTCGAATCTGCCGTGTGGTTAAAGTCTTAGGACTGAAAATTTCTACGACATGCCATTTTAATATTGAACTGTTTGCAGTTTATGCATTCTAGTTTGTTTTCTACACAGTCCTTTACATTATGTTCTTCAGCACAGCGAGTACATCTTTTCTGGGATTTACAATCGCTTGCCACATGCCCAAAGCCACAACATTGAAAACAGCGTGTGACAGGAATATAGCTTTTCACAGAGCATCTACAATAACCGACGTAAAGCTTGCCAATACTGAGCACGGCCTTGTATATCCTAGGTGTTACCTCAAACACAGCAAAATTGGATAAACCATCTTTTGTTTTCCTCATAAAGCGCTTTTCAATTTTTTCAGTAGGGACGAATTTATTTATCATATACCTTAACAAACAACACTTTCCTCAATTTCTCTTCTCTTTTTAAGAAATGTAGCCAACGAAGATTGTGAAAGTCCGTAATTTTTTGCAACTTATATCTGCTTTAAACAATCATCCAAAATTTTGGAGCCGCTAATTTTGTTAGAGACTTATTGATTTTTGTTGATCAGAGACCACAGCTATTTTTCACCTGGCCACTAAAGACTGGTTAGCTGTTTAACATCGCCTAACATATGTCGCAAAAAGTTCAGTTACTGGGGGGAATGGGGGGTGGAAAGAGGGAAGAAAGAATGAACAATCACATTGGTCAGTGACCTTGTACTCCACCCTCTACTGAGAATAAAATTTCTATTCCGGACTTTCTAAAGGTGGCTTCAAGGTTTGCATCAGCTGGAAAGGACACTAATCTGCTGCCTGCTACCGCCGGCAGGGCTGATCTAGAATGGTAATTTCCAATAAAAAGAAGTGTTTAAAAAATATATTACAAGTCAGTGGATAAAAGTTAAAATCACCACACAATTTGTAATATATATATATATATTTGACTTGTAATATATTTTTTAAACACTTCTTTTTATTGGATTTGTATCAGTGGAAATTTGGGACCGATATGGATGTTCAATAGTAATTTCACTTGACAATATGTATCGTTATAAAAGGGTGTTCACGAAATATCTTAATCACTATAATGAGGGCCAAGTAATGTTATTAAGATAGGAAATTTTCTGGGACCATAGGAAAATATCGCTTAATGTGGGATTATCTACTCGGTCTTTGTGTTTGACTGTACCATTTTTGTCCCAAGTGAGTAAGGCCTACTTTCCTTTAAAAAAAAATAAAAATTAATTGTGATATACTTCATAACTACTGATCTAATTTCTCCCCCCCCCCCCCCAACACATGACCAGAGGAATGGTTAGGAATACATTTTTTCTTAGTGGTTTTCCAATAAAGTTGGTATTTTTCATGCAAATTAAATGCTTGGATGAATAATTGGGTTTGCCAAGGCATCCAGGATTTCAAGGAACAGTCTTCATTATATTCAATTTATTGTCCCGTATTTCAAAACTACATTTTTCCAACTGGGTCCAAGATTCAACATACCTGCCAAACAGTTGAAATGAACAGTGCTTCCGGTTTCATACATTTTGATCACTTTGCTTTATTCGAATTGCATTCTCCCCATTTCTTTCAGCATTTGTTGTGTTCGGACATGGTGTTGCATTTAAGATTTGTGCTGAGCAGTCTAGGAAGCCTACTTCTGATAAAAATAATTATAAAAAATTAATGGAATGGTTGTAAGAAGAAGAAATTAATCTGTGGCTTAAGAAGAGTACAAATAAATTGAAAGCAGGATGTAAATACCATAACAAAGAGTTTTCGATAGCACACAGTGGTCACAGTGATGTACTATATCGTGTTCTTGGGCTAGATCAAAAGAATAATACAAAACAGAACACAAAATAGATTTTACAATTGTTTTAATGTTATCTACTTAAATCTACTTTCACTCTGAACATTATATTACATAACACAATTGCCAATGATCATTGCGATTTTGATGGGACAATATTATTTAAGGGACTCTGCCTATATAAAGTATGTTTCACATAAGAGTTGGCCAATCATGTGGATTTCTGCATCGAGGTGGCCACAGCTCTAACTCCCGAGCGATTGGGTGGAATATCTAGGCAATTAAAGCTGCTAATAGCTTAATGATTCAGGTTCTAACACTTACAGTTGGAATTACAATGAAAATAACCACGTACCTCATCTCAAGAGATGATGGAAATGTTCTCCTCTTGCATCCACACAACACTGGCACCATTTTAGGAAATTTTCTTTCACGTGCATAAGTTCAGCTTCCAAGATAGAGTTAATTTCTTTTGTGATATTGTGTTTAAGTTCTTCTAATGTATGGGGGTATGACCTATACACTTAATTTCTAATTTCTCCTCAGTTAAGTACGTGCTGGTTTACCTTTCATTTCCTATCAAAACTCGAACCCGTTTCCCGAAGTTTACATACAAGTTTTCGTACGGCTTCTCAGCTTGGAGGACGTACACCTTTGCATTATGTTAAAAAACGACATCTTACGTCCTTCCAAAATGATGTAATCACATACAAATCATAAAAATCTGTTGCTCTATTGCAAGCCTATACTTATGTCGCGGCATTATACAAGAACACATATTCACTTATCACAAGCTGAAGTGATACTGCATTGTCCATAAAACAAATTACGGCCAAGGTCGTGGGAGTGCAACAACACGTGCCAGCATTGTGTGGATAAATCATCTGATTTTCATTGTGAAAACCTGATTCAATACAAAGTTAGCAGTTTCTGTTACAAAGATATTTCACCTGAACTTGAACTTGAAAAATAAAGTGTACAGGTCACACCCCCATATAGCCCAGTCAAATTAGATATTTTGCTGCATTAAATCATGTAGTTCCAAATGTTTCAGGAATGTGTAGTGGGAGGTCCCCTGAAGAACGCCTAATGTTTTCCCGCCAATTTCAGGTGCCGCGGGGGGTGGGGGGGAGGCTCAAAGGTCCCTTTTTTCAGTTTTTGGCGCAAATCTCGAAAACAGTGCATCGTACAGAAAATGTTATGGTATTCAAAATTAAAGCTTATTAAATTCCCGACAAAACGATATATTCATATTTATCTTTATATGTTACCGTCTTCGAGAATGAGCTGGCGAAAATGGAAAACCTGCAGAAAAATTTGTAGCGCCTCACGTTTTTCGTCGAACTCGCCCTTCCAATTCTTTAGTTTTCCATTTTACAAGAAACTTGTAAGAAAAGAAGTTGTAGATAATAACATGTTCTTCAAGAATATACAAACATTTGATAATTTATTCTCACGTAGTCAAAAGTTAGACCGTTTTTAATTTCGGGGTCGATTTCGAGATTCCGCTAGTAAACTGCTCATCATTTTATTTCCGTTTTCAAGTGCTTTAATTCTCTATATCATGTTATTTATTGTTTACGTGAACATAAATGTTATTTATTATCCATATAACTAACATATATGTATGTGTGTATATATATATATATATAATAGCTAATAATGCAAAAGTAACAAAAGAGGCTTACACAACCTAATTTCCGCTCACCCTTCCATCCTGTCACACATTAAAAGCTGTTCATACTCATATTCCTCATTGTACAACTATTCCAAGTCCTCTTGAACGGGAGCATTGTTAGTGCAAGCACCGTGGCAATTGTCACAGACAGGTGAGCAGTGGATGCCGGCTTTCCGGCATCTACATCTCATACCGCAGCCTGTGGCACAATGACAAAATATGGAGTTGAGCACGCTGTCAGGTGCAATGGGGGCCTTGGTCTTAATAGGAGTCAGATATCCCCCATCTTCTCTTGTCCAACCCCAACGTTCAGGTTCGAGAGATTTATTTCCAAACCACTGCTGGACCTGTAGAAACACTCTGCACGAGTGATGTAGAGCAGCATCTTTTGTAGGTGGCAATGAAGACAAGTTCGCTTTCATCTTGGCTGAAGATTTGATGGAGCACATGTACCTGTGGATAAAACACAATAGAATAGAATAGAATATTTATATATCAAACAGCATGATTCAATGAAGTTAGTACATGCAATACAAAATGAAATGTACCTGTGATGATTGAGGTCATGCTCGTTGGGTGGGGCCTGATACATCAGTAGGAATATTTGTTCCCCAGCTTCAGCAATATCTCCTGGCGTGGATGTGGAGTCGTAAAACACTTCAGCGATGTTTTTGGTTTCGTTAGGAAACCGCTGGAAACATTTAAGTATGGCTGCTTTACTTTTTCCATAAATCGCAGAAGTGGTATCGCATCCAGTGAAGCAATGGATAAACAGAATGTATGGGCTGAATGGCAAGGACTGAAGTTGTTGGGAGGAGTACAACCTGTTATCTGTGTCGTCCAGGCTTCATAAAAAACACATTCGTGTCTCGTGGTGTGAGTGCCACGAGCAAGAGGAGCAGGTCTATGCCTTCGCCAACTACCACCACAGTTGAATGAGAGGTATTTTCCAGTCCACACCCAACAATGCTGCAGTCAGCGTCTCCTTTGTCTATGATGACTTGTACACCTTTTGCGCCCAAGGCCTGCGCTAACATACATATCAGCTTGGTTTTGTTCCTTTCGTTGGAAAGGAAGTTTTCCTGCTGAACAGTAGCCACCATGTTCTCATCAAAGTCTATATCCACTGATGTTTTAATTGATGCCCTTCGATGTTGTTCGGCTCTTTTCGTGGAATTCGTGTCTTCGTAACCGTCAAAAACCACAGCAGAGCTGTAGCCGTAACGGTTGATCATGTAAGACACATATTGATCGCAGATGGAGGCGAACTTGGTGTTGTTGTTCCACTTTACATCGATTACCGTGAAACTGTTCTTCAAGTTGACCATTTTATTGCTTGAAGGAAAGGCATTGTACAGAGCTGACTTTTTCGTTTTCCTCATGGTCCCTTCGTCCAAAAGAGTCATGGGGTATGGGGCTAACTCACACTTCAACAGCTCCTCTACATCCTCTTTAGTTTTCTGGGTAATTATGGTCCTCTGGAAAATCATTAAAGGCTCGATCACCACCACTCCGTTGTCCAGTTTGACAGTGTTGCTCATAGCAGCGTTCTTCTTACACTGCTTCATTTCTGCGAAGTTCATTCCAACAAAAGTTTCCATTGTACGGGTTCCGATTTCCAATGCTTGTTGATGTTATTGGTTCCTATTACTCCGGTTGAAAGGGACATCAAAGAATCGCGTACAGAAAATAGCGGGTGATCAGCCAACCACTGAGCAAGTTTCCTTCTGTCTTGGTCATTTCTGCTAACTCGTGATGCTCGAAAGTCGACATGCTGTTCTCCACTCACAGAATGGACGCCGGCAAACTGCTCTAATGAGGAACATATGGCTGTAGCTGTGCGTGCCCCTCCAACCCATTTCGCCAACACAGAATCACTCATGCCTCTCCCTCGTGTAAGTCCACCTTCACTTTTCATGTCACGCATCAGTGTCACTTCAATTGCCAATTGCCATATTGCCAACATTTGTAAATAGTATTTTAGTTAAAACCGTCGTACACTAACTATGTATACTACGTCGATTATGTAAACAATAAATAACGTAGGCCTACATAAAAGTTCACATTTTATACATACTGGTATAAAGGCTCACATGCATAGGCCTATACATATATATGTATATATATTAGTTATATGGGTAATAAATACCAATTATGTTTACACAAACAATACATAAAGTGATAAAGAGAGTTAAAGCACTTGAAAACGGAAATAAAATGATGGGCAGTTTACTAGCGGAATCTCGAAATCGACCCCAAAATTTAAAAAGGTCTAACTTTTGACTAAGTGAAGATAAATTATCAAATGTATGTATATTCTTGAAGAACATGTTATTCTCTACAACTTCTTTTCTTACAAGTTTCTTGTAAAATAGAAAACTAAAGAATTGGAAGGGCGAGTTCGACGAAAAACGTGAGGCGCTACAAATTTTTCTGAAGTTTTTCCATTTTCTCCGGCTCATTCTCGGAGACGGTAACATATAAAGATAAATATGAATATACCGTTTTGTCGGGAATTTAATAAGCTTTAATTTTGAATACCATAACATTTTCTGTACGATGCACTGTTTTCGAGATTTGCGCCAAAAACTGAAAAAAGGGACCTTTGAGCCTCCCCCCCACCCCCCGCGGCACCTGAAATTGGCGGGAAAACATTAGGCGTTCTTCAGGGGACCTCCCACTACACATTCCTGAAACATTTGGAACTACATGATTTTTTGCAGCAAAACCATCTTTTTTTATCTAATTTGACTGGGCTAATACGTTAGAAGAGCTTAAAGACAATATCACAAAAGAAATTAACTCTATCTTGAAAGCTGAACTTATGCACATAAAAGAAAAATTCCTAAAAAGGTGCCAGTGTTGTGTGGATGCAAGAGGAGGACATTTCCAACATCTCTTGTGCTGAGGTACATGGTTATTTTCATTGTAATTTTAACTGTAACCATGAGAACCTTAATCATTGTGCTATTAGCAGCTTTATTAGCATAGATATTTCACCTGATTGCTCGAGAGTTAGAGCTGTGGCCGCCATGACGATGCAAACCTGCATGATTGGCCAACTTGTACATGAAACACACTGTATATGCAATACAACATTAGATATATAAATTACTGCACAAAATATTTTTGAGCAGTTGGTCTATGTGCTTTCTCTACATGTAGGATATCTTGTTTGACCCTGACCCATTCTGTTGCAGACTGGTTGGTGGCATCAGAGCGTCTCTTTACAACGCTGTTACTCTGGACAATGTGAAGACACTGCAGAACTACATGAAAGAGTTCTACAGGCTCCATGCATCGCATGCATGAGCCCTGGCTTAGACCCACAACTTGTGACTTGAGACTTTCCCAGTGTTGAGAATGGATAACCAAGTGATTTCAAGCTTCCAGAAGTGCCACTGCCATCTTGTGGCAAAAACTAAGAAACTTACTTTATTAAGTATGTATACAGAAATCTTTTAAATAAAGTTATACGAAAAGCAAAAATTATTTAAAAAGATCATCCTATTATCAAAATGATAATGCACAGAAGATCAATTGTCAAGCGTAAAACTGATTTTCTCTCTCTCCTCCTTAGTTTAACCTCTCCCGTTGTAGGGGGCTCTCCAGCCTTAAAGGACTGTATGACAAAACTGAAATTTCAAATGAATTTAATGAATATTTTTCAAAGAATGGATACACAATTACCAAATCACTTACAGTGCATCCTTCAAACAACGTGGGCAATGTATTTCATTTTTTAATACAATCATTGAAAATAAATTAACTATTTTTATAAATTTTAAGAATTTATGCTGCAGGACTAGATGGTGTTCCATCAAACATAATGGAATTAATTAACAAGTACAGTATAATTTAAAGCATCTTTCTCCCATTTGAAATTTATGTATTTAATTTATTTATGCAACACGGAATTCAGCAAAATTCAAATATAAGTCGCCCCTTAAGCTCCCTCCATTTGATATTCACATTTGCACGGACTGTGTGATGTATTCTGTTTCTGAGCCAAGCAGAGTGACCAACTGTCCTTGTATATTATCGCAAGTGCCTTGTACCCACTGTCCTTGTGTCCACCTCTACATATAGCTAAATAATGCATAACACTAGACACATAGTTAAAGTGCACGAAGCGGAGGTGGCAGCCATAGCGAAGCGCCCTTGCATTTTCGAATAATATACGATACAATGTTTGTAGGTTTTGAAAATGTGGCATATTATATATCCCGGAGGTTTGTCAGCCTGTCATCTCCGTCTAGCAGTATTACGTCACACCTCCAACGTCCAATCACGAGTTTCTTCATAATACGAGGACAGAAGAATTCGCTAGATCGTGGTATAAAAGAAACTGCAGCGATGAGGGTGGGTTGGGCGGGATATATCCATCCCAAGGTGCAACTTATATTTGAATTTTCCCAGGAATTCTGCTCAATCAATGAAAAGGCACAACAGCAATTCCTATATATGATTCAGGTACAAAATATTCTAAGTAACTCAGCAACTTGCCACCCATGAAAAGGTTGGTATTCTGCGCTGTCAATAGTAACGATTATTCGCATAATACTAGAGGTATCAATGACTATCAATCAACTAGTAAGGATCCTTATATCAAAGGTGTTGTGCTGCACAATAAATTACCTCAATCAATAACAGCTATTAAAGGTCATGAGTTCAAAAAAACAGTTAAAAATCTATGTGATTGAGAGATGCCTTTATAGAACAGATAAAATGTGAACAAGGTAGACTTATGAACTGTAATGCTATTACTTACTTTAATGTCTTATATTTCTGTATATCTTATTTATGTAACATTAATAATTTACTATTTTAATAAAATCAGGTAAACTGATGTAACAAAGTGCCAGAATGCTTTTGTTTAATCAGTGACAATTGCAATCATGATAATTATGTAGAAAATAAATTATTTTTGTTATCGATTTCCGAGTCAAGCTCCAGATCGATTCATTAAGCTGGGCTTATGGAAGAACAAAGGTCAAGTTTAATAAGCATATGTGAAGGAATATGTGGGTAGTATTATTTGTCATAGCTAGAGGTGTTTGAAAATGTTTTTAAATAATAATAATAATAATAATAAAATGGCAGAACAAGAAAATGTCTTCTACTTATTCAGAAAGGTTAACGAAACAATTTTTTTAAATTCCATTTTTGTTTCAATTTTCTAGTTGATTGCAAAAATGTTGCCAACCATTGCATCCATAGGGTGGGTGGTAGAAGTTAGGGCAAAATAACTACAGTTAGTTAAAAAGACTGTTGGCTACCATAATGGAACAGAACAATACATGCATATAGTGGTGGAAAAAACTGTTCTTTTTGTGAAATAAATTGTTACTGCTTCTCAAACGAAACAGTTTCAAAATAACCTGCTATTCTGTTGCGGTGGAAGAAACTGTTTTGCCAACATGGTGTTAGTTTTCTATCTCTGTGCCAGAAGAAGCAGGTACAACAAGAAAAATCAGTGATTGCTGCATGAAGCAGTTACATAGTAACAGGAAATACTCCCATTAGGACCCAGACAATGTGCAGGTGGGGAAGCAGGTGGAAAAAAAGAACAGTGAATTCTGCAGAAAGCAGCTGTAAAGAAACAGTGATTGCTGAATGAAGCAGTTACAAAATAACAGTTTCAGGGACAGAAGCAGTGACTACTTCCTGAAGTTGGTTGTCGTGAAGCAGTTATTTTGCGAAACAGTTTTAAAATAATTGTTCTGTTATGTTATGTTTGTCCAGTGCATTGTGCGTGAGTCATGTGATTACTGTACTGGTTTATGGGGGAAAATGGGGGGAAGAAGAAAAAAAAAATATATATAGGTTTTATTTCGCGGATTATGGCATTTGTGGTTTTATTTACGAAATTCGCGTTATTTCGCAGATTACATTTGCTTGCAAATGGTACCTAACATCTTAATATATCAAGATAATATAAACTTGACATCATAATACATAATTTCGTTTTATCACTAATCAACAAAAAACAAACATCTCTAGTCATAGGTAACTGTATTGCAACTCCAAAGCCGTATATGAACACTGCAAACAATAACTTGCCATGAGAACTGATTTGCATTTGATGAATTTTTTCTAATACATAGTGGTCCAAAAAAATGTATCCACTGTTTAAAATTCCATAACTTGCAAACTAATTGACGGAGTTGTCTCATCTTTGGTAGTGTAATAGTTTGTAGTTCCGGCAAGCGCCACACAAGCGCTGTATTGCGTTGTTTTGCTTTGTCAGATGACAGTCGCCAGATAGTCAGTGTTCGAGTAAACATGGCTGGCGCAAGGCTTACATTCGATGAAAGGAAGTCAGTTTTGAAGTGGTATTTTAAGTACGAAAACATTAATGAGGTTCAACGGCAATGGCGAAATGAGTATGAAACAGAGCCGCCGACACGTTTAACGATTCGTCGGATTCGAGACAAATTTGAAGCCGAAGGCTGTGTTACAGATGTACACAAACAACGATCTGGACGACCTGTAACAGTAACAAGTCCAGCTAACTCCCGTCGTGTGATAGAACACTTCACTCGCTCACCACAGAAGTCTGTGAGGCAGTGTGCCCGTGAAACCGGAGTGAGTCGCTCAAGTGTTCGGCGAATTTTGAAGACAGCAAAGTGGAAGTGCTACATCCCACGATTGCTACACGCAATGAACGAGGACGACCCAGATCGTCGAATGGAGTACAGCGAGTGGTTTACTAAATGGTGCGCAACGATGAAGAGTTTGCAGAGATGATTGTGTGGTCTGATGAGGTACAGTTCAAACTCAATGGTACAGTAAATCGTCACAATTGCATCTACTGGGATGCCAAAAATCCAAACGTCCATGTAGACAAAGCAGTGAATTTGCCAGGAGTAAATGTGTGTTGTGGGTTGTCTTACCGGGGCTTGATTGGGCCATTCTTCTTTGACGGCACAGTTACCGGTGAGGTGTACCTTCAGAAGCTTCAGACATCCATTTTACCTGCCATCCGAGACGTGTATGGAGACGGAAGATTTTACTTTCAACACGATGGTGCCCCAGCCCACTACCACAATCGTGTTAGGGCTTATCTCGACGAAACTCTACCAGGAAGATGGATAGGCCGTAGAGGTGCTGTGGAGTATCCACCACGTTCCCCAGACTTAACTCCTCTGGACTTTTACCTGTAGGGAACACTAAAGGACGTCGTTTATCGACAAAAGCCACGCACATTGGATGCACTTCGAGAATCCATCGTACATTCATGTGCAAATATCCAACTGAACACGTTGCAGTCGGTAGTTCGTGCTGCAGTTCGGCGGCATCGTTTGTGTGTGGATGTTAATGGTGACCATTTCGAACACGTACAGTGATATCTTTAATTTGGACTTTAAGCTACACTTTCACCAAAGATGAGACAACTCTGTCAATTAGTTTGCAAGTTATGGAATTTTAAACAGTGGATACATTTTTTTGGACCACTCTAAATTAGGCATTACTCCGGTACCGGCCAACCGATTTGGTCCAATATCATTATGCTTCTTCCCATGGACGTTATAAATGTGTATATCAAGTTTCATGGAAATCTGATAAAGCGTATTTGAGTTATCGCACATAGAGACACACAGCCAAGACATTTTCCCATCCCCCACACAATCTCATGAAGTACCATTCAGGCACTTAATAATCACTACTTTGTAACAGCTGACTATGCCTGATACTGTATTAAGTCTATTGGCAATAAACCTTTATTATTACCGTATTGGCAAAAATATAAGATGACCTCGCATATAAGACGACCACAAATTTTTGAAGGATAGTTACGAAAAAATAAATAAAATAGCTCATTATTACATTTTGCATCACATAAAACGGAATTTGAAGTTCATGTTGTAACTTCTTCTCACGCCTTTATTTACATATTTAGACAATGAAGATGCTTTCTTTTTCACATGGTCCCCATTACTGGTGGTCAGGCAAAGCTTTACGCATAGAGAATAGAGAAGTAACAGTACAATACAAGCAGAAGCACAAATTCGGGAAAAATAAAATTTGGTAAAATTCGGTCAAGTTCGGTGAATTTCCACAAGACTTTGACCTTGGGTCGGGCGCACGTTATCGCCTTGGGATTCCCGCTGCATTCATGAATGGAGAGTTGTTGAAACTGTTAGGCTGCACGTATAAGACGAGTATAGTTTTATAAACACATTTTGAGGGAAAAAAGTCTTATATTCGGGTCAGTACAGTATTATTATTATTATTATTATTATTATTATTATTATTATTATTATTATTATTATTGTTATTATTATTACTGCTATTATTAAATGACATTATTTTCAAATTCAAACAACCTAGAGAGTATCTGGTGGACAGAGAAGCAAATGATGGGGGGAAACGTACAAAGTTTTTACTTATAACAATATTATGTGAAGGAGAATGTTTTCAAGTTTAATTATACTAGCTCTTTTTATCATTTTGACTATTTCTAGTGATTTAATTACACTATTTCAATATGTTTAAAAACTAATACAGTGTTCATAAAAACTTAAAAATCCAAGCCCTAGTTTAAAGTAACTAGACATATTGTGTTTTTAAATGGTAAACATTTTATTTCAGGACGAATCACGTACGAGAATTAATTGATCTCATACATAAAGCTTGCGGGACTCAAAGGGAAGATGTCAAATTATAAAAACCTTATTTTATCACTCAACTTCACTTTTAAATGTTTACTTACACATAACGTGTTTCACAAGCGACTTGCTTGCTTCCTCAGATGAGGATGCATTGGGGACCTCATCTGAGGATGCAAGCAAGTCGCTTGTGAAACACGTTATGTGTAAGTAAAACATTTAAAAGTGAAGTTGAGTGATAAAATAAGGTTTTTATAATTATTTGATCTGTTGCTGCACCAAACCTTCTCGCCATCACTCATCCCAGTTTATTCTTTTGCTCTCTCAGAAGTAATGTGACACAGCTCGCAGGGGCGTATCCAAGATTTATTTTCGGGAGGGGCTCCGAAGTTGATGATCTAAAAATTCCTGAAAAATGACCTTTAATTTGACCCTAAATTTATGGAAATATGACATGAAAAATTGAAAATATGAGTTAAGCTTTCTGAACACGAATTTTAAAAAGGGAATATACACTAGTATATTAATTAATAATAATAATAAACAAAGGGCAAAATTTAAGTAATTTATATTACTAATTTTATTATTTTATTTTATTGTTATGAGAAATTAAAGAGGCCACATGTGCAACATATTAGCATTACTTAACATTTCGGGGGGGGGGGGGCTGTAGCCCCCTCAGCCCCCCCCCCTGAATACGCCCCTGACGGCTCGCATTGTTTCCAGAGGAGCTATCAAACAATAAACTCGTTACTGAAGTGATAATTATATAAGAGTTGAATTTTTACACAAAAACTTCACTTTTGGTATAGTTTACCTGTACTACAGTGAGTCCCACGCAAGAGTTGGCCAATGACGCGGGTTTCTGCGTCGTGGCTGGCACAGCTCCAACTCCCGAGCGATCGGGTGAAATATCTACGCAAATAATGCCGCAGTTGGTGTAATGATTCAGGTTCTCACATCTACAGTTAAAATTACAACGAAAATAACCACGTACCTCATCACAAGAGATGTTGGAAATGTTCTCCTCTTGGATAAGAACAACACTGACACTTTTTTCAGGAAATTTTCTTTCACGTACATTAGTTCAGCTTCCGAGATAGAGTTAATTTCTCTTGTGATATTGTCTTTAAGTTCTACTTGTGTATGGGAAATTGACCTATACACTTTATTTTTCAAGTTTCCACATAAATAATATTTACATACTGTTAGAAGAACTTGATGACAATATCACATAGGCCTATCACAAGAGAAAGTAACTCTGCCTCGGAAGCTGAACTTACGTGCGTGAAAGAAAATTTCCTAAAAAGGTGCCAGTATTGTCTGGATGCAAGAGGAGAACATTTCCATCATCTCTTGTGATGAGGTACATGGCTATTTTCATTGTAATTTTAGCTGTAAATGTGATAACCTGAATCATTACAACGACCGCGGCATTATTTGCGTAGATATTCCACCCGATCGCACGGGAGTTGGAGCTGTGCCAGCCACGACGCAGAAACCCGCGTCATTGGCCAACTCTTGCGTGGGACTCACTGTAGTTTCGGCACCTTCGCAACCATTGTCAACAGCTATACTTCAACTGCCGTGCTACCCTCCCGCAGACGTGGTACAAACTTTGAGATGAGGTCCTCATTGGTCGGAATATAAAAGTTTATCAGTTGGTTTTCATTCTTATAAATAAACATCCTTTCCCAGACTGAAAGCTCCTTGTGTCCATGGACACATTTTAGTAGTTCTGGATCCCTGTCAACTTCATGTCCATCATTCCAACTGATGAACTTCGATATCCCGACCAATGAGGATCTCATCTCAAAAGTTTGTACCACGTCTGCGGGAGGGTAGCACGGCAGTTGAAGTATAGCTGTTGACAATGGTTGTGAAGGCGCCGAAACTAGTACAGGTAAACTATACCAGAAGTGAAGTTTTTGTGTAAAAATTAAACTCTTACATAATTATTACCGTATTTATCCGAATATAAGCCGCCCCTGAATTTAAGCCGCACCTGCCTTTTTAGCAGTAAAGTAAAGGAAAAATAATTAAATTAACCCCAAAGTGAAAAATTAAATTGCCTCATTTTCATAATATTAAAGTAACACATTTCTTAGGCAAAATAGGCCTGAAATAAGAAAAAGAAAGTATCAGCTGACTTAAGTTATGATATTATAATTTTATTTAATATAATTAAATAAAACTGACGAAAAGAAAACAGAAATCAGTACTTTACACTTCATATGACTATCAGTGTTGAATTTCGCGTGATTTTTCTATTTTCTTAATTTTACTTTCAGTTACCATCAGTTCAAAATTGCCTTTATTCACATTCCCATATGTTATGGCATTTCTTTTACTTCTGAGCAGTTTATAATACATACATATTCTGTAATACCGCTATAAAAATGACAAAAATATGCGAAACATCACTTGCTTACGCATCTTTTACGATGCTTCAATTAAATCGATATGTTTTCGATGTTAAATCGATTAATATATCGATAGTCCTGGAGATTCGAGATAATCGATAGGTGGCGGTGCTTGGAGGTGGGAAACCAGCTACGATGGATCAACCGGCTATATTGTGCTCATTTTTACCATTATTGCCTAAAAACACTCGTACGCGATTTTAAGCCGCAGGCATATTTTGTTGGGCTTATTCTAAGAAAAAAAGTGCGGCTTATATTCAGATAAATACGGTATGTTATATAACTTCACTGTGTTAACTTCCAATACAATTTAATATCGTTACTGAAGCTTTGCTAATTTGTGATTACAAATTAGTACAAATGTGTTATTTTCTTACGAGCACTTTTCCTCCTATCTATTATTGTTTCCTTCTTTCTTTCTTTGTCTGTTTATTGTTCTTTACTACCTAGCTACTTTCCTTCTTTTATTACTTCTTTCATTGTTTCTTCTTTCTTACTTATATATTTGTGCTGTTTCTTCAAATTATTTAAAGACTCTTTTATTTCTTCTCTTGCTTTAATCTCTTACCTCCTTTACCACTCCACTAAATACAAGCTACCAAATGTGTGACGTTCATATTAATGCATGTACAGTTAATTATTTAGTAATAGAGTAAAAACTAGTTATCTGGACTTCACTTAAGGGGGACATACAGCTTTTGGTGAAATTCATAGGCGAGAAATAGGGGGATTTAATTATTTTTTTCCTCAGCAATGAATTGCTCTACAATCTTGCAATCTGACATACTCCTTATTGAATACTTCTACAATTCCATACTATTTTCAAAATTAATCAAACTGTTACAGTTACGGGTAATTATCGTTACAAAATGGCAGCCACATTTCTTGCACTAAAATGCCGTTTCCATGATAATTTCCACAAATGGCAATATTTTTTAGTGATTCTTTTTTCTATCTATTTGCAAACATCATATGAACAACATACTCTACAATTCTTGGACTATCTACAATATAAGTATTTTTGAAATATCTCTTTCATTAAAATATATATATATTTAAAAAAATAAACTATTAATGTTAATTGAATGATTGTGGATAGTGTATTCACTAAGAAATATTGATATTTGTGGAAGTTATCAAAGAAAGGCATTTCAATGCATGAAACGTCTCTGCCATTTTGAAACAATAATTATCCAGAGATGCCAACCTTGAAAGGTGGTTATCAGTAGTGTGAGTCTAATCGGATGGTGGGGGACTCGATGTCTCGGACAAATTAATATATGCAATTTCAAACGTCAACATGCACTACACACAGGCCTATAAATCTGTTTACCCGAAAAATCACAATTACCGGTTTCGGAAATATGTGATTCGGTGTAATTTTTGAAGGTCCGAGGCAAGGAAACTTTTCCATGTACTAATTTTGATACTGCTGATTTGCCACAGTTCTTTTTTGTCCATCAGACTCTTCACTGGTTTTACGTTTACACGACATATTTCTTCAATATCCTACTTGCACTGCAACACTCAATAAAACGTCTAACAAGCAACGGCGTCGGCAGTCGTCAGCGGCATTACAGTGATAATAAAAAAGAGGAAATATATTAACACCAAAGATGCTAGAACTACAATTATGTTATAACTGTAAGATATAACATCTTTGGTTAACACACACACTCACGTCAAAGATTGTAGTGCCCAATGTCGCCAACATAACGGGTGTTTTCTTTTACAAAAAATTTCTCATATAACAGTAGGCATCTCTGCTGACACATAAATTTGTTTTTTATGTTCGCGGGAGAAACGAAGAATTTTAAAAATAGATATTGGGATTCGTAAAATCCGTAATATTCAGTACAATTTCCATATTGCCGTAGCAAATTCAAGAAAATCGTAGAAACTACGGTAATTCCGTAGCAGTTGGCATCTCTGATTACCCGTAACTGTAACAGTTACATTCATTTTGGAAATTTGTTTGTTTGTATATTTTGCAACATTGTTACAACATTACAATATAAGTGTAACTTATATAAATATGGTTTTGAACACCACTCAAAAAAGCAAAGCTTGTCCTCGGGGGCAGTTCAGTTCAATACAACAAAATAATTTAGACTAAAATAATTATTTATTTAACACTATTTAAAAAATGCAATAGTATGCAATTGTAGAAGTAGTCAATAAAGAGTATGTGAGATTGCAAGATTGTAGAGCAATTCATTGCTGAGGGAAAAAATAATGAAATTCATCTATTTCTCACCTATGAATTTCACCAAAAGCTGTATGTCCCCCCCTTAATCCAGCCAGGCAAAAAAAAAAAAAAAAAAAAAAAAAAAAAAAACTTCAAACCAACTTTTGCAGCAAGAGTTTCGAGTGTTGTAGAGCCATAATATGGGTATTGTGTACATAGGTTACTGCAGGGGCGTTTCGGGGGGGGGGGGGGGGCTGCACCCCCCTCAGCCCCCCCCGAAACGTTAAGGGTATATATATACGTGAACAACCACAAAAAGATAAAAATAATGCAGGTTCTAAAATATTAAAATTTTACAAGAAAATGAACTCAGAAGTGGACAAAAATTACAGGATCCTATAACAAGGCTTACTAGAACATAACTAGCAGATAAAAGTATAAAACATTGACCAAGTTTATTTTAAATTACACGTTTTATAGGAGCATGAAAAAAATTAATTCAGATGCACTTATCACTTCCTTATAGGCATAACATTTTTCTGGTTTCTCTGACACCTTTTATTTTTTTAATGCATATAATGAACATATTTTTCTACAAAGTAGACTACTTTTATACAGCTAAAGTTATTATTTTTAATGCAATTAATTTTTGTATATCACATATAAAATATCTTGAAATTTGATCAATATTTCATTACACATTTTCTTTAATTTTATACCTATGGGCATAATTGTAGTCTACTTTATGCATATATGCATGTAAAATTAGTGTAAAAAAATTCAGCCTTCTATCTCTAATGGTTGTGGAGCTACCTAACAATACGTGTGTAAAATAAGAGTTACCGGGAAATTCAATTTTAAGTTAATAGTGAATTTCTCATTTGACCTTTCTAAGGGCGTGGCTCAGAGCATGTAAACATATTTAAATGTCCATTTAAATGCCACAAATAATTTCTAAACCTACATAAACTATATATCAATGGATGCAGAAAATTCAGCACAATTTTTTAGTGCTGTAAAAAAAAAAAAACATGAATTTCAAAATAATTCACGTACATAAACTCTTAAGTCATAAGTTATGTTGCACATAAGGGCACTTTAATTTCTCAGAAAGTAGACAGTTCAATTGCACATTTTGACTTATAAAAGATGAAATGCGTTATTCTAATGTGTTCAGTATAATTGTGTGTGATAATTATGGCTCAGAGGTTGATGATATGTCATCTCTTTTCTGAGACATCACAGACAATGCAGGATGTAGTATAAGTTCGTCTTCCGTCAAAACGAACAATAATACCTTACTCATATTTTGCATTTTATTTTCTACCAGTCATTTTTAGGAAATTTTTATTCGTTCGTTACATTTTTTCCTTGTCTTCAGAATGAACTTTTCCACCATTGTACATAAAGCAATCTCGTAATTCATTAATATAGTAAACATAATATTAAAGTAGTCAAATAACATACTTAAAATATTGTCCTTTGTTTATTATTAACCTTGAATTAATATGCTACTGTATATTCCGTTTTTTAGATATATATATATTTAGAAATACAGTGAACTCTCGATAATTCGGACCTCAATAAGCCGGACTTTGGATAACTCGGACAGATTCTTGACGACCCAGACCCAGATCTACAGTCATTCTACAGCCACTTTAGGACTGCAAGAGAAGTAATTATTCAAAAGCAACAGAAAAAGTGTACACAGTAGAACATTAACAGTATCTTTCGACCTAAATCTCCTCAGAAAAATATGCTCAAAGTGCCCACATCAAACATTGTGTCCTAATAATGTAACAATATGTAATTCAGACTCTTGACTAGAAATTTTATTATAGTACTGAAGTGTTATTTGTTTTTTGTTCCAGCTATAAGTTACGTATATTCTGCGTATAAATTTTTCTTGTTGTAGCTTATTCACGAAATTTCATTACTTAGATACAATTTTCTCATTTCCCCTCCATAAGATGGACATTTCATAACTCGGACAGACCCCTGCCCACTTTAGTCCAGTTTATCGAGAGTTCACTGTATTGTCATATTTAAAATTTTTCATGTCATATTTTCATAAATTTAAGGTAATTTACAGGTCTTTTTAGGCGTTTTTAGATCATCAACTTCTGAACCCTAGTGACAGTAAAGTTAGGATTATCACAGCCCCTCCCGAAAATAAATCTTGGATATGCCCCTGGGTTACTGCATTCCACTTTACAGAACTGCGTAGTGAATTTAAGCCTATGGTCTTCAAATAAAGATTAATAAGTATGACTAATGCTATAAAACGTTGGAAGCTCGAGAAATATCCATTCTTAACACCAAAAAAGCCTCAAGTCATACATCTATATATCATTATATATTAACTTAATAACTTCTTGTCGAAATGCTAATTGAAACATTTTGAATATACATGTTCAGAAATATGCCTATTTCCCCCTGATAGTTTCTGAAGTGAACTCACAATATTTTCATGTAGCAAAGTCGTATTTTGAAGTCTGAATTCTCCCTTCATAGCCACACGCGCTGGCTGTGAAAATACAGATTGACAACATCGCACGTAGCCAACTAGTGTATAATGATATAACACTAAGGGCTGTGTTCACCAACGCTGATAATCTGTCTGATACTGGTTTTTAGACTGAAAAGCAGCGATATTGCCCATTTTGAATTTCACCAGCTATAGTAACTTGGTTTTTCTATAACATCCAAGCTAATGCTTTACTGGTGAAATATCAGCCAGCAAAAGAGGATAAACCAAGCTAATTGCGACATCAAAATGGTGCGTAGGCGATTGGAACATCTGATCAACATGAGGGATGATGACAGTGATGAGGAATATGAAGCAGAACACAGAATAAGGCACCCTAGGATTAAGGAACGTATGTCACACTTGGACAACATTAATTTCGGCACAAGATTCAAGGGGAAAACAAAATTAACTGCTGTGCGCCACGCCCCCACAAACAGTGAGACATCTGGTGACCATTTGTAGAACAACTAGCGAGAGATAGGATGAAGGGAAACTTTCCTGTTGCTACGGCAACGTGTATATTTAGCGCCCGGATGCAAGCCAATAGTCATTTTACCCGCTGTTTCACACAACACCCGCCAGATGATGTTGGTTTCGCTTATGACAAATTTAAGGGTCAGACAAGTAATAGAGAAAAACCAAGGTGACAAACTATGTGGTGAAACCTGAAAGGTTTACTATTTGAGATAATGAATTAATCGTAGTTTTTATTATCCACAACACCGAGAAATTTTATCTTCGTTGGTGAACAAAGCCCTTAATGTAATAATGCTAGGTTAAGATACTTGGGCTATTTTAAGGTCATAAACTTATACTAATTGTATATTGTCTATATAATTTGATATGCAGATGTATATATCAATAATTGTAACAATATTACTTATGAAATAGAGAATTTGAAAAAATATTTTGTAAGATACATTATTACTTTTTCTGAAATTTAATGAGGGAAAAGGTGGACAATGAACATTACACTACAGCAATAATCACATGCGAAAATATATTACTTTTAACAAATGGGAAAGCAATTAAATTATTACAGTAGATACAGAAATCTTACTTGGGAAGGATCGTCCTCATCAAACGTTGTTGTAATTGAGATAGGGCAATTCAAGAAGTTGTTTTGCTGTGGGTCTCTTCTTGGGGTCGTAAGTCAAGCACTGCTTCACAGCCTTCAGTAATACTGGAGGGCACTTGTTTCCAATTTCAGGGTACTCAATGAGGTAATCTTTGTTTGTTATTGCTGCTAACTTGGCCCATATCTGGATGATGTGTTGAAACGGTGTCTTGCCGTAGAGAAGATTATACAAGATGCATCCCAACGACCAGATGTCTGACTTGTAGCTGATCTGGAACACAAATAAATAAAACTAAAACTTTATTTCTATTCCTGCAGATTGTGATATAGATACGAGAAAATTCAACAGAGAAGAAAATTGTGTTTTTAACCAATGCACATTCATGTAGACAGTGACAATTTACAGATAAATTAAACTCTGTGGCGCGACATCCCCGAATGGACAAGGCCTAACACCCGACCGCTGCATCATCTACCTATAGGCAGATGGCAGGATTGGGGGGCATGTGGTCAACATGCCGACACCCACGGCCATTAATGGTGGTTTCCATGACCGGAGCCGTTACTTCTCTATCAAATAGCTCCTCAATTTGAATCACGAGGCTGAGCGCACCCCTAACAGACCTCCCTACCTCAGAAAAATCCGAGGAGATACCGGGGATCGAACCCGGGGCAATGGATCTGTAGTCAGCGATGCTAACCATAAGACCATGCCGCCGGTCTTACAGATAAATTACGTTCTTGAAAAAAGTGTTTTTATTTTGTTACGATTTTAGCTTCTCTTAATTGTGAGTTTAACTCTTTTGTCACTAGTTTATTGGTAGCATTGCTTAGTACTCCATACTGCAGACTGTTAATTTAGTATGCCATGATCTGACAGCTGGCAATTAATGATTTTATGTTAAACAAACCAGAAATAAAAACAACACACTTATTTAATCACTCAACTTCACAGATGGACACCATCTGATCCTTCTGATGATGCAAGCTACAGCTTGTGAAACGCATTATGGGTAATAATCTACTTAATAAGTGAAGTTGAGTGATTAAATAAGTGTGTTGTTTTAATTTAACCACTTCACTGTGTATTCACGCAAGAATTATCGGAAACCAGAAATAACTATTTATATTAGAATGCCATATTATTATTTATGTAATCTGTTATCAGTGGTGGACGCAGGGGGGGGGATAGGGGGGTTACACCCCCCCCGAAATTTGAGAAAATGTACTCTAAGTGGCCAGTTTTATAAACCAATTGTATATGTAAGTTGATTAATTTTTTTTAGTATTCTTTTCTACCTATTCAAATCCCCCCCGAAAAAAATTTCTGCGTCCGCCACTGTCTGTTATGTTTTATTCATGGAATAGTCTTAATAAATTCAACTCAAGGTAATGAGTTTCATCAGATAAACTCGTAACCTCTTGTGGGATTACCTATGATCAGTGCTTTAGTTGGAAAATATTTTTTGGGGGTACTCATCTTACTTCAAAATTTTCCATATCGCCTCATACTGAATGTTATCCTTCGGTTGACATTTTCTGCATGCAGTTTCTTCTGCTGACCTATTGCCTCCTTGTAGTCATGACCTGATGTATGGAGCAGGATCAAAAACGTCTAGTGGTGGTCCCACACATTTTATGAAAACAAGGTGGCTAGCCAACATGTGATCTAAGGAGAAAGTAACTGTAGAAATGCGCACGAAGGTGAAGATTAGAACGCATATCTGTGGAGAATTTAATAGTGCTTGTCATTTTTGGTATTGAATTAGACATTTAATAAGTATTTTAGGACAATCTCGTTCCTGTACTGCCAGTACGACGTACCGGAGCACATATTTTTCCCGGTATGGTAGAAGGAAAATAATTTTATACCGGTACGCAGTACCGGTGCGTACCGGCCCAACTAAAGCACTGCCTATGATAAAATAAAATTTTACTGGCTTGCTGGTATAGCATTTGGCAAAAAATTGTGCCTCTTTCTCTAAACAGCGAATTACCAATCATATTTCATATGACCATTATTTTAAATATCATTCCAAAACAAATTTAAAAGAATGAATGGTAGGAATTCTTGAAATATGGGTTAAATCCAAAGAAATAAGAACTTATATCCTTATATCATAGGGGAATCCTTATCCCACTAGACAGAAAATCCTCTGTTTACTGAACAAATAAATCTAACTTCTGCAATACTAAAACAAAACTACCGTATTTTTAAGACTATAAGACACACCTTGGTTTTGGGATGAAAATTTAAGGGGAAAAAATTAATGTGATTCTAAACGAAAATTCTTAAGACTTTCCACACTATGCCCATATGCGATACGTTCTGCATTTTATTCCTGCTTGAACCAAGATTGTATCCCTTACATTGAGCACGTTTCCATGCTCGGCAATGGAAGGATACGTGGTGTAATTCAGGTTTTCAGTAGATAAACATATGAAGCTTAGTTTATGTACTTCCCAACAGAATGTGCTTCATGCACTTTTGTTGATTCTTGTTTCAATTTATATTGACTTTTCTACTGAATTTATATGGGCCCACTGCGATTACGACAATATCAACAAGCTAGGCTAGCGTTTGTGAAGATGTCCGAATCGGATGAACTCTGTTTTTTAGGCTTTTCTCCTGTTGATCAAAATGATTATTCTGGTTCTTCTGGACCATATCAGGAATATTTACTGATGAAAACAATATGTGTGCAGACAAAGGAAAGAAAGAAACTGGACAAAAAGCGAGAAGGGAGTGAAGATGGTGGACTATGTATGCCAGAGTGCTTCAGCGAATATCACACGTGTTAATTACTAGACAATATCCTACCATAAAGTTGTCAGCATTCTATATTATTTTAATAATCTTAATTAGTACTTTTGCAATAAATAAATTTTTAACCCTCTAAACCTTGAAAAAATTAATTACGGGAAAAATCCTAAAACAGCCATCCATTTAACTGCCTGTGAAATATTTATATGAAAGTGAGTACAAAAAAGAATATCATTTCTAGAAAGAGGAAGTTCCAATCTTCACGGGTAAGTAATTAATTATTTTGTAACACATTGTATATTTTTTTTAATAAAAAAAACGGAAGAAAACATCCAGTTCACTGGGTGATAACGCTGAAAAATGGCACGGTGTGGAAAATGTTAAAAAATTAGTTCAGTTAAGTTCATGAATTTCCGCGTGGCTTTGACCTTGGGTCGGACGCAGGTCATTTGCTTGGGGATACCCGCTGCATCGCCGCTGCTCACGTGCACAGATGCATTCATGAATAGAGAGTTGTTGAGTCTTAGGCTGTGCGTACAAGACGAGTATAGTTTTTAAAAGCACATTTTCAGGGAAAAAACATCGTTTTATATTCGGGCCAATACGGTACTTCATTGTATACACAAATCATGACTTTCTACAATGGATTCAGTGCTCAATGTCAGGCTGTTTAGTACTGCTAGGCAGGCTCGAGCTATGATCGAGGGACCTAGCAAGAAGAACAGCCAGATTCTGTTAACCCTTAACCGGGTACAACTTAGAGGTGTGGTTGGCCTGTTAACAGGACACAACACCCTAAAGAGACACCTACATGTGATGAAGCTTAGTGCGGATCCCACATGTAGGAAGTGTGGTAGAGAAGATGAGTCCTCTCTACACATATTGTGCAAGTGCGAAGCACTTGCTACAATCAGACACTTTCTCCTGGGCTCAGATAAACTGAGACCAGATGACATAAGGAGAACTAACCCAAGATCTATCCTGTCCTTCTTGAAGGCAACGGGACTTGAATGAATTCTCCAGTAAGAGGGGCACAATGGGCCCAATTATGTGGCCTACGTGCACGGGACCGAAAGGGCCCAACCCATTCATTTTCATTCATTCATTCAGGCTGTTTAGAGGTCATTGCCACCACAAAGAGAACACTCATTTTGTATGAAAGAACTCAAAATTCCTTTCTTTTCACATTGTATACCCTCATTTTACCGGTTGTGATAAGTGCATTGATCTACAGTCTGTGCCAAAATTTGCAACTAACTTAAACTTACAACACCTTCTTCATGATTACGATATCACAGGCAATATTTACCGTAATTTTAATTTTTTTTTTTAGTTTACTTTGGACCATTAGACAGACACACTCAACTTTCAAGGCTCTGTTTTCAAGGTGCATCTTATGGTCTGAAAAGTACGGTTCTTCAAATTCAATAATACAATATTTGTACAAAACATAGGCACAGCCATGGGTTCTCCACTCTCAGGCATTTTAGCTGAAGAAAAATAAACATAAAAGATGTGTTTAAAATTATTACAAAATCAGTGGATAAACTTAAAAAATTAAGACACAACATTTCAATTCTGCCCTTGAGTCTTCTTCAGGTGACACCTCAAATAATACTGATCATGGAGAAGATTGAGTTTCGTCACGGTAACCATCAATAAAAACATTGTTTCTAAAATATTTGTTTTTACAGTCCTTTGGAATGTCAAACAGTTCCTCCTCTATTACACAGAAAAACATATATTTTAGAAACAATGTTTTTATCGATGGATACCGTAATGAAACTCAGTCTTCTCCATGATCAGTACTATTTGAGGTGTCACCTGAGGAAGACTCAAGGGCAGAATCGAAACGTTGTGTTTTAATTTTTTAACGTTTATCAACTGATTTTGTAATAATTTTAAACACATGTTTTTATTGTATTTGACTCAGTGGAAATTTGGGATCGACATGGATGTTTTAAACACAAAATAAACTAAGCAAGTACAGTATAAAAATTTATAGATGTTATATTCATGATATATTATTATTTGTAAGAACAATAATACAGAAAACATTCTTGAAGAGTTCAATAGACTAAACAAGCACTTTGTTTTCACATTGGAATAAGAACAAAACAGAACATTGAACAGCCTTGAACTCAACATACCGTATTTCATCGCGTAATCGTCGCCACCGCATAATCGTCGCACCTTGATTTTTCAGTCCAAAATTGGTGTATAAAAATTTCATTGCATAATCGTCGCACGGATATTTTGACATTATTCTCTCTTTGACGATGATTCAGAAATTTATAACTGACACGCCACCACTGCAATCTAGAGCACCGTTATCCTCCACCCGAAGCATTCAAGGTTAAGGAATGTGCTGACCGGTGACCGCTAGCTTGACACAGTAGGGATGGCAATTCACGAGAAATTGCGGTAACATCATTTGGGTCAGTTTCAGTACACTACACTTGTAGAAAAAGGGAAGAAATAGGAATTATACTTTGAGTTTTCATTTGAAAGTAATAGCATTCGTGAAAGAAAATGGAAACCAGGGAGTTTTCAGTGAACGAAAAACTTGAACGAGATTGGCACAAAGTAAAATAGCAATCAGCAGCGCACATCATTAGGACTCATTAATTCATGTGTCATTTAAAGTTGCAATCACATCTCCCATGAAAAAATCATTGCAAAGAGCATCAAGAAGACGGGGATTTCCAACAGACGGCACGAGGTGCGGATGGCGGGGTTCTGATGCAACTGTAGGGAAGACGCGCGATACCGGCTCTGCTGTGAATCATTGGACAAAGAATAATAAAAACATGTTGTGGAAGTATGTAGTTAGTATTACAAGATATTGTGTCGAATAAATTTTCACAATCGTAATATTTACAGGTAAACACAATAACACAAAGTAATTGTAACTTTATTTCAGATTGATCGTCTTTCCGCAAATTGATATGTTTGACGTAATTTCATTGCACATGCAGTTTAATAACTCAGTAACTGTAAATAGTAAAGTGCTCTGGTAGTTGAATAATACTATTTTTCTTTCGTTGTAAGGTATATATATACTGTAGGCCTATACATGTTAGTTCCAGCCTTTCCTCGCATAATGGTCGCACTGTGTTTTCACACGGGGAAAAAATGGCATAAAAAATGCGACGATTATGCGGTGAAATACGGTAGTAAGACAAAACAACAAGCTTAGTTTTAGCACATATAGAAAATCAACTTTCACAGATGTAGTAATTAATAATTCTAATCACCCGTTCATGCAAAAAATGGCAGCGTACTCTTGGAAATTCCCGTGGTTTAGTGGCAACGCATAACAGAATGGGTAGTTTCTGCTTACCTAACAATACCATGACATCGGTCTTCTCATTATTTGTCCATCTTTCTCCACTTTCTTGTTTTATAGTCGTAAATGCTCTGACAATTCAGAAATAGGATTAACTTTTTTTTAAATTGTTTACGACTTACGGAATTGTCTATGTGATCTTTTGACATTTCATGTTTTTATAGTTTTGATAAGTTTTTCATATTAAAGTATCCTTCTTTATTGCAATGCACTTTCCATAATTGATAACAAGACGTGGCCAGCAATAGAGATTGGTTTTAAGGTAACTTCCTGTGTGAATCATATCATGAAAGATTACATTTTCCAGCACTCTTCTTACAAGCACGATGTACAATGTAGGAATGTGTTGACCATTGTCTAAAATCTGTCTATTTTCTACATTTTTAAGATGAGAGAACAGGGTTTGTGGAAGTTCAGTCATAATGTACAGTAAACTTAAACTACAGGGTCCGTCAAAGAAACGGGATGATGGAATGAAGCAATTGTTTGTTGAAAAAAAACTTTATAAATATTTTTTTTACTTAGTAATCGATAGTACAAGAATAGCCACTTTGGGTACAATACAAAAAACAAATATTTTTGAACACTACGTGTACCAAACATCCTCCATTGCAGTTAAGGCATTCTTGGAGCAAAATTTCACGAAATTCATGTCTTTGTTGATAGTCACCAGGATTGAGAGATTGCACAATTTGAAGTTTGTAAGGGTGGAAAGTCCTTATGGAGAATCCTTCTCACAGATGAGTCACTTGTTCCAATGCGAAGGGCATGTTGTTTGGCTGATCGGCATGGACTTCTGACAATAGCCTCTTGAACAGCTGTGATGTTTTCAGGCGTTCAAACAGTTTTTACACTCCTGCCTTTTTTTAGGCGTCAAACCCATTTGCTCGAGGTTTTTTATCCATGTTCGAATCGCATTATCTGACGGAACAGGTTGGTTACGCGGTATGTTAAAATGACGTCGAAAAGCATATAGAGTTTGCACAAAACTTGGACCATTTTGATAATATGCTTTCACTATATAACCGCGTTGTCTACCTGTCCAACGATCCATTGCACGTAATGGTACATTGTCCAGATTGTGACACGCCAGTTGCCTTCCCCCCACTACCTCCCAATTTTGTCTCATGGTCACCTACAATCATCCCGTTTCATTGACGGACCCTGTACAACAAACTTACTTACGGAAATCACTTCCAAAACATTGATTTTAAACTTCATAAACATATCTAAAGGCAAACTTTCCTACGCTTAAACTTACAGCATTGAGCCTTTGTAAAGTTATAGACTTCAGAAAGTTTTGTGAAGGAACAGATTTTCCGTGCGTATTTTCAATAGGAGTGTATAAACGCTTCAATCTTGTTGCAGAAATCCCACAGCAGTGTTACATTCCTTTAAAAAACACACGGTATTAGTCTTCCTAAAGATATCGGCTAGTTTCGGAATATTTCCGTGATGGGACACGTAGAATTTTTATTAGCTGGCCAGGTCATTTCACAAAGATAGCTTGCTACGGAGCTCATCTCAGATCAGGAAGACAGGCACTTTTCAAATCTGCCTACCTCATGACGTCATTGAAACAAAGTGAAGTCGGTAGCACTGTCTGGGCAGGCCTTTCAAATTACTATGGGCTTACTTACTTACTCAATGGCAATAGATAATTCCTCAGCAAGCTAAAGGAATATTATCTATTTTATTGAACCCGAAAGTTCATTGCCGAGCTTACCTGAGTCCGCCATTTAACCCTATTCTGTGCTAACTCTATCCAACCATCCCTCGGAAATCCTACTTCCCTTAAATATATCCTAATACTGTCCTCCCACCTAAATCTAGGTCTTCCAGGTGGCCTTTTCCCTTCGGGTCTCCCAGTCAATACTTTTGAGATAAGTCTTTCCTCCCTCATGCGTGCAACATGTCCAGCCCATTTCATCCTCCGTGATTTAATTACCCTTACTATATCCGGTGAAGAGTACAGGTTATGAAGCTCGTCATTATGCAGTTTTCATCTCTCTTATGTCGAACACTCTCAGATTATGTAAGGGGCCATGTCTCACATCCATATAACACAACCGGCAGGATAATTGTCTTATAAATCTTTATTTTTACATTTCTGGACACAAGGCAAGAAGATAAGAGTTTCTGAACTGCATAGAAACAAGCATTTAGTGTGGGCTAGCTGTTGGGTGTGTATTGCTTCCGTAGAGATAGGAGCAAACATGTGAGGTAAAATGTAAAATAAAATCTCTGATAGGAGGACCAGCCCGTAAGATACAGGCACTCTGGGAGAGCAAGAAGGACTTATAGAACTCAGGTCGTTGGATTCAGAGGTCCACGAATGTAATATTGGAACAAACCATATAACATGTAACAATAGGATGGAACTTTATTTCACACAATATAGGTTAAATAGATGCACTGAATTAACTGATTGAAATGCTGAATAAAATATAAGATTAAATATGATGCGACCCTTGCATTAAACAATGGAATGCGATTTGGCGGGAAACTGTACACACAGGTGGCGATAAATGTAAGGAATTTATGCCAGTACTGAATTATATATCAAAATGCTCGTAAGGATTGCTGTGTTCCTTTTAAGATGAATTAACACTGATATCTGTAGAACAGTACACTGTATAGCTGATTTAATGACCGCTTGGGGTTGCACAATGTTGTCGAACTAATACACGAGCTTTTAGAAGAATCTAAGAAGCCGTTAAGGATGAATCTACTGTAAATAGTGTAGATTAAATACTCGCACACGATAATACTTGTAACTGTAAGTATTATGTATTTATTCGCGTTTAAGAACAAAACCACTTAGGCTATTGTCTTGCAATGGCACGAATCGGCAAAGCAATCCAACATAGTCTGTCTCATGTGGACGCAGGCTTCTAACTGGCTTGGCTATGACGCTGCTTAGTATCACGAGGCGTCTTACAAGTAAGCACCTGCTGGAAATAGTGCCAAGAACAGGCGGCAATCACTTGTATCACTGCGCTGAGATTGCTGGCTCAGCAAAAATAGACTTAGCGGAGAGTTTGAATATACAGACTCACTAGACACGTAGAAAAATGCTAGTAAAACCTATAGCTTGCGTGAACACTAGCAAATTGAATTATTTTGAATGTAACATGAAGGCAGCTGTGAACGATATAAAATATTAAACGCTACATGGTATACCAAAATGCCAGTTGGAAAACTTTTTGAAGAAAACACTGTATGTCCAGTTTTAATGTACTGCCTTACCCCGAGGAGCCGCCAATGTTAGGTATATGCCTCTAGTGGTACTAGGCATGTTTGGAACTAAGCAATTAACAATAACATTTGTGTTGCCAACGAGCCGATCCTCACATAATTTGGATACGCACCTTGATTACTTGAGAACTCCCATTGTAGCAAGTGGTCTGCACTGCTTCTGGACTGATGTAATTGTAAGTTCCGGCTGGACAATCCTTCACGACGCTTGTCATATCGCTCTGCACTGAAGAAGCAATGCCAAAATCAATGAGCTTCAGTTTCCCACACACAAGAAGGAAGTTGGCTGGTTTCAGATCAGAATGGATTACACCTATCAAAAACAAAATTAGTCATATGTACTATACAATAAGAGTCCCACAAACATGGCAACCACGATGGGACAATCCCAGTTGTGGTGAAATGAGGTAAACTATTCTGTTATATCTGTAGTAAGATTTAGATCGAAATATACACACTAAACTTCACTAAAAGGTATATTTACCCAGGATGATCATTTCAATGGGTCTTCCCACCATCATCAGCTGATTCCGACTGGTCCACCTTATATTAATATTGATATTCTGTTATAATTTACTGACACGCAATTTTTGTTTCATAGAAGAGGAACCAGTGCTTGATCAATGCAAATTTCAGTCAGCTTTATGTACTCTTTTGTAGTTTCCTTATCTAAAGTGTTCCCTATTACAGGCCATGGAGGCCCAGAGGGTTCCAGGAGGTTGAGGCTCCCAGATTTTTAGACATCGGAACATGAAGGTGGTAAGGTTGTCAGCCTTACGCACCGGCCGCCTTTACCCCCAGGATTGCTCCTGGTACTCATTTCCGTTAGAGGCTGAGTCGACCCCAGGGCCATAGTGCCACCAGAAGGATTAGGCCAATTGAAAAACTCCTTATCTACCTTTATAGATTCTAGCCAGTTTTTACATTTGATGGAAAAATTTACAAACAGGAAGCCGGACTTGCCATGGGAAGCCCTCTATCGCCTTTTTTGGCCAATCTGTTTATGAGTTATTTCGAGACCAAAATAACAAAATCATTCCCATATATTTTCAAACATTGGTTCTGATATGTAGATGATGTTTTTGCAGTAATTGACGAAGGACACATTGAAGATGCTTTGAAGTTGTTGAACTTACAGGAACAGACCATTAATTTTACGGTAGAAACAGAAAGTAACATGAGTCTAAATTTTCTAGATCTCAAAATTAAGAGGAAAGGTCAAAACCTAGAATTTGGAATAAGTAGAAAAGAGACACATACAGATAATTATATAAAAGCTGATGGCTACAACCCTAGACCACACAAGCATGCAGTAATCAATAGTTTAACACATAGATTGGTCAACCTTCCTTTATCGAAAGAATCATATGATGAGGAATATTCACAAATTCTGAAAGCTGCAGAAAAGAATGGATTTGGAAAAAAATTAGTAGACAAGAAAATAGAAACATTAAAAAAACAGAAGCAGATAAAAACAATAACAACTTTAGCATCAGAGAAAGAAAAAACAATATTCAAAAAATTCACATTTCATCCTTGGGCCACTCAAAAATTTCAAAAAATATTTAAAGAATACAACATATCTTTGGCTGCATACAACAAATACAGTATTAAAAATTTAACAAAAACCAACCATTGTGATAAAATACCCAAAGGAAAAAAGGCAGGTATCTACCAGATAAACTGTTCTAAATGCAATGAAACATACATAGGTAAAACTAAAAGAAATATAGACACTAGACTTAAAGAACACGTAATACTGTCAAATAGACAAATCAGCAGTAGCAGCTCATTGTTGGAATACGAATCATCACATCCTTAAGGAAGCCAACCTATTGAAATCAGTTAATAAACAAAAAGATCTGGAAGTTTGGGAAAAGATTTATATGAAAAAGTATGAAGATAAATTGATGAATTTTGAAATACCGTTAGAAGAAAACTTGATCAAAAAGTTTGTTAAACCAAAACCAGAAGGCGCCAGTGTTCTCCAAGCAGAAAATAGACAGTTGACAAGCAGTTGAAAATGTGGGCAAAGCCCATGAAACGTACGTCCTGCAAAAATGTAAGGAAAAGTGAGGCCTAAAGTGTTTAATAGTCAACAACTTTGTTAATTACATAACTTTGTTGCTTCACTGTATTAAGTTCCATTATCTCTTGAGTCCTCAGAATTCATAGTTGTTTAGTATGATTCTAGGAACAACGGGTGCATGTGGTTCATAAATAGAGAAGTAAAATGAGTAAAATAAGTAGGCCTAATTATTTTATACCGGTGCGCAATAAAAGAAAGCATGACAATGTTTTTGAAATATCTCATAAACCTGCAAACAGTGAATAAACTGAATCCAAAGAGGATATACCGGTAATTTTACTGCAATTCAGAGGAAGAACATTTCTGGCCATGATAGGCCTGATTGTTCAACATTAACTCAGAAAAATGACTTCTGTGAGGTGTGGGAGCTCCTGTGAGATTCAGTTAAAAAGTTTCAGTGAGAACCACCACAGTTTTTGTTAGAAAAAAGCACTGAGAGGAACTATAGTAAAATTTTTATGACGATTCTTAACGGTGTTTAGTTTTTGCAGTAAAAGTTTTAATAAGACCTTATTTCCAAAAATTTGGTATTTTGAAAACTCGGCGCCCTTTCAGTGCAGAGTTCGTGGGACTTGACTGTATATGCATAGGTTGTAAATTCAATAACAGTGACATGTACAAAATCACAATGAATCACAGCAAATTGGAAAAGTGAAATTGTGCGTTAACCCCAAGTTTAATTCGTGTTACGGTAATATTAACTTGAAGAAATAAAATTTTTGACAAATAAAGAGTTCAGAATGCGCAACTCGAGGTTAAACCTTAACTCCTGTTGAAGAAACCAGGCCTAAGTGAAACACACCTTTAGATCACTCACACAATTGAAAATATGTAATTGATAAATTATGTAAAGGAAGTTAATATGTATTATATGTTGGATAAACTAAGTAAATAGGCACAAATTAGGTTAACTTTATATATGTAATTGTCAATTAAGCTAAATCAGTAAATATGTAGGCCATCTAATAATCTACCGATATAAGTAATATGTAACTCAAGTAATTTAGAAATGCATAGGATAATTAATTTATAATTTTATAATATGTCAAACAATGTAACTCATTTGTAATTAAGCTGCTAAAGCATGTAATGTCGCCATGGTGATGGGGCATGCTGTTAATTAATAAATAAATAATAATAAAAAAACAAAAAATAAAAAAAACTGGCTTTGAGTTTACTTGTTATATTTCCAATACAAAAAATTGGCTCAAGTTAGCAGAGGAATTTATTTACAGTGAAATCTCCATACAACAATTACCAAAATAACGATATTATTGAGAATAACGTTAAAATATTATAGTCTCGACATTTATTCCTTTAAAATAATGTAAAATTCCCCTAATTTAGTACTCTGTAACGGTACACCTCTCCATTACAAATACATTCAGAATCCCTGTAACATACTTTTTCCCCAATACAATGATAAAATACAGTAAACGCCACTTGCTGTAATCATGGGTAATGTTGTCACTTTTATGAAGTCCTGTACGGATTAATACTCATGCACTGAAAAAATGCTGTTTATTGTGATCAAAGATTTGGTTTATGTTATCACATTTTCTTTTTTGTGGCTTTATTTCCAAGTACTGTACATCACTCAAAATCTGGTTAGGCCAAGATAATTGGCAACAGATTAACAAAAGCAAATTGTGACAACAAAAGTCAACAGTTGATATTTGAATTGAACTTAGCCTAGAGAAGTGTAATTGATTTACCATTATCATGAATGTTCTGCACAGCTCTCAGCATCTCAGTCCAGTAATGCACAACTGTTGTCATGGGAATCTGCTTTGTTTTTGTTATATCCTTGATGAGTTTAGATAGGTCTATTTCACCCTTCTCCATCGCAACGTACAGTACCTGCTTCTCTGGGACATATTCACTGCAAAATAATTTTATACATTAGTTCCTATTTTATTAAGCCTGCAAAACTGTCTACAACTAACTTATAGGTTTATAAGCTAGAATAAAACTTGAGCGGAATGAAGCAAGCACCTCATGGTTCCATGCAGATACTTTTTGAATTTGTAGGCCTACAGACATGCTTTAACATCTACATTGTATCTTAGCAACTTAACCAAAGGACTATATAATTTTATATATTAAACTAAAATACTATAAAATGTTTTATAAACCGTAAATTTAATAGTTAGACTAAACTAGTATATCTTTGAATACACAGGGAGCAGAGGTACAGTTTGTTGTTAATTCATGAAGATGGAGTAATTAAAGAAAGCTTAGTAGTTGCTGGTCTGTTTTATCCTCTCTGACCCTGAAAAGCAGTAAATAAATTAAGCATACACCAGAAAAAATAAAATTATACACAGGCAAACAAGCAAAATTTTATTTTGATATGGTGAAAGTTCTAAATTTGTTATAATGAAATTTCTTAACACATATTAAATAGGGAAAAGAGAAAAGACCAATATATAATTTTGTAATAATGAAAATTTTGTTATACTGGTATTTTACTGTACTATGATCAATGTGGGGGTAAAGAAAGGCTACGATGAATTTAAAATCCATTTATATAGGTTAAAAAAAAAAAGCTTACACTAAATTTTGAAGAGGTGACCAAACAATCAAATGATATAATATGAACGTATACTTACTAGTCATGCATTTTAATTACTGTTTCACTGCCCTGTAGTTTCCTTAGGAGGGAAATCTCATTGAGGTAGCCCTGAGCTACAGCACCATCGGCTATAGACAAATCCACTCGTTTAACTGCCAGCACTTGTGATGTTTTTGGCTCCAATACCTAAACACAAAATGAATATTGTTTATTAATTACAAGGAGTATGCTTTTTATTTATCCAAAATGACATCAGTCCATTTCACAACTGACCACAGGGGTCCTGAATATGGGTACTGTATGCCTCAGTATTACAATATTAACAATATATAATAGAAATAACATAAGTATACAATTAGGATACTGATTTACAGGATAAAATTAGGATATACTGATTTAAGCTGCTTACTTCAGCTGGAGGAGTATTAATAAAATTCTATTTAAGTGGAATACAGGTGCCTGCATAGGATACAAAGCGAGTCCTTTATTATCCCCACAAGTTCCATGGATATTCCTAAGGAGAGAGGATAATACCTCAGGATTTAGGATGGAACTAGAAGACTTTGGGTGCACTGCATTTGTCAAAGCACACACACACACGAATCTGTTCTGTCGTGAATGATTTCAACACTTCACTGCCACAATACATGATACATCAAGTGCTTCTTAAAAAAAGAAACCATTACTACCTGCGTGCGATTTCTTGGGCGCTCGGCTCCCTAGCCCTCATTCCGTAGGTAGCGTTCAACTTCGTAGGTAGAGCCGACGAAATTGAAACACGAAGTATGCTATACACCCTGATATCTAGTGGCTTCAATACTAAGCTTTCATTGTCTCAGGATCCTTATTTATGTATTGACATTATCTTTTCTGACGCATGGAGTTTAGGGGGAAAAATACAATTTTTCAAATTGCTAATTTCACAAACATGTCATTGTACATCCAACACTTTCCTCACCTCTTTAAGAATTCCGTATGTGCTAATTTCTGACGATCCCGTGATCTCTGATGTCAATTTTATGGACTGAAAGTTGAGCGAACTTTTCACAAAATGTATTAAATATGTTTAAAATTAAGCCTATAGTTTTCTCCAGTTTCTGTAGTTTAGATGCCTCACCTCTCTTATGTTTTACAACACGAAATGGTGAAGCATGTTCTGCTAAGACTCTTCTTTACGCTTAAAATTAGTCATCCAGTGTAAAAATATTGAGCCTATATTATGTATTATATTCTTATTTGATGACTTATTTGATAAACAAACCCTTATGACATGTAATTAATTGTTACGCAATACCGTCACCACGTTATACTATTGGACTGCATTAAAATCATTGTATATTAAATGTCAGTACATAAAATACCATACGCGCGATTCTGCTGAAACGTTATTACTTTGGTTGACAACACTGCAGAAAGACTGGCGGACTAGCTATATTTTGTTCCTCCCGACCCTCACTTCCCCGTAAATCCAGCGCCCAAGAAATAGCGCGTGGGTAGTACTTCTCCTACATAGTGTGAGAGGAAGCACTGTAATAAAAAAGGATCCAAGTTTGAATCTCTGTACAAACTTTTTTACTCTCATTTTCTTGTATACTGATAAGATAACCAGTATTATGCAATATTTAACAGAAAGTTCAATATTTGCAAGGAACAAGTTAGATATATATAATACATATGAGTGCACAACCTTGGCAGCGTATAGCTGTGGGGATCCGTACGCAAGGCGATCAGAATGAGATTACTTTGCAATCAGTTTCAAATCAGTTGTACACAATTGTTTTCTGCGGTCGTAGTTGCATTGCAGTTTTAAGTAGCACCGAATTATAAGGTGTTCACCAGGTGTATATTCTGTGCTTGTCAACATGAGTGACCAAGATCTTAACTTAAAATTCGTCGGAGAGGTGGAGAAGCACGAAGAACTTTAAAATTATAGTGAACGCCGCTAAATGTAATCACGAATAATGTTATCAAATGGGTAATGTTATCACTTTTATAAAGTCTCGTATGGATTAATAATAGGTTTGTTCGCAAAGCAAATCCGTGACCGCTTGAGAATCTGTTGTACTGCGCATGTCCAGTCTGTAACGTACCCGTGATTTGCACTTTGCGAACGGTTACAAGAATTGGAATCGATAGTTTCTGCGTTTAATCGATATGATATGCAAATAAAATATATATTTCCCTTTGACATGTTATAAATGCAATATACATCGACAATATAATCTATATTTTGGGAAACTTTTAATTATCTTCCATTATTCATACATATAAGTAGCCTATGTTTATAAATCTGGCGCAATGTTATAGGAGGGAGGAGTCAGGCGCGTGAAAATAGGTTACTGCGCATGTCTCTGATAACAATTCATGCTAGAGCCTGCAAACTTTTCTTATAGTACGGAAACTGTCCGTGAGAGCTTTGCGAACGGAAGATTGAAATCAGAATCACAGATTCTCGCTTTGCGAACGCGTGTGGAGAAAGAGCGCATGGTTTCTGACTGCTTTGCGAACAAACCTATAGACATATTGAAAAAATGCTGTTTACTCTGATCAAATATTCGGTTTATGTTATCACATTTTCCTTTTGGTGGCTTTATTTCCAAGTAGGCCTACTGTATGTCATTCAAAATTCCACTTCTAGTTCAACTGTATTGTGTTATATTAGAGGTAGCAAAACTGTTCCCGGCTCACAGGATGACCAGTTCGAGGGGGTGGCATTATCTAACTTTCTCTTTTAAGCAATAAAACATGTTTCACCCCACAGTTAAGCTGCAGCTTTTGGTTTATGAAGGTAACAATGTTGACATGCAGTGATGGCTAGTGTAAAATGAAAAGACTGAACAGACAGGCGTTAAGATGTTTTGCTACGTGGTGTTCACCTCAGATCAGTATACACTTCCAAAAATACTCGTAACTGTCGAAAATTTCAGATGTCTGCATGCCTTGATATTACAAACAAACAAATCGACCAGGGTGAGATCACAGATTTTTTAAAAGTAAAATTTAGCCGGCCATAGGCCAATTTTCCTTAATTATTTATCTCTTTTACAGTTTTCATTTTTTTTAAATTTCAATTTATTTTTATAAAAGCACAATAATGTATATAAATGTGGTTTAGAACACCACCCAAAGAAACAATGCTTGTGCTTGGGGACGGTTCAGTTCAATACAACAAAGCAACCTAGACTAAAATAATTACTTAACATTAATTAAAAAATTGAGTTACAAAACATAGAAAAGTATGAGTTAATATTATTTACAGTAATGACAGAACTTATTTACAACAATAGAAATGTACGATTAAACAGATTTTAAGATAATACAAAGAAATTTTATTTATGTTTTAAAGTTTAAATATTGGAAATGTTGTAATGACAGAAGTGAGAAAATAGAAGTATAAAATTATATAAAATTTCTAATTATAAACTTAAATTGTTTGTTGTTTAACCCAATTAATTCAGGATGGTTGCTAATAAATTAATTGAATAGTATTGGGCCAAAACCTGAATAGTGCTTAACTCCAGCAGTTGTAAATTTGTTTGGCTCACTTAATAAATTAAATTGATTCCTTCGTGTGTTACATTCATGACTACAATTTGGATTTTAGGTAAAAACCTATTTTAATCCTTAAGAGATATATGGACGAAAACTTGTATATACATGTTTCATAACTGACTATGCGTAAAACTTATACTTTAATAGGACCTAAAAAGCCTATTTTTACGTTAGAGCCTTATATTGCCTTTTTGCTTTTTTTTCCCTCTAAAGTTCAAAATAAATTATTTTTTGTTAAAAATTCTAGCATTTATTTTCAGTTCGTACTAAGTTTTTAGCTCGGAATGTGCAGTACATGACACATTTGTGACGTGGTTAAATAGTAAGGAATGTTTCTTCTTCAGTAGAATTCCCAAGAAAATGTAGTGTTTTTCTCCCGCCTCCCACATCCAGTAACAAGAAGGAAAGAAAAAAAGTGGTTCTCTGAATCACTGAGGGATTCAAGGGGTTGAATATGCTAGTATGATATGCATAGCTTCTGGACGCAGGGATTAGGATTTCACTGTTATGGTAGTAATACAGGTCCTAGTAATAGGTCTATATAATTCTATGTACCATAGGCCTATATCTGTGTTTTATCATGATTATTGATTAATGGTGACTTCAATAAATATAATATTCTGCATTGCAATTGAGATATTTCGGAAAATTGGCAACTTAACGATTTTATAAGAGACTATTTTACGATTTTTAAAACCTATTTTCAAATTTTTAGAGCCTATTTTAGGTACCTAATACAGCATTTTTAGCGACCTAAAAGTTCGAAGTCTACTCATGACCTTCTGACATATAATTGCCACGATGTTTATGAAAATAAGCTAATAAGACATGCTTGTAAATTTGGTCTATGCTGAATATGTTAAATTCAGAAAATAATAATTTGGAAGAATAGTTGGAAGGCTTTGATAAACAAATTTTTATGATGCGTTTTTGAAGACAAAGCAAAGAGTTGAGGGCTTGTTTTACTTGTTTCCCAATTTTCCTTATTACACACAAACACTCATGCCTGAGGCGGGACTTGAACCCACGCCTCCTTCACCATAGATCTAAGGCAGATAAGGAGATAAGTTCTTGGATCTCACTGGTTTCGTCCTCATTACTCTGAATCAAGTACTCAGCCTAATGGATCTTACACAAATTCATGCTTCCAAAAAATAAATATTTTTTTTTTGTCTTCGTGTGTACAGTTGATCAAATAAAAAACATTGGGCGGTATTTGATTAAGTGTCACGAACGAGCATATGCGCATGTACAGGAAGACTTAAGGTTAGGTTCACACGCCTCTTGTCTATCCATGTATTTTCTTGATTATTTAGTCAGTTTGTTCCAAAACAAACATGTATAGAAGGCTTTGGCTATATGCCTCAAATCCGCCATATTCTTGGTTGCAAGTTTTTATAATATTAATAATTAATAGATTCGCAAGGAATATGTTTATTCAAGGAGCATTTTTTAAAGATTTTATTTTATAATACCGGTACTTCTAGTGCAAAATAATAACTTACGCTCAACTTCTGCAACCAATCTAGCATTGAAATATGCGCCCGGCCAGATCCACGTTTCCTATGAAAACTTCCGGTCGCATTATAGTAAAGTTCCCACTTCTGAGCTGCTCTTTCATAAATATGGAACCTTCTTGCTGCTTCAGAGGCCGAAAAATGCAGGACAATTACAGCCCTAACTACACTTTCTCTCACTTTAGCATTTGTATGTGGCGATGACACAAAGCAAAATGAATTATGACAACACATTAAGTTGAATATCGTGTGTAGCGCTTTCCGTGTTGTTAATTTTTTCCCTCCTGTCGCATGGCCTCATATGTTCCAAAAATGACCTGTATTTTATGTTTTTTTATAGGAAACTTGTGAACTAATGCGTTAAAACTTTAACTTTAACTGCATACGAGTCCCGACGTTTTTTTATTTGACCGACTGTACGTGCTCGGCTTACAGGGGTAACAGTATTTCCATGTGAAGAGTACAGGGTCAGAAGGGGGAAGGTCAACCAAAATCGAAAATTGAGTTATCAAGCCCATCTGGTAACTACTGTGCAATCTTTTAGTGTTGCTTATGAAACTGGTGAAGAAAGCGTATGGTAAAGGAAAATTTCACCATACAGGTTTTGAAGGGGGAATGTCTATGCGTTACAGGGAATGAAGGAGGAAAGTCAGTAGCAACAATGACATTCACTTTGCATGTGACAGCTTCGCGCGTTAATTTCTTAGGTGGAGTGATATAGAATGTAGAGTGTTTATCGAGATTCCATTATTAATAAATGATGTATGTATTTTACTGTACAAAAGATCAAGAAATATGGAAATTTTAAGGAAAATTTTTTCTATTACTTTAAGTTTTATAGAATTAAGTTAATTACTATGTACATTATGTTTATTTAGTTACAGATTTTATCCCATTTTCAAAGGAGAGGTACTCAGATGTACTTGAAGAAATTTTGTCCCAGGAAAGCTCAGATGTATCTTGGGAAGGAGTAACTATTAATGTAATATAAGTTTTAATAATTTAAGTTCTGTAAAAATGTAGGCGATGACTACATAAAGAATAATTATACTTTTCACATACTACCGCAAAATATTTGTGCATTTTTTTGTATTTGACAATTTCGTTACCGGTACATGGTTGCTCGTTAAAATCAGAACTCCATATTCACACATGTATAAAACACATTACTTTTACTATACGGTAGAATGAAAATATATTGATTATTGATTTAATAAATTTGAGTTTTGAGTACTCGAACTTTAAAAATAGCTTCCTGTGAAACTTTGATTTTTTTAGATTCCTCCTTTTTCCCCAGTACCCTTCATGTGGTCCTGTATTGAGTGGAATCACTGAGTTAATCATATAAAATTACATATCTTTACCTAAATATGAGTAATTTAGTTGAATGGTTAAGAGCTACAGAACTAAACATCAGGGGTTTGAGTCACTTTTAAGTTAACAGCCATTCCATTGTTACGGTCCATACATTTACACACTTTTGGAGTCCTCATACTCATTGTTAAGATAAATTTTCAGAAGGGTTAATAATATGTATGAATTGCCTTCAAATAGTACTTCACCCCTGATATATTTTTAATCCCATCTCAACATTAATCATTCAAGAAATTTATAAAAAGTACCCTGTTACGGATCAAACTCACACAGAAGGTTACCCATGTCATTTTTGTAAAGACATGCAAAACTCTGTGAATTGTCACAACTTTATGGCGAATCATATTTTTTTCCTTCTTTATAAATGTTCAAGGATAATTATGCACTATTGATCAACCTCAAATTTTCAATAATTAACACACAGTAAATTTTCAAAATATGTTACGGTCCAGACACATGCCGTTACGGTTCAGACACTGTGTAAAATCACACAAGTGAGAATTACTTAACAAATTAAGAGAATAGAAAATTTACACATGTTTTGCAAAATCTAGGAACCATGAACACTTAACTAGTCAAAATAAGTAATTTAACATAAACTTAGGCCCTTTCATAGGGTTTATAAAACTGTTGTCACGAAGAAATGGTGAATGCTTATGAGTATGGCTCATTATGTCTAATTAAAAACAAATTATCCACTATTATGAGTGACAGTAGGTAGTTTGACCACACAAACAATGACTGAAGCATGTACTACAAAGATGACCTTTTTCTTGAGACCAAATCCATGTCGATGTACTACTGGAATTAGTATAGTTGATTCTGTAATCATCGCTAATAGTGCTAAGTAGGCCTACCTCAGCCTAGTATGTCTTTCAGCTTGACAAGGACAAAATCACAAAATTTAATTTACTCTGATGATTAAAAAAGGGTGATAATAAATTATCATGGTGAAACACCTGAGCTTGTCTGACCAACTAGTAATTTATTTCTGGTTGGCGTAACCTGAAAGTAATCAGCGCTCTGTAGGTTGGGACTACAAAGAATACCAGACTACCTTTTCTCTGGTTTTGACTTCACATGCTGGCACCCATAGTATTCTTACTGCTGACACTACTTTTTTTGCACATAAAATTGCAATGAAAATAACCACGTACCTCTTCACAAGAGATGTTGGAAATGTTCTCCTGTTGCATCCACACAATACTGGCACTTTTTTAGGAAATTTTCTTTCACGCACATAAGTTCAGCTTCCGAGACAGAGTTAATTTCTCTTGTGATATTGTCTTTAAGTTCTTCTAACAGTATGTGAATATTATTTATGGGGAAACTTGAAAAATAAAGTGTATAAGTCAATTTCCCATACATTAGAAGAATTTTAAAGACAATATCACAAGTGAAGTTAACTCTGTCTCGGAAGCTGAACTTATGCGCGTGAAAGAAAATTTCCTAAAAAAGTGCCAGTATTGTGTGGATGCAACAGGAAAACATTTCCAACATCTCTTGTGAAGAGGTACGTGGTTATTCTCATTGTAATTTTAATTGTAAATGTGAGAACCTGAATCACTACACCAATCGTGGCTTTATTTGCGTAGACATTTCACCCGATCGCTCGGGAGTTGGAGCAGTGCCTGCCGCGACGCAGAAACCTGCATCATTGGCCAACTCTTGCGTGGAACTCACTGTATAAGTCTATAGCAGTGGAAGGGTTAAACTTTAACCACTAACATAATTTTAAGAATTACTATCTCAAAACTCATGACTAGAGCTGGGATTTTTATGTAGTATCAATTGGAAAATATGTACATAAATATGTAGTGAAAATTGGGGAAATATGTAGAAAAATATGTAAAATCTTCAAAATATGTAATATAAAATATTTCATTTCAATTTCTTAACATTATGCTCAAGAGACATTCATACATTAACATTACTTTTTGAGTACAGTGAACAGTTATTATTTGTTTAAAATGTAACCTAGAAACCACATTGTATTATCTGATTTCGAATATTAGCTCTCAGTCCTATCAAGTAAAAATATTATAATATGAGTAAACATGCAAATTCCAATACTAGAGACATTCACTCATTAAATTTTGCAGCACAGTGAACAATTAAATATTTTTCTAAGTTCTCTGGTGTGAATGATAGCCGTTCGTCAGATAGAATGTTCTTATAAGCAGAAAATGACCGCTCAACATCGCATGATGTGACTGGGGCAAATTTTAGCAAAGGAATATTTCCCGGTGAAATGTCCTCAGGACAATCTATAATGTTCCCTTCTTCGAATTTGACACACACTGCGAAATGTTGAAAATCCAGGGTTTTTTCTCAAAACAGTGTTTAATTTATTCAATGCACTCTCACCATTCTCCCCATGCACTACACTTAGTTTTTCAACTGCATCTTCCACAACACCAATAGAATCTTGAATTGGAAGTCCTGAAGTTTCCAAGCGTGTGATGCTCTCCGGTAGCCAGCTAAAGTTGCTCCGAATGTAGGAGACAGAACAAACCACTTTGGAATCGCTGAAGGCACGCTGAGATTCACGAATACATGCAGCATTTTCAGGATCAAAAGAATCTACAACAGTCTTTATGTCATCGAAATGTTCACCAAAAAAGTTCACTGCTTCAATCCATGTTCCCCACCTAGTTAAAACTGGTTCTGGAGGCAATGGTGTTCCTGGTAGTTGCTCTTTGTAGGAGATCACTTGCTGTGGGGCTTTTAAGAAACACTTTTTTTGTTGCCGAAATTAATGTGCTGACTTCTGGAAATTTAACTCTTATGTCCTCGGCAACACGTTGCAAACCATGAGCCAAGCACGTCAAATGGAGCATGTTCGGGTAAAATACCTTCAGAGAAGTTGCAGCTTTAAGCATGTATGGTGCTGCATCAGAATATAGCACTAACACTTTCTCTTCTTGAGTTTCGGTAGGCCACAACACTTTTAGTCCATCATTCACAAATCTTGCAATAGTTGAATGATTAGTACGGTCCAGCTCTTTGCAGTAGATTAAACATGGTTTAGAAGCGCTGTCAGGTTGCAACTTTCCTACCATGAGATTTGCTATGTTACGTCTCTTAGAATCAGTTGTTTCATCAACCGAAACCCATATGAAAGAATCTCCGATGTACTCTCTTATGCTGTCCATTACCTCATCGTAGCAGATATGTAGATAGTTTTTGCGTGGTGTTGAATGATCAGGTATATGTTGCTTGCAGTGTTTTTCCAAGAGAGATCTGAATTCAGGTACTTGAATCTTGTACCATGGAATGTTAGCAGCAATCATTGTACTGCACAAATCATTATAGAAAGGGACAATAATATTGAAGTTGAATTTTTCATCTGTGTTAAAAGCATTTGCTTTGTCGGTTGACGTAATTGATTGTTTTTTCTATGCAGTGCACTTCTTAAATGCTGTTTAAGCTGGGATTTCATAGAGCATCCTATGTGTTTGTTGCAATCTTGACAAATCACTAATTTGCCCTCAGTCGTAAAACACTCGTCAATTGCAGTCCATGATTTTAATTTTGAAGACAGCGAAGATGACACTGGTGCCATGTTCGCACTAGAAAGAACTGAAGTAAACTGTTCACTTACCCACTTTGATTCTGAATGAAACTAAAAACAGTTTTAGATTTAGGGTTAACTGGAATTCCCAAAGAACAAATTTAAAAATATTAGTGGAATATCCAAACAACAGTAGCCTACCTCTTTGAAAAGAAAAATTAGGCATTGTTAAAAGGGAGATGTAAAGTATATACAGTAAAAGTAATCAGTGCCGAATTTACAACAGTTTTATGGAATAATTCGCAAAACCATTAGGGCTAATAGGTTTCTTTTCATGTTGTGGTCATGCTCTTAAGTGGCTGTCAATCATCTGTCATTCCTTCCTTTTCAATACCAGTCAGTGATCTTAATCTTCCTATTGTGGCAAGTGACAATATCCACATAGCTTCAGTATAGAATTTATAAAGAAATTTACACATGTGAAACAAGAAAATATTGAAATATGTAATTTTATGTAATATACTTAAAAATATGTAAAATGAAATTCAGTTACAGTAACCCTAACATGGTGGTTTGTGAAGATATCTCTTTTCCCAGCATCTAACTAGTAAGGAACAAAATAAGTAATTACATAGAAATCCCAGCTCTACTCATGACCATCCTAACGTTTATGACCTTTGTACCTAGATTAGTAGGGCTATTATACAACTTCTCCAACTTATAAATACCTAGTTATAAGTTCATTACTGTTAGAAATTATGTATTCGAATACACTTATTTTGTTATTTTAATATTTTGATGCCGTCCATCTCTTAATGTTGTTATTAATGTAAGGAGCTGTTAGCTCATTGGGGCATATAGTGAAATAAATAAATAAAATTCACGAGCAGAAGTGCCCATGTGTTACCCCACTATACTCCATCTTACAATTACTTTACATGCCTCTGTACTGTACGGTTCAAGCTGTACAAAGAAAAACTGGGAATGTGGGGCTTTAGTGAGTCCAGCCAGCGCGAGTAGCAAATGATAGCAAGGCAACGTTACCCAGTTGAGATAACTCCACGCCTAACAAAAGTTTCGAAACTACAGTAAAACCTGTCTTAAAGACCACCCCTTTTTAGCGACCACCTCCTTTAAAGACCAATTTTTCTAGGAACCGACAGTAAAACCCATAAGGCCAATGTTATTTGTACCCCTATTAAATGACCACCTCTCTCTCCGACCAACGACCAGAGTTTCATTTTCGTTAAATTCCTCTGTAACGACCAAAATCGTAAAAAATATTTACTCAAATGGTAGGCATTAATCAGCATTTGAACAGAAATACCGATGTGGGCACTGCAAGATGTTCTTCAATTTTCAATACAGTACTTTTACAAGAGCGATGGACAGAAATGTGAATATCGTTGATCAATCCTTTGGGCTGTTTTCCCTTTCGTGTTCTGGGAAATACCTTACAAAAACAGCTTGTACCGTACAGCGCGCGGCGTTAACAGGACACATTCCAATCTACTACCTCTGACCTGATTGTTTCAATACCCTTAAGAATTCATGCCTTTATTATTTACATGATCGCTGTGGCTCGGAGGGGTAATTCTATTTCTTATGAAAACGTTTATTCAGTAGACATGAGGGGGGTTTCAGAAATTTTCGATTCTAAGAAGCGTACCGGCCGAGTCTCTTTCATTGTCCTCCAAGCAAAATGTAATGTAGGGAAAATAGACGTGTCTTTCTTTTCCTGGAAAACATTACCCCGTTATACTGTAAAAGTAAGTAATAATGAACTGTGTGTTAGGTAATACACTTACTGTATTGTACTTAGTGATGTGAGTCGGAAAATTTTCAATGGAAAAATTGGAAATTTTTCAGAACGTCGGAAAAATATGGAAAAATAGGAAAAATATGATTAAGTGCTTTCTTTAAGTGTGTGTATGTGTCCAAGTCCCAGGCAGCCAAATTGCTTATTTGAGAAAGTGAAATCCCTTTCTTATTTGAGACAGGGAAATCCAATTGCATATTTGAGAAAGGAATATATATATATATATATATATATATATATAAAGGAGAAGAAAGTGCCAGAGCACTTACCAATTGGCAGGCTGGTCTTCAATTGGTGCTGGCTCTGGTCTGATACAAACACACATAAATAAAACATTAAAGTTGAAAACAAGCTCAGCTTGTAGATGTGAACTACTTAATTATATCAAACTTAACTTCTTTAGTAATATATTAATGTGTTTTTTCCATTTTAATTTACTGCCAACTGTTAGACCTAAATACTTTATTTCATGTACTCTTTCCAGTTCTAGGCATTTGCATGATGTCAACTTATTGGAATTGTGTAAATGATATTTTAACTTACATTCCATCCTCAGTTTTGGCTTTTGGGTAAATATCGTATGTTTTTATTCTGTTATCTTCTAGCCATCCTCTGAATGCCTCAGTATCGAATTTGCATATCTAAAGTTAGCTTGGTAGTAATTCACCGATAATAATTATTGCATTTAATCAGTGAAAATTTATATTCAGTGAAAATACACTTTTATATCTTTTTCTATTATTGGTGGTGTTTTATTTATTTATTTATTCCAATTTTTCCAGAAATTTTCCCGGAAATTTTTCCAAAAAATATTTTTCCGGAAAAATAACAACACTAATTGTACTGTATTTATTCTATTGTATTTTTAGTTTCAAGACATAAAAATGCATTCCCCCTATTAAGAGACCACCCCTCTTAAAGACCACTTTTTCGTGGAACCAGAGATGGTCGTTATATATAGGTTTTACTGTATACCAAACCAAAAATGTCAAGTATAATATGAGAAAGACGAATGTTTCTCAAGTCAGCTATACAAAAGCCATATTTTTATATGTGGTTGTTCAGCTATGAGGTTTTGAATGACAAATGACATTGTTGATCAATCATGCACCTCTAACAAGTTTCTTCTAACAAGTGTGGCATCAGAGCACAGAGTAGGCAGGAATTGGCGCACACCATTTACTTTCATATAGTAGACTTAAGGCTAGTTTACACGATGACACTAGGTTTCGTAATCACTTTTATGAAAGTGATTTTGTGAAACTAATTACACACATTTTCTTTCCAATGCAACCGCACATTTCATGTTATTTCTGAAGTTCAAGTTGTTAAAATCCCATACAAACGTTTCAAACATGTATTAATACAAGCATTTCACAATTTCCTCACTTCCCCATATTTCATTTTACGAAATGCGAACAAGCTAAATAAGCGTATAATCTCAAAATTACTATTATAGTTTCGTGAAAAGTTGGAATCAGCCAAAACTACGTAGTGTCGTAACTCATTGTCGCCAGTACATCTAGCGTTTGCGCATTCAAGTAAAAAACAGTTGCAAAACTCAGTTACAAAACATAATTTCGTCGTGTAAACTAGCCTTTAGTGATATTGCATTTGCTTAACTCTTCTGTTCCTAATCGCATATTATCAAGCAGATGTGTCATATTGCCTCAGTTCTTACAATTCTGTGGTGCAGAAAAATTAAGTAGGCTAACATCAAAGTGAAAATTAAAATGAGTAAAACCTAACGTCGCTTCAGGAAAGGATGAAAAGTGAAAAATGGCATAAACTAACTAAAAAAATCCCTTTAGGCAGGCCTACAGGCTGAGGTAGATTTCAAAGTGCTTTTGGTTTAATTTATTATCGCTGCGCAGCACTCTTCTTTTTTAGCCTTGGCATGGCAAACCCGCAGTAATAAGAACTGAATTCGGTAAAGAGGAAGATACTACAATCATTTGTTTTGACAACAAGAATAGGATATAATATTCTGGGAGGCCGTGCGCAAGATCAGCAATGAATAAAATAAGCAAAGCCGCTAAACAAAACAAAATTATGATATTATAATAATTCTTTTAAGTGTTATTATTTTCAAACATTAAAATCGCGCGTCATATGAGAGCTATCAAGAAACTAGTTATTGATTTGTAGAGTACTCATCAAGAGCTTTTCAACGATACCCCACAAGAAGTGGTTTCAAAAAGTTTCGAATTTTCATCCCCCCACCCCCACTCGAACCCCCGAATCGTTGGTGTCACTGTGAACTCCATAGGGAGTACTCTAATTTATTCAAACAAAGTTTCCCTCTATACTTCATAGGGGCCGAGATATGAATTTTTAAAAATTTCAACCCCCTCCCCCGACACCACCTTGGGCCAATTTTGCTCATTAACGAACTTGTCCGAGCTATTGGGCCTAGAAATGACATAATAAAATTTGGTTCAAATATCTTCAAAATTACGGCCGCTATCGTGTAAAGATATAAATATATATATATAGGCCTATATAAATATCACAAAAAATTTTTTTGAACGGGCGGTGGTTTTGTACTTAGGGGAGCATGAAACGTAAAGATATGAAAGAATTTTTCGAAAATCATGACATGGTATCCATTGCAATTGGTAGATTTTTCTTCGAAATCTACCTAAAAACTATAGGTTTGAAAATGGAAAATATGAACACAAACGCCAATGTTTTTTATAAGAGGTTTTCATTCAGGATTATCATGCTACACTGAAAGAAAATCAAAATTCCGTCCTGCTTATTAATTCTATTGATAATCCCTTGCATACTTCTCAAGTCACAAATCAGGCAATTAATCTCATTTGTACTACAAACTTTGCTCACAATGCAGAAGTTGTTTTTATCAATAAATCTTTAACAAGAGGGCTATTTTTTTTCAATCTCCGATGGGGCATAAAATGAAAACCACAGTGAAAATCAAAACTGTTTTATTTAGGACATTTAGGTACACCTTCTAGCTACTTCTCTATCTAGTCGAGCTTCGATTGAGACATTTGTTGTAGAGTGGTACAAACTTTCCAATGACCCTCTTCATAGAAGCTTACCGCCAGCTTATTGAGAAGGGTCTTCATGACATTTTGAAGTGTTTTAAAGTTCTTAGTTGGTGTGGAAGTGCTGTCCTCTCAGATCTTTCTTCAGTTACCTAAAAAGATGAGTCACTCGGCATGGGAAAAGTTTTTGAAACTTTTCGTGACAGGGGATGAAACAAGGATTCATTATGACAATCCAGAAATAAAAGAACAATCAAAAGAATGGACGCACACAAATTTCCCGAACAAACCCAAGACCTGGCTTCCACACCAACGAAGAATTTCAAAACACTTCAAATCGCCGTGAAGACTCTTCTCAATACGCTGGTGGCAAGCTTCTATGAAGAGGGTAGGAAAGTTGGTACCACGCTATGACAAATGTTTCAATCAGAGCAAGACTATGTAGAGAAATAACTAGAAGGTTCTAAAAAAAAACAGTTTTGATTTTCACTGTGGTTTTCGTTTTATGCCCCATCGGAGGTTGAAGAAAAGTGTGTGTGGAACGCCACGCAACAGAAGTGAAACTTGTTTTAATTTTGGGTTGTTCTTAATTTTGGATTGATATTTCAATTTTGGATTGTTTTAACTTTTAATATTGGGTTTTTGGACTTTTTAATTTTGAATTTTTAAAATTTTAGATTTTTTTTGGATTTCGGATATTTTAATTTTGTATTTTTTATTTTTTAAAATTTGGATGTTTGAATTTTTTAATTTTTATTTTTTAAATTTTGGATCTATGAATTTTTAAATTTTGGATCTTTGAATTTTCTTATTTTTTGGGTTTTTAAATTTTGGATTTTCGATGTTTTAATTTTTAATTTTTAGATATTTTATATTTTGGATTTTCAATTTTTAATTTTTGGATTTTTTAAATTTTGGATAAGCCTAATCATTGAGTTGATTGTTTTCTGTGCAGTCCGTTCCATCACACCTCACTAATTTCGAGACGATTTTTAGTGTGACACTAATTTTGTGATGATTTTTGAGCATGACACAAACTCTGGATTTACCGCTAAAGAAGTTTCACTTTAAAAAAAGACCTCACAGTTATTGTAATTATGTGTGTCAGTTTACTTACTTGGAAAACCTTGCTGGAACCTCCACAGCCAATGATACACTGCACTACGTATTTCTTTCTATTTATTGTCAGTGTGTTCTCTTTTCTCTGTAAATTCACTTTCTCCTTCAGTGTCGAGTCAAACTCATGAAATGATTGTTCTCCATGCTTGAGCAGACTCGAATCACTGCTTTGGCCTGATTCGTTCTGTTTATCTGAAGCTTTATGACGATAATCAGGCCCACTTGGTTCAGGGGTTTCACTTCCATTATCAGCTTGCGAATCACTTTTCTCATTACTGGCATCTTTACGAACAGATAGAATGTCTAAGTTTTTCCTCTGAATCAAAGGAGTTTGAAGCCCCATTAGTTTTTGTTTGAAGCGTGAAGTTTCACTTCCTTTTGCGCCTTGTGCAGCACCAATACCACTTACTTCCTCATTTTTGCTAGACATTACTGTCGAGATCTGTTGCAACTTAATAACTTGCTCTTTCACAGAATAACATACTTTCACTTTGTTATTCTTATGTTTGTCCACACTACAATATACTTTCGCAGGTGTCTCGTAGATGATTTTGGAACATTCAGGAAATGTATTATTACGTATGATACTATTTGAACTTTCCGCAGGAGTTGAATTAGGATTCTGTGCTACAAACTGAGGTTCCATCAAATTTCTATAATTCTCTTTATTTCTATTCTGCATGAAGTCAAAGTTCTCTTCATTCTGAAAAATACTCTTGGGAGTTTTCAGGATATCTTCAGCATTTCTGTGATTCGTGATGTCATACAGAGGTCTGGGAGGACCCATCATTTCGTTAATGGACAAATTTTCTAATGACATCGCTGAACGATGGAAAGAGTTGTCCAGTCTCTGAGAAGGAAATAGGTCTTCAATTGGGTTGTGATCTCGAGCATCATTACCTTCATTCTCTGGAGACCAACGAGTGGGCTCAATGCTGTGTGAAAACTTTCTGTTCGTTTTACTCTCAGCAGGGCTCTCAATGGGGTTTTCAACAAAGCAAACCCTTTTAATTCCATCTTTTAGAATGTCTTCTTTTGTATTCTCTAAAGGAGACGCATCAATGTTTTGCCTTTCACAATCATCTTCTCGACTATCTCCATTTGAGAACAGTGGCTTCATAATAGGTCCTACTGTATGCTTCCGTCGTGTGCGTAGATGTAAACTGCAATAACAAAAAGAAACAGTTACCAGTAAAAGTAACAAAACATATACATAAAAAAGACCTAAAGAAAATTTATCATGATACTAAGTCATGCCAACAAAATATTCAAATTTCTACAGCTACAGAGAATATTTAACACTTTTGATACCAGCCATATAACTATCTAGGTGTGCCAGAAAACCAGCCTATTTTGCATTTTATTACTCTGCTTCTGTTAAAAATGTACTGTATGGCAGCGTTCACACTGAGGCGATACGCGATATATCGTGAGCGATATACGATACACGACACACACGGCCATATATTTGAAATCTAAAGGGAGGCGATAAAAAGGTTCACAGTCGTGCGATAGCGCAACATATCGCAAGCGATATAGGCTATCTCTTGAAGTGCAACATGCCGGTCGCCTGAGCGATTAGTTGCTTACGATATTGTGACTGAAGTAGTGAAGATTGTGCTCCCACCACATTTTAGGTAGATTTCGAAGAAAAATCTACCTATTGCAATCGATACCATGTCATGACTTTCGAAAAATTCTTTCATATCTTTACGTTTCATGCCTCCCTAAGTACATTAAAAAAAATAAAATTGTGATATAGGCTTTAATATAATTTTTATTGCACAGGTCGCACCGATTTATCACTCGCAGTCTGAACCTTACTAGCAATATATTGCCGCAACATATCCCTTGCGATATATTATCGCTTATCGCCTCTGTGTGAAAGCTGCCTAAGAGGTATATTTAAAATACGCATATGCTATATGCAAGAGGATGCTTCAATGATTATTTTCATATATTGCCTAATTTACATATCCTAAACTGGACGGATACAGGCTAAGAGGTGTAAGTATATTTTATATATTTTAAAAAATTACGTATAAAAAGATTGTTAGAAATAGCAGTACACAACAACAACAAATAAATTACTTGAATTTTTCTCGCTGAACACTACTGACGATTTGTCATGGGTTATGAGCAAAGTGTAATTTCACAAAACTTCCAACCGGCTGACAACCCACTAAGAAATTATCAACGAAACATCGAATGTTCGTCTTCCTAGAACTATTTTTTTTTTTTTTTTTTTTTTTACAAATTTAATAATTGATGACTCAAACAAAGCTATAGCCAACTCCCAATTAACTTACCCATGTTAGCTAGGACCATAACAAGTATGAATAACTGAAAAAAAACGGATAAATCAAACTGGGTGTGGGATTTTTAATTTCCTCCATTTAAATTCACATTTCCTGCCCTCTGTCACTATATTGTGAATAAAGAAGAAATTAAGTGCGGGAAATTGAAATTCTGACAATATAAAGTGCAGGAAATTCGAAATTTTGCACAAGGAAAATCTGCAAATGGATAATCGAGAGTTGACTGTACTTAGTAAAAGCAACAAAAAGTATTTAAACAAAACTAAATGTAGCGAGAAAAATAGAGAGAACAAAACAAACAAACAAACCAATCAAAAAACAAAACAAAAACAAAAAAAAGTTTTGTTAAGCTTTGTTTGTTTTAGTATATGTTTTAAATATGGCAGCCAGACCTATAGGCTACTTGTTACTCAGAGTTTTAACTGAAGTCGACCAGTCTCATAATCTAGCGATCACCTGCTATTCACAGGGTTCTGGGTTGATTCGCAGTCTGGTCAAAGGGATTTTTTATCGTTCTTAGATCTGTTCCTCTGGTCAACTGGTTTGGTTAGTTTAGGTAGACTCAAGTGCTGATATAATTTGCAGTGGTTCATCTTGACAAGGAATTTCTAACCACTCCCCACCCATGTGCCTTCCTCGTTTTCTTTGTGAGAGCCTCTAGATTCATTGAGAGAACATAATCGTTTGAGAATTGATCTTAACCTTCCTTGATAAGGGAAATACGAGGGTGGCTTGAAAAGTAACGTACAATAATTTTTTTCTACAAAAAGTTTAATAGGTACAATTACAAACAAATGCACACATGAAGGGACATCTTTTGTCTATTTTTTTATAGGCCTATAGTCGCCAAGTTTCTCAACACATTTCTCCCATCGTGATACCAGTTTCAAAATATCCTGTCCATAGAAGTCCATTCGGTTGGAGTATAGCCATCTGCGGACTATTGTTTTCACTTCTGCATCTGACGCAAAGCATTTAACATCCAGGGATTTCTTCATGGGACCAAACAAATGAAAGTCCGCCGGTGCAAGGTCTGGACTGTATGGAGGATGCTGCAGCACCTCCAACCAAATTTGTTAATTCTCTCACAAACAGCTGCAGCAAGATGGGTGGGACCATTTTTGAGTTACATGCTTTTAAATATTTCAAAGTGTTCCTAAAAACTGTCGTTTTTTAATTTTTCCAAAATTTATAACTCAAAAACGAAAGGTCGAAAAAAAATTAAAACTTTGTATATTTGGTCATAATGATGATTAGAATACAATCACTGAATATGATGCATTTTGAAAACCTCAAGGTTTAATATTATATTTTTATTGGTTGATCTGATATGGAATATTACCCAAATAGGTACCAATAGGGTGAAGAATAAGTGAAAGGAAGGGAGGAAAGAGAAAGTGAAAAAGAGAAGGAGAAAAATTTAATTTTAAACTTCTTTCTACTAGATGGCATTGCTAGTAAGTTCTTTAAATCGCAGCCACTAGATATCTCACTGTTTATAGAATTTACTCCCCACCCTAAAACCCTCCTCACCTGGCAGGTCCCGTTAGTGAGTAGAGGGGGGGCTAGCAGGTGACTGGTATTTATTTTTTCCTAAGTTGAAGATGGGGAAATAATAAGATTTTTTTCCTCCTTTCCTTTCCTCTTTCTCCCTTTCTCTCACTCATTCTTCACCTTACCTACCTATAACAGTACAACAGTGAGCTGCATTGCTGGCATGGATTTGCTGGATGCCTAGGGGAAGAGGGCTGAGGCTACAACCGTTACCATGGCAATCAAACGGAGAGTATGCATAGCTTAGCATGTAGCAAAGTCAGTAATTTCAGAGATCGCGTACATCTCTATGATGATGTCACTGGACAAATGTCATACATTCCCATATGAAAATGAATGAAGCCCTTTACAAGGGAAAAGGAATTAAAACGACCCCAACAATTACAGAGGTGTAGCTTTAGAAAATAGTGCATTCAAAGTGTTCACAAAAATATTATGCAAAAGACTGACAAAAAAAAGTAGACCAATGCATACCGGAAGCCCAGTTTGGATTCCAAAGGGGGAGATCAACTCTTCATGCTGTTAAAAACCTACTAGAAGACATAGAGGGCTCATTGAGGAAAGAGAAAGGGAAGTTCTTTGCAGTCTTCATAGACTTCAGTAAGGCTTTTGATACACTGGACAGGAACATTTTGATAAAAAAATTAGAGCAAATGACAGGGAGTGACGATAGTTACAATAATTAGAAATATCCTGGACCCTCTGAGTCCTCTATTGTTTAATACTGCAACCTTGGATGTGACAAAAATCAATGAAGAATCAGTAAGTTAGTCCTATATATATATATATATATATATACAAGGATGACATGGTAATAGGAGGAATCAACCTGAAGTACCTGTGGAACAGTCTAAACAAATTATCAAAGTGGACGGAGGAAAATAGATTTAATAATAAATTAAAGAAAAATGGCACAGATGACTTTTCAGAAGGGAGGGAGAACCTCTGAAAAAACCCGATATTGAAGTATGGAGTAGAACTTTTTTGGGAACAAACGAAAGTGAGATACATACAGCTGGGAAAAAGCAAAGACTACCTTCCTCAAGAGAGCACTCTATGCAGAGATGCCAACCTTGAAAGGTGGTTGTCAGTAGTGTGTCTAATCGGATGGTGGGGGACTGGACGTCTCGGGCAAATTATGCAATTTCAAACATCAACATGCATTAAACACAGGCCTTCCGTGTACTGCTTTCGATACTGCTGATTTGCCGGAGTTCGTTTTTGTCCATCAGACTCGTCACTGGTTTTACGTTTACACGACATATTTCCTCAAAATGCTACTTGCACTGCAACGCTCAAACTTCAAGCAAGCAACGCCGTCGGCAGTTGTCAGCGGCATTACAGTGATAATAAAAAAGAGGAAATATGTTAACACCAAGATGTTATAACTATAATAATTATAAAGTCTGTAAGATATAACATCTTTGGTTAACACACACTCACGTCAAAAACGAAAAATTTTAAAAATAGATATTGGGATTCGTAAAATCCGTAATATTTAGTACAATTTAGTACAAATTTAAATCTTGATGTAATAAACGGCTCCATATTTTCATATGCAGACGACACTGTAGTTATTTTTACTGGTCATTCATGGGAGGAAACATATAAATACGCTAACACTGGCATGGTAATTGTAAAAAAGTGGTTTGATTCCAACCGTCTCTCATTAAACGTAGATAAATCAACATTGGTTCCTTTCTCATTAACAACTATTGGTCAGATAAAACGGAAGAATTGTACAAATTCAAATTTAATAATACACAATTGTAATTGTGATGTAACAAATTGTTCATGCTCCCCAATGAAGGAGGCTGCCATTGTGAAATATTTGGGTATTTTTATAGATGAACATCTTAAATGGTCTCATCATGTTAATTAGGGCCTACATCTGTAATAGACTACGCAAAACAATTTACAAATTTGTCATTTTACGTCACTGTATGCCCATTACTGTTCTTCGTTCCGCTTATCTAGCCCTGTTCCAGTCCATTATGCAATATGGCATTCTTGCCTGGGGAGGAATAGCGAAAACTACTCTTGAACCTCTTTGCCTTTTAAAGAAGAAGAATAATAAAAATCTGTCTATGAAAACACATTGATTACCCAACTAATCTGATATTTTCGGAATTTAATGTTTTTAAGTTTGACCAACTCTACAAATTTTCTTTACTAAAATATTTTCACAAACATCGTGCAAAATACACATCCGGTGATCATGCATACAGCACTAGGAGAAATAATAATCTACTTCTATCAGAACCCAAATGTCTCACATCGGCAGGATTAAACCACAGCATTAATTTTGGTCCCCGCTTCTATAACTCTATGATCAGTAGATACCCCGATCTCGCAGTTTACCCCAATTTTAAATTTAATAAGTATGTAAAACATTTTTTGTAATTTTATTAGCTTTAAGTCATTTATTTTTATTATTATTTATTGTATGTATTTGTGTTTAATATTTTTGTCTCCTTTTTTATAAATTTGTATTTTCTTTTTCTAGCTCTGTTTTACATTTTTCACCTTTTTTATAAGTGTGTCATTCTTTCTCATTTTGTTTTTTGTTTCTCCTCTTTCTCCACTCTGATGTTCTGAATCAACACCCGAGCACAAGCAGTCTGCTCATTCGGGTGTATTTCTAAATAAATATTTGGTTCTTTTCTTTCTTTTTCTTTTCTGTACTTCAATTTTGAAATTTGTAAATGTTTTTTGTTTATTTATGTATTTGTATTTGTATTTGTACATAAGTTTGTAAATGTAATTTAAATAAATAAATAAAAAATAAATAAAAAAATCCGTATTGCCGTAGCAAATTCAAGAAAACCTTAGAAACTACGGAAATTCCGTAGCAGTTGGCATATCTGCTCTATGTGTCTAAGTAGGCTACACACCGTCAAGGTTAGTGTACTCAATGTTTCAGATTTACGAGATTCGCAATTAATTTTCACCCACTAAAAGTTCATAAGAGCAGCTAACTTTTGGCATGTGTCTATCTGCAATGATGACCTACCGACAGGGTTGTAAAAAAGCCGGCTAAAATTGAAAAAGACCTGACCAGCGGTTTTTTTCAATTTTAGCCGGTTAAAATCATGATTTTAGCCGGCTAAAATCAAATTTAGCTGGCTAAAATCAATTTTTCCTGGTTGGGGGAGGTGGGAGCAGGTTGAAATTTTGAAAAAATTATATTTAGGTCCCTATGGGGTTTAGAGGGAAACTTAGTATGCATAAATTAGACACCAATGATACAGTGGTTGTGGGGGTGAGGGTGGAAATTAAAATTTTTTAAAACCATGTTTGTGGGGTATCGTTGAAAATCTCTTGATGAGTAATCTTTAAATCAACAACTAGTTTCTCAATAGCGCTCATATAAGGAGAGATTTGAATTTTTGAAAGTCAAAAACACTTTAAAATATAACTCAGCCAATAGGCATGCCGAAATGAATTCATGAGGACCAACTGAAGCTAAAATTACCAATGAAATAAAGTTTGAAATATTAAAAATAATAGTTAAATATCTTTAGAACAATAATCCTTGGCCAAATTAAAAATGATATAATAAAAGAGATCAATTAATAGGCCTACATAATTAACAACTCTCTTTTTATAAAAAAATATTTCAGTTTTTATTCTACACTTACCCCAATAAATTCATAAAAAGCACTATGAAATCTACCTCAGCCTGTGCCCTGTAGGCCTACCTAAAGGGATTTTTTATACTTATTTCTCCATCAATTACACAAATCTGAAGCGTAATCACCTATCGCTGGAATTTTGTCAAGTCATAGAATCTTTACATCGTATGCCAGCCAGTTCTGCATCAATCGAAAGAGTATTTTCTTCATTTGGGTTAATAGAAACAAAATTGAGAAACAGACTAGGCAATGAAAAAGCCCAAAAGCTTGTATACATCAATAGGCAGAATAAAGCAAATATTGAAGAGTCTTATGATGAATGGTGAATTTACCATATTTACTTGAATAATTTTTGACCATTTGTAGATTTCAATACTGAGGTGCACGTTAAATTCTAGTACAAATCCGTTTCGTAGGTCGGAGGTAATAATGATCTACATAACAAGGCACTGCTATAATTCTCGACTTCGTTCATTTTATCGTTAGCCTACACCATATGAAATTTAATTTCTGAAACATAATGAAAAAATAGTTTTTGTCAGTTCTATAGTGCAAATGTGGAATATTGTGCATTGTCGATTTTAAACTCATTTTAGAGTGGTATCAGCTTTTATTGTGAAACAAGCATTTAACATTTTGTTTGTCCATTTAGCAATAAAAATAAGCACCTCCGAGGATTCCAGTGATGAACACGTCAGTGAATATTGATGAGCCATGCCTATAGGTCTACTTGTAGGCCTAAAACTGGCAGTTAACTGTAAATGTTTATGTGTTGGTTCATTATTCTATAAATACTAAGACAAAATTCCAAATAAAATATCCTATTGATGCGCATTACATTCGCTAACAAACTCTTTTTTTATGATTTTAAGTTTCAAAATCAGGGTGCGCATTAAATTCGAGGGTGCATTATATTGGAGTAAATACGGTAATTAACTATTGCTGGGAATTACACAGTGAAGTGGTACAGTGAGTCCCACGCAAGAGTTGGCCAAATGACATGGGATTTTGCGAAGCGGCGGACACAGCTCCAACTCCCGAGCGATCGGGTGAAATATCTACGCAAATAAAGCCGCGATTGGTGTAATGATTCAGGTTCTCATATTTACAGTTAAAATTACAATGAAAGTAACCACATACCTCATCACAAGAGCTGCTGGAAATGTTCTTCTCTTGCATCCACACAATACTGGCACCTTTTCAGGAAATTTTCTTTCACACGCATAATTTCAGCTTCCGAGACAGAGTTAATTTCTCTTGTGATATTGTTTTTAAGTTCTTCTAACAGCATGTGACTATTATTTATGGGGAAACTTCAACAAGAAAAATTAACTCTATTTCAGAAGCTGAACTTAATGCGCGTAAAAGAAAATTTCCTAAAATGGTGCCAGTATTGTGTGGATGCAAGAGCAGGACATTTTTAACATCTCTTGTGATGATGTATGTGGTTATTTTCATTGTAATTTTAACTGTAAATGTGAGAACCTGAATCATTACACCGATCGCGGCTTTATTTGCTGTGCCCGCCGCGATGCAGAAACCCGTGTCATTGGCCAACTCTTGCATGAGACCAACTGTATTAAATTACACTAAATACAATTTTAGGTTTCTGAGCTTGTATCTTTTAAATTTGTGATGTTTGGAAATAAGAACATGAAAGAAACTTCAATTATTTTTACTCAATTTGATTTTATCCAGATAAAATGCCTGGCATTTTTCAAGTGGATAAGACTGGTAGCTCTGCATTAGCACTCAGTAGCCCTACTACAGGTTCTGAGCTTGTAACTTTTAAATTTGTGATGCTTGGAAATAAATACAAGAAAGGAACTTCAATTATTTTTATCCAATTTGATTTTAGCCGGATAAAATGTCTGGCTTTTTTCAAGTGGATAAAACTGAGGCTTACTACAGGTTCTGAACTTGTAACTTTTAAATTTGTGATCTTTGGAAAGGAACTTCAATTGTTTTTATTCAATTTGATTTTAGCCGGATAAAATGCCTGGCTTTTTTCAAGTGGATAAAACTGGTAGCTCTGCATTTGCACTCAGTAGGCCCCTACTACAGGTTCTGAGCTTGTATCTTTTAAATTTGTGATGTTTGGAAATAAGAACATGAAAGAAACTTCAATTATTTTTATTCAATATGATTTTATCCAGATAAAATGCCTGGCATTTTTCAAGTGGAAAAGACTGGTAGCTCTGCATTTGCACTCAGTAGGCCTAAGTAGGCCTACTACAGGTTCTGAGCTTGAAACTTTTAAATTTGTGATGTTTGGAAATAAAAGCATGTAAGAAACTTCAATTATTTTTATTCAATTTGATTTTATCCGGCCTGGCTTTTTCAAGTGGATAAAACTGGTAGCTCTTCATTTGCACTCAGTAGGCCTACTACAGGTTCTGAGCTTGTAACTTTTAAATTTGTGATGTTTGGAAATAAAAACATGAAAGAAACTTCAATTATTTTTATTCAATTTGATTTTATCCGGCCTGGCTTTTTTCAAGGGGATAAAACTGGTAGCTCTGCATTTGCACTCAGTAAGTATTACAGGCTCTGAGCTTGTAACTTTTAAATTTGTGATGTTTGGAAATAAAAGCATGTAAGAAACTTCAATTATTTTTATTCAATTTGATTTTATCCGGCCTGGCTTTTTTCAAGTGGATAAAACTGGTAGCTCTGCATTTGCACTCAGTAAGTATTACAGGCTCTGAGCTTGTAACTTTTAAATTTATGATGTTTGGAAATAAAAACATGAAAGAAACTTGAATTATTTTTATTCAATTTGATTTTATCCGGCCTGGCTTTTTTCAAGTGGATAAAACTGGTAGCTCTGCATTTGGACTCAGTAGCCCTACTACAGGTTCTGAGCTTGTAACTTTTAAATTTGTGATGCTTGGAAATAAATACAAGAAAGGAACTTCAATTATTTTTATCCAATTTGATTTTAGCCGGATAAAATGTCTGGCTTTTTTCAAGTGGATAAAACTGAGGCTTACTACAGGTTCTGAACTTGTAACTTTTAAATTTGTGATCTTTGGAAAGGAACTTCAATTGTTTTTATTCAATTTGATTTTAGCCGGATAAAATGCCTGGCTTTTTTCAAGTGGATAAAACTGGTAGCTCTGCATTTGCACTCAGTAGGCCCCTACTACAGGTTCTGAGCTTGTAACTTTTAAATTTGTGATGTTTGGAAATAAGAACATGAAAGAAACTTCAATTATTTTTACTCAATTTGATTTTATCCAGATAAAATGCCTGGCATTTTTCAAGTGGATAAGACTGGTAGCTCTGCATTTGCACTCAGTAGCCCTACTACAGGTTCTGAGCTTGTAACTTTTAAATTTGTGATGCTTGGAAATAAATACAAGAAAGGAACTTCAATTATTTTTATCCAATTTGATTTTAGCCGGATAAAATGTCTGGCTTTTTTCAAGTGGATAAAACTGAGGCTTACTACAGGTTCTGAACTTGTAACTTTTAAATTTGTGATCTTTGGAAAGGAACTTCAATTGTTTTTATTCAATTTGATTTTAGCCGGATAAAATGCCTGGCTTTTTTCAAGTGGATAAAACTGGTAGCTCTGCATTTGCACTCAGTAGGCCCCTACTACAGGTTCTGAGCTTGTATCTTTTAAATTTGTGATGTTTGGAAATAAGAACATGAAAGAAACTTCAATTATTTTTATTCAATATGATTTTATCCAGATAAAATGCCTGGCATTTTTCAAGTGGAAAAGACTGGTAGCTCTGCATTTGCACTCAGTAGGCCTAAGTAGGCCTACTACAGGTTCTGAGCTTGAAACTTTTAAATTTGTGATGTTTGGAAATAAAAGCATGTAAGAAACTTCAATTATTTTTATTCAATTTGATTTTATCCGGCCTGGCTTTTTCAAGTGGATAAAACTGGTAGCTCTGCATTTGGACTCAGTAGTCCTAAGTAGGCCTACTACAGGTTCTGAGCTTGTAACTTAAATTTATGATGTTTGGAAATAAAAACATGAAAGAAACTTCCATTATTTTTATTCAATTTGATTTTATCTGGATAAAATTGCCTGGCTTTTTTCAAGTGGATAAAACCGGTTAAAACCGGCCGGTTAAAATCAAGCCGGCTTTTTTCATAACAACCCTGCCTACCGATAATGCAAAATTTGAGAATTAAAAATTGTGACTTTATTGTTTTGATTATAACAAATTATGTTTTAAAAACCTGAATGTCAGAAAAGCATTTTGTAAAAAAATTCTTTCTCACTGCTTTATCATAAGTTTTCAAAAATTGAAAGTTGTAACTTTTATGGGGGAGTCTGGTTGAAAAGGGGCAAAATGTGTGGATATGTGTGCCGGCACATGAAATTTTAGGAATTAAGGAATTAATTAGGAATTAATGCCTGTATAAACCAGGAAGGACGACACTGTCAACATATGTTATGAGTAAGGCCCTGATTTGAAGGTTTTAACCTATTTTTTCTTCAGCTTCCTAATTAGAGCATTTATTGCACTTTACCGTTTCATGCCATTTGCTTCCAAATATATGTATCTTACAGAACCTAAAAAGGGCAACTCGGACTGAAGGGCGTAAAAAGGATTAAGGAGGACTTTTGCTGAAAAACTAGGGGCTAAAGAGGATTTTTGTGAATCTATATAGATCACAAAAATGAAAGAAAAACGGTACAGATGACTTTCCGGAAAGGAGGGAGGAACTCTGAGAAAAACCAACTAACTTACAACTTGGAAAAGAAAAACTAACAGTAGTCAACCAATTTAAATACCTTGGCATACATCAACAGACGAGCAGCACCGCTTTCAGTGTACATGTTACAGACAAAGCACCAACAGCCATCAGAGCAATAAAAGACATATTAAGTCCTGAAACATTGTCCCTGAACAACGCTATGAGGTATGAAGTAGAACTTTTTTGAGACCAAATGAAAGTGAGAGACATAGAGAGATGGGAAAAAGTAAAAGCCACCTTCTTCAAGAGAGTACTCTGTGTGTCTAAGTATATGCCTTCAAGGTTAGTGTACGTACTGGCCAAGGAGAGTTTCTTGATGGACATCAGAACTCAAATGCTCCTACCGCTACAGCTGCCCTGCAAGGGCAGAAGAGAAAAGAAATTTGGCCTGAGTTCTACAGTACTAGCGCCATGAAAAATCAATAGTGGACTCAAACAATTTACAAACTGAGATATCTTGCTACCAGGTTTGAATGTCGTGGCTTACACCATGCCATCTGCTGAAACGTGAAGTTTTATGAACAGAGTGGAATGTGTGTAGGCCTAGGCCTATGTGAGCTTTGCGGAAACAGTTACAACAGATAGGCTACCACATGGAGTTGTGCAAAAGTCGAACGTTGTCAGGGGCGTATTCAGAGGGGGGCTGAGCCCCGAAACGTTAAGTAATATTAATATGTTACACATAAGGACATTTTAATTTGACAAATAGTAGACAGTTTAATTGCACGTCCACACTCATGAAATGCAGTTAATGCTTTGTCTAAGTACAGTAATTACAAAATTCAGCCTAACATTGAATTTTTACCTGAAATTTGTAAAATATGCTCCGGAAAAATGAGGCATGCTCTATCATTTAAGTAATCTTAATACATGTACTAAGTTAAACGTTCTGTTGTTGCCTGGATTACATAGGCCTAATGAATTTTTAAAAAATAGTACAAGTTGTATAAATTAGGCTACATAATAAAACAAGGTTATTGCAATAAATGTTAGTAAATTGAAAATTAATTAATAAAACATTGATTTAATACTATACAATCGGTTACAAAAAATATTAGGCTATGTACTATCAACAAATTGTATTGTAGATTCCCAAAATATTCACTTAGCCAAATAGCTGACAATGTTTGAATTAACACAGATATGCACAATATTTAAAATCTGACAAAATATAGAAATGTAATAAATTGGTTAAATATGCACAAATATTTTAATATGGAGGAAATATGATGCATTATTGCAAACTTAACAAAATATGCAAAATTAAACCATCAATTTCAAGTTATTTCTTTGATACCTTGTACATTTCAACATTAGCATGTGATAGATTGCTTTATTAAAAATATGATTTTCATAAACTTCCGGGGCCTAGTGATAGTAGTGTTAGACGTATAGCCCCTCCCGAAAAAAATATCTTGAATACGCCCCTGAACGTTGTCAATCTGTGATTACGCGAAGGAAAACTATTTTGCACATTTCCTATTTATATAAGTCCAAAACTGAGTCCAGCGTGTTTCGCTTTAGGAATTTTGAACGATATATTACAACAGGATGCATTTACTCATGGTATATTTAGCATATTTTTACTCTGTAATGAGATACGGAATCATATTCTGGGGCAACTCTTCCCATAGGGAGAAAAAATTTAGATTACAGAAACGTGCTATGTGGAAAGAAAAAAAAGAGAATCTTGTAAATTGCTATTTGAAAAACTAAAAGTCCTCACTCTCACAGGGGAGTATATATATAGGCCTACTCAGTAATGTGTTAGGCCTATATGATAGATAATATTGATAATATGTGGAGGTGCAAGGGTATTTTTTTTATTGTGAAATATTAGGTGACATGTCAATTGCAATCATGCATTACTGGCGTTGAGCAGCGGGTACAGGCATGGCGGCATGGGCTGTGTTGAAGTGGTGCGGCAGCACGCGGCAAGCAGTCAGGCGGGGAAGCGGCCAGGCGAGTGGTGAGTGGAAAGGGGAGCAGGGTGAGTCGCAAAGTATTAACTACCCTTAATATTTCATAATTATAAAAATGACCCTTGAAACAAAATAGGCTATTTCACAATACAAAAATACGCTTGTACATAATATTTTACAATTATAAAAACCGCTGTATTATAACATTAAATATGGCTCAATTGATGCAGGAAAATTCCCTTGTACCAACACTACAAGGGGAAATAGTAAGCATAAGTTATTGATAAAATCTTATTATTGCAAAAAAAAGGTGATCAGAGTAATATCAGGTTCTCATATAACTGCGCACTGTAAACCTTTGTTTATAAATCTTAAAATAATGACAAAAGTGAATTTATACATAGGCTATTTACTGTTTCACTACATGCAAAGGAAAACTTATCCAACTTAAATTTAAGACAAGATATTCATTCGTATAACACAAGGAATTGCAATAAAATAGATATTCCATACCAAAGATTATCCAAATCAACAAATAGTTATGAAATAATTGGCATGAAACTTTTCAATAAATTACCTTTGGAGCTAACAGGCGAACCATTTAACTTTTAACTTATCTTATCTTATCTTATCATTAAAGAAATTTAAGACTAGACTTTTTAACTGGCTAATTTTAAATCCATTTTACAGTATAAACGAGTTTCTTGAAATTGTCTAAATTGTTTCAATGTAACATAATGTCATGGTGTTTTAATGTGTACTTATTCATAATCAATACTATAGGCTACAGTGTGTTAGGTGGTTGTTTACTAATTCAATGCTGTCTGCAATGTAGGCTATATGCTCCTATCTTTTAGTTATATTCATGACTAACTTTTAATTTTTTTTATTAGTATAAATGAATTTCCAAATGGTTTACTAAAGGAAAGTATGCGTTGTAATCATGTTTAACTCTATCAAGGTATATTTGTTTTAACTTGCTACTTATTCACATATATTTCTGTGTCTGTTTACTATTGTCTTAAACTATGTTAATATTATGTTAAAATATGACTTTTGACTTTGTCTATTGTTCAATGAACTTAATGACAGTAAAATTTGATTTGATTTACTATTTTCAACAAAATATCTCAAAATTATAAAAACCGATTCTTGCGTTAAAACTCATGAAATTCCCCTAACATAACTCTACGAAAGCTTCCTTCAGTGCTCAACAATCACTCGTAGCGTAGTGGTCAAGACTCCTAGCTATAATGCTAGGGGTCCAAAGTTCGAATCCCGGTTGATCCAAATTTACTATTACGAATAGGTCTCAAATAGGTAGGTAGGGTGAAGAGGAGGTGAGAGGAAGAGAGGAAGGAGACTGGAAAGGAAGAGAAGAAGAGAATAAAGAAGAAACAAATTATTTTTTCTGTTTCATCATTAAGTTCATTAAGAGATGGCGCTACCATTGCTGCTAGTAGGCCTAGTTCAAATGCCACCGCTAGGGGAGGGATTGAGAGTTGGAGTGGGTGACTTGGGTGAGTCGCAATGTACCATTTTCCCAATATTATGTGGAGGTGCAAGTGAATGAATGAATTTAGCCGATAAGATCCCATGAAGGGCAATGGCCTCCTATCTAAGGGAAAGCTCGTTCATTGTCCTCATGTGGTGAGCTGGTCCACATGATTTTGATCTATTTAGTTTCTTCCTTTCGAAGGTGCATATTTAATAGTCACTACATTTTAAAGATTTGGCACTGGGTAGTCAGTCTTGGATGTAACTATGGTTAGTGATGTAAAATTCCCGGGAATTTAAAATCTGGGAAATATTCCCAGGGAATATTGCCGGCAATATTCCTAGAATTCATAAATTCCCGGGAATTTATGATTAATTACCAAGATAGATCAAAAAAACTTTTATTAATAGATAAAAGCAGTAATTATATTGTTTAAATTAAACTCAAAAAATGAAATATATTCTAAGATAAAATTATTATTAAATAAAATGACTGGGAATTTATAAATTTAAAAGCAAAATCACTCAAATTAATATGTCAGTGTGGTAATTTTGCAGTTAAATAAACACAAACACTCTTATATGTTCAAACAATATTATAATTGATTGAATAAAAATATCAGAAACATAACTAGAAAGTAAAATGTATTAAAAATTTAATTAAAACTATTGAAAGGGAAAAGGTTTATTGGGCATTTTACAGCATCTTTACTGTTCTTATTCAATATTTTGTCAAGTCCCTTAATCACTGTCACTCACAATGTCCATTAAATCTTCTTTATCCGTCTCCTTTTCTTCTACATTTCCAAAACCAAAAAATTCGTCGTCATCGTTGCCAGACTCAATATCATTATCTTCTTCAATCTCAAGGATTACTTCATCTTCTCCCTGTCCTCCTGTCTCCTCTGGGTTACCTTCCGCTCGCTTGCTTGTTTCTTTCTTCTTCTCTTGTGGTGGAGCGTTCATAAGCTTCCAGTTGTAAGAAAGAAAAGTCAGTTTGCTGCTCGCTCGGATGAAAGATGGTTTCTTTTCTTGGAATGCATCCAAAAGAACATACTAAATGTACGCTCTGTGGCAGCCGAAGTTACTGGTGCCCCCAATATTCTTATGGCTACATCTGCCAAGTGACAAGTACCTCTCAATCGCCTCCACCATGTTAGAGGCCTGATAATTCTATCCTTGTCGTCCATCCCTTCCCAAAGAAACTTTCTTGAGAATAAGCCTTCCTTGTCCCTGTAGTCAGTTAAACTTTCTCGTACATTTAAGACATCCAAACCCATCTGCTGAGCACAATCACAAACAAGACCTATGGCGTCTAGTATTTCCGTAGGGTTGAGCAAACTTCCCTGGGTCAATCCATATGAAGTCAACCAACACTGGTTGCTTGACCATTTAAAAAAAAATTCATTTTTTGTCAGATATCACCCCTATATACCAATAGTACAAAACCACAAATATTTTATTTTTACTCGGTTCCGTTTAGAAATGGCGGCCATCTTTCAATCATGGCGGACAGCTATTTTTGCATTTGTAGGGGTTTATGCAAATGCAAATATCTCTGGACTGGGAAGTGATAGAGCCTTGAGAAAAAAACCATTATTCTCAGTAGAGTCTGGGCTACATTTCTGGTCAAAAGCATTGGTTAGCTTAATTCACTTTTAAATGGTGAAAAAGGGGGCTAAACCTGAACAAAACTTTTGCAATATTATGACTTTTCAGGGTGTCACTATCTTACCTTGGAAAAAAATCTCGGGTGTCAGTTTTTTGTAGGAGGTACATACGTACCAGTACTTTCCTGGAATAAAATACAAAGCCACACATTTGTTTGCTTCCATTATTTAGGACTCTCAGAAAATAATGATTTTTCCAAATTTGACCAATTTTAGGCCTAAATATCTCTGGTTGGCAAAATAGGAAAAATCTAATTTTAGGCTCAATTCAAGGTCTATACGACACTAAGCTACTGTGAAAATTTCAAGTTTGAGACTCAAGCCAGAATGAAATTATGCTTGATACAACAAAGTGAAAAAATCGTATAGTAGGCTATATATGTAACACCCTCAATATCAGCCTTAATTAATACTGACATTTTAAATAAAGATTTAGAGCCTTAACATAACAATTTAGATACCTTTTCACATAATCACATGTGATTACATTTGGTGTTTCACCAATAGATGGGATATCTCCTCAGATAGGTGAGGTTCAATATTGTGGGATCGTCCAGTCGATGTTGTCAGCTCCATTGCGTTAAGTTTTCTCAGAACATTAGTCAGAGGAACCCACGTCGAGTCTTTGTTGTTCTTATGAAAATTAACTAAGGCATATGGAAATTAACTAAGCACCAAGCAAATTGTGTACAATTAGTTATAACTGGTAATAAGGGAAATCCAAATTCTAAAACTGAACAGACTAAAATAATATACGCCTACATACATAAACTAAACTCCGTGGCGCTACATCCCTGGAGGGACTTGGCCTACCACCCGACCGCTGCGTCATCTCCCGTAGGCAGATGGCAGGATTGGGGGGCATGTGGTCAGCATGCCGACACCCACGGCCGTTATTGGTGGTTTTCATGACCGGAGCCGCTACTTCTCTATCAAGTAGCTCCTAAATTTGGAATCACGAGGCTGAGTGCACCCCTACCAGACCTCCCTACCTCAGAAAAATCCGAGGAGGTACCGGAAATCGAACCCGGGCCGACGGATCTGTAGTCAGCGACGCTAACCACAAGACCACGACGGCGGACTACGCCTACATACATACAAACAAAAATTGATTCAGATTTGTTTTTTCAATTGAAAACTTGTAGGCCTATCCTCTATAATTTATTTTAGCAGACCATAATGATTTATAATTAGGCTTATAATATGTAAATGAGGCCTTAAAACCATTAAATATTGTGGACTAGGGTGATTATTTATTTATATATGGTTCACACAAAGCCTCATTATTTAAGGAGTTTGTTTGATACATAACTCCATTCTGGCTTGAGTCTCAAACTTGAAATTTTCACAGTAGGTTAGTGTCGTATAGACCTTGAATTGAGCCCAAAATTAGATTTTTCCTATTTTGCCAACCAGAGATATTTAGGCCTAAAATTGGTCAAATTTGGAAAAATCATTATTTTCTGAGAGTCCTAAATAATAGAAGCAAACAAATGTGTGGCTTTGTATTTTTTTCCAGGAAAGTACTGGTGCATATGTACCTCCTACAAAAAACTGACACCAGAGATTTCTTTCCAGGGTAAGATAGTGACACCCTGAAAAGTCATAATTTTGCAAAAGTTTTGTTCAGGTTTAGCCCCCTTTTTCACCATTTAAAAGTGAAATAAGCTAACCAATGCTTTTGACCAGAAATGTAGCCCAGACTCTGCTGAGAATAATGGTTTTTTCCTCAAGGCTCTATCACTTCCCAGTCCAGAGATATTTGCATTTGCATAAACACCTACAAATGCAAAAATAGCTGTCCGCCATGATTGAAAGATGGCCGCCATTTCTAAACGGAACCGAGTAAAAATAAAATATTTGTCGTTTTGTACTATTGGTATATAGGGGTCATATGTGACAAAAAATGAATTTTTTTAAAAATGGTCAGGCAACCAGAAAATTCATAATTGGCTGACTTCGTATGGATTGACCCCCCTGCATTTTAGGGTCCAGCATAAATGCTGCTAGATGGATTGGTCCAATGCCAATTTTTTTTCTCTCAATGAACTTTTCCATGACTTTCCTTTCTTCAGATTTTTGCATGGGTGATGTTGGTAAGTTTTCCTTCATACTTTTCTCTATTTCGTTTAATTTCCTGACCACTCTATGTATTTGTGGATCATTTGATTCAATGGATGTGATAAGATCCACAATTGGTTTAAGCAAATGTATCATCCTTTCTATTTTAACCCAAAACACAGCAACATCTAGTAGTTTCCTTTTAATGGATGGGTCTAGAATCAGCCTTTTCATTGACGGCCAATTTTTGGAGAACCACTTTGTTTGATTGCAAACTCTCCAAACAAAAAAGATGGCTACCCCATCTGGTCTCCCCAGGCAACTTCAGAGATATTCAATCTTTAAATTTTTTCTCAGAAGAAATTTCATCGAACAATGCTTTTAATATGAGACTGTTTTTGATAGTCTTTACTATAGTTATCACCTCTGCAAAGAAACTTTTAACAGTCTGACATCCTTGCTTGCATCCATGCTTGTATTCTTGAGTGCAGTACTTACAAACAACACCTTTTCCTTTAATAATAAAGAAGTCCCAAACTGCTCCTTTTTTCTTGACCATTTTGACAATAAATTAATTTCCAAACACAACAATAAACAACACAGGATTCAGGCCTATTAATAGTATATTGCGACACAAGGGCGGAAAGGCACGTTTATGGGTCGAGGCAACAGTTTTTAAGTTTTCGAGACCCGTAAATGCCTTTACGGTCCGTGTGTTGCATGCTATTTTTTGCACGACGCTTACTTATATCAATTTAATTATATTAATTGTGATATTACCTGAAAATATTATGTATATACAGTCTTGAAGAATGGTGCTTATTTCAGAAAGGGATTCGCATTTGTTATTGTTTATGGCAACCGAATATTTATAAAGCGGGGAGGCCTTGGTCATTTCTGGTCAAATAAGCATTTGCGGGCGGTAAAGTAACTTTCTGCCCGTCGCTCCTAGCAACAAATCACTTTCCGCCCATCGCCCCTAGCAACAAGATTGCGTGTGGTAATGTCAAGTTACGATCCATGTAGGCCTAAACAACTTTCGTAAGTAACACTTACTAGCTAAGGAGTGCAAAAAAGTTATTTCATTCACCTTCCACTTCAATGTTACAAATTTCACAAAAACTTCAAATGAAACTGGTTCTGTTTGCAAACAAATCAACTGAAAAAACAATATGGCTGCCTCTCTGAAAGCTGCAGTGATGGAGTTTGCAATGGGCCAGAAAGGGAGGGAAAAATTCCCTTATTTGTCTTTAAAGATCTGAATTTCCCCATTACAGCCCATTGTAATTAAATAACTCTTAATACAGTATTACAATGTTTATGATGAACTTAACTAGCTTTTTTAGTAAGTAGGTTATTTTTATTATTTGAGCACTCCTACTTTCTATTTTAAATTATACATAAAATATTTGGTAAAATAAAAAATATATAGCCTATAAATGAGTATGGCAATATTGGCAATTATTGGCCAAACAAGTACAAATTGTAAAGCTGAAAAAGCACAAAGAAACAGGAAATTTATAAAATAGGTAGTTTTTGAACATTTATGACCTAAGATGTTTGAACATAAGTTCAAGGGGAAATTACTTGATCAAAATGCTTGGGTTTTTAATAATGCTTTAGTAATTTAAATCCATTTATTTCCATAAATTCCCACTCGGTTATACAGGGAATTAATGTATAGAATGTTAATTCTTGGATTAAAATGTGTGAACTCGCTTAGTTAACGTAGTTTTAAGATTCCTCAATTGTTAATAAGAGTTAAAACATTCAAAATCTACAAATTTTCATAAATTCCCAGTTTTTGGCAATCTTCCCCGGCAAAAGAAATATTCCCGGCAATATTCCCATTTTATAAGTTCCCTCCCACTGGGAATATTCCCGGCCCACATCACTAGGTGCAAGGGTATTTTTTATTGCAAAATAGCCTATTAGGTGACATGTCAATTGCAATCATGCATTTTACTGGTGTTCAGCAGCGGCTACAGGCATGGCAGCATGGGCTGCGTTGAAGCGGGGCAGGCAGCATGCGGCAAGCAGCCAGGCGGGGAAGTGGCGAGTGAGTTGCAAAGTACTAACTTCCCCAGACCCAAATATTGGTAGCCTACATAACTTATCACCTACCAAATTTCACCAAAATAAAAAATGGTGAGGCAAAGATGATTTGTTGATTTAATATGGAATGATCCGTTAGAGAGTTCATGGGAGGAGCCTACTGGGTGACCTAAAACTAATTTTTCCTCGAAACTGCAGGGAATCTCGTAAGGGGAAAAAAGGGCAAAAGATAGATTTATGCTGCACCCCAGCCAAGCTCCGCTGTTTTGTTAGGTTAGGAACGTTTATGTTAGTTTAGGAGCAATATACTGAATAGCACGAGGTTTATTAGGGCCTATGTCTCACATTGAATTTCTTCTGTGACGAAACCCTAAACCCCACCTTCCCAGGCGGGCCTCATTAGAGAGGAGCCTAGGTGCAGCATAAAACTATTTTTTCCCGAAAAAGGTATTTTATGCTGCGCACAAGTTTTACACTCCCACTCCTATAATTGTGAAGCAAAAGCATGCATCGAACTCCGAACCAGGAACCGCAACAAGGCATTCCGCCTAGGAATAACCTCAGATCAGTACGAGAGGTTAAACAATGAGGCTTCCTGGCCAAAGGGTGTAATCTTCCGGGAATTTCGATTTCGACATCCATACTAAGAAATCAATTGAGGACATGCAGTGTTTACTGTGGAATGTGGAGGGACTGAAATCTGCGATAAGTATGATGACTACGAATACATTTGAGGAGAGGGTCAATCCATATGAAATCATCCAATGGGTGTTGCTGACATATTTTATTTTATTTTTAAGTATATATTTTTTGTTTCTATGTGTATCTGGGAGTACAAAACAATTTTTTTCACATTTTTATCACTAACGCTTCGGCAACTAGTGGCCATTTTGCTTAGAAGGATCTGTCATCTTTGGCATTTTCAAAGGCTAGCGGTAAGTTAAATAACTATTTTATTTATGAAGATATCAACTTGAAGTAAAAACCATCTTAATCTACAAGAAACATTCTACAATTCATGTTATGACCAAAAATTTGTTAGGTCTTAAGGAAATAATCTAAAACTTTATTAGAAAATGCAGTTCCGATTAGAAAAAATTAACAACTTTATAAAACTTTTTTTCATAGAAGGGATGAAAACACATGTTTCATATTTTCCCCCCACAAAGATATCGTAGATCACTAGATGTTATTAAAATTTGAGATCATTTATGTAAATCCTTTAGGTTTTATGAGTCTTCAAATATCGAGATTTTGCAGAATTGTTGATTTTCAAATTAAAATATCTCAAATGGGACTGAACAGAAAAATCTGAAATTTTCTCAAAATATTCTTCTAGTGCCTAGTAATCAACATATAAAATTTCATCACTGTGTTCTGACCAGAGGTATTTTATTTTTAATAAAGAAAATGCCTAAAAATAACATTGTCAAATCAGCAAATAACAGTGTTAAAATACAATAAAAATTGTCAAAAATAATATAATTTTTTGTTGTTGCTAGTAAAATTAAATATGTCATAAAACTAACATATTAAAGAATCTTATAGGAGAAAAATCCCTCCGGCACTGGGACTTGAACCCAGGACCTTTGGCTATTCGCGCCAATGCTCTACCAACTGAGCTATGACGTGACTTGTCTGTGAGGTAGACCATTAGGGCAATCAGTCATAGGAGAGAGGTTCCATCTGGTACTGTGAATTGAGCTCCAGCTTAGCTCAGTTGGTAGAGCATTGGCCAAACCATTGGCCAAAGGTCCTGGGTTCTAGTCCCAGTGCCGGAGGAATTTTTCTCCTATAATAGCCTATTCTCATGTAATGTCCAACAGAGACAATAATCTGTGGTTCATGAATGCTTATATATCTTAACATATTAAATGTTAGATGGTAGTAGTCATAGTGATCAATACTCCAGCAGAAGGAGACCATATTGCCACATTTCCTGAGCAAACCAGAATATGCTGACTTGAAAAAGGCAAGTCTCTACAGACTCCTCTGTAGCTCCTTTGTTCAGTAATCAGTAGCTGTGCTTGACTGAAAATATAAAAAAAGATGCCCCTTCTCTTAATAAAAAATCAATTTCACCAAACCACCAGTTCTGATCATAATGCAGGCAACAATGTCCTTTACTTCGAAAGGTCTTATTTCAAATTTGGGCAAAATGGAAATACTATGTTCACCATAAATATCACTTTTTGAGTGAATGTAAAATCTTATGATGCTAGAAGTTTGTTCCACAGCTGAGCCAAAGGTTTAAAAAATATGTTTATACAAGTGTATAGGAAATACCTTTAATTTCTTCAGAATAAAATTTGAACACTTCTTCTGCTGAAGGTATCTGGTCCAAATATGGTCTTTGCAAACTAGCCATCGAGACAGCCCTATCTGTACCCCCTCCAATCACATCGCAAGCATTCTTTCCATTAGAAGTGGCAAAAAAATGCTATTCAGCTTCAAAGTGATTCCAAATATTCAAAAAGTTATTTTTGTTTTTGTACTGGCTACCATCTCCATTGCTAAAATAATTTTTTTTTAACTGAAGGGGCAACTTTTTTTATATCTTCAGTCAAGCACAGCTACTGAACAAAGGAGCTACAGAGGAGTCTGTAGAGACTTGCCTTTTTCAAGTCAGCATATTCTGGTTTGCTCAGGAAATGTGGCAATATGGTCTCCTTCTGCTGGAGTATTGATCACTATGACTACTACCATGGAACATTTAATATGTTAGTTTTATGGCATATTTAATTTTACTAGCAACAACAAATAATTATATTATTTTTGACAATTTTTATTGTATTTTAACACTGTTATTCGCTCATTTGACAGTGTTATTTTTTAGCATTTTCTTTATTACAAATAAAATACTTCTGGTCAGAACACAGTGATGAAATTTTATATGTTGATTACTAGGCACTAGAAGAATATTTTGAGAAAATTTCAGATTTTTCTGTTCAGTCCCATTTGAAATATTTTAATTTGAAAATCAACAATTCTGCAAAATCTCGATATTTGAAGACTCATAAAACCTAAAGGATTTACATAAATGATCTCAAATTTTAATAACATCTAGTGATCTACTATATCTTTTTGGGGGGAAAATATGAAACATGTGTTTTCATCCCTTCTATGAAAAAAAGTTTATAAAGTTGTTAATTTTTTCTAATCGGAACTGCATTTTCTAATAAAGTTTTAGATTATTTCCTTAAGACCTAACAAATTTTTGGTCATAACATGAATTGTAGAATGTTTCTTACGTAGATTAAGATGGTTTTTACTTCAAGTTGATATCTTCATAAATAAAATAGTTATTTAACTTACCGCTAGCCTTTGAAAATGCCAAAGATGACAGATCCTTCTAAGCAAAATGGCCACTAGTTGCCGAAGCGTTAGTGATAAAAATGTGAAAAAAATTGTTTTGTACTCCCAGATACACATAGAAACAGAAAATATATACTTAAAAATAAAATAAAATAGGTCAGCAACAAATTATTTTATTATTGGATGATTTCATATGGATTGACCCTTTCATAAGTCTTGGTATAAGCATTTTTACTAATAATTTCTACATAGTGCTTCCTATCGCTTAGATAGGAGCTGAACCAATCTTTTGCAATTCCCCTAATACCATAGATCTCAAGTTTTTGTATAAGGATGTTATGGTCCACTAGGTCAAAGGCCTTAGACAAGTCCATAAATAGGCCTACATTTACTACGTTTTCATGCAGAATTCAGATCGATCTGAACTCGATACCATTCCAATACGATCCCGTTTTCATGTAAAACTTTCGATCCGGTATTGAAAACAACGTTTCCGAGAGAACCCACAGAATGCGCTAGTCCCACATTCCACGACCAATGGAAATCTTCTCGCCACATACAAGAATGTCGCGAGGACATTGAGGACCAATGAATGTAGATGTATGATGTAGATGTAGATGTCTCGTTCTGTAGATCCTGTGTTGAGCAGGGCTCAAGGATATAGAACACGTCAGATAAAAACATACATGCATGTTATAAAAAAAAAACATGATACAAGAATTGTTATGTCACACTTACTCAAGCTGAAAAGAAATCATCCATATTGTAGAAGGTGTGAGTTACTAAATATTGCTTCAGAGCTCTTTTGAAAGATTTGCATTTGCTTTTAATACATAGTGATTTAATCTCTTTTGGAAGGTTATTGTATATTTGTATTGCGGAATAATAAGCACCTTTCTGAAAAAGTTTTAATGAGTTAGCTGGTCTATGTAAATCATTCATGTTTCTAGTAGTACGCCCGTGTATACTGTGATTACTTTGAAATTTATCAATATTATCTACCATGTAACACATAACAGAGTATATATAGGCCTACTCTCCGGTGAGAGTGAGGACTTTTAATTTTTCAAACAGCGGTTTACAAGATTCTCGTTTTTTCTTTCCACATATTATTCTTATTGCTCGCTTCTGTAATCTAAATATTTTTTCCCTATGTGCCGAGTTACCCCAAAAAATGATTCCGTACCTCATAACAGAGTGAAAATATGCAAAATATACCGTGAGTAATGCGTCCTGTTGTAATATATCATTCAAAGTTCGTAGCGGAAAACATGCTGAACTTAGCTTAGAACTTATCATTACAATGTGTTTCTTCCAGTCAAGATTTTGGTCAATTTGTAGTCCTAAGAATTTTATGTTGCTAATTTCCTCTATGATTTGTGTTTGATAATTGATTACAATGTTTGAGATATATCTATTTTTTGTTCTAAATTGAATAAAGTGGGTCTTATCAATATTAAGTGACATTTTATGTCTGATTAGCGTATTGAGATCGAACTGAATACGGGTAGTGTTTTCATGGTGTTTGAATACGATCTCAGTCCGATCCAATCCTACTTTTTAGGGGAATTGACCTTGAGACTCAGATCGATCTGAGTTCCCGTTTTCATGACAATTTCATTCCGGTAAGAGGATTCAGATCGATCTGAATTCTGCATGAAAACGTAGTATATATATTCCTTATTGTCTAGAGATTGGAAAACGTTATTTAAAAATGCTTGAATAGCTGATTCTGTGGATTTTTTTTGGTGCAAGGGACTATTATTATTCAGTGGAAGAAAAAAAACTTGTGCGCGGCATACTCTACCGTTTCGCCCTCATAAGAACTGCCCTACCGATAGCCTACAATAAGGTGAAATCAAAGAGATATATACTTACGGGACAAATTTCTTTTTCTTGCTTGTGGACAGAGCTCCAGGAAACGACAATGTCTCTGAATTACTGGAATATTCTTCGTACTGATATTCTGCCATCTGCTGATATTCACCCCCATTCGAGTCAAAGTCACAATTCCCATACTGGCCATACATCCCAAATTTCTACTGTCTACCAGCGCTTATTTATCAAAACATAAGATAGGGTACCGTAAAACAAGAATGATTGTGGGAATTAATAAGGGGAAGTTTTGTACAGTCATTTAAAATATGCAGCAGACTTAGAACTTGTTAATGGCAATTCATTCACATAGTCTACAACATAAAACATTTAACAGTACCAATAAAACACAAAAACTGTCAACAAACAACACAAGACACAACGGACACAATTTTAAAACTATTGCAGTCGGTCGGTTCTCAGAGCTACCACACACCACAGATAAATTTTTCATATCGTGAGTACCAGAATTTCCCTTTGACCATAGAGAAAGGAAGAAATGCGCACAATGTGCCGTCATGTTTCGACATTTCCCAAATAGGCTAAGAATTTCAGTCACAACGGTTCAATATCCACGTTTTTGTCATTTTATCATGATCTGGTAAGTAAACCTTGTTTTCGTATATAATCAATTTCGATGCTCATGGCATAAAATGTAAAATAAAATAAACTGATCACTGCAAATTTGTGCACCATTCGTCTTTATTTCGAAAAGAGCACAAAGTGTACTGTGAAATACGATCAACAACAACAACAGTTCTGTCGTTTCTTCGTTTGTTTATTGTTGTGGTCTGTTCGGGGACTGTAAGAGTTTTGGATGTCAGTGTGCGAAACATGTTATTGTTTCAGAAATTTCCCAAATAGGCTAAAGTAGAATTTAAGCCGCCGCGGTTTCAATACTCACGTTTTTGTCATTTCTTTAGGGTCTAGTAAGTAAACATTGTTTTCGTAATTGTAGGTTAAGTCTGTGGAAAACACATCAGAAAAAGGCCAAGCCTCCAAAACATAAACATACGAAGGGATCCGGATAAATTCCAGGGGGGTAAAAAAGGTAAAAGGTAAGGCTAAATACAAAAACAGGGCGCCCCTTAAGCTCCGCCCACTCGATATTCACATTTGCACGGACTGTGTGATGTATTTTGTTTCTTAGCGAAGCAGGGTGACCAACTGTCCTATATTGTCGCAAGTGCCTTGGGGAAAAAATAGTTTTATGCTGCGCACTAGGCTCCTCCCACGAACTGTCTAACGCTACCAGCCTTAGAAGACGGGGTTTCATCGCAGAAGAGATAAAATGTGAGACATAATATACATCGTGCTATTCAGTATATTGCTCCTAAACTAACATAACGTTGCTTCCCTAACAAAACCTGTCATTGACCTAGAATTAACCTCTCATTATTTAACTAAATGCAGAAGCTTTTTACCCTTCCACACCTTTCATAAGACAGCGTTACAACTATCAAGGAAGCCATGGTACAATATGTGCGTGCGCAGGCTCGGAAGCGAGGGGAAGGAACCGGTGGGCTATTCAAGTCTTATACCAAATTCAGAATGCCCTCCTAAATTAATAAAGTAATTTTACTACGGTACAATTGGACGACATTCTGCAGAAAGGAACCAACCCTCAAATTTAAAAAACCGGAGTAGATGCTAAATTTTTGCTACTGAACTATGTATTTACGTTGTGCAAACTAACCAAACCTCTTCATCCATTTATATGCCATCTATCAAGCAAACAAAAACACACTGAAAAGATCCAGGTTGGCTTTTACTTTCTCGCATATACGTAGTATAGAGAAAGTATTGTGATCGTGACAAAAAATCGAAATCGAGTTAACACCGGGAAAGCATGTTTCACGATGCCTAGAAACCGAAAAACGTGTTTTTGATTTGACGTCTGTCCGTCTGTCTGTATGTCTGTCTGTCTGTCCGTCTGTCTGTGGACAAGCACAGCGGGTAAACGGTTCATTGCATTTAGCCTACTTCATTTTTTGAATTGAGGACTTTTTCGAAATTTTGTCTAGCCGCCCAGAAATTTAGTTTTACAACTGAATTATTAAGGGGACTTTTCATGAAAACTTTTTTAAGAATTTTGATTTAAAAAAAAATGGCTCTAACGATTTTAATAAAAATTTAAAATTGGAAACTCTTATCTATGACTAATAAAATGGCTATATCTGTATTTCTGCAAAAATGACTTAAGGGGTACTTTACTCGTATCCATTTTCAATTTTTCTAGATTATATCCATTACAGTATGCGATACATGAAAACCTACCACAGTAAAGTTGTACAGAAAATTAAAATGAACATTTTTTGTTTAAAACATTTCTTTATATATTTAATAGATATCAAGATAAAAACGAAATAAATACGGCTTAAATGCGAATTTCAGAACATACATGTCAATTAAAATATGAATGACATTTTGTTGCCCCTAGTAACAGGAAAACTATAGACCTAATGTACACTTATTGTTGTGAAATGCAATCAGTTTAGCTCAGTCGCAATGAACACACCAAAACCAATTACAGCGAGGTGATATGGGCTAACAGGGAAGAGGTCCTGAGTTCAAATCAAACCTTGTGGCCGCCCAAATTGACTTGGGTTTTTCATGGTTTCCTCATTCGCAAAGCAAACGCCGGGTTTGTAGGACATGCTTACATTCCATAACTCATCGCCACTACGTCAATGGATATTATAATAGTTTAAACTGAATATCACAAAAGAAGACATCACTAAACAATAGAATCAGATGACACGAATGAGTTGTTAGTATAGACTAATGGTTCACGCAACCATACTAAACACGTGATATAACCTACATGCAGTTGCGTGCAATATAACCTAAGTAGTAGTAGTAGTAGTTGTGGCGAAATCCAATTATAAGTCGCCCCTTAAGTTCCACCCATTCGATATTCACATTTGCACGGACTGTGTGATGTGTTTTGTTTCTGAGCGAAGCAGAGTGACCAACTGTCCTTATTTATTGTCGCAAGTGCCTTGCACCCACTATCCTTATATATTGTCGCAAGTGCCTTGTATCCACCTCTACATATAGCTAAATAATGCATAACACTAACCACATAGTTAAGTGCGCGAAGCGGAGGCGGTAGCCGTAGCGAAGCGCCCTTGCATTTTCGAATAATGTACGATACACTGTTTGTAGGTTTCGAAAATGTGGCATATTATATCTCCCGCGAAGTTTGTCAGCCTGTCACCTCTCGTCTAGCGGTATGACGTCACACCACCAACGTCCAATCACGAGTTTCTTCATAATACGAGGAGAGAAGAATTCGCTAGATCGTCGTATAAAAGAAACTGCATCGGTGGGTGGGTTGGGTGGGGCCGATTCATCCCAAGGTGTGACTTATATTTGAATTTTCCCGTAGTAGCACTAATAATATGCAGTTTTACTGTCATTCATTATTATTATTATTTCACGGTAAAAGCATTGCACATAAAGATCGACTCTGATGGTTTCCGTTCTAGATACTTCTTAGTTTTATGAAAATGTAATAAATAAAATTTAATTTCCCCTATAATTTACTTTTTTCTGTGCTAGCCTTTATCACGTATATGCGAGAAAGTTTGTGCACCATATTTTTGCACCATTTATTTATTTAACTTTAAATGCCTGATTGTTAGCTTAAAAATCATGTGGGTTGGTTCCTTTCTGCCGAATGTCGTCCAATTGTAATTTTCGTAACTGAGCAAGTACATAGCCGTCATAGGAGATGTAGGGGAAGCAAGCAGTAGTGTGCGCATTGGCTCGGAAGCGAGGGTCAGCAGGGGAAACAAGTGGGCGGGCGAGAGCGGGTGGAGCTTCGCCGGTGCACAGCATATACCGGTATGGGTGATTCTTCAAATACGAGAAAATTTGTGTTCCGGAGTGATATTTCCCTTCAAATTCAACTTAAAAAAAAAAATTAAAATAAAAGTCTGTTTCTACTACTTCCATACTACAACTATCACTTTGAAATGTCACTAACTTTAAATTCTGATATTCCAAAATCGAATTTAATTCAATGAAATGTCATCCACATGCCCTGTCCCAAACCTCGGTTTTGTATATTCTAATGCATTTTTCCACAAAACAAAATGTTATTTCCTTTTCAACTTTTTTCCTGTCAATGAGTATGAATGTGTGAAGAATATTAACCCCTGAAAAATAAAATGAAATAAAATTGTCACCCCACCTAATGAACATAAAGAATGTCCCAAGGGTTTTTGGTCATCAACATGGCTGAAAAGAATGGAATTTTTTCTGCAGAAATGAGAAATTTGTAAAACTGGCAACAGTGTTAGAAAGCCAACAGGGCAGCTTGTGGTTGAATTGTAAGGTTGAATTTTGCTTGCTTACAAACAGTTTGGGATTAACAAAGGACTTTGCATCATTTTCAAGGAAAGCGTTTTTATTCCCCGTCATTAACATTAACCCCCCCTCGCTACGCCTATGGCTCTGAAAAGACTGAAATTATATTTAAGTAAATCCTAAACTATCATTAAGAGAATAAAACATAAAATATTGCTGTCGCACAGTAATAGCACTTTGATTAATAAGTGAAATAGCTAATTTAAGCTTACTTTGAATAGGGCTGAGGGTTCATTAAATAAAAACAATATCTCAAAGTTAATGCTTTAATACAGTTAATAAAGTTAATACAGTATGCCTAATACTTTCAGTCAAAAAGTATGTAAATAACGGGCTTTAATTGGGTCTTACACCCTAAAAATATTTAAGTATTTGAAAATAACTAATACAGTACTATAGTAATATAGAAATACAGTACTAAACTAGTACTAATATTTCAAAACTGAAAATTTAACATTCTGTATGTATTTAATTCTCTATTTTATAAAGATTTTTAATATTGCTCTAAATACCATTATTAGGGCTAGAGTGTCTTTAGAAAGGTGCAAATGTCGACCGTCTGACTGGATTACTGAATATGAAGTCGTTGATGACTGGTCGGATATCCAAAACATCTCGGTGGGCTTGAAGAACAGCCAAGTTGTTCAATCGCTTCTGTCCCATTGTTGATCGGAGATATGACTTCAGACGTCTAAGGGCGCTAAATGACCGTTCTGCTGTTGCTGTCGTGATTGGAACTACTTGGAGAAGCTTAATGCACTTCACTACTTCACATAACATTTCTCCAACTGCAGGCTCTCACATCACGCATGTTTTTTAAGACCAGTTGTTTTTTATTAGCGATATCGGATAACATATTCAAGTGTAAGCGCAGTCTCTCAATGTCTAGGTCATTTTTGAAAAACTCAGTTGATTTTTCAAAATTTGTTTCACCTCTGTTTACTAAAAGCAAGCACTCTTGTTCAACTGCAGTGACCTGTGTGAGTCCAGTTGATGCAAACCGCTCAGTAATGCAAGATTGCACCGTTTCACAAACTTCAATGTAAATAGCTTTGTAGTATTCCTTTGGGGTTTTGAAAGTGTGCGGGGAGCTGGCTTCGTTGTTTTCATACTTCTTTGGTATACGTCGATTCCGAGGAAGCGAAGGATCATCAACTTGTGAAGGTTTTTCTTTTAAACACAATTCCCAAAAGTGTTCAAAACTATCACGCCTTCCATTCAATATACAAATCAAGCCCTCATATATTTTTACTTCCTCTGCCCGTACCATAGGTACTATAGGTAGAGGAAGTATTGTTTTCGACCCTAAAATTCGAAGTTGAGTTTTTAGCATATATACACGTTTCAAGGCCCCCTGAATCCAAAAATACTATTTTTGGAAACATGTCTGTGTGTCAGTGTGTGTGTGTGTGTGTGTGTGTGTGTGTGTGTCTGTCTGTCTGTCCATGTGGAAGTTTGTGAACATGCTAGCTCCGAAACGGAGAATCGTATGAAAACAAAATTTCGTATTTGGGTCAGGTACCTTCTGAAGATGTGATTCGTAGATTGGCGACAAATTTCCCTTGTTTTTAAGGGTTCTTTACATGAAGAAATTTTCGTTTTTCGCGATTTTCTCGAAAACGGCTCTAACGATTTTCTTTAAATTTTGCACATGGGTTGCTTATACTAAGAGCTAAAACTTTTATTTGAAACATTTTTTCGAGAAAATTCTCTGAGGGTAGTTACAAGCCACCCACTGTTCACCCACTGTTTGTAGAAAGTTTGTCTTACGTGGTGAACAACTGAATTCGCGCTCTTTCACAGCCTCTTATTCTATATAAGAATGTGAAGTGAGAAAGATGTGTTGTTGGCCATGCATAGAGTAAAGATGTATTTGAGGGAAATATTCAATAAATTCCGGGAATTATATTTTACGGCAGAAAGTTCAATAAACGTCTGCAGTCATTTGTTCTTTTTTTTTTAAGTTTGTTATATAGACTGCGCTTTTAGTCGCATCATTGAAAGAAGAGGTATTTATAGGATAATCAGCGTAAAATTGTGTCTTGCGATTCTGTACAAGGATATGTGAATACTGCTAAATTTTATTTGGGCAGAGGAAGTTATGTGACTTTCACATCAGATTTTTTCCAGATCAGCAACACTTAGATGAGGGCATTGAATTTTTTCATTGACATCCTCTACTGGGTTCATTGCATGGCAATAAAGACGTAAAAAGAAATAAGTTTTGAATTGTAACATTGACTCAAGGTAGCCTGCACATTTGTAACCTGCCTCTGTTTTGTCCTCTGCAGAAAATGTTTCAAAAAACTCTACAAGTTCTTCAAAGTTTTTCAATATTCTCAAGATACTAGAAGCTCGCATAGTCCATCGAGTCGGGCAAAGGGGTCGTAGACCAGCTTGGTTGTTGGTACTCTCACAGCGTATGCTTCTGAAAAGTCCCATCCTTTTGTTGGATTCCCTTACAGTGTTTATTAAGTCCTTGGCTAAGGCCATAATATCCCTCATAGACGTAAGATGGCGGAGACTGTCTACAACTGCCAAGTTTAAACTGAGCAGTGCAGTGCACATAACGTGCTTTTGGTTGTATTTCCAAAACTAACTTTTTTAGTCCTTTGAACTTACCTCTCATATTCGAGGCACCATCATAGCACTGTCCTCTTAAGTTATCCATTGACAAATCAAGACGAGCAAATACGTCTTTTAAAATACTAAACAGAGTTTGTGATTCAGTGTTGGGGGTCTCGTATAAGCCAATAAAGTCTTCGTTGATAATTAAGGAATCATTGACAGTACGAATACAATATGACACTTGTTCGTGAATCGAAGAATCACTTGTTTCGTCAACCATAATAGAAAAATGTTCAGTCTTCTTGATTGAAGCCAATACTTTTCTCAACACAGACTTTCCTAGTAGATCAATGATCTCGTTTTGAATATCGTGGGACGTCCACTTATACCCCGAACGCCCTAACCAATCTTTTAACTCAGGTACGTCATTCTTTCAGAGTTTCAACAATTGAAAAAAATTTGAGTTTACATCTTCGTGCCCTCTAATTGCTAGGCCTTGTCGGCATAGAAATTGCACGGTAGTAAAAATTGTCTCAAGAGCTAAACGGCCTTTCTTCATATCACTATCTAACTGTTCATTCAATTGGGAGGCCACACTTCGGTTAGTGATGGCATTTAGTTTCAGAACACCTTCTTTATGCGTAAACGTATTTTCATGAAGACAGAATTTTTCCAAAGCCTTTTTCCAGTTAGAAAACACTACGGAAATAAATGCATCTTCTTTTTTTGAAGAAAATTGTAATAGATTTTTAGCATCTGCCTCTTTGCAGGTTTTGCAAAAAACTTTTTTGGTAGAAGCTTCATATTCTAGCTATGTATATTTGATCAACCAAGACTTCTGAAATGATCTTCCCTTACCGGATTGTCCAGGTTTTGGCTGTGAACAGTTCTTGCCTGAAGACGACGAAGCAATTGACGACACAATTATTGTCGGAGGTTGACTTGCAGCATCATCAACTTCCAAGCGCACCTTTTTGGTAACAAATTTATCCATTGCAAACTTAATTCACAATACACTAAGAGACTAAAGTAAACGAATAAAATATAGTCATATAAAAGAGTCCACTAAACACTAAAGTCGGAACGCTAAACACGTCTGCAGCATGCACTGAACGAAACTATCCACACTGAATGACTGCTCCAGCAGGGTGGGCTTTATATAGCCACGGCGTCGTAATGTCTCGAAGCGTCAAGGCTACGCGAGGTGGAGGGTTCCAGGCACTTCTGCTCCAGTCCTTTTGATGTCGCCGTGGCCGCAGCGCTGGCCCGCCAGACCTTACACGAAGGTTCGCAAATTCTAAAATTCTAAGACAAATTCTAAGTGTGCCCGCAGCACCGTAACACTATCATGATTCACACCACTCATTTTCAGTTAACCTGCTTACTACCGTAATAATTATTTGTTTTAACTCATTACTGAATGTATTTTAAAAGGTAACTATCGTCAAACAAGGAAAATAAAAAATACCAACATAATTTTGTGATTTTACAAAGCATAATATAACTAATAATTTTCTTAAATTATTGGGGGGGCAGAGCCCCCCAAACGAATTTTTGAGGGGGCTCGGGCCCCCTCAGGCCCCATGGAGTCGGCGCCACTGTAAACCTTCCAATTCAAAGTACTTGAATGAAGTTGAGCTTACAGAGGTTTAGGAATGGCTTGCTGAGACCACTTAAACTCCTTTTTTGTCATCCACATGCCTGATTTTTGTGTCATCCACATGTCTCATGAAGGGGTATGTGGATGACTCTCAAGTCATGTAGATGATAAATGTAGGATATATTGTGTTCGCGGTGTCTGTGACCTGCACTTAAGATCTTAAAACTGATTAAATGAATTTCTGCTTGATTCCCCCAAAACCATAAAAACACAGTCTCGTTAAAATTACATTAATTCCGGAGTATGCACACAAATTTGCAAATTTGGTGCAAAATTAACTGAAGTATGCTGAGAAAAATATGAAATCACATAAAGAAAAGCAGATTGTTGCCAAAGTTAGTCATTAATGTGGCCTTCTGCCATCCACATGTAAAAGGATGTCATTCACATGGCTTTAAAAAAATTAAAATAAATAAAAATATAAACATTTAAGCTCTGCTGGTGTCATATTATAATCAAGTAACCCCTGAAGTATTTTAGTGATTTTTTTGAGATTCTTTAAACAAAATAAAAAATTTGGATTTCACACACTCCAAATTTTCCCGTATTTGAAGAATCACCCAGCTGCCAATCCTTGTACCAAAATGACAACCCGCTAGCTCATTCGGCACTCCCGACCGTACCACAATCACCTCTGCATATAGTCTAAATAATGTATAATACTAACCACATAGTTAAGTGCGCGAAGTGGCCTTGCATTTTCGATTAATGTACGATACACTGTTTGTAGGTTTCGAAAATGTGGCATATTATATCTTCCAGAGGTTTGTCAGCCTGTCACCTCTCGTCTAGTGGTATGACGTCACACCACCAACGTCCAATCACGAGTTTCGTCGTAATATGAGGACAGAAGAATTTGCTACATCGTGGTATAAAAGAAAGTGCATCGCGAGGGCATGGAGGGCGGGAACATTCATCACAAGGTGCGACTTAAATTTCTTTTTTCCTGAAAAAAATTTAGGTCGCACACTAGATTCCTCCCACCAACTCTAAGGCGGTGTTTAGGGTGGGGAGTAACTTCAAATGTCTCCTATTAGATTCTTTCTATCTGAACTACTACCAAATTCAGGAAAAAAGTATGGGAAAATAGTACTTTGCGCCACAGCCAAGTCCCCCACTCCCACTCTCAATCCCTCCCCTAATGGCGGCATTTGAACTACTAGCAGCGAGGGTAGCGCCATCTACCAGTTATTTGGTGAAACTGAAAAATTAATTTTTTATCCTTTATTCTCTTCTTCTCTTCCTTTCCCGTCTCCTTCCTCTCTTCCTCTCTCCTCCTCTTCACCCTACCTACCTATTTGAGACCTATTCCTAATAGTAAATTTTGGATCAACCGGGATTCGAACTCGGGACCCCTAGCATTATAGCTAGGAGTCTTAACCATTACGCCACGAGTGAATGTTGAGCACTGAAGGAAGCTTTCCTATATTTGAGTTATGATAGGGAGGATTTCATGAGTATTAACGCAAGAATCGGTTTTTATAATTTTGAGATATTTTGTTAGTTATGAAAAGAGTGTTGGTGCAAGGGAATTTGCCTGCATCAATTAAGTCATATTTTATGTTGGCGTTTTTTATAATTGTGTAATTTCATGTATTGTGTAAAGGTATTTTTTTTATTGTGAAATAGCCTATTTTGTTGCAAGGGTTGATTTTATAATTGTGAAATGTTATATGGAGGTGCAAGGGTCTTTTTTTTATTGTGAAATATTAGGTGACATGTCAATTGCAATTATGCATTACCGGCATTGAACAGTGGCTACAGGCATGATGGCATGCGCTGCAGGGAAGTGGGGCAGGCAGCACGCAGGGTAGCAGCCAGGCCAGTGGCGAGTGGAAGGGGGACCTAGTTGAGTCGTAAAGTACTAATTTGCCAAAAGTATTTTATGCCATGCATGCGTCCCCCACTCCTACTCTAACAGGACCCACCTGGAAAGTAGGGGTTTTGGGTGGGGAGACATCTAGCGGCGACGTTAGCACCATCTATGTGTTTAACTGGTGAAGCTGAAAAATAAGTTTTCTCCTTTATTCTCTTCTTCTCTTTGGATGATGGTGTCCTGCCCAACCCACCCAAAATGGTGCACTTTCTTTTATACCACGATCTAGCGAATTCTTCTGTCCTCATATTATGAAGAAACTCATGATTGGACGTTGGAGGTATGACGTCATACTGCTAGACGACCGGTGACAGGCTGACGAACCTCGCAGGAGATATAATGAGGTGGGTACAAGGCACTTGCGACAGTATACAAGGCCAGTGGGTACAAGGCACTTGCGACAATATATAAGGACAGTTGGTCACCCTGCTTTGCTGAAAAACAAAATACATCACACAGTCCGTGCAAATATGAATATCAAGTGGGCGGAGCTTAAGGGGTGACCTGTTTTTGGATTTTGCCGCGTCTCCTTCCTCTCACCTCCTCCTTCACCCTACCTACCTATTTGAGACCTATTCTTAAGGGAGCATTCACACCAAAGTAGCATGCCACTTGCGATGTGCTACCTGGATGCACGCTGCACGTTACTCTTTTAAATCCCAAATAAACAAGTTCAAGTCTTCACACCAAAGTAGCGTGGCAATAGTGCAGCTCGCACAGTGCGACATTCATTTCTTCAGATAGATCTGGACTTATTTCATGCGACGCTACTCTGGATGACGCATGCGTACAGTTGCCTTTTCAGCTGTTTTCTAATTGTTAAGAACATTCAACACATATTCGCTTGTGTAGTGGTAGATTATGGCAAAGATATCATGAAAACTGCTAGAAAGAGAGCTATTTAACATACAATTTGTACATGCGTAGACTAGACGATATGGTAATCGAAACTAGTAGGAAAAAAGCCTGGATTAAATTTGCTGAAACTATATCCTCTTTAGGTAAATTACATATCTTTAAATGGATTTCTCAATTGTTCAAGTGAAAATATATAATGTACGTTAAACTGCAGATCGCATTCGCTACTTCGGTATGAATGCAAAACTGTGAACCATGCAACTCGATGTGCAGCCTGCATCCAGGTAGTGTGATTCGCATGCTATGCTACTTCGGTGTGAATGCTCACTAAGAGTAAATTTTGGATCGACTAAGATTCTAACTCGAGACCTCTAGGCCTGTAGCTAGGAGTCTTAACCATTACGCCACGAGTGAACGTTGAGCAGTGAAGGAAGCTTTCATATATTTGAGTTATGATAGGTTCCATGAAAGGTTTCATGAGTTTTAATGCAAGAATCAGTTTTTATAATTTTGTGATATTTTGTTAGTTATGAAAGAGCAGTGTTGGTGCAAGGGAATTTTCCTGCATCAGTTAAGTCATATTTTAAGTTACAATACGGCGTTTTTACAATTGCAAAATATTATGTATGGTGCAAGGGTATTTTTTATTATGAAATAGGCTATTATTTTGTTTTTTTATAATTGTGAAATGTTCTGTTGGCATGTAGGCCTATAGGGCATTTTTTGTAACTGTGATATATTATGTTTGGTGCTAGGGTCTTTCTTTTATCGTGAAAGGATAACACTGCAAGTTGCATCACCGGCATTGAGCAGCTGTTTTGTTAGTTATAAAAAGAGTAGTGTTGGTGCAAGGGAATTTTCCTGCATTACTGCGATTTTTTATAATTGTGAAATATTATGTTTGGTGCAAGGGTATTTTTTTTTATTGTGAAATATTATTACTGGCATTGAGCAGCAGCCGATGGGTGTGTAGGAGTAGATAGGGGAAGCGTTCAGGAGGGGAAGTGGCCAGCTAGATGGTTAGAGAGTGAAGGGGGACCTGTGTGCGGCAATGTGTGGAAATGTTCTCCACTTGCATCTGCACAATTAGGAAATTTCCTTTCACGCACATAAGTTCAGCTACTGAGACCGAGTTAATTTCTCTTGTGATATTGTCTTTTAAGTTCTTCTAATGTATGGGAAATTGACCTATAAACTTTATTTTTCAAGTTTCCCCATAAATAATAGTCACATACTGTTAGAAGAATTTAAAGACAATATCACAAAAGAAATTAACTATCTCGGAAGCTGAACTTATGCGCGTGAAAGAAAATTTCCTAGAAAGGTGCCAATATTGTTTGGATGCAAGAAGAGAATATTTCCAACATCTCTTGTGATGAGGTACATGGTTATTTTCATTGTACTGTTAACTGTAAATGTGAGAACCTGAATCATTACACTGATCACGGCTTTTTTAGCGTAGATATTTCACCCAATTGCCCAGGAGTTGGAGCTGTGCCCGTCGCGACGCAGAAACCCACGTCATTGGCCAACTCTTGCTTGGGACTCACTGTAGTTATTGCCAAAGTCTTTGAAGCACTAATGCTCAGTCAATTGTACAACTATTTTGAGCAGGACCATTTGCTAGTACCGACCCAATGTGGCTTTAGGAGAGGTCACTCCACTGTCACTGCAGTGGAGACCCTTTTACAGGCTATTATTGTGTCTTTTGAGACTAGGTGTTCCACTGCTGTTGTTTTATGTGATCTCTTGCGTGCATTTGAGTTTGTGTCCCATAACATTCTTCTGACGAAACTACAGTGTTTTGCAGATGACAAGCAGTTTATCCTCTTCCTTGCTTAGATACGCGGTCCAATCAGAGACGGCAAGACGGAAGGAAGACTCTTACTGCTAGCAGCGCTTCGTAAGCTCGTACACGTGATTGGCGGTGAAGGAATCTGCTTCTCATTTGAAAAATACTGTAGGGCGGTATGGCCTCACAGACTGTTTCAATCCTATTTAGTGGATAGAACTCAGATTGTGAGTTGGAAGGGTTGAATTCCTCATCCCTACCAGTGATGCTTGGAGTACCCCAGGGCTCAATTTTGGGGCCTTTCTTATTTTTGTAGCAATGAATGATTTGTGCTTTGTGCTAAATGAGGGTGTATTGCTCTATGCAGTTGACACCACTTTGTTTGCAAGTTATAAGGATCCCATCATGACAGTGGCCTCGATGAACAATATTTAGCATCTGAGTGGTTTGCTAGCAATGAATGAAGCAAATACTAAAAAAAATTCTATTTTACTTTAAACAGAAATCGGGAAATTCGTACATTGCGACTCACCTGAGTCCCCCACTCCTACTCTCAATCCCTCCCCTGGCGGTGGCATTTGAACTACTAGAAGCGATGGTAGCGCCATCTCTTAATGAACTGATGACACAGAAAAAATAATTTGTTTCTTCTTTATTATCTTCTTCTCTTCCTTTCCCGTCTCCTTCCTCTCTTCCTCTCACCTCCTTTTCACCCTACCTACCTATTTGAGACCTATTCCTAATATTAAATTATGGTTCGACCGGGATTTGAACCCGGGACCCCTAGCATTATAGCTAGGAGTCTTGACCACTACGCTACGAGTGAATGTTGAGCACTGAAGGAAGCTTTCGTATATTAGAGTTATGTTAGGGGGATTTCATGAGTTTTAATGCAAGGATCGGTTTTTATAAGTAGTGTTGGTACAAGGGAATTTTCCTGCATCAATTAAGCCACATTTTATGTTATAATACGGCGTTTTTTATAATTATGAAATATTATGTATGGTACAAGGGTATTTTTAGTATTGTGAAATTGCCTATTTTGTTGGAAGGGTCATTTTTATAATTGTGGAATATTATGTGGAGGTTCAAGGGGCTTTCTTTATTGTGAAATATTAGGTGACATATCAATTGCAATTATGCATTACCGGCGTTGAGCAACGGCTACAAGCATGAAGGTATGCGTTGTGGGGAAGTGGAGCAGGCTGCACGCGGGAAGCAGCCGAGAGTTGAAGATGACATTATATGAACCCACTCTGTTAAGTTAGTTGTTAAATTTTCACTTGACAAGCAAACTTAGATTTACCTTTGGTAATCCGGACGGCCGTTTCGCACTATTTTAGTGCATCATCAGCGGTTTTCGAACTGCTACTGGTGGGTGCCTGTGTTGTACACCTAGGTGGTGTGGGTGTTGCGTTGGTCTTGAGGTGGGAGTGGGAGTATTTGGCGGTGTTTGAATGTCAGGTATCGTGTCAAAAAGTGTGTGTGATTTGAAGTTAGTTGGTCATTCAGTATAGATGTGGGGTGATTTTTTGTGTGTTTATATATTTCTAGTTGTTCTATTGTGTTTAGTTTGCGACTTTTGTGGAGTGTGTGGAGAATTTCCATGTTCGTGTCTATGTTAGTGTAATTGTGGTTTGTGTCAAGTAGGTGTTCTGCATAATTTGATTTTCTGTTGTGGGGGTGTTTGAGTGCTTTTATGTGTTCTTGGAATCTTGTTCTAAAGGATCTGCCAGTTTGGCCTATATAGAAGTTGGGACAATTATTGCATTTCAGTTTCTATACTCCAGTTTTGTTGTAGGTGTCCATTTGTGTGCTTTTCCTTGTTAGGTGTTTCTTTAGCGTGTTGTTCGTTTTGTAGGCTATGTTGTACTTGAGTCTTTTGAAAGTTGATGCTGTTTTGTGAGTTTTCTTACCGTAGTATGTTAGTGTGATGAACTTCGTTTTTGGTTCTTGGGTTTGTGTGTGTTCTTTTAGCTTGTGTTTAGTGTTTCTTAGTATTCTGTCACTCTGTTAAGCTGTTGGGCTTTAATTTAGACTCTGAGCTCTGCTAGAGTGATCATATTGCATCCCTCAAAGCTGAGTATCTAGAGTGATATTCCTGCTCAGAAGACTGAAGGCTGAGATGCCAAGTGAATTTGTAAGGCTTGCTTACTCTGAGTTTTTTCAATCTCACATACTATATGGTACCAGGCTCTGGGGCCACTCCAGCAGAGTGCAGATGGTATTGCAATTACAGAAAAAGGTTGTGGCGCCTTCTGTCCAATGCTCATCATCAGGGCCCGGATTCTGATGACCTAAAAATGTTTGAAAAATGACCTATAAAATGACCCTAAATTTTAAAGAAAATGACTTAATAATTATAAAAAATGACCTAAAAACTTATATTTTTTTTATAAAAATTATTATTGTACCGGTACACACAAAGTTATAGACTAGTTTGTACATCATTGCAAAAACTGTAAATAACTGTAATATTGTGAATGTTCTTTTCTCACGGAAATTTATACTGGCACTGAGGCACTGGTGAGTCAAAATTCAGAATTTCCTTTTGTGGTCTGCCGTATTATATTCTTGTTTATTGAGGGTAAACAGTAGTTTGCACTCTCAAATCCAAGCAGGTGCCAAGTCAATCTAATAACAATAGTAATATAATACAAAATTTTGGCGTTTCTTTGATTCTTATTTCCGATTAAGACATGACAACACTTTAAGGACGAATTTTTCCTTCTTGCATTAAACAAACAACACTTCAAAGACAGCACCCCTAGCGACGAAAAAAAAAAGTTAATACACTCAATGTAAATACATGAAAATAACAAAATAAGGAAGCAAATGACGCGAAAATGACAAAATAATGACCTAAAATTGAAAAAAATGCCCTAAAAATATAAAATGGCATAAAATGACAAAAAATGACCTAATAAAAATGTATTTCTACAATCTAGAGGCCATGATTAAGATTTATCTACAAGTTGGCAATGTCTATGTAGCATCAATAAAAAGATGACATGTCATTAGAATCCGGGCCCTGCTCATTATATGGAGCACTTTATTTGTATCCAACAAAATTCTGACAGTTGTCAATGTATATGTAGCCTACTTCAGTGTCTTCTGTGTATTAAGGAAAGGGAAAGTAATTTCCCCATAAATAATTATATCTACTCTTATACAATTCAACGACCCTAAATAGCATGCTCACTCGCTCCCTCACTTCGTGAGACATCGGGTATATTCGGCGATGTTCGTCTCTCGCAGTCTAAACTTTCACGAAGAGTACAAAATTAGGAAAACAGTTTGTTTATTACATAAGGCCTAAGTGAAATGAATACAGTGAACAAATATTCTAATTTTACTTTTACTTACAATTTTCATAGCTCTGGACCACAAACATTTTTAATAAACTGCCAGTGTAAAATCCTGAAGTCAATTAATAATGGCGGGCGAAGCCGCGGGCACCAGCTTTAATATATTGATAGTTTTCCTGCAAGTATCGCGGACAATAAAAATCCAAATAAACCACTCCATCCCTTGAAATATTATATAATTTCTGAAAATTGTACTGAATTTATCAAATAAAATTCACATCATATTCATCTGTCAACAAAAAGTTGAGAAACAATACGTATTATGTGTTCACATGTAGCTTTGGAACTGCATAATCGAATCTGAGATCGTTTTCCCAGGCGGCGCTTTCTAATCGTGGATTGTACTCTAAAGCCGGAATTTTAGCTGTTTCATTAATTATTAAAGGTTTAGTTTATGAATGATTCGTGTGCAAGTGTTAATAAATATAATGCTTTAATAATTATTATACTATTCATTTTTCAATTAATTATCGTGGGCGAAGCCGCGGGCACCTGCTAGTAAACTTACATGTCTATGAAACCAGAAATAATATGAACATCCATGTAAATAGGCACAGTTTGACAAAAACTTGAAAATGCTTTCCTGTTATGGGCGGAACATTTTTAATTTGCTACCAGTATTATACATAACTTACCAATAACCAAATTCACCGATGTTCTCAAAACGTGGTTACAGAGGAACGCATTTTATTCGATCACTTGAATTATCACCCCAGTATTTCAATATAGGCTATGTTTAATTATTGTAATTTTAGTTTAGCTTGACTTGGCCTATTGCACATAACTACACTGAATGGCTTAATAAAATCTTTGAATCTTACCACATGCACTAATTACTAAAATATGAAAATAACCCTTGTACCGGTACCAAAACGTATGCACTATACTTAATTATTACAATAAAAGACATCCCAATACAAAAATAACCCAGAACCAAACCATATGAACCTTTGCACTAATTGAATCGGTCATTTAAGAAAGGGCTCAATGACACTTTTTTCCAAAATGGATGTTATGAGGTAAATGGATTCACCAGGGGTAGATGCATGATTCTGTTAAAGAAATACCCAATTCCACCTACTAATGTTAGTTCTACAGCAGCTTGAATATACCATTCAGTTTAGAAATGCCTCAACTCCAGGAATGGAGTCCTTTCAATACTGAACCTTCCTGATTCCTAGCAGTGAATGTAAGACTTATGGTCATTGTTCCTTGATTTTGGTTTAATCAAGAGATGTATCTATAAGCTAGAAAGAATTCTTTCTATCATGGAATATGTATATCAGCAAAACAAGGAAGATTTACAGTTTTATTGGTATTGGCTGATGACATTCTACAAGTCTCAACATAGTGGCAAAATTATTACAAAAAGACTGAAACCTAAGTTGTTTAATGAATGTCATTATGATTCAAAGAACCCAGTACAAATTTGTTCTTCAACATACATTAGGGGTATATCAGCCACACCTTTGATCTGAAATATCTGCAACATCAACTGTGAAACTTCCTGAGAAGTGTGCTTATGAAAATAATGTTCCCGTTTACACCAAGCAAGATTTGTCAAAACTAATGTGTTATAACGTATACCAAAAGAACATAAGCATTTCTGTGTAGACATTCTTGCATGGCCTACTTGCACCAAAGAAGCTGACGAATGAAGAAAGTATTTTACACTTATTGTATGTTTTCATTGATGTAGGACTGTATTCAGTATTCAAGACATTAAGTTGTTCATACATCATATTTTAATGCTACATAAATCAATCATAATAGTTTATTTTATTTTAAAACTGTGTTTTTGAACAATTCCAATGTTAAGTGTGAGGGATATACTTTTGAAAGGGCTCAATTCCATTATTTTCAATTACTATAATACATCATGTAAGCACACTGTATTTCTGTATCACATGTAGATATCTTAAAAACACCTGTAATAAGACATTGCATATGCAAGAATTTACTAACTGTCAATGTTTCTGTAAATAAACAGTTTTTTCTCTCTCCTGAAAAGTTATCTTTTCTGTCATTAAGCCCTTTCATAAATGACCGATTCAATTACTACAATATGAGGCTTCCCCTTGAACCAAAATAATTTCTCACAATTATAAAAAATGACCCTTGTACCAAAACTGCTATTTCTCTTACATATTAAAGCTCTCTAAACTTAAATAGATAAATTCTCGCTTCACATCACAATGATCATTCGATAGCATAGTGCTTAAGAAGACTGGCTATGATGCTGGCGGTTCTGTGTTCGAAACCCAACAGATGCAAAAATTTGTAGAATAGGAATAGATCCCAAATAGGTAGTTAGGGTGAAGGAGAGAATTGAGGTAACAGGAGAAAGAGCAAGAAAGGAAAAAAAATTAAATTGTACTACTGTATGCGCTATTAGTATTAGTATTAGTATTAGCCCATAATGTACCCGAGGGGCACGGGCCTCTCTCCTGGGAGAGGTGGCTTGTGTTCGCAATCCCGGTTAGCCATTCCGGGAAGGATCTTCCTATTATTACTTATGCCTATAGTCTATCATTTATGGTCCGATATGTAGTCTATCATTTTTTTTTGTCCTATATATAATTCTAGCACTATACACTGTGGGTTTAGGTCTTCGCTTTTCGGTCGTGCACTGCTTTCCTGCTCCTTGCTATTTACTGTCTTCATCCTGTGTTGTTGTTTTGGATTGCTGTCTTGACTAGAAGTTGCCATTTTCCTCTGTCTTTAGCTGTGGTGGTCCATCTGTTGCCGAAAGTTGCCCTTAGTTCATCCGACCACCGTGTTCTCTGTCTTCCTGCTTTCCGTCTTCCCATCCTTGGTTCCCATGAAGTTATTCTGTGAGTCCAGCGAGCAGGATCTTGTCTCATTATGTGTCCGGCCCATCTTCATTTTAGGTACCTGCTGTCGTTTCCTGCATCTGTTATTTGTGTTCTTCGTCGTATTACGTCGTTCCTTATTCTATCTCTCCATGTGATGCCCAGCATTTTCCTTTCCATTCTATTTTGGCACGTTTGGATTGATTTTCTATCTTTTTTAGTTGTGCTCCAAGTTTGTGAGCCATATATCAGCGCGGGTAGTATGCAGGTGTTCATAATGTGTCTTTTAATGTTTATTGGGGATCTAATAAAATGTCTTAATTATTGCACCGAAACGGCTCTTTTCAGAGTCAACATAGTTCACAATTAGGCTACAAAAAACTACCCTTACACCAAAACTGCTATTTTTTATGTATTAAGCCTCTCTAAACTTAACTTGATGAATTTTCCCTTCACCTCTCAGTAATCCATGGGATGTAGTGGTTAAGGCTGCTACCTTCAAATACCGGCCGATGTGAAAATTTACAGTTAGCAGTAGGTCCCAAATAGATAGATAGGGTGAATAGGAGGTGAGAGAAAGTGAGGAGAAAAGGAAGACAAAAAGAGAAGAAAGGTGAAATAAATTATTTAATTTTTCCCCATTTCACCTTCTGCCTACTGGATGATGATGTGGGCTTGCGTTCCTAGTAGTTGAAATCGTGCTGATAGGTGGGTCTTGTTAGTGATTAGGAGTTGGGGGCTAGGGTGCCACAGATTCTTCCATTTTTCTCCTGATTTTATTGTTAGGTCTCCAAGCTGTTGACCTGATTTTTGTCTTGTATTGTAATTTAGTGGATTTTCATGTTACGGAGTTAACTACAAAGGGGTTGTTGCTATCCATAAGGGGGAATAAATTGTTTTAGGTCGTGCACTAGTCCCTACTACTCATCTCACTAATGGGACCCACCTGGGAATGGGGGATTTAGTAGAGGCTGCCATTTGAACTACTAGCAATGCCATCTGAGGATGAAATAGCCTATTTGGGGAAAAAATTAAATAATTTGTTTCTTCTTTTTTTGTCTCCCTTTTCCTCTTTCCTCCCCTTTTCTCATTTCCTCTTCACCCTACCTACCTATTTGGGGCATCTGGTAGGCTATTCCTAACCGTAAGTTTTAGAATCGAGCAGTTTTTGAACCTGGATCGCTAGCTTTGTAACCAACAGCCTTAATCACTATGCCACGAGTGAATGCTGAGTGGTGAAGTGAAAATTTATCTATTATATTTTGGTACATGAAATGAGAAATACCGTAGTCGGTGCAAGGGCTGTTTTGCTACATGGCGGGTCCTGAGTAATGCTAAAGAGGCTGTGGTGATTATATTTTTGATATGGTTCAAGAGTAATTTTCGTATCATTTTGTAGTAATTAGCAAATGTGATTAAGGATACACCAGTGATCTGCTTGGTGGCATTGAGCAGGCTCATAGCCAGGGAAAGGCACAGACTTAGGTGGCATGGGGAAGCGGGCGAGAATGGGCGGAGCTTTGGTGCTGGACAACTCCAAACTATCTTTCTCCTAAAATCTGTGAAAGTGAAGGAAATGTATATTTATTTTTACAAAGGGAAGAAGCCAATAACATTTGATGATATTCTCGATAATTATTATTTTCTTTACAGCTCAGCCCTTAAAATAGAACTTTACTTAAATGGGAGTTCTGTTTATGATTCAAAATAACATAAGCATGTTTAATGATATGAGCCATGTTGCTAAAATGTTGAATTGCAAAAACATTGGGAGAGGAAAAATAAAAGAATACGAGGAGGTTTGGAAAAATAATATTCATGCTGGAAAAGGAAAACTATGCTACGTGCACTTATACGAGCTGTCCTTTCAGTGTATAAAGAAAAGAGCTAACTTTGTATGGCCTATAATGTGATTGGTTAAGATTCTGATTACCATAGTTTAAGTGTAGCAGAATCTGAAAAGTTAGGTAAAGAGTAACTTTAACTTTTGCAGTTTGCTTTGAGAAATATGACATCAAGTGATTGTAGTGGCAATTATCCTTACAGCCATCACAGTTGGGCAAAAGTTGCGGTGGAAACGTTGGTTTGTGTAATTAAAAATAAGTACATGTTAAATAGGTACTTACACCAACTGCTCAAGTCCATAAGATGATTTGGGCGCCAGAGTGATCCTACACTCAAAATTTATTCAATCCACCTACCCAGGCTATCAGTGGTGCGAGCCGTCGATCCTTTCTCAGAGCCGATGATGTGATTTGCAGGAGTGTTATTGTCTACTGAATTAAAATTCATGACTGTGGTTGAAATAGTGATTTTTTTATTTCCTATAAACATCTAACTATATGGCACACGATTCTTCACTTACACATTTTAACACCATAATAATCCAATGAACATTTTTCGAATCATTCACTTATGAGGTTTTTAAAGAAAACAGTATTTATACTTATAATTTAAACTTCTCGTTCCAAATGTTGGAAAGTAAATCTTACACTTATAATGTGACCTCTCGATCCAGAGGCGAATAATCTTACATTTCCAAATTACACTATCAAGTCTATTTTGGAAATTTTGTTAACGCCTACTTCTTAATTCTCTTAATTAGAAGGACTGGTTACACGGCTTCTGCTGCAGTTCATTGGTTAAGCCTAATAACAATCTCAGCCAATAGAAAAAGTTATATATTTTATATTTACTCGCAGAGTTTCCTCACACTGCTTAGACATGATTACGCATATATTATTTCCGCATGGGAAAATCGAAACACATAAATTTCTTATCTGATTTTGCAGACCTAAGAACTAAATTACACCTATACACTTATTGTTAAATGTGACCAATTATTTCTTTTCGGCATTCTACACAATATCTCAATAAACCTTTTCTCTTCCTCTAAAATTCTACAAAACATTTAGGTTCCTTGGCATTAAATACTTTTATCACCTTCTTCCTTGCTATTGAAACTGCGGGACTACCTGCTATCTCCAAGAAGATTTCGTGAGAAATTGTTTGAAATCTAGCTTACACAATATGTAACATGAACTAATTTTTCTTTACTCCATTAGAATTAACTGATTTAAAATAATTTGCTAAATGATGCATTCATAACAAAGTAGATTAAGTATTGCAATTATTATTTGAATTAATTTACATTACTTATCAAATTCCATTTCATGATTTTATTAATGTTCTTTAACTCTTCAGAATCCAAACTATGTCTTATTTTTATGGCACTGTTTGAAAATGAACCTTGAATAACGCTATAAATGTAGACTCAACAGCAGCCCTAGTGGCAATAGCAGATAAAAACACCAGACAACCAATAGTCGTCAACATCAGAATGAAAGTACTAAGTCTAAAAAAGCAAACATCAATCTCTTTCCATTGGGTCAAAGGGCATACTGGACTACAAGGAAATGAAAGGGCTGACTATCTTGCCAAAATAGTAGCAAGCTATAGAACCACTATAGACTACAACAAAGTTCCATTGACCAGAGGAAAACAGCTACTAAAGAATTACTATACAAACATCTGGAACTCAACATATGTAAATTCAAATGTAGCGGCCCACACAAAAATCTTAATACCCACTATTTTCCATAGACTTTCTTTACAACTCTGGCCAAACTATATGCTTACACATTTCCTAACAAATCATGGAAATTTCAAATCTTACCTTCATAAAATTAATAAAGCTCCTTCACCACTATGCGACTGTCCTGAAAAAGCAATTCACCTCCTGACAGACTGTACTTTATTCTCCAAAACAAGACCTGCAGTAGTTCGAAGGCTACCACTGCATCAGGTGCTACAGTATCATATCAACACAGTCAACGTTACCAGCTTCCTGAATACCATCTTTGATTATCTCAAAGGCCGACAACAGTTTAAAAAAATTATGTATTGTAAATAATTAATAAATATCCCATGGTATACCCTGAGGTGAAACATGGGTTGTATTACTTACGCGGGGGAAGGAAAAAAGGAAAGAAAGAAAGAAAAAAAAACTTGAATAAATAGCCATGTAATTCCATTGCCATCCTTTTTTTCATATAATTTGTTCATTTTTTAACACGAGAATGATTGTTTTAAAATTTATATTCAGTGAAATATAAACTATAATGTCTTTGATAAGCGAAGTAGAAAAGGAAAGCCTACTGAGCTACAAGTACATAATCTTACAGATCCTAAAGTGAACTCTTCTGATTACTCTAGAAATTCGTATGGTTCTAACAGCTCACCAACAAGTGCATTCAGCGAAATACCCTCTTAACTGTACCTAAAGATGAAAGAAAAATGGGTGACAGATGTACCAGTAGGTGTAAACTGTAGTGAAAAAAGTGAGAAATTTCATTACCATGAATTCACTGAAGAGGAGAGAATTATCCTTTCCTATAATTTGGAAAATAAATGCAAAGAAGAAAATATATAGAACAATAATAAGGCCCATAGTAACATATGGATCAGAGAATTGGTGTATGGTAAAGACCAATGAAAGAATGATCTCAATTTGGGAAAGGAAAATACTACGAAGAATTTATGGGCCAAAATTTGGAAAGGGTGAATGGTATAGTAGAAGAAATGAGGAACTGTACGACCTATATAAGGAACCTGAAATTATTGGAGAGATCAAGAGTTCAAGGCTAAGGTGGGTAGGTCATATTGAGAGGAGTAATGAGAATATGTTATTATCAAGGATTTATAGGAGTCATCCTGGAGGTAAAAGATGCTGTGGAAGACCAATGAAAAAATGGATCGAAGATGTGACAGAGGATTTAAAAGAAATGGGAGTTTGAATGTGGAGGAGGAGAGTGCAGAACGGAGAAGAATAAGCTTCGATTGTCATGCAGGCTCTGGTCTTCAGTGGACCGTAACGCCAAGATGGATGGATGAAAAATTTGGAAAAGCATTGGAAATTTGGATTGGGATGAGGAAAGACTATATATTCAGTATATGAACTAATAAGCAGTGCAGCCATTTCATTAAATATGGGAATTTTTCCCTCAAGGAGAGAAGTTATAAAATTATTGTAATTGGGTGGTCAAAAATAAGTTTAAAACCTCACATTCTCTGAATATTAAGGACTTAGGTGTATCTGAATTCATGTGTAAAATCTGTCGATATACTTATTTATTGTGTTGAGTTACTTTTTTTTTTGCCATTTTTAGCATGATTTTAACACTCTTTAATACCAAGTAGTCAAGAGTAATCAGCTATGTCCATTTTCATTTGAGAAAATATACATCTTAAGGTACAATTTGGTATAAGATTAACTTAAAAAAATATATGTGGTTAATTACTACGTAAAATATCAAACAGTGACTTTTTGTCCCACCCGTAATGGTGATAGTTTTGTTAAATTATTATTGATGAGTTAAATAAATGTTCTGACAACCTGGAAACAGTTTATAATTTGTATTTAATCCCTCATACCTTCATTAATAACAACATTAAGACCCTAACAGTAATAGCACAACAGCAAATGAGCTTTTGTTTTGCATCATTAAAATCAGTGTCCAAATTATGTCCCACCCATAATAGATTTTGAAAAACAAATTTAAAATAAATTTTAAATAATGCTTTGCATGTAGTGTGGAGGAGAAGGCATTGTAAATTTTACAGAATGTGAAGAACCAATTCTAGTTTATTATTTAAGATATGTAATAAACAAAAATAGATTTTATAATTTGCTAGAATGTCCCAATTATGAAGTGGCTGAGTGGATAAGAGTATGTGAAGTGAAAGAGAAGTGGGAAATTGATGAGAAGGAAGATGTAAAGAAGAAGACAAATAGGAAAAAAGATTAACATTTTTTCACTGATCTTATTAACACTGATATCTTGATTTCCGTCATAGTTGTGCAAATCTCTGAAGAAGTTTATTAAATTAGGTATGTTCGGCCTTTAAAATCTTACATGATCTGAGTTGAAATCCTCTTAGTCGTGTTATCTTTTTTATTTTTGTTATAGAAATTGCATTATTATTACCTTTAATAATCATCAAATAATTATTACAGTAAGGGGTTAATAAAACAAATGTTTGTTAGGAATGTTTCAAGAACTTCTGTCCCCATTTTAAATACACCATCAATTGCCAAATTTTGTACTCTTGTACTTTTCTGGTATATCAAAATTCATCAGCTAATTCTCAAATTTTTAAAGTAGATTTTCTCCCAGCTATCCTTCAAAAAAGGTTAACAATTTATCATCAGTAATCCCACAGGAGATTAGGATTTATTAAGACTATTCCATGAATAAAATGTAACAAATTTTGTATATATACTTATTTTCTTACATTGCTGTCAATATTTTATCAGCTGTAAGATCGGCATACTAGATGAATTAACAATCCATGAATCAATTCCATGAATTGATCCGAGTTCTTAATGGTACCAATAGTGCGCATCAGAAGATGGAGGGCGTTGTGGTAATTGCTTATCAAAAAGCTATAAGAGGACACAAACTGCCTTACACCGAATCAAAATTGTGTTCTTAGTCAATGAACATTTATATTATTTCATTTCCAAACAAGTTATGTTGTATAAAATAATGTGTTTTCATTGTGCTCATGGCAGCATGTGACGTATTAATCACCTCATGTTGATACCTTAACGTGTCCAGTAACGAGCTGATATTTTGTCAGATAAAATTGCATTCTTGCAATCCAAGGAAGGATATTATAAGATAAATGATCATAATTGGTCTATATCCGAGGAATTGCTAAACATTGTTGGTCAATATCAAGTATGATTGGAATACCTGTAGGTAATCCCATGAGGAGTTACAAATGATGCAGTCACTAAGGTGCAAAAACAACATGTACAGTATTTCTTTGTGGACGTTAATGATCGATTAATGCACTAGCTTTGTGTGTAACTTCAGTTTATACAAGTTTTGTATAAATTTCTTTCTGTAGGCCAAATTGCTTCCAAGTTCATAATTATGAAGTGTCCTGAAATAGTTCCTTTCCTCTTTATCTATCCTGGTAAATTACCAAATAAAGTTCAATAAAACATACATAACTTATTATGAATCTATCAGTTGTACAGTTTTGGTCTGTTAAGAAATATGCAATCACAATTCACAGTGTAAAGTGATGTGTTTGAATTTGCAGGTAGAGACAGCAACATGCCGACAGTAATAGTGGTGGATGTTTCGCTGTCCATGTCAAGGCCTATTGTAGTACCTGAAACAGGAGAGACTTACACTCACCAGCATTTGGCAGTTTATGGCATTAATTCTCTTTTGGATTATCTGGCAGTACATTCTAAATTGGAGTTTGTTGCCTTGGTAAGTACAGTAACACGTTAACGTAATGTATAAATTAGAAAATGTAAAAGTGAATTTTCCACTAAACTTGAGAATAAGGTGACCACCGTCTCAGCCGGCCGTACCGAGTGGGACGAAGTCTACAGTGTCACCAATATTACTAACATGACTACTTGCTGATTGAATTCGGCAGATAAACGACGGATGTAACAATATTTTATGAAAGAGTAAAAAAGCTTCTGCATGAAGTTAAATAATGACAGGTATATTCTAGGTCATTGACAGGTTATGTTAGGTTAGGTATAGTTATATTAGTTTAGGAGCAAAATACTGAGTAGCGCAGGGTTTATTCTGTCTCACATTGAATCTCTTCTGCGGCGGGAAATTTTACTCATTGCACAAGTCATTCCTTCGCAACTGGGAGTGGCACAGTCGCTAATGGCTGAGCATACCTCACTGTTTGCTGGCTACTCTATTCTGAAGGAGTTCCGAATTTTCTTACAGTTCTAAAACTGTTTCGTTACATTATTACAGGCAATGGTGCTTTACTGTTGTTGTTGTTGTTATTGTTGAATGCTGCAGTCCTGGACATGGACTTCTTCTTTATCTGTTGATAGGCATAATTATATGCTTTTTTCTTTGTGACTTGAACTTTAATTTGTAATGAATTTCATGTATTATTAAGAAGTCAGTTATTAGTTGGTCACACCAAAAAATCTAAACACAAGGACGACTCTCACCGATCTGATTTTATGAGGTCTGACTCTTGTAGTATATCACAACAATCACGGTGTGTTGTTGAGTAACCACCGAGGTTTCATAAATTTAAAAAAATTAATTTGTGGCATATCCATAAAGTAACATTCCTACAGGCCATTAACGGAAACAATACACAATTTAATGGAAACATTTATTATAACTGATACAAGATGTGTTGAGCTGTTTTTCAACATATTCACCACCGGAATTGAGACAATTGTCCAGCCATTTCATAAAATAATGGAATTTTTCCCTCAAAGAGAGAAGTTATAAAATTATTGCAATTGGGTGGTCAAAAATAAGTTTAAAACCTCAAATTCTCTGAATTTTAAGGACTTAGGTGTATCTGAAGTGGTTTCATGTGTAAAATCTGTTGATTTACTTATTTATTGCATTGAGTTACTTTTTTTTTGCCATTTTTAGCATGATTTTAACACTCTTTAATACCAAGTAGTCAAGAGTAATCAGCTATGTCCATTTTCATTTGAGAAAATATACATCTTACGGTACAATTTGGTATAAGATTAACTTCAAAAAATATGTGTGGTTAATTACTATGTAAAATAACAAACAAGGGAATTTTTGTCCCACCCGTAACGTCCCACCCGTAACCGTGATAGTTTTGTTAAATTATTATTAATGAGTTAAATAAATGTTTTGACAACCTGGAAACAGTTTATAATTTGTATTTAATCCCTCATACCTTCATTAATAACAACATTAAGACCCTAACAGTAATAGCAGAATAGAAAATGAGCTTTTGTTTTGCATCATTAAAATCAGTGTCCAAATTATGTCCCACCCGTAACAGATTTTGAAAAACAAATTTAAAATATTCAGAATAAATTTTAAATAATGCTTTGCATGTAGTGTGAAGGAGAAGGCATTGTACATTTTACAGAATGTGAAGAACCAATTCTAGTTTATTATTTATGATATGTAATAAACAAAAATAGCTTCTATAATTTGTCAGAATGTCCCACCCGTATTTATGAAATGGCTGTGTCATAACTTGGGACCAGCTTTTGAATACATGTGCCATAGAAGTCTGTGGCCTGGGATTTGAATAATCTTCTCCGTTTCTGTGTCAATCTCTTCCATTCTCTGTCATTCAGTATCATTTCTTGAGGGGTAGGAAAAGATGAAAATCTCTGGATGTGCGGTCCGAGCTGTAGGGTGGAGGCTTGAACACTTCCCTGCAAGTCTCCTGCAAAAGTTCGGCTAGGAGATGTTTCAACATCCACCCTACAGCCCGGACCTTGCTCCCAGTGATTTCCATTTTTTCCTACACCTCAGTAAATGACAGAGAAGTGGAGATGATTGTCACAAAGTGGTTCAAATCACCTCAATAAATGACAAAGAATGACAGAGAAGCAGAGATGGTTGTCACACAGTGGTTCAAATCCCAGACAATAGACTTCTACGACACAAGTGTCCAAAAGTTGTCCCACGGTATGGCAAATGTCTCAATTCCTGTGGCGAATATGTTGAAAAATAGCTGAACACTTGCTATATCTGTTGCAATAAATATTTCCACAAAATTTTGTTTTGTTTACAGTGTAAACAGCCCCAGGGAAACTTGCCATACTTTATGGACCATAAGACACACTTTTTTACCTTGAAAACAGAGCCTTGAAAGTTCGATGCGTCTAAAGGTCCAAAGTGCACTTAAAAAAAAAATAATAATAATAAATAAATAAATAAATAAATAATAATAATAATAATTTGCCGGAATACCATAGTTATAAAAAAGGTGTTGTAAACAATAAGATAGGTAAACATTTTGGCACAGACTATAGATCAGTGCACTTGTCACAATTGTAAAATGAGGGTTTCTGGAAGCCAGGTTTACAATGTGAAAAGAAAGGAATGTTGAGTTATTTTATACGAAAGGAGTTTTCTCTGCAGGGTGGTTTAAATAAAGGTAATGACCTCTAAACAGCCTTGTCCTGTTACACTAACCATATGCTGAATTGAGGGTTAGAGGGTGTAAAAATATTTTAAGTCTTGCATTAGAAGTCAGTTCAGTTGTTAAAATTCACATGATGCCACCTACGCAAAATAGATTTTAAGCTAGTTGTGATTTACACTGATTCCATTGTACAGGGTTTTAATTTGTTTATGCAATGAAGTATATTATTCCCTTTAAAATGCTTCATTTAGAATCACATTAAATTTCTTTTGCTTTAAATTTCCATTCTAAAATCAAGGTGTGTCTTATGGTCCAGAGCGTCTTATAGTCGGTAAAATACAGTGCTTTATGGACAGCCCTCGTATTATGGCCAGGGCCAGACATCCTACACCACAGAGGAGCTGCTCAATTTGCTTTAAGGCACTTGCACGTCATTATATGACACATTGTACCCGACCCAATTACTAAGCTTGTGCACTTCACTGCAGAATTACAACCCTGTTCAGCCATCCAATTAGACAATGCCCATCTGCTGAAGATAGTTTATGTTTCTCATAAATAATAAAATTAAGATACTAATGCTAGTTGGATTTGTTACAGATTGCATTTTCTTCACTTTATGAAATAATTTCCCCGTTCACAAGAGATTTTGATGAGTTAAAATTAAAACTCCAGCGATTGGAAGAGTATGACAAAACATGCATAGAGACAGCACTGCATGGTGTGAACAGACTGGTGCTTGGTGAATGGGGCAACGGAACTTCCTGTCAGGTATACATTATTACATTACTATCTTGACCACTTAATGTAAAATTCCGAGTATTTTGAGGATTTTAAATTTTAACCTCCTGAGAAAATTTATGTAAGGCGAAAGTGTCTCCTTAACTTTAGCCCAGACATGGGCAAACCCCTATCCATTGACACGCAACCCGCAAACTTTTGTCAAGTTACACACAAAGATTTATAAATACACTGAATCGCTAACAGCAGTGGCTCAGAGCGCCAGAAAACGGTCCGGCCACTATGCGCCTCCCCCCACCACCGGTGGGCAAGAACAGAGCTCTTATAAGCAGTTCGAAACACTCACGAGACACCTCTCCACCCATTCAACAGGGTTGTGTGCAAACAATCACCCTCAGATTATTGGTAGCAAGCCGACAGTTAAATTTATAAGAGTAATTGATCAGTTATTTGATTACTTGAATAGCCGTGATCCATTTGGGACACACTTTAAAGGACCCATTAAGTTATCAAACAAAGATTATGATGACAAAATGCTGTCTGATGCTTCAAATTACTTATCAAAATTAAAAATTGATGGTATTTCTATTTTAGATTATCCAAGGAAAACATTTTCCATTGGTTTTTTAAAGTGATATACGCTCTATTCAAAAGTTAAGAGACAGATTGTCAGCAATGAACGATTTTAAGTACTTGCTTAGTTAAAAGTTGTCACAAGACCATGTAGAGCTATTTTTTTCATGTTAGAAGTGCAAGTGGTCATAATAACAATCCCAACGTTAGGCAGTTTTTATGGGCCGTTAGAAAACGAATGTTTAGAAATAGTGTAAGGCCATCAGCTAATAGCAATTGTTTACAGTTTGACATAAACCATCAGAATTCAGTTCTAAGTTTTTCAGTGGTAGATAAAATAGTAGACTTACTAGAAATAGCAGATATTTTGGATAACTATGAGGAATTTTATTACAAAGATAACATTTTGTATTATATCTCAGGTTTTGTAGATAAAACCATTCAGAAAAGACTAAAATGTGAGGAATGTTGTGAATTGTTATTGACAAGGAATGACAACTTAAGTAGATACACACTAGGGTTCCCAGACGTCCCGTAAAGTACGGGAACGTCCCTTTTTTTGCTAATGCGTCCTGTTGTCCCGAAAGAAGTCTTCGGGACGCAGTTTTGTCCCGTATTTTCATTTTTTAATTGTAATTTCTTTTTATCCTCTAGAGACAATCCAGAAAAAATGGGACGGCAGTGCTGGTTAACAGTTGCTAGCTTCACTGCGATTTGCGGGACCATTCGGGATACTTAGCATGAGTATGATCATGCTTGGTCGTGTCGGTTTGCTCTGTTGTATTTAGGAAAACCCCGTTGGAATTTCATCTTTGTAACTGAATCCTGTTGCACCCAGTGGCGTAGGGAAGGGGGGTCCAGGGGGTCCGGACCTCCCCCGAGATCAAAACCTAAAATTCTATTTAAGTTGTTTAAGCTTTAATTTGTAAAATTTTAATTATTTTATTTAATAATAAAATACTGAACTTGTTGCACCAGTGACTTAATTAGAAAATTTCAAAACGGAAATGTGAATATACTGACGTGTTAATAGCTCATTTTCTATTTTCGAAAGATAAAAATGGAAAAGTTGAAGATCGGAAAAACAAACTGTGTGTAAAACCAGTAAAAGCATTGTCTATTGTATTTTTTTTTTTCAATGAAGATTGTGTGGCATTCCGATTTCCATGACATGGTGCTTCAAAATAATTAATCGTTGAATGAAATTCATTCCTTAAAGAAGTATGATCCATGAGTGTGATTTGTAATAAAATTAAAGGTGAGCCTATTATTTATCTTTTGTTGTTGCTTGTTTTAAGTTTGAAATAAACTAGGGCAAACTCACATGTGGTACCCAATGCCTTGGGATTGTATTGTTGTTTTCAACACAGATCCAAGTGTCCCATATTTTTTCCTTATATTTCTGGGAACCCTAATAATACACACTCTTTACAGATTTTGTATCAAGAGGAAAATTGTTAAGGGCATCTGAAGATGTAATAACAAATGTGAAATTTACGTAGAGCATTGTATTTCACCAGTCATACCAGTTTTGTAAACTTAACAAAAGTTCATTGTCACAAAAACATGTAGTCCTATGCCTTTTAAGGATTCAGTATTGAAATGCCATGTAGGTAATAATGACTTTGGTGAAACTTACTCTACACAACACTTAGGCCTACTCTAATTAAGCCCATTGGAAATTTATTCCTTAAAGTTGTATGCGGTCATTTACTTAGAGAGAAAACAAACTCTACTATTTCAACGAAGTTTGGGTTTCGATAGAAATGTACGAAGTTCTTCTTGTTTAGTAATGTGTAAAAATAATCATGATTGTTACGTAAGTGTAGTCTGTCCTTTTTTACCTTCATACCACTTAAATAATGCAATATGCAATTCGAGCGAGCATAAAAAACGACAACATAGGGATTGTGCCATTTAAAATAATGCAACTGCCCGCGCGTCTTGCCCTTCGATGGTGGGGGGAGCGCCCGAGCAGATTGGACCGAATTCCTACCGCTCAGTCAGCAATCCAGTGTATTTATAAATCTTTGGTTACACATAGTTCAAAAAGAATGGATAGATGGAGACACAAACAGACAATAAGTGCAGTGGCGGTTGCTCATTCTTAGGGAAACACTAATTTCACTTTATAATGTATACTACAAGAAACAAATAATACAAACAATCTTGTATTTTTAATTATTCTTTTAAACTAAACTAAACTCCGTGGCGCTACATCCCTGGTGGGACTTGGCCTACCACCCGACCGCTGCGTCATCTCCCGTAGGCAGATGGCAGGATTGGGGAATTATTCTTTTACGTGTGCAATTATTTCATTATACAAAGGCTTAGAATGTGTCCGCAATGCCATCTTTTGTGTTATGAGGGAAGGTCAAGAACAACAAGTGGTTCGCGAACCAGTAAATGCCCATGTATGCTTTAACCCTTTGCCATCCCTAATGATCCAAAACGCTTGAGATTTAAACCTACATTGACATGCTAAGTGCTCTGAAATGCTCCTCAAAACCTGCACTATTAGGCGCCGTTCATACTAAGGCGATATAAGATAATCGATATAGGCTATCGTGAATGATATACGAAACGCAACACGCACAGACAGTTACTTAAAACCTAAAGGGAAGTATAATTTTAAATATCTTAGGCTATAATCCTAATTATTTTCTTTAGTATTTTTATATTTTGTAATTTAATTTTGTAATTTAATTTTGTATTTTCTTTTGTAATTTAATGTTTTATAGCACTCTAGTTTATAAATTATAACTATGTTTAGTTCTTGGTATTTAAGTATTAAGTATTAATTAATTATCTGTAATATTATGTATTTGTGTTATGTAATAGTAATGTAGTTTTTTTTACTGGTAGAGCGGAAGAGAAGGCCAAATGGCTTTAGCTCTGCCAGAATAAATAAACAGAATAATATAATATAAGAGGTTGCACAACATATCGCAAGTGACATATCTCTCGAAGTACCACTCAGTCGCTTCAGTGATTATCATCTTGCAATATTTCGTGCTGTGAATATGACGGGAAGAAGAGAAGACCATTCTGTAATTCCTGAAGTGTGTATCTTTTTCTCGAAGGGTCCATGACACTACGATTTTCAGACAATGAAAGTTTTCAGGATTCATTCGATAAAACTCCCTGAATTTTGATGCATGTTGAGACAGCTCTCGAGAAACAACAGCCGAGCTATGGTGCACATTGGTAAGATTGTAGGGATGTACCCAGTATTTTCTACGCCTGTACCAATAAGCCACTACAACATCTTCCTCACTTGAGCTCATATTGTAACTGAAGTAGTAAGAATTGTGTTCCCACCACATTTTTATCACCTGCTGTCATGAACCTTCCTAGCAATATATCGTCGCAATATATTCCTTACTGTATATTGCTTATTTTATATCACCTTAGTATGAACAGCGCCTTACTGATTGAAAGTGCAAGGTATATTCCGTTGCGATAGGAGCACAAGGATGGGTAGGGAGGTTAGTAAGATTCTCTAGTAACTCGGAGGACCAGTCTGTTTTATGGGACAGACACCCAAAATAGAGCTTAGTGGACTTATAAATCTCAGGTTGCTTGGATACAGGGATCACCGGAATGTAATATTGGAAACAAACCTTTTTCATATAATAAACTATGGACATTTATTCTCACAACATATAGGTAAATAATGCACTTGTAAACGAATAGAAACACTTAGATAACAAATGAAATGAATTTAAGATAGGTGCACTTGCACTGCACAATGGAATGTGAGTTGGCGCGAACTTGGAAACACGTGGCGATAATTTCTCGTTAATTATCCCAGCAATGAATTATGTATTAAACTGATCGTAAGGATCGCTGTATTACTTCTAATAAGATTTAATATTGGAATCTTGAATATAATGAACTTTATAGCCGACCTATTGTGAACGCTTGGTTGCACAACGTTGCCGCACTGATACACGAACTTTTAGACTGATCTAAGAAGCCGATAATACTGAATCTACTGTAATTAGTGTAGATTAATTAATAACACACGATAATACTTGTAAATGGAAGTATTATGTATTTATTCGCTAATTAATAGAAAACCTCTGTTCTATTGTCTGAAATTGGCGCTATTCTCGCGAGCGATCCAGCACGTCTCTCATGCGTGGATGCCTGGAGCTAACTGACTTCTAACATGACGCCGTGATGTCATGATGCCGCTAAACCTGCACCTGCCGATGAGGGGAATCACAGAAATAGGCGGACTTATACTAATATCAATGCGCTGAGAGAGCTGTTTCAGCAATATTACATTGAGCGGAACATTTGAATATACACTCTTACTAGACACGTAGAAAAATGCTAGTAGAACCTATAGCTTGCGCGAACACTGATGACATTGAAAAAGATAAGAGGCTGTCTCCAGACCTCAAAATGTGCTCTGCTTAATGCAACAAACATTTGAGCCCATTTTCCTTATTGCAGAAACAGTAAAATCAAGTAAACTGATACAATATAGTGCCAGAATGCTTTTGTTTAATCTGTGATAACTGCAATTGAGGAGATATATGTACAAGGGGCTTATGCCTATGAATGCCCTTTTTACGGATAATACATATTGTTGTTCCCCATAGTCCTTTTGGCTAACTTGTAAATTTTCGTTTTGGTATCTTGAAATTTAGAGGTTTGGCGCTATTCTGAAAAATTGAGAACATTTCATCCTTAAAGCGTATATTTAGAAATAATCAAGAACTGTCGATAAACCCCACCCTTTGTAGTTCTAAATGGTCCAGATATATTGAAGATTTGGAATATGGACTCAAGGAACTTTTTTCCCACAGAAACCCAAAAGCAGAAATTCAAGTTTCAAAACCCAGTCCTATCAAATAATAGCATTTTCTCAACATGGCGGAGTTGGAGCGTGCGGTTCATATTTTGGACCTTATCAACCATTTCCCTTTACAAAAAAAAAAAAAAAAATCGTAAATTTCATTGAATTTAAACTTACAACCAATTGCCACTGTTAAACTGAATACAGCTAAGGAAAATGACATAAGGAATCTCTTCAGATTCCTCACTGAAGAGGAAGTATGTTGGTTTGAAGACCCACTCTCCAGAGCCAATCAACAAGGTCAGAGAAAAGCAGGAGCAAACACTGTTTCAAGTGATGGACTACTGATCTGTAGGCATGAAGTTTAATGTACTGTTTGTTTCATTGAACTGCTATAGAAATCTGCACCGGACGTTTCAGTTTGTATTCACTTAACTTTTCCAGTTATCTTTAAACATTTAACAATAAATATCTGTCATATAATTTTACTATGAACATCACATTACATATTCACATCAGACTTAATGTAAAAAGGGCATAATGGAACATTTTATAATATATATTTTCTGGACTATCCCACTCATACGCCGCGTGTTTGATATTGACCAATAACGTTTAGCAATTCCTCGAATATAGACCAATCACGGCCGTTTATCTTACAATATTCTTGTAGGAATCGCAAGGATGGCATTTTATCGTGGTAAAACCAGCTGTTTTATAATGCTTTATTGTCATAATTTTACTGTACAGAAAGATGATAGAATTTTTTTAAACATTAGTATCATGAGAATACTGAAATAAAGTGCGGCTTGAAAATTAAAGATTTTAAATGTTCGATTTCAATAGTCAACCCACTACATTGATGCAAGTAATAGCCGCCGAACCACCTGCAGTTGACTAACAATGCACTAAGGACTACGAGTTTTATTATCATTGTTCCATGCGGGCGCGCTTTGAACTGTCTACAGCTTACGCCTTTCCCTACCTTTCAAAGACAAAGAATAAAATTAACTTGAAAGGAGATATTATAATATTGACAACATTAAGAACAGTTCTACTCTACTCTTATTTTTTGTATGTAGTGATTTAGTTACAGATACCGGTAAATACCATTATTTTTTCGGGTCATAAGGGGTCAGGGGCGGAATGGGCGCTTCAGATGAAGGACGTAGGGGAATTGTCCCCCTGTCCTCCCTGGCCAGCACATCCCTGGACCCAGAGACATATCCAATTGTGCCATTACATTTTTGTAAATATGTAGAGGTAGTGACTTATGTCCTACTTATACAGTTACAGTCATTGGCAGCTCGTAGTGGGGTGCTGCTCCAGAAAATTACAGTGTTCATATACAGCTTTGGAAGTTGTAATGTAGTTCGCTATGACAAATAACACTATTCCTTCACATATGCTCATCAAACTAGACTGTTAAACTGAGCGAGGTGGCCGAGATGGTAACGTCTTGGACTCGCATTCTGGAAGACCCCAGTTCAAATCCCGGAGCCGTCCAATTTGACATGGTTTCATTTCTGTATATGTATTGTGTATTTTTATGTGGTGTGATTGTCAAGATATCACAAATCTGTATAGTTCTGCTGATGCTGGACAATTTTAAACTGATTTAAAAAAAAAAAACTAGACCATTGTTCTTCCGTAAGCCCTGCTTAATGAATCAATCTGAAGCTTAACTTGGAAATCAATTTAAAAAAAAAAATTATTTTCTGCATATCATAATTGCAGTTATAACGTTCTGATTAAACAAAAACATTCTGGCACTTCGTTACATCAGTTTACCTGATTTTATTTAAATGATCATGAAATCTGTAAGGAGGCAGGATAATTTGATCTAGTCCACCAGGTTCACAAAGTGTGTAAAAGTGTGTTTTTGTTGTTTCAGGTGGTGTTGATCACAGATTGTAATCCTGGCATAGGTCCAATGTCTCTGAAGGAATCTCTCAAGACAGCTTCACAGCGAGATGTCACAAATCCTTTTCCACTTCCATTCTCTTTTCCTGGCAAGTTAAGTGTACTGTGCTTAGCTTCACCCGACGACCCTGGCTTGCCGCTGTATCACAAGCTGGCAGAGATTGCAGGCTCCGACAGCAACGTGTATGTGCCGCAAGGCCCTCTGTCGATCAAAAGCGTACAGGCAATGTTCCAGAAACTTGCAGAGACAAACTTCACATCTTTCCATGGTACACTCAAGTGTGGTAACCTCGGATCTCCAGTCATTCTGTCACCTTCTCCACAGGTAAGTGTGGCATATAAATTAAATTTATTACTCACAAAATCTTCTTAGACTGCCTGTGTGGTTAGCATTGCTGACTATGGATCCAGATTTCATTCCCGGTACCTCCTTGGATTTTTCTGAGATAGGGAGATCTGGAACGAGATGCATTCAGCCTCATGATACCAACTGAGGAGCTATTTGATTAAAAAGCAGCAGCTCTGGTCACAGAAACTATCATTAATGGCCATGGGATGTCGGTATGCTGTCCACATGCCCCCAATCCTGCCATCTGTGTGCAGTAGATAACACAGCAGTTGGAAGGTAGGTCTAATCCTTTCATGGATTTCTCCTCACCTTCACCTGTATGTGACTGCCGGCTGCCTGATGTTGATGTAGCTTTATAAGTTTCATTAGGCTTAACTCGTTTTCCAACAGAATATCAAAATATTGAAATGACGCCTGTGTTTTTGTATGTGAATCTTCTCCTATACTGTAGTTTTTATTGAACTAACTAAAACTAAACACAGTGGCACTACATCTCTTGATTGACTAGGCCTACTATCCGACTGCTGCGTCATCTACCATAGGCAGATGGTCGAATACAGGGCATGTGGTCAATATGCCAACACCCAAAGCCATTAATTCTGGTTTCTGTGACCGGAGCCACTACTTCTCTCTCAAGTAGCTCCTCAGTTTGTATTACGAGGCTGAGTGAACCCCGTTCCAGACCTCCCTACATTAGAAAAATCCTAGGAGGTACCAGGGATCGCACCTGGGCCTGCTGATCCGTATCCAGCGACGCTAACCACAAGACCATGCAGGCGGTCCATTTATATTGAATGATGAACATTTTTTTAACAAAACAGCTTCCTTGCCTATTTTGTGGTCCAATACATGCGTGGTTACAGTTGCTTTTGTGTGATATTTTCAAGTCTGCTGTAGCCGCACATATTTAAGATGTGGACCAAGAAAAAGGCAAGGACGTTATTTTATTAAATATGTATTTATCATCCAATTTACTTAATTTTATTTCTTCCTCTAACAACTACGATACGGAGTGCCCTATATTGAAGAATATTAGAAAACAAACAAATACACACTTCCATCTAATGAATCAGTCTGTATAACAGAATTGCACTTGCAGCTCAAACAAACAAATTAAGTATTTGGTCTATAAGCATGGTTTCAAGATACAGCAAACTCCCGATTCTTTGTGGGTGGATTATAAATGCAAGACAATTTAAATTTACCACACTTAATTTTAAATGTTACACATGTCATTTTGGATTTCCAGCACTTTATTTTGAATTTCCCACAGTATACTTTATCAGATTTTGAATTTCCTACACTTCATTTAGAATTTTATGAACAGCAGCATGTTTTGAATGGTCTATAAACTACACAAATGAGATATTTTTCTGTTCCAACAGATATTTCAATAAATGCGAATGCAGGACGGTCTGAATATTGAGAGGCGGACTATAATTTTAGACTGGAGGTCACGTCTTATCTATGCAGCAACACCTCCTCCCCTCTTTCCTATTCTGTCATTTCGTAGGAGAGGAGGACGGTTTAAGCCACGGTTCTGACAGCAGAATACAGTGGAGGTTTAGAGAGGAGAGGATGGTGTGCACTTCTTGGAAATGGGCAATAAGTAGAGATGCTATTTTGCGGTGAATAAAAATGTTAAATTTCGGTATAAAAATTGGGTCAATTACGGTGTTATTTCGCACAAAAAAACTAAATTTTGGTGTTATTTCACATAAAAACTAAATACATTTTTAGCCTTAGTGGTGCAAATAGTTGTGTATTTCTGCACATGAGCATGATCAAGAAAACCTGAATGGAAAATGTGCACCAATACCCATAAAAATAAAGTATAGAGTATTTCTATAGGCCTATTTTATTCTAAATTGCACTCATCCCCAAAGTACAAACTTAAAGCAGTCTCCACATTTTGAGGAAGAAGTCTTGTCCTCTTATCGGTTAGAATGTCTGAATATCCTGAGAAAGCTCTCTCAGCATCTGCATTATTCACTGGAATAAAAATGCTTTTATATTCAGAACATATGCCTACATGTTTAAGAACTGTTATTAACATTGATTATTGAATTTTTTGTTGTATTAATGAGCACAGATTATTTAGTTATTTTTTCTGAAACCCGAGATTTCCCTTGAAAGTAAAAAAAATCGTTAAAAAAAGAGGAATTTCGTGCAAAAAACGACAATTTTGCATAAACACAAAATTTAGTGTTTTTTCGCAGTTAAAAACCGACAATAATTCCAAGTAGGAATGTTTGAAACACAAGATTATTGCTTAATCAATAGTAATAACAACAATTCGCAAATCCGTCATTTGCGAAAACTAGGTATCTCTAGCAATAAGACTCTGAACATTAACAAGACTAACTTGAGGGTGTGGGGGTGAGAGATGACTGCTTTCCCTTTCAGAGCTGTTAGATGCTAGAGGGTAGAGAGAGAGAAAGGTTACTGAACAACTTGTCAGGGGCAGTCAGGGAGACATTTCTAAAATTATTTACATCAGTGTTGTAAAATCAGAATTAGAATAGAAGAAAGAAGTCTAGAAGTAATATAGAATATTAAAATACCCGACACTAAATTTACTGAAATAATGATCTTAAATATGCGGTATACCATATTTTATGGACAATATGACGCTCCGGACCAAAAGACGCACCTTGGTTTTAGGATGGAAATTTAAAGGAAAAGAAATCTATTGTGACTCTAAATGAAAAATTTTAAAGGGAATAAAATACTTCATTGCATAAACACATTATAATCGTGTACAATGGAATCAGTGTAAATCACTTCTAACTGAAAACCAGCATCGTACAAAAATCTCTTCTGAACAGGTGGCATCGCGTAAATTTTAACAACTGAACTGAAAGACAGAAAATACCTTTATACTCTTTGACCCTCAATTCAGCATACCTTAGTGTAATGGGACAAGGCTCTTTAAACCACCTGGCGGAGACAACTCCTTTTGTATAAAAGAACTGAACATTACTTTCTTTTCACTCTTGTATATCTGGCTTCCAGCTACCCTCATTTTACAATTGTGACAAGTGCACTGATGTATAGTCTGTGCCAAAATTTGTAACTGTCTTATCGTTTACAACACCATGTTTATAGTTATGGTATTCCGGCAATATTTAGAAAGTAAAAAATAAAACCTGGTCCGGGCCCCCCCATTCGTCGGTTCTGCATTTCGTAATCCGCCATGGTAGTCTCTCCTCTGACATCCTTTTTGTATGTCCTTACCATAAGAGCTGTTTTTCTTCTACAAAATCAATGACTGATCTTGTGACGTCCATTTTCTTCCTGATGATTTCGTTTCTGACTCTTCCTCATCTAGATAACCCTGCAGACTGCCTCCAAAAGTCCATCTCGGTTGCCATTAGTCTTTATATTAATTGGATTTAACTGATCCATATGTCATAATGCTTCTGATAATTGTGTTAAAGATTTTTCCTTTGGTTTCCTTTCTAATCCGTTGATCCCACAGAAACCCATTTAATTTTCCAATAGCGAGCTTTCTAGCATTTATTCTTGAACTAATTTCTTTATATTGTTTGCTGTCTTGTGTTGTTTAGATATGTGTTATGTAATTAATTTTTCAGGCTTACTCCAAAGTGACAGATTTTGAGATGTCGAGGAGGAGTATATCTGATGTAATTGAAGTGTGTGGCTTCATTGATGTTGCAGATATCGGCAGTCCAATGGCTATTTCACGTCACTTAGTACTACCTCATCCCACGGCTAAAATAGAAGGTATTTTCATTGGTACAAAGCGTAGATAGCAAAAACTTGATGTGTAGGTCTTGATAATTAATTAATGAATATCTCATATTATGTGCAGTGAGAGCAATGTAGGTCATGCAACTTGTGACGCTAATCTCATACAATCTCTGCCATTTTCTTCCATAGATCTGCAGCACTCAACCCCATGAGGTTCCCAGTATTTTCTTCCATAAGGTTACAGCATTAAATCCCATGCAATCCCTGCATCTTTTCCATAGACTTGCAGAACTGAACCTGATGTTATCTTCTACATTTTTTCCTTAAAGATGCAGCACTTCACTCCATGCAATTCCTGGTATTTTCTTCTATGAACTTACAGCACTCAATTTCAAGTAATCCATAGGACTTTCTTCCATAAAGTTGCAGCACTCAACCCCATGCATTCCTGGCATTCTCTTCCATAGACTAACAGCACTCAACCCATGAGGTTCCCAGTATTTTCTTCCATTCAGCATTCAACCCAGTGCTATCCCTGGCATTTTCTTCCATAAAATTTACGTACATATGCATATTATCATTTTAAAACATCAGCACAACATTGATTGACACATAATATTTCAACATTTCATTGTTTTTCCGTTACAAATGAACTAAACGTAAATCAGTGCAACACATTAAGTAACAGAATTAATACTCACCCTCCTTATTCTAAGGTATGTTCATACTAACACCTTCTTTGCATAACATATCACATGTTATGTTTTCAAAAACAAATTGGTTGACCTTAACACTCTTTAGACTTCACTTTTACCTGTATTCTGCAGGACGATCGTTTCACAAACTTTTTCCGCATTTTCAACTGCTAGTTAACTGTCGGATTTCCATTTAGAGCATCCCGATGTGCCTTCTGGTGTAAACTTTACAAACTTCTTGATTAAATTTTCTTCTTCCGGTATTTCAAAGTTCATTAACCTGTCTTCAAATTTTCTCATAAAAATCTTCTCCCAAATCTTTATGTTTATTGACTGATTTTAATAATTTTGCCTCACTGCAAATGTGGTGATTGCTGTTCCAACAGTGGGATGCAACTGCTGACTTTTCTATTTGGCAATATTTCAAATTTCTCTTGTGTTCCTTAAACCCAATGTCAATATTTCGTTTACTAATATCACATGTTACTTTATGTAATGCATAGTGCTAAGCTTCCTGTGCTGAGATTCTTAAAGCCAAGCAATCCCCTGTGCTGGAGCTCCGTAAATGGTGTCCCATGACAGGATATTTCAGGTTTACACTTAAAATTCACACAGGACCCTAATCTGTTGTCATTTGATGCATTAGAAAATCCTCGTCGCCCATTTTAGATTAATGCAACTTAATTCCCACATTGTGTAAAGCCACATCATTTTTGTTTTTATAAAATTTTGAAGAAAACATTGTGTGTTTCTGTGATTTTTTATGGTTCCTTTTACATCTTGTTTATTTTAACTTACAATATTCCTTATTTACATGCCACAATTGCAGAAAGGTTGTAAAATACTGTTCATAATTCTTTGGGATACTGCAAAGGAACCACAACTTGGGAACATGGGATGCTCATGTTTCCACATTGCATCACAGTAATTGGTGAAGCTAGGTTGTCATTGTCTTGTATATGGAGTAATTGATCACATTAATCAAGTGTTCTGGGAGTTGTTATGACAAGCTAAGCTATGCTGAAATACAGGGTGGCACATGAAATGTCATACACTGAAAATATGTAATAAAACGTTTAATTTTGGGTTTAGAACTTTCAAATTTTATGACGATTGGCCTTAGTCCATGCATGGTTCGTTAGAAGGCAGCACTTGTCAATGCCGTGCATGCGTGGTGTCACCCGATTCGATTTGTGAAACATTGCGCATTGTGCTCATTTAACATTGTTATTATTTGTGAGACATGGCGGACAATGGCTGGTTGACGCTCAATCAGATAGTGAAGACGGTGTTGTTTTCTGCGGAAACAAAAAGTGTAGCCGCGACTCAGGAACGTTTTCGTGTTTATTTTCATATGAGCTGGGCTTCCTGCAGACAGACAGTGTATAGAGAACCACATGTTATGAATCATGGCATCATCTTCCGCAAGAGCCCAATCAGCAAACTGTACTCGCCGTTCCTTGTCATTCGCCATTAGTTTATGCAGCACTGTAATTTTGTATGGGAATAATTTCAGATCAGCGTGCAGTATTCTTTGAAGAGAACGATGTGAGATGCCCAAATCAACAGAAGCTCGTCTGGTGGATTTAGCAGGACTTCGTGTCAAGGCCACCCTCACTGCCTCAATATTCTCTGGAGTATGGACTGTGGCGGCACGAGGTCATTTCTTCTCTAAAACAGTACCATCCGCTTCAAATTTTGCGGCTAGTCTATACACTGTCTGTCTGCAGGGAGCCCACCTCGTATGAAAATAAACACGAAAACGTTCCTGAGTCACGGCTACACTCTTTGTTTCTGCGTAAAACTACACCGTCTTCACTTTCTGTTTGAGGTGTCAACCGGCCCTTGTCCGTCATGTTTCACAAATAATAACAATGTTAAATGAGCACAATGCGCAATGTTTCACAAATCGAATCGGGTGACACCATGCATGCGCGGCATTGACAAGTGCTGCCTTCTAACGAACCATGCATGGACTAAGGCTAATCGTCATAAAATTTGAAAGTTCTAAACCCAAAATGAAACGTTTTATTACATATTTTCAGTGTATGACATTTCATGCGCCGCTCTGTAGTAGTTATCCATAGGAAAATAATATATATATTTGTTGAATTGCAGGAATGCCTATAGGAGTAAAAGTAGAAGTGGATTCTGAAGATGAATCTACTGTCGATGAAGGGAAAATACCTTCGTTCTGTGTCCTGCTGCACGGTGCACTTAAGGTTGAAAATATGGCAGCTCTTTGCCTGTTAGCTGAAAATTGGTTTGGAGTAGTGTATTCCTGGGCAGACAGTAAAAAGAAATCTAATCTGATGCTTACTATTCTCGAGCCAGGCTCTAATATTGTGCCCTGGCTTGGAGATCTAAATAGATTGGGCTCGTTGGATGATTTCCATGCTAAGAGTAATGACAATGAACCTGAACCAGCATTCCCAGTGCGTCCTCAAGAAAAGAGAAGCTATTCACAGAACTGCGTGGTTTGGATAAGACAAGCAGGCTTGCAGTCCGATATTCAGAAGATACTCAGGCATGCACGCAAACTTCCAGACAAGACTCAGCAGTTCTATAAAGTATGTAAACATATCTACATTTAATATTGTATTAACAATAAACTTCACTTTTGATATAGTTTACCTGAACTAGTTTTGTTGCCATCACTACCATTTTTAACAGCTATACTTCAACTGTCGTGGCACCTTCCTATAGATGTTGAACAGATTTAGAGGTGAGGTCATCATCAGTAGGGTTCTATCACCGAATGACATTTTCTTATGGTGAGGAATGTAATATAATATAAATAGATTATTGGACAGCACTCACCAATGTTTATTGATCCTTTTGTGAAGCCGTTGTCAAGGGTAACTTAATCTTGCATAAGGCCATCGTCTGCTTCATAAAACAATAAAACACACGCATAATATATACACAAACACTAAAAATGTCAACTTCGTAACAAAAACCATGACGTTTCGCAAGACAACATGAACAACTCGCATTTTAAACGTCATGGTTTTTATTGTGAAGTTGACATTTTTAGTGTTTGTGTATATATTATGCGTGTGTTTTATTATTTTATAAAGAAGACGACGGCCTTACGCAAGATTAAGTAACCCGTGACCACGACTTCACAAAAGGATCAATAAACATTGGTGAGTGCTCTCCAATAACCTATTTATATTATATCAGTTGGGTTGTCGAAGTTCATGAGTTGGTTCCTATTCTTATGATTAAATATCCTCTCCCACACAGAAAGCTCCTTGTGGCCACAGACACATTTTAATAGTTCTGGATCCCTATCTACTTCATGCCCGATAACCCAAAAGTGGGCCGCTACAGCTGATTTGGGCAGTGTTTTTATATTTAATGTGTCATATGTGCTCTTTAGTTCTAACCTCCTATGTAGTTTTTCCTACATAAACTTCTTCACAGTCATTCCACAGAGCGTCTCGCTTTGAGGGATCGAGAAATAAATGCTAATCATTTAAAATCAGAGGAAGATTTTGCTGTGATTTACATCTGACAAGGTGCAGAAACTGTTCGAGTTTACGCTACAATTAGGATCGTGTTCATGCACATGGGCAACTGTGTGCAATGTGAAAACAAGCTTGACACCATTCAGTAGAATGGCAGTCACACTAATGTAAGCATGTGGACACCACAACAGAAGGTTCAGTGCCTGTTATGGCTAGCAGAAGAAAAATCTGTTACCCGTGTTTAAATGTGGAATGTAGATCCACCTGGGTATAAAGCAATTCTCTCTTGGGATTGAACACTCTGAGAGACTGCCCTGTTCCTGTGAATGGTTGATCTAGCATTGTGAAGCTCGGCACTTGCACGGAGTCTTAGTGATTGTCATTCTTACACATTCAACTGTCTCCTCACTTACAACACACTGTTTCGAATGTTTACCAGTCTGCATTGTTGTAAAGTACCTATTTCTTGGAGTGTTTGGCCCCAGGAGAAAATTTGTTTATGAACACGGGTAACAGATTTTTCTTCTGCTAGCCATAGCATGCAATGAACCTTCTGTTGCGATGTCCACATGCTTACATTAGCATGATTGCCTTCTACTGAATGGCATCAAGTTTGTTTTCGCACTGCACACAGTTGCTCATATGCATGGACATGGCCCTTATTGTGCTCAAATTCGGACAGTCTCTGTGTCATATTCCTGTGGTTTTAAGTAGTGGGCATTTACCTTCTAAGCAGGACACTCTGTATTTAAGTTGGTAGATGCCAGATCTCTTGCTGTCGTGGGAATTATCCATACAGGTGTTGTAGTGATGCCATGATTTTCTAAAACCTTTGTAAATTTCTTGTCAACCCAAGGGTGGAATGTGATTTTCTTGTATTTCAGAATTCATTCTGTTGGTTTCATGGTGGTTATTTCTCTGGTTGATTTCTTTCTTTCTTTCTTTCTTTCTTTCTTGTCAATTAGTTCTCTGCTGAACCCATTATGTTCTGCAGTGGCGAGGATTGTGTTATATTCCAGTCCATCTTCTGATTTGCTGAGTGGGATGTAGTACAGCTTGTTTATGTGATATTGGATAGAAACTATTTGGTTTGATGTAGGAATCAGTGTGAATGGGCTTTCTGTAAATACCAAATTCTAGTTTGTTTCTTTGTTTTATTACCGTATTTTGATGTCGAGGAATGGCAGATAGCTATCTGTTTGCTCTTCTAATGTAAACTTTAGTGAACTGTTTTGTATATTAAGCAGCTTAAGGGCATCTTGTGTAAGCTCCATGGGGGTTATGGCAATAATATTGTCAGCATACCTGTACCATGTTTTGAATATTGTGGAGAAGGCAGTAGTGATACACATTAGTGACTCATGTATAGATAGGTCAGCTAAAAATGGAGATAGTGGGTTTCCCATGGCTTGGCCTGATTTTTGTGGGAAGAATTTGCCATTGAATGAAAAATATGTCTGATCTATGCATAGAGATATCAGATCGGACTGTTCCTCTACAATGTTGTTGTTTAATCCAATAGATTATGCCACGTCCTAAGATATACTATCAATTTCTCTTTTACAGTGGTTGACAATAATACCACCACATCAAATGAAATCAGGTTATCATTAGTGGTGAATTCTATGTCTTTTATTTCTTTAATTAATTCAAAGGATTCCTAGAATTTCTGGAAAAAGTTGAACCTTTTGTTAAGCCATTTTGCCAAATAATTTGTGGGTGCATTTACATTGTTTATTATAGACCTCATCTTATTGTTTTCCTTTGGATTTTTGGTAGGCCATCGGTAGTTCTGGATTGGTATTATTGTGCTGTATTTTATGGCTTTATCATAGGTAATCCACGAGAGTTTACAAATTTGTCTGATGAACTCATCAACTCGAGTTGGATTTATTAAGACTATTCCATGAATAAAAATGTAACGGATTATACAAATAATAATCATTTTTGTGCTTTGTTGTATAAAAACAAAACTAACAGCTGCGAGATCACGTCATACTATGAATCAACCATCCACGAATCAATTCGAGTTGCGACCAATGCTACCAGTGGTGCATATAAGACATAGTTAAGTTCATTCAGGTAAGCTAACAGCAGAACAGAATAAAAGCACACGAACTGGCTTGCACCGAATCGAAATTGCATTTTTAATGAATGTACATTTATATTATTTGAATTTCCAAACAAGTAATGTTGTATAAAATAATCTGTTTTCATGCTGCTTAATGGCAGCATGTGAAGTATTAATCACAGTACACTGTTGCTTAAGTGTACAGTAATGAGCTTATGATTTTATCAAGTAAAATCCCATCCTCATATTAATAGCAAGCATTTTATAAGATAAACAATTGTGATTGGTTTAGATCCAAGGAATTGCTAAATGTTATTGATAAATATCAAACACGAGGCATATGAGTGGAATAGTCTATAGTAGATGTGCATCAGGTTCTATTTCAACAAATTCATTATTCAAGAGGATCTCCATTCTTTCTATGTAATCACATTATTTTGTTTAACGTCACAGGGAAACTGTACCAAAAGCAAAGTTTCATTTTAATTTTGACTCCATTATATCTAGGTTCACTTTTTTATCTCACTATGTAATTAAATAATTTAATACTAAAAATACCATGTGCATGTACAGTAGAACTTGGTTATAGCAACATCCAAGGGACTGAGAAAATTGTGTTATAAATGAGTGTCATCGTAACTGAGATTCATGTTTTCAATGTAGTGAAGTGGAAAATGAAAAAGAACAAACATCATTAGTCTTATTTTATTTTATATTATACTAGCTTAAAAGGCATGGCATCGCCCGGGTTTTTTATTTTGTAATTGGTAATTACCTTATGAAGGACTTTCGAATTTTAAATTATAGGTCATTATATAGGTATTTAGAATTTGAAATAGGAAGAACGACTTATCACGCTCAAACTATTCCCTCAGAAAACGCTTGATATAACTTTTTGTGGCTCATAGAGGATGTAGAATTTTGCATCCCATCGAGTCTACACACCAAGCCTGGTAGGGATTCAAATAAGAAGAAAAATAAATTCCGGGAACATAAAATTGTATTGTATTTGCAGAATATTTGATTTCTCACTCTCATGTTACCATACAACAGTTTCGGGGATGAAATTAAAAATATATTCAATATCACTTTCATTCTTCCCTCTCCAAAAAACCTGCGATATAATAATATACATATTACCATACCTCATATGGTATTCTCTATGTCCAGGTTAGAGAAAGTTATGTGACTGCATTCTTTTAGTGGATTTAATTCCTTAATATTTATTTACAACATGAATTATATTGATAGCTTTTGTAATTTGTGAAAGTCCCACTTATTTCTTTCTAAACCCATCTGAGACCACTGGAAACAATATGTTGCTATGCCAACTGTGATATGGATTTGATAATTCTGTGTAAAATGGGATTAAATATACTCAAAAACATTTTATTCTTGGGATTTAAAATCAAAATTTTTCAAAATCCTTTCTTAGTGAGCACCTACATTATGAAACGAAGGTACTGTCAAAATTCGAAGTCTCTACCTGTTATAGTTTAGGCTATATGTTGATTCTCTGTCAGTTAGTCAGTGAGCCAGTCAGTCAGTCAGTCAGTCAGGAGAAAGCCTTTTATATATAGGGTGTCCACGCTAGAGGGATCGAGAAGTAAATGCTCGCCAGTTGAAACGAGATAAGGATATTGCTGCATTCTGCATATGACAGGAAAGGGAAACTCTCCGAGATTGTGCAACAATGTTTTCAGACCCCTCCACGCGCATGCGCGTCAAGAGCTTTCGTCTTTCAATATCGTCTATCAATAAGTGATAATGTCTAGTGAACAGAATGTATTGGTAACATAAACTTGTACTGTTACTTGATACAAACTGACCGAGTTTCAGATGATGTTCAATACAACTCGATATGTGCACCTTTTGTGGCTCTGCACACATCTAAACGGTATTCAACTTCCCGCCAAGTGTTCTTTAGCATTTGTGGAATCACAAGCGCTACTGCATTTGTGATGCGGCCCCTCAGTTCCTGCAAATTTCTTGGTCTGTCTCCTTGATAAACAACGTCCTTAACATATCCCACATGTTTTCCACATGTTTTCCACTGCGCGATCGACTACTGAATGGCGCCTGGCTTTCTTTCAAGACGAAAGCTCTTGATGCACATGCGCGTGGAGGGGTCTGAAAACATTGTTGCACAATCTCGGAGAGTTTCCCTTTCCTGTCATATGCAGAATGCAGCAATATCCTTATCTCGTTTTAACTGGCGAGCATTTACTTCTCGATCCCTCTAGCGTGGACACACTGTATATAGAGATAGAGATTCACTTTTAATCCTATTGTACAGTTAAGGTTAGCATTCATGTTGGAGGGCAGAATCCACATTTCACATCAAAATTTTTTTAGACTTTTACCAGATAACCTATGGTGTAAAACTAATATAATGCTGCACCTGAAACTTAGTTTTCACTTTTCCGTTAAAAAAAATCTAAGTAGAAAAATATCGTAATTTTCAAAATATCATTGAATTGCCAGAACTTACACAATTTTGGAAATTCCTCTGCTGATATGTTGCTTTTTATGCATAGCGTGTTGTGAACTAAGCAGATGTGGTTAGCATTACCAGAAAGAATGATAGCAGTAGCATTACATAAAACCTACATTACAGTTGTATTTTTCAGTGTTACGAAACATTACACATTCATAATCTTTCAATTGATATCTACTCTTATACAATTCAACGGCCCTAAATAACGTGCTCACTCGCTCACCCACTTCGTGAGACATCGGGTATACTCGGCAATGTTCGTCTCTCGCAGTTTAAACTTTCACGAAGAGAGTACAAAATTAGGAAAACCGTTTCTTTATTATGTAAGGCCTAAGTGAAATGAACATAATGAACAAATATTCTAATTTTATTTTTACTTACAATTTTCATAGCTCTGAACCACAAACATTTTTAAATTTCTTAAAAATCCTGGATTCAATTAATAATGGCGGGCAAAGCCGCGGGCACCAGCTATAGTATTATTGGTAGTTTAACCATGAAAGTATCGCGGACAATAAAAATCGAAACAAACCATTCCTTCCCTTGAAAAATTGTATAATTTCTGAAAATTACACTGAATTTATCAAATAAAATTCACATCATATTCATCTGTCAACAAACAGTTGAGAAACAATATGTATTATGTGTTCACAGTTAGCTTTGGAACTGCATATTCGAATCTGAGATCGTTTTCCCAGGCGGCGCTTTCTAATCGTTGAATGTACTCTGAACCCAGAATTTTAGCTGTTTCATTAATTATTAATGGTTTAGTTTATGAATGATTCGCGTGCAAGTGTTAATAAATATAATGCTATAATAATTATTACACTCTTAAATTTAATTTTTCAATTAATTATCGTGGGCGAAGCCGCGGGCACCTGCTAGTATATGAACATTCTAACTCAGTTTTTAGTTTAGATTTTCTTAGTTTGTAGGGTTGAAAATACAAGAAAAAAGAGTCGGAGAAAAACAATTGGTAAAATGTGTGCACGCTGTGACATTTAAAATTATTTTTTAATGGTTTACTTTTGGAATTTTCATTTAGTTAAAGTAGGTATTGTTTTGAAGTAGACAAATGTTTCTGTTTTAAGCAATAAAAAAAAAAAAATTGACCAAAAATTTCGAGTACTCACGAAACTTGTTTACTTAGGAGTGAAGTAAGCAGTCTATTTGCCCAATATACTCTTTCTAAATTACTTTTTATGTTCGTTGTTTAAGTTGCAATTTCACTGCCCCCTCCACTTGCTTCATAGAACATGTTCACGGTTCTAATGGCCAATGAAGCGTCTGTAGGAAATCTGGCCCGGAGTGCCAAAGCGTAGAACATTAGGTAACTAATGAATGGATCCGGTCCAAAAAGAACAAAATGTTAGCCCAAGGGCTAAATGAGGCCCAAGAAGATCAAAATGGAAAGGCACAATAAGACAAAGCAGAAAGGTTTGGGACAGAGGTACCAAAATATTGGACAGGTGTGGATGATGACTACCTGTCAGTTGCTTATCTTTCTCTTTCTAATAGGAAAACGGCTATTACAGTAAACCTTTTGCACCATAATAACAGAATTAAAGGGTGATGAATTTGCCAGGTTGCCAGATTTCAACAACAGAATTCCCAAAATATGTTAGTTCTTTGAAAATCTTATTGCAACTGAGGCTGAAAATGATGTTATATGTGAGGTAGATGCATATACTTTTATGATGCTAAGCAAGACTGAGAAACGCATTCCTCATGAGGAATAAGTCCATACTACAGAAAACATGACGCTATAGCCAAGTTGATGTTGAAACTGATGTCGTTATATCAAAGTTCTACTGTGTGAGTGTATGTACATATATATGTATATAAGCCCCACATTTTTGCTTAATTTTTCCATGAAAAACATGAGATCGTATGGAGTAATTAGCAATATATCAGCAGTTGGCAGATGTCAATTTCTCTGACTTCCTACCAGTGCACCTGCTTTAAGTTCAGGTCTTTGTGGAATCCATTATTCTCTGCTAAGGAAACGCTGATGTGGTATTCGAGATCATATTCTGTCTTGCTTAGTGGAATGTTGATCACTTGATCAGTCTATCGACCAGGCTATTCAGTAATGCTTGGTTTGTGACCTGTAGGGTTAAAACTATTTTCTTTAGTGTAGCAGTCTTAGAGTGTACAATCTTTCGATGTAATTGATCTATTTTGAAGCATCACCGAAAATAAAGTTATTAACATACCTGAGGAAATGGCATAAATCTGGTCGATTATAATATAGAAGAACATTGCATCTTAACCAGTCCATGTATTGAGCAAACTTCAATTTCAGTGGTAGATTCTACCAGCAAAGATCAAGTTTGGCGATGGAAAATTCACTGCCACCTTTCTTGACGTATCTATATATGAATTCTTTAGAGACCCATGTCACGTCTGCCTTCCCTCACATGTTCAAGATATGGCATAGATAGGTAGACGATATCTTTGCCATATGGTTAGTATGCTGACACCCATGACCATTGGTGATGGGTTCTGTGATCAGAGCTGTGATTAGAGTCAATCAAGTAGCTCCTCAGTTTGTATCACAAGGCTGAGTGCACCCCTTTCCAGATCTCCCTACCTCAAAAGAATCCCAAGAGGTACTGGGGATCTGTAGCCATTGATGCTAACAGGTGGTCTTCTTCATTGCAAGAGAATATTATAAGAGAAAAATTCCTCTGACACTGGGACTTGAACCCAGGACCTTTGTCTATTCGCGCCAATGCTGTACCAACTGAGCAAAGCCGGAGTTCAATTCACAGCGCCAGATGGAACCTCTCTCCTATGACTGATTGCCCTAATGGTCTACCTCACAGACAGACAAGTTATGTCATATGCAGTACCGTGAGGCACACTTAAGTAGTTCCATCTGGCGCTGTGAATTGAACTCTGGCTTAGGTCGGTTGATAGAGCATTGGCGCGAATAGCCAAAGGTCCTGGGTTAAAATCCCAGTGTCAGAGGAATTTTTCTCCTATAATATTCTCTTGTAATGTCCAACAGAGACAATAATCTGTGGTTCATGAATGTTTATATATCTTCTTCACTGCTTTTGAAAAGTTTAGACACGGCTGACCGGCAGCGTGACATGTGTGTCACATTGCAGGCTTCATTAGAACATTTTTTCCTCAGCTATGTACATTGTAAAATAAGTTAATTGCACATGGTTTATTAGTAAGGCTGTTAAGTGAGGACTTACCATTGTTTGTGTTCTGAACAAGGGTACAATACTTGAAAACGCAATACTTGAAAACGTGGGTTTACATGTCATCTAATAGAGTTGTTTGTGTTTCAGGAACTGAACAGAGTAAGACGGGCGGCTATCTCATTTGGTTTCACTGAATTGCTGGATGGTCTAGCAGCCATTTTTGAGCGAGAATGCACGTTGCTTCCTGGAACAGCACATCCCGATTGTGCATTGCAGTTAACACATGCCGCTGGAGTACTGCATAAACCATACAGTAGAGACATGAAGTATAACATTACACCTCTGCGTACAAAGTTCCACAACAGCGACTGAAGAGGAGAAGTGTCCAGATCTCCTTAATGGTCAGTTCACGTTGAATAAGTGAACTTTATGTTTGTATATTTATGTAAGTTATGTTTTTTTATCTTAAACCCTTTAATTACCTTTAAATAAAGTAATGAAAGCAATAAGGCCATATGAGAGCATATTGATGTAACTGGCCCTTACCCTTCTAGTATTTCCATACCATCCGTAGCACTTAGAGATGAACTACCTTCCGATGCTGGAGTTGGACCAATTATGCCTCGTATAGCTAGTTTTAAAATTGCAAATTTATTCCCTGAAACAAAATTCCTCTTGAAAAAATACAAGAAAGTAACAGACGTTTTCAAATAAAAAAATAAACAAAGTGAAATAACAAATTTTACTACGTACATTTTGAAGGTAGACTTTTAGGCTATTTTTCCACATAATTGCAATTCAAATTAAGGCATTTATCATACCGTGGCACAAGCTTTTCAATACCCTCTCTGTAGAAATCCACCACCTGCGATTTCAACCACTTCAGATAATTTATTGGGAAAAGTGTTTCAAAAAAGCTTTAGACTTTTGTAATATGCAATTCGTGCAGAAAATTCAAATACCACGTTGCATAGCAACAATCACTCTACTTGAAGATTTTCGTGATTTTCTCGAAAACGGCTTTAAAGATTTTGTTTGAATTTTCTGCACGAATTGCATATTACAAAAGTCTAAAGCTTTTTTTAATACACGTTTCCCAATAAATTCTCTGGTGGTTGAAATAGCAGGTGGCGGATTTCTACAGAGAGGGTATCAGAAAGCTTGTGCCACGGTATGATAAATGCCTTAATTTGAATGGCGATTATGTAGAAAAATAGCCTCAAAATTTATGTAATAAAATTTGTTTTTTCGCTTTGTTTATTCTTTTATTTCAAAACGTATGTTACTTTCTGGACAGCCCTCATAATATAGAGATGAGTTATATATACTACTTCCCTTATTTTCATTACTAACGTGAACCCAGGTTTCGATGATCTCATCATTTTCAACAGTTTATTCCATCTGTCTGTTGGTTAGCATAAGCATCCTCTGGTAGACATCTAATGAACTTCATGATGAGGTTGTCCTCCGTGGGAATGTCCACCAGAGGATGCTGATGCTAACCAACAGACAGATGGAATAAACTGTTGAAAATGATGAGATCATCGAAACCTGGGTTCAGGTTAGTAATGAAAATAAGGGAAGTAGTGTATATCTCAATATGCCATGTCGATTGCAGTGGCGATCGATTTTCATATTCCTGTATTCCAGGACATCAAATAAATTTAAAACCAGCATTGAAAAAATTTATTCATGGACACAACTTACAGTATGGGGAAAAATCTACACACACAAGAATAAGAACAACCTAATGAACTTTGATATTCCCGCGGAAGACAACCTCATCACGAAGTTTGTTAGATGTCCACCAGAGGATGCTGATACAAACCAACAGACAGATGGAGCAAACTGTTGAAAATGATGAGGAGATCATCGAAACCTGGGTTCAGGTTAGTAATGAAAATAAGGGAAGTAGTGTATATAACTCATCTCTATATTATTTTTTCATAGAAAAACTTCTCTGTATAAACTTTCTAAAAATTTCTAGAAAATTCCTCTTGTACAATTGCAACCAAACTTTTGCAAACCAGGATTAATAGAACCAAAGAAACTTAAAAATAGTAATAATTTTTTTCAAATATGTACAGGTAGGGGGAAAAAAAACGGACTGACTCTTGTAGCTGATTTCAGAGCCTTGTGATACGTAAACAAATGTAAGAGATGTAACGGAAATGTTTGTTTTCACAAGCAATGCAATTTCGAAATGGGCTAAGTCAACAGTCGACACTAGAACAAATTTCAATACATTCCCTGCTATCCTGTGAATACCGCTAGGCATGCGCAGTGGCTCATATTGGCAACTTATATATTTTAGTCGGTCTGCTTTTTTTTCCCCTACCTGTACCATCCATTTATCATTATGACTAGACTTCGGATTTTAGGATTTTAGGATTTTAGGCATAGTCACTTATGAAACATGCATATACAAGTTATCCATATATCACTTAAGGACTAAAATAGGTTTTTACCTATTACGGACAAGAATTGAAAGGAATTGATCAATGTTGTTTACAGGTCCATTAATTCATGAAAATTGCTTTCTAAAATTATATAGTAGTTCCTATATGAAAGTTATGGTAGCCCATATCTGTGTTTTATCATGATTATTGATTATTGGTGACTTCAATAAATATAATATTCTGCATTGCAATTGAGATATTTCAGAAAATTGGCAACTTAACAATTTTATAAAAGACTATTTTACGATTTTTCGAACCTATTTTCCAATTTTTAGAGCCTATTTTAGTTACCTAAAACAGCATTTTTAGCGACCTAAAAGTCCGAAGTCTTATTATGACACTCTGATTTTTGTAACAGAAGTAGGTGAGGCAGATAATGGGGAGAATGACGATGACCTTTTTGATATATTAGATTATGTATAGAACTGAGAAATCATTAGAACATATGAGTAAAATTAATACGCTACTGTTCCTCTTAAAAAATGTTTAATTACATAAGTTTAGTTTTAAATTTATCACTTGACAAGCAAACTTAGATTTACCTTTGGTACCATCAAATACATAGACCAAGAAAATGGTTACAACCCCAGCACAGTAGATAGAATACTAAGAAATACTAAACACAAGCTAAAAGAACACACACAAACCCTAGAACCAAAAAAGAAGTTCATCACACTAACATACTACTGTAAGGAAACTCACAAAACAGCATCAAGCTTCAAAAAACTCAAGTACAACATAGCCTACAAAACGAACAACACGCTAAAGAAACACCTAACAAGGAAAAGCACACAAATGGACACCTACAACAAAACTGGAGTATAGAAACTGAAATGCAATAATTGTCCCAACTTCTATATAGGCCAAACTGGCAGATCCTTTAGAACAAGATTCCAAGAACACATAAAAGCACTCAAACACCCCCACAACAGAAAATCAAATTATGCAGAACACCTACTTGACACAAACCACAATTACACTAACATAGACACGAACATGGAAATTCTCCACACACTCCACAAAAGTCGCAAACTAAACACAATAGAACAACTAGAAATATATAAACACACAAAAAATCACCCCACATCTATACTGAATGACCAACTACACTTCAAATCACACACACTTTTTGACATGATACCTGACATTCAAACACCACCAAATACTCCCACTCCCACTCCCACTTCAAGACCAACGCAACACCCACACCACCTAGGAGTACAACACAGGCACCCACCAGTAGCAGTTCGAAAACCGCTGATGATGCACTAAAGTATTGCGAAACGGCCGTCTGGATTACCAAAGGTAAATCTAAGTTTGCTTGTCAAGTGATAAATTTAAAACTAAACTTCTGTTAAAGCAATCAAGAATGGACACTCAAACATACAGTTATTTAATTACATGTCCAGCAATTATTCAGATCAGGGGTGGCTTTTCGAGGGTAAAGCAAGACAAGTTAAGAAACTAGTTGCGCAGAAGGGAGGTTGGCGCAGCACCCTCTTTTCCTCGCTTTGCTATCCCACGTGTTTCTCAGTCTCAGTATCAATTGCTAAAAGTGAGAGCAGAAGAAGGTGTTGAGTAATAATTAGAAAACTGGAATAATTGAATGGAGAGTTCTGATTGGTTGGGAAGGAAAGTTAGAGTTTAGAAATGTTGTTGGATGTGAAATCGGTTCTTATGAGTGGTCTCCCTTCAATTCCAGTTTCTAATTTTCCTATTGGCCCCCACCCATTCTACACTATTTTTCAAATGAGAAGCAGATTCCTTCACCGCCAATCACGTGTACGAGCTTACGAAGCGCCGCTAGCAGTCAGAGTCTTCCCTCTGTCTCGCCGTCTCTGATTGGACTGCGTATCTAAGCAAGAAGAAGGACAAACTGTTTGTCATCTGCAAAACACTGTAGTATATCCAGTCTTTTCCTATATAAGAAGCAGTTTTACCAATCCAGCTCACTTCTCCCAGAAGATGGCAGTGGAGATAGCTGCTGAAAGCTTGGAACCTCACCCGGTTGGAAGCTCGAGAAACAATAATACATTCTCAACACTGGGAAAACCTCAAGCCACACAAGAATATTATAATTATATTTAAATATAAATACATTGGAGGCTTCTTGTCAATCTAAAGTCTTCGAGGACAGCATTCTATCATGTAATCTGAAAGACTTAATTGGCCATGTGCTTACAAGAATTACACATTATATGAGTGCGATAGATCATGTTATTACAAATATAGGTATCATCTATGTAAATGTAATCAATGGGCATAAATCAGATCATTTAGGCCAAATATTAGTTATAAATAATCCGTGAAATTCACAGAAGAAAAACACATTTAAATATTAAAGAATCTTCTCTGATTCCATAGTGAAAAATAAAAAAGAAGTCTAAATAATGAATCTTGGAATGCAGTTTATAGAACAAAAGGGGTCATTAATAAATGGGGTACATTTCTGATAATAACAAGAAAATTTAAACAAAACTTGCCCTTTTAAAAGGTTTCTAATTACTAATTACTAAGGTTTCTAATTACTAATGTGGTTTGTTAGATAGGAATACTATTGATTTAAAACAGAAAATAAATGTATTGCATGAGTGGGATTGGTCAACGAAGTTAAATGTCTGTAAAGATAAATATACAGATTATAAAAAAAAGCTTTCATAAGGAAATAAAAAAATTGAAAGCAGAACAAATTAATAGAAAAATCCAATTATCTGACTATGTTGAAATCATCTTGGACTTTGTTAACGATACCAGAAACAATACTAGCCTGGATAACTGCTACAATGACAACATAAAATCAAATAGTGGAAATGAAATGATCATTGATCCCAAGGTAGTGTGTGATAATATGTTTAACGATTCTTTTATTGATTCTATTGACACATATTTATGAAAATAATGAACAAAAGTTATAGACCTGCCTACGTTTCTTAACAACATTATTCTACTAACATTGGATGATATTTTAGATTTAGTGAAAAGCCCTAATAGTAAAAAGTTTGCTGGTTGGGATGAAATATCATGAACTAGCTTACTCACTGTTACACTTGATAAACTGTGTGTTGGAAGAAGGCATATCTCCTGAAATATTAAAATTATCCATTGTAAAACCACTCTACAAGAAAGGCAAGGAAGATGATGTCCAAAACTTGAGACTAATCTCAGTGTTTAGTAAATTAATTAAAAAAAAATATTTATCACATCTGACAATTTGGCATGAATCAATGAACATACTGGGGGGGGGGATTTCGCCGTGGCTTTAGAAAGGCTCATAACACAATCTCTGTAACCGTAGACTTTGTCCACACTGCATTAGATAAGGGTAGGAAGGTAGTTGGTGCATTTTTAGATTTATCTAAGGCCTTTGACTGGGTTAATCATGAAATTCTTGTGGATAAGTTAATTAATCATGGTGTTAATGGAAATCTATTGTCATTAATAGAAATAAACCTGTAAAATAGAAGAGTGTACTGAAATAATATATGATGATGACTTTTTAGTAAAGAAGGTAAGATCACTTGTTAGGGATATACGTACCGGTACTGGGGTACCCCAAGGATCTGTTTTAGGCCCGTTTTTATTTATGTCAATGACTTTGCATATTCACTAGACCAGTTATTTTGAAGTATGATTTGCAGATGATATTTCTGGACTGTGCAGTGCACAAGATTAATTTGAATTAAATGATAAGGTACATATATTTATGCAGGAAAGTAAACTGTACTTTGAACAAAACAATTTGAAGGTAAACCTTGAAAAAAGTCAAATAGTTTGTTACTGACCTGGTGGTACAAAGGAGGATTTTATTGTAAATAATAATGAAATTAGTGTTAAGGCTAATACTTGTTGCAAATTTTTAGGACTCAATCTACTCTTATACAATTCAACGGCCCTAAATAGCGTGCTTGCTCGCTCGCCCGCTTCGTGAGACATCGGATATACTCGGCGATGTTCGTCTCTCGCAGTGTAAACTTTCACGACGAGTAAAAAATTAGGAAAACTATTTCTTTATTTTATGAGGCCTAAGTGAAATGAACACAATGAACAAATATTCTAATTTTATTTTTACTTACAATTTTCATAGCTCTGAACCACAAACAATTTTAATACGCTGTCAGTATAAATTTCTTAAAAATCCTGGAGTCAATTAATAATGGCGGACGAAACCGCGGGCACATACTGTAAAATATTGATGGTTTAACGCTTGAAATATCGCTGATAATAAAAATAAAAAAACAAACCATTCCTTCCCTTGAAACATTACATAATTTCAACTATTTGTTACACAACGCTAAAGTCGGACACAAGAATGAATTAAAACATGGTTGACCATAATGCCTGCGTTCCTTCCAAGAGGCCAAAATTAAATATTGGGGAATCGATTATAGAACAGAATGAAAAAGAGGAACAGAAAAGAGCTGCAGATACTGGCCTGCCATTTAAACTTACAAGAAGGCAGTTTCCTGTACGGGTAGCCTTAGCAATGACAATTAATAAGTCCCAAGGACAGACTTTAGATAAGGTCGGGATTTATTTGCTTGAACCAGTGTTTATGCACGGACAACTATATGTAGCATTTTCGAGAGTGAGGCGTTCAGAGGATGTAAGAGTTAAGGTGGAAAACACATCAGAACAGGGGAAGTTACTCGACTATTCTGATGCAGTTTTCACAAAAAATGTGGTATACGATGATATATTTTAAATAAAAATTGATGAAGCCAGCGCTGACTTTTGTAAATGTATTGTCAGTGCCTTCAGGATTGTAGACCTGTAAGTTTCGTATTTAAGCATCATTTTAACCGTGGCAAAGCCACGGGCTGTTTCCTAGTATAATGCATTTTCTTGGGTTGGTCATGTGTATTTTTAGATTTTTCTAAGGCCTTCGACCGGGTTAGTCATGAAATTCTTGTGGATAATCTAATTAATCATGGTGTTAATGGAAATCTATTGTCATTAATAGAAATAAACCTGTAAAATAGAAAAGTGTACTGAAATAATATATGATGATGACTTTTTAGTAAAGAAGGTAAGATCACTTGTTAGGGATATACATACCGGTACTGGGGTATCCCAAGGATCAATTTTAGACCCGTTTTTATTTATGTCAATGACTTTGCATACTCACTAAACAGTAGTTATTTTTGAAGTGAAACTTCTTTAGCGGCGGTAGGGGTAAATCCAGAGCTTGTGTCACGCTCAAAAGTCATCACAAAATTAGTGTCACACTCAAAACGGAAAACAATCCGTAAGGTGTGACGGAACGGAGTGCACAGAAGACAGTCAACTCAATGATTAGGAGTAATCAACTGCTATTTGAAGGACAAAATAAAATACTCTAAGGGGAAACTAACGATAGAAGATGATGGAAAGGAAATGTTTCAGACCTAGTACAAGGACTTGCAAATGGGAATAGTAGTAGTAGTAGTAGTAGTAGTAGTAGTAGTAGTAGTAGTAGTAATAATAATAATAATAATAATAATAATAACAACAACAATAATAATAATACTTACTTGCTCAATGGCAATAGACAATTCCTAAGCAAGCTAAAGGAATATTATCTATTTTATGAAACCCGGAGGTTCATTAGCATGCTTAAAAAATCCAAACAATAAAAAAAACTCAAAGATCCATAATTTAAAAAATCCAAAATTAAAAAAAATCAAAGATCTAAAATTAAAAAGTCAAAAAATCCAAAATTTAAAAAATAGAAATCCAAAATTAAAAAATCCAAATATCCAAAATTTAAAAAATAAAAAATCTAAAATTTAAAAAATAAAAAATCCAAAATTAAAAAATTAAAAAATTGGAAACCCAAAATTAAAAAGTCTAAAAATCCAAAATTAAAAAATTAAAAATTCAAAGATCCAAAATTAAAAAAAAATAAAAATTAAAAAATCGATAAACCAAAACTAAAAAATCCAAAACATTAAAATTTCAAGGATCCAAAATTTTAAAATCCAAAATTTATAAATTAAAATATTCAAAGATCCAAAATTTAAAATTCAAAAAATCCAAAATTTAAAAAATTAAATATTAAAAATCCAAATTTAAAACAATTAAAAAATCCAAATTTTAAAAATTAAAAAACCCAAGATTTTAAAAATTCAAAATCCAAATTTATTTTTTTTTAAATTAAAAAATCCATAATTTAAAAGATAATAAAACATAAAAAGTCCAAAAAATAAAAAATCTAAGATCGAAAATTTAAAATATTAAATATTAAAAATCCAAATTTAAAAAAATTAAAAAATCCAAATTTTCAAATTCCAAATTTTAAGAAGTCCAAGAACCTAATATTAAAATGTCTAATAATGCAAAATTTAAAAAATCCAATAAAAAATTGTCTTCTGTATGATATGCAGCTGATACTTCTGGACTCTGCAGTGCACTAGATTAATTTGAATTAAATGATAAGGTACATATATTTATGCAGGAAACTAAACTGTATTTTGAACAAAACTATCCCTATCTTGCATTTGGTTTGCTTTTATGGGGCAGCACCTATATAACTCATATGCATAGGGTATTCTACTACAAACGAAATTTCTAAGAATCTTGGTAGAATTACAGACAAGAAGTTCATGTCAAAATTTATTTATTGAGTTTAAACTACTTACTGTTTATTCTATATATTTTTTCAGGTAGTTATGCTAATTTAAAAAGATGTTAAATACTTGGTCAAAGATTCAGAAGTGCATAATTACAAAACAAGGCAGAGAGAGGATTTTCATAGATTTGGTAGCAAATTAAGAATGACCGATAACAGCACTTATGTTGAGGGTACAATTTCTTTTAATGCACTTCCAGAATATCTGAAAATTTTAAATGTAAATAAATTTAAATTAGAACTTAAAAACTATTTAATCAATAAATGCCCTTATAGCATAGAACTGTAAAAAGAAGCCTTCAAGCTAAAAGAGTCATCCAATTTATTTAGAAATTGATGTAAATTGCAAAAAAATCCTTATTTTATTCTGTCTTATTAAATCATAGTAGGCCTATTACATGCACAATTTGATTATTGTCATAATTTCTGTTTTATCTGTAAGTAAATTACTATGTTTATGCATGCATTGTACATGTTTCAAACAATAAACAAACTTTGAACTTTGATCTTACAATAAAGGACATACAGAAAATTTACAATTTGAATACTGCCATACAAATATTGAAAAGATCAACACACATCATCTAGAGATAAGATGTTCTACCTAAAATGATAAAATCTTCGGAAAACAATAATATGCTCAAAACGAGATTAAAGTCACTCCTACTACTAGGTGCTTTCTACTCTGTGAATGAATACCTAAATTTTAAAATCATTATTATAAACAACCAGCATGACCTGTCTTATTTACGTGCACATGAATGTCATCGTTTTGTGCCCAAGACCATGACTTGCTGAGTGACGCCATGATACTACACCTAGCGGCTGAAAAGTATGAGCCAAACTGTCATACAGGGACACGCTCTTCCCTATGATTACATACTCTTCGGCCCAACCTTGACAGCAACAAAAAATGTATGTTTTTTTTTTAGCGGTGGGGCAACATGAACGATGTTTTTTGCAGATAAAATTATCATGTGTTTTACAAATAAAAAATCCGAAATTTGTGTTGATCATGTAGGAAACTTTGCGGCAAAGTGAATTTCAACAGATTTTTGGACTCTGTTTGACAGTAAATTTTAACCGTATTTTAGCAGACTTCTTTTTCATTTGGCTGCACTGTACTAATCATATGACATCTGTCAATAGACAATATGTCTACATCGTGGCAGTGTAGTTTCTGTTTACATTATGAAATAATGTTATTTTCTACCCAGGATATGCTATTCTGCCTCCTGTGAACAAACGTGAGTCACACCCTGAACTCCTGTCAACATGCATATAAGACATTGGTATTCGTAAATTATAATGATTACACTTCGCACATGAGTCATTCGTCTTTGTCATCAGCGATAAACCAGGCACAGTACTTTGGAATGTACAATGGATGACGCTCCAGTTCCTAAACCAAGAACAAATCGTTTGGATGTGGAAGAAGATTCGGATCTTACTAATAAACACCCCATCAGTAGGAAACCTGTTCCATTACCTCGCAAGAAGATTTGTGGTAACAATAGAAGTGAAGGCGATTGTTTGTTTGTAATTAAGAAATGCAGAGACATTAATGGTGATGATACTACTTTAGGAGAAGAAAACTTAACGAACTCTAATAAAACATTGCCAAAAGCTATGAAAGAAGACGACTGGGGAACAAACTCTGAAGAAGATCATGCAAAGAGGAAATTTTTAACAGTTGGCTCTAAACATGTAGGTTCCCGTATAGAAAAATCTGTTCGTAAGGTTCTTTCTGTAAGACGCTTAACTAGGCCTGTGTTATCAACTGCAGATAAAAGGAATGGGGAAGATCGTTATAATATCAAAGTCAATCGAAGTTGGTCGCTTCCTTCTGAGGATGTATTTAGAACAATTTCTTTCCATTCCCCTTTGAATGAAAGTGAAATGTTGAAAGCACCTGTAATGTTTGAAGAAGCAACTGCAACACTTCCACCAGTCTATCCTCCCCCGCCTTTACCAGATGAATCTGTTTACGATGAAGTACATTCTGTTCTCTCTAGCTACTCCAGCAACTATGATGCATGTAGTGAATCTGAACATGGTATTGATGCCATCTATGAAGATATGGTGCTGATGAGAGAAAACATGGGGCCATCTGTGTCGCAGAGCAGTGGTTCTGAAACTGATCATTCGGCTGATTCTTCTGTGAAACAGGACAACATAAAGTCATCAAAATCAATATCGTGGCAATACCAAAAACCATATGAAAATGTAATAATGGGTGATTCTGATGAAACAGTTACTGCTGAAACAGGCAGTGGCATTTCTACCAGCAAAGACGTAAGTCCTACTGAGAGAAATAGAGTATTTTTCCAAGAAAGTTCTGGTAAAGGATCAGTCAGGGATTCTGACATAAGGCTGAGCGATTTGTCATCTTTAAGTATAAGCAATGATCTTTATGAAAACTGGGAAGTGCCTGTTATAAATAGTGAAGCTAAACGAGAAAATTTAGGACGTAACAAACTTACTAAGTCAGTCATCCTCGAGTTTGACCCTCTTTTTGAAAGTTCTGAAGAACCGGTTGGAGTGGAAAGTGCTCTTTATGAATTCCTATTGCATGGAGAATCTGCTAATCCTTATGGGAAAATCAGTAAGAATAATATATCTGAAAGTGTGCCAATTTCAGTATCGCCTGAGGTTGTTAGCCCACCGGTACCACCAAGAAGATTTGACTCAATAGACACACGTGCTGCTGAAGATTTAAGTGATGTCATTCCTGACGAGGAAGATAACTCAGTTCCAGTAAGTAATACAAGTTCAGTTCAGGAATCGTCTCTTAATTCAGACAATAACCGTGTTGGTAATGTGGAACAGAATCGCAAAGTAGCATTAACTCGTTGGTCTAGTGTGAAACGAGTTATACAGTCAGTGACTGATCGGAGAACAGCAAGGGAATGTACAGGAAAAAATGCTGAACAAAATACTGTTTTTTACGGAAGCAAAAGCGATAAAGTTAATCGTCCAAGTTGCATTTCCCAGACTTCAACTCGTCACAGTGGAATTCTGTATCGATGTGATCGTATGCGTAACTTTGTGCCGCGTCAGTGTTTACTAGGAGGAGGAAAACTCACTTGTTTCTCAGATAAATCCACAAAGAATGTGAGCGATGTTATCCCTCTGGACAAAGTGACGAGTGTGCACCTGGTACTTGAACAAAAACAAGGGTAAGTTACAATAAATAGAACCTAGGCTTCCTACAGGACCTACATTATAAGTTCCATCTGCGTGAGTGGTGTTTTCACTCTCCGCTACAAAGCCTGCATTAGCTGCTCTAGAAGTGCTGTTTCCCTGCTTTAACTGTATAAAAAGTATTGCATGTAATCTTACCTTATAATTAGGGCCCTGATTTTTGGGCTTATTATAAAAGGTATTTTAGCCTTTTATTTCGTGGAATAGTCCTTAATGAATACTTAATTAACACTGAAAATTGTATCATAATTTTGACACAGTTATTCTTAGTTTTTTTTTTTTCTTTCTTCTTTTCTTTTCTTCCCCCCCCCCCCCCCCCCCCACAAAATTAACTAGTAACTATTCCTTGTGTCAAAAAATAGCATAATGAATTGAGATTAGGGATGGGACGATACCAGATTTACTCGATACCGATACATGATTTTTTCCTCGATACTCAATACCGTACTGTCAACATTTCCAGTTTCAATAAATAGGGCCTAGGTAGGCTACATTAAAAATTAAAAGTTGAGAGAACTGTGTAATACCAACTAAATTAATTAAGTGTGCGTATTTAATGCATGTATTTTTAAACTCTAGGCCTACATTCAAACTAAAATTAGTTTTTGGAACAGTCCACTTACAAGTTTTTGTTCAAATATTACAATGGGGTTTGGACAGTCAGCTTGCTTGTTGGTTGTTATTGAAACATTTGGCAGGAAACGGAACAATTAAGAATCTCTTCTGTTTGGATTTAAAAAGTCTTTATTTATGACTAGGCAAAAGTTACAGAGTGGTTTTCTCTATTTCAAGGAGAAATAGAAGTATTTACTATATTTAGTAGATCACTAAAAGCAGAAAGAGATACCGCATTTCCTTAAATTGCAGAGTTACCAAAGTATCGAAAAAGTATTGAACCAGTTTTCTGAAGTATCGCTTGATGCCGATACCATGCAAGTATCGAGAGTATCGCGGTATCGAAAGTATCGAGGACCCATCCCTAATTGAGATATTTACCCTTTAATGATTCAATTATTCAATGCAGCAAATTCAATTCACTTGTAGATGTAGATGTAGATGTAGATATCTCGTCCTGTAGATCCTGTGTTGAGCGGGGCTCAAGGATATAGAACACGTCAGATCAAAAAATACATGCATGTTATAACAATAATATAGGTCTACAGAAACTGCAAGCTGCCAAATTTATCCAAGCTGGAAATATTCCTCCAAATTGTAGAAGGTGTGAGTTATTAAAAATTCCTTGACAGCTGTTTTGAAAGGTTTGATCTTTCTTTGAATACATAATAATTTAATGTTGTTTGGAAGCTTGTTATATATCTATACTGCAGAATAATACGCACCCTTCTGAAAGAGTTTTAACGAGTTATTTGGTCTGTGTAGATCATTCATGTTTCTGGTAGTACGTCCATGTACACTAAAATTAGTTTGAAATTTATCAATATTATTCACTACAAAACACATAACAGAGTATATATACTCCCCTGTAAGAGTGAGGACTCTTAATTTTTCAAACAGCGGTTTACAAGATTCCCTTTTTTTCTTTCCACATATTATTCTTATTGCCCGCTTTTGAAATCTAAATATTTTCTCCCTATGGGTAGAGTTGCCCCAGAAAATGATCCCGTACCTCATTACCGAGTGAAAACATGCAAAATATACCATAAGTAATGCATCCTGTTTTAATATATTATTCAAAATTCTTAAAGCAAAGCATGCTGAACTCAGTTTTGGACTTATCATTTCTATGTGTGTTTTCCAGTCAAGATTTTGGTCAATTTGCAGTCCTAAAAATTTTACATTGCTAATTTCTTGTATGATTTGTGTTCCATAATTAATTTCAAGATTTGAGATACATCTGTTTTTTGTCCTAAATTGTATAAAATGGGTCTTATCAATATTAAGTGTCATTTTATTAGCTAGAAACCATGTGTTTAACTCGTGAAAAGCCTTTGTAGCTATTCTTGATAAATGTTCTTGTGACGTTCCTGTTACAAGTACACTAGTATCATCTGCGAAGAGCAATACCTTTGATTCGTCACTTAAGTTATAGGGCAAGTCATTAATGAAAATTAAAAAGAGCAAAGGTCCCAGTATTGATCCCTGAGGTACCCCATTCTTAACAATCCCTAGGTTAGATTAATTTCCATTTATTATTACCTTTTGAGTTCTATCAGAAAGATATGATTTGAACCACTTAAGTGTTAAATTATCGAACCCATAATGATCCAATTTTTGAAGTAATATTTAATGATTTATACAGTCAAATGCTTTAGCTAAGTCGCAGAAAATTCCCAGAGCATATTTCTTTTTATCTAACGCTTCCAATATTTCTGTAGTAAGTTGAAATGTAGCATTCTCAGTGGACATGCCACTTCTAAATCCAAACTGAGATGAAGTAAGAATGTCATTCAAATTAAGATAGTGTATTATGCGGTTGTACATGACTTTTTCAAAAACTTTTGAAAATGAGGTTAAGAGCGATATAGGTCTGTAATTTGATGGTATATTTTTGTCACCTTTTTTAAAGAGGGGCTTAACAATAGCATGCTTCAGTCTTTCTGGAAATATTCCATTTTCTAATGAACAATTGCATATGTGACTAAGAGGTTTACTGAGTTCCGATGAGCAGCTTTTTAATAACTTATTACTTATCTCATCCCATCCAGACGAGCTTTTACTTTTGAGAGACTTGATTATATTTTCAATTTCTATGTGGGAAGTCAGGTTCAATTGAAATCTATGGTTCCAAACTGTAGATTTTTATGGTTCCAAACATCTTCCGATCTACAAACATAAGTAGACTCGAGTGTCACGAATTTGTTCCTTTAATTCACTTCTCTCTAGTAAGCTTAGTTAGTAGCAACTTGTTATTGTATAGTTGAAATGACAATGTATTAGTTGCAGATTTCAAAGTATTGCAGATGGCTCAAGTTTCATTTCCTGCAATAGCGAGGCGGCATATTTTCCAGTTACAAAGGCAAGCGACAAAGCGACATATATACATTGTTAATTTCAGTGCGTTGTATAAATTTATTTTTATTATGTCTTTTCTTAAAATGCACAAATTCATATTTATTTTTCCTTTGCATTAATTGGAAAATCTATTTAAAAATCGTGTTTTTCTGCATAAGTCCTCTTTATATATAATTAGGAAGTGTGCACAGTGTGCAAATTAGTTTTCTTTTGCGTAATCACAGATTGACAGCGTTCGACTTTTGCACAACTCCATGTGGTATCTGTCGCAATTGTTCCCGCACAGATGTAGATGTATGTAGATGCAGATATCTCGTCCTGTAGATCCTGTGTTGAGCGGGGCTCAAGGATATAGAACACGTCAGATCAAAAAATACATGCATGTTATAACAATAATATACATAAACTGCAAGCTGCCAAATTTATCCAAGCTGGAAATATTCCTCCAAATTGTAAAAGGTGTGAGTTATTAAAATTCCTTGACACATGTTTTGAAAGGTTTGCTCTTTCTTTCAATACATAATAATTTAATGTTGTTTGGAAGCTTGTTATATATCTGTACTGCAGAATAATACGCACCCTTCTGAAAGAGTTTTAACGAGTTATTTGGTCTGTGTAGATGATTCATGTTTCTGGTAGTACGTCCATGTACACTAAAATTAGTTTGAAATTTATCAATATTATTCACTACATAACACATAACAGAGTATATATACTCCCCTGTAAGAGTGAGGACTTTTAATTTTTCAAATAGCGGTTTACAAGATTCCCTTTTTTTCTTTTCACATATTATTCTTATTGCCCGCTTTTGTAATCTAAATATTTTCTCCCTATGGGAAGAGTTGCCCCCAGAATATGATCCCGTACCTCATTACCGAGTGAAAATATGCAAAATATACCATAAGTAATGCATCCTGTTTTAATATGTTATTCAAAATTCTTAAAGCAAAACACGCTGAACTCAGTTTTGGACTTATCATTTCTATGTGTGTCTTCCAGTCAAGATTTTGGTCAATTTGTAGTCTTAAAAATTTTACATTGCTAATTTCTTGTTTGATTTGTGTTTCATAATTAATTTCAAGATTCCGGGAATCTTGGAAAAGGCCGGGAATTTCGTATGGTCGGGAAAATCCGGGAAAAGTCAATGAATTTGTTAAAATATCCTGGAAAATTCGAAAAATTGCAAAGTGTGATCAAAAAGACTTCTAGACATTAATAGGCCTATATGAAAGTATATTTAATTTATTTTATTGTCCTAATTTTTGTATCTATTATAGCCTGAAGTAATTATTGTTTGCAATTACTTTTGTTACTAAAAGTTTTTCTTATTTAAAGTTTGTATAATCCTATAATTTTTCTTACACAGTTATTAGAAAGTGCTTCATATTTTGGTTGGGAATTTCTTAAATTATCAATGAAAATCAGGGAATAAACCGGGAATTTCTTCAGCATTACTTGGTGGACACCCTGTGAAATGTACAAGGTATCAAAGAAATAACTTGAAATTGATGGTTTAATTTTGCATATTTTGTTAAGTTTGCAATAATGCATCATATTTCCTCCATATTAAAATATTTGTGCATATTTAACCAATTTATTATATTTCTATATTTTGTCAGATTTTGAATATTGTGCATATCTGTGTTAATTCAAACATTGTCAGCTATTTGGCTAAGTGAACATTTTGGGAATCGACAATAAAATTTGTTGATAGTACATAGCCTAATATTTTTTGTAACCGATTGTATAGTATTAAATCAACGTTTTATTAATTGGTTTTCAATTTACTAACATTTATTGCAATAACCTTGTTTTATTATGTAATTTATACAACTTGTACTATTTTTTAAAAATTCATTATGTAATCCAGGCAATAACAGAACGTTTAGTACATGTATTAAAATTACTTAAATGGTAGAGCATGCCTCATTTTTCCGAAGCATATTTTACAAATTTCAGGTAAAAATTCGATGTTAGGCTGAATTTTGTAATTACTGTACTTAGACAAAGCAGTAACTGCATTTCATGAGTGTGGACGTGCAATTAAACTGTCTACTATTTGTCAAATTAAAATGTCCTTATGTGTAACATATTAATATTACTTAACGTTTCGGGGCTCAGCCCCCCTCTGAATACGCCCCTGACAACGTTCACCTTTTGCACAACTCCATGTGGTATCTGTTGTAACTGTTTCCGCAAAGTTCACATAGGCCTAGGCCTACACACATTCCACTCTGTTCATAAAACTTCACGTTTCAGCAGATGGCATGGTGTAAGCCACGACATGCAAACCTGGTAGCAAGATATCTCAGTTTGTAAATTGTTTGAGTCCACTCTCGATTTATCATGGCGCTAGTACTGTAGAACTCAGACCAAATTTCTTTTCTCTTCTGCTCTCACCTGTCCGGTGCAGTCTGCAGGGCAGCTGTAGCGGTGGGAGCATTTGAGTTCTGATCTCCTCCATCAAGAAACTCTCCTTGGCCAGTACTTAGACACACAGTACTTAGTACTTAGACACACAGAGTACTCTCTTGAAGAAGGTGGCTTTTACTTTTTCCCATCTCTCTATGTCTCTCACTTTCATTTGGTCCCAAAAAAGTTCTACTCCATACCTCATAGCGTTGTTCAGGGACAATGTTTCAGGACTTAATATGTCTTTTATTGCTCTGATGGCTGTTGGTGCTTTGTCTGTAACATGTACACTGAAAGCGGTGCTGCTCGTCTGTTGATGTATGCCAAGGTATTTAAATTGGTTGACTACTGTTAGTTTTTCTTTTCCAAGTTGTAAGTTAGTTGGTTTTTCTCAGAGTTTCTCCCTCCTTTCCGAAAAGTCATCTGTACCGTTTTTCTTTCATTTTTGTGATCTATATAGATTCACAAAAATCCTCTTTAGCCCCTAGTTTTTCAGCAAAAGTCCTCCTTAATCCCTTTTACGCCCTTCAGTCCGAGTTGCCCTTTTTAGGTTCTGTAAGATACATATATTTGGAAGCAAATGGCATGAAACGGTAAAGTGCATTAAAATGCTCTAATTAGGAAGCTGAAGAAAAAATAGGTTAAAACCTTCAAATCAGGGCCTTACTCATAACATATGTTGACAGTGTCGTCCTTCCTGGTTTATACAGGCATTAATTCCTTATTTCCTAAAATTTCATGTGCCGGCACACATATCCACACATTTTGCCCCTTTTCAACCAGACTCCCCCATAAAAGTTGCAACTTTCAATTTTTGAAAACTTATGATAAAGCAGTGAGAAATAATTTTTTACAAAATGCTTTTCTGACATTCAGGTTTTTAAAACATAATTTGTTATAATCAAAACAATAAAGTCACAATTTTTAAAAAGAAGTGTTTAAAAATATATTTCAAGTCAGTGGATAAAAGTTAAAATCACTAAACAAGCATGGCATTGGTGAAGTAAACATTGTAAGAATTGAGAATGATTACATAAAAAGAAAGGTATATGAGGCATGGTCCATAATCGGCAACCAGGGGATGTGTTTAAATAGGTATGATGGTGATATAGGGGACGAATGGCTGGATGTAATGAGGAGACTGAAAAGGAAAGTTCCAGTGTTAAAAATTCCCCAGCCACCAGCAGAATGCATAGAGGAAGGAATGTTTGACATTCCAAAGAACTGGAAAGAAAGACATTTGAGAAACAGTGTTTTTATTGATGGTTACCATGACGAAACTCAATCTTCAAGTCACCTGAGGAAGACTCCAGGGGAGAGTTGAAACGTTGTGTAGTGATTTTAACTTTTATCCACTGACTTGAAATATATTTTTAAACACTTCTTTTTATTGGATTTGTATCAGTGGAAATTTGGGACCGATATGGATCTTTCACAATTTTTAATTCTCAAATTTTGCATTATCGGTAGGTCATCATTGCAGATAGACACATGCTAAAAGTTAGCTGCTCTTATGAACTTTTAGTGGGTGAAAATTAATTGCGAATCTCGTAAATCTGAAACATTGAGTAGCCTCACACAGCTGTTGGCAGGAAGGGGTTGGGACCTTTACCTAGCTCGCATGCCGGTCCATCGGTTGTGTGATAGTATTGCAGAGCACAGATCCCAGCAGATAATATTAAAATAATGAATAATACCCTCCTCTGATATACAATTTTGTTAGTTTATATCCCAATAGGCCTCATGAAGTAATTAGTAGGCTACCTGTTTAAGTGTTTGGGATTAGCTATGTGAATCTCATGTGCCATTGACATTAAGTTCATTTTTTAGGGGAAAAATCTACCTATTGCAATGGATACCATGTCATGATTTTCGAAAAATTCTTTCATATCTATACGTTTCATGCTTCCCTAAGTACGAAACTACCGCTTGTTCAAAAAAAATATTTTGTGATATCTTTACATGCTAGCGGCTGTAATTTTGAAGCTATTTGAACCAAATTTTATTGTGTTATTTCTAGGCCCAATAGTTCGGACAAGTTCGTTAATGAGCAAAATTGGCCCAAGGGGGTGGTCGGGGGAGGGGGTTGAAATTTTAAAACATTTATATTTCGGCTCCTATGAAGTATAGAGGGAAACTTAATTACAGTACTCCCTATGGAGTTCACAGTGACACCAACGATTCGGGGGTTTTGGGGTATGAGTGGGGGTGGGGGATGAAAATTCGAAATTGTTGAAACTACGTCTTGTAGGGTAGTCTATCGTTGAAAAGCTCTTGATGAGTACTCTACAAATCAATAACTAATTTCTTGATAGTTCTCATATAAGGCGAGATTTGAATGTTTGAAAAAGTGCTCTTTCCTCTTTTTTGCAGTTATTATTGCGCGTTTGTCATGCCAAGGCTAAAGAAGAAGAGTGCTACGCAGCGACAATAAATTAAACCAAAAGCACTTCAAAATCTACCTCAGCCTGTAGGCTTGCCTAAAGGGATTTTTTTACATTGGCCTATAACGATGATACAATAATTACGTAGTATGTTCGTCCGAGTTCTTAACACTTAAAATGTCAACATTGATAATAAGTTGGGTGAAGCCCCGGTAGACCTATTGTGATTCACAGTGCATGGGAATATCTTCAAATATCATGCAAATTTAGTAGCCATGATGCTATAACACCTAAACACACTAACAATCATAAGCGACCCCTCATTGTCTATACACATTATATGGTCTTATAATGCGGAAATGATAAGAAATGATTATCTAAAATTTATGTAGTTAAACACAATTCACGAGTAACAAGGTAGCTCCTCCCCTCTCTGTCGCACAACCCGCTATCACGTGAATTCAGCATGCAGGCTACTCAAGTGAGCTCTACAAGTGTCTGCCATTGGCACATAACAAATATGTTTTCACCCACTAAAGGTTCATATGAGCAGCTAATATTTTGAATGTGTCCATCTATAATTAAGACCTATCAATATACAACATTTGAGGATAGGTTTCAACATGACAACCCATACGGTTCCCTTGTGAGCTCAAATTATAGAAAAAGATCATACTTCAGTGGCTCAAAAAAGAAAGGAAAAAAAAAAAATTGCGAAATTACTTCAAAGACAATACAAAAAAACAGTCTAAGTTGAATTAAGAAAAACATTTTCTTAAAACAATTTACTGTCTTCATAAAAAGGCATACTTCTCACTTTGTTTTTTTGACTGTATGTTAAGTGCAGAATGATGCCACCTTCGCCAGCCTAGACTTTAATACGTGACGCTCAGTGTTCCAGTGATTTCCTATAACTGAAACTCTGTTAGGCACAGTTTCATTAAAAACATTGTGGGGAGGGGAAATTGGAGGTTCTGAAACATCGTTCTGCAGTGTTCCGCCGAAAGTTAAGCACTGGCACTGATCACTCTATCTGCAAACACTTGCGAGATTTTACGAAGAGAGACTTCTGCTATATAAGTGGTGGCTGAATCTTCTTTAAACCACCCGTGCATTTTTTCTTCTTCTGTCAATTGATGGAAGAACGTCATCATATTGCCATCTTGGTACATCTCTAAATCTACGATACTGTCGCCTCATAAAAAATAGGCCCAATTATTCATCTTGCGTTAATAGCACACCAAACCCCAGTCTTCCTGTCATAATGAGGGATATCATACCATTAGGATTGTCTGCACACCATTTGTGAGAGTTATGACTGTTCACACGACCACTAAGATGGAACTATGCCTCATCTGAAAAGAGCTGGGATCGATTAAACGATTATTTCACTGATGACAGATACCACTCACAATATCGCAATCTTGCTGCTGAATCAACAGATTTTAAACCTGTATAGTTTGAGGTTTAACAGCTTTGTTGCTACTGAAGCCTCTACATGTTGGGAGTGATTGTGCAAGACTCGCACCAATCTCATCTACCGGTAGCTTTTCTTCTGTTAAAACTGTTCACGTGTGCACATGTTTTTTGTTTTGCACTGAGTCAGTATTTTCAAATGTATGGACCTGAAGACATAACAATATTCTTTACATATATGTGACTTGAGGCTTTCCCGGTGTTGAGAATGTATTACTGTTTCTCAGGCTTTCAACCAGGTAAGTTGGAGGTTTGGTTCCAAGCTTTCAGCAGCAATCTCCGCTGCCATCTTCTGGGAGAAGTGAGCTGGACTGGGGAAAAAACTGCTTCTTATATAAGAAAAGACTGATATACTAGAACAGGTGGTGGGCCAATAGGAAAATTATAAAATGGATTCATTAAATGGAGAGTTCTGATTGGTTGGGAAGGAAAAATAGAGTTTAACAATGTTGGATGTGAAATCGGTCCTTATCAGGACTGATTTTACTAATATTGGCAACTCTCATTCCCTAATAAATTATACCGGTAACCGGTTATATATAAAATTCCAAAAAGTTCAATTTAAAATTTTTTGCCCTCCCCCCCCAAAAAAAAAAATTGAAAGGTTTTCACTGTATGTTTGTATGCCTTCAGATATTTTTACAAAAATAAAGGAATATTGTTATCATGAGGAATTAATTGTAAATTTGCTAATTTGTTAATATTCTAGTTATCCACTTATTCCTTCACATATGCTTGCTGATGATACTTTCTCAATAAACCGTGTTCTAAAACTCAATAGTTTCTGAAATATGGACTATCAACTCCTCCTGGCACATTGTTTTATCATTTCACCTGATTTAATTGATATCTAGACTAGGTGAAGTTGACTGATATTGGCAGAGTCACTAGCTTTTCATTTCTAAACTTTCTTCCACTGTTGATTCATTACCTTTTGTGTTGAGTTATGTTGTTATAGAAATTGAGTTCAGACACACTTGTCTCTAATTCAGTGGTTTTCTGTTAATTTCAGACAAGACTTATGAGCCTTTATTACAAATATAAAAATGTGTACAACATGCCTCTGAAGACATACCTTTACTGGAAATCTAATCTAGTTTTGTTCTGTTACAGTGCTGATGGGGTCACTTTGTATCTGTTTGAACTGAACCTCTCGTGGAAAGGTAGCTATTATCTTTTTGGAGTCGCTGGCTCGACAGAGCGACTAGTATGGATGCAGAAAATTTTTGAAAATCTTACATCCTCATTTTCTGTTAACATTTTAACAGATTATACAAGAGCTGGATGGGCATTTATTAAGGTAGGTACCACAGTACTGAATAAGTCCCTCCCTCTTTATTGATAAACTTTATTTTTTGTCCAATGAGGGATTAGTTATTTTGTATAAGAATTTTTTGTCCAATGAGGGATTAGTTATTTTGTATAAGAATTTTTTGTCCACCTTATACCCTCGTATGGATGTCAATGGGATTTTTGCCAATAACATTCACAATGTATGCTAGTTTTTATATTTGCATATAAGTTTATAATAACAGCTTAGTCAGTAATTTGTTTCGTCCAGGCCTATACATAAATATCTTATTGTCATATAACCTTTAAAAGAATTTATAAAACCGACTTTAGACAATTCGCGGGTACATGGGCAAAGAGAGTTAAGTCCACTTTCTTGTTACTGAGAATTAGAGTGACTTAACACACCATACCAGCCCAACATAGCTTTAGAGATGGATAAACCCATGAGGCACACATCCATAACTACTGTACGTTTTTGAATATGACTTAATGGACTTAACACAAATGTAGAGAACATTTTTATCTATAACTCTAATCTCAATTTTTTAGGATGGTGGACTTAACTCTCTTTGCCCGTGCACCTGCGAATTAAAAGATGTAGTTTGTAACTCACTTAAATGAAGCGGTGTAGGCCTACATTACTTTCACAATGTTTATATACAGTCTTAAATGTAAATCAGACTCTGCTGATTCTTATCATATATTCACTAATATGATTTCTGCCACATATTCACAATCTGAGGTAAAATGTATTTATAACCTTCAATCACTCGTATACTAGTCTTTAAATTTACATGTGAGTTTTACCATAGTAGTTTAATCAGCAGCTATTTCATTTAGGCTTATACATAAAGTTCCTATTGTCATATAACCTTTAAACAAGTAATCATAAAAATAATTACAGACAATTAAAAGATACAGTTTTTATAATTCACTTAAAATGAAGTAGTGTCTAGAAGTTTTTGTATATATTAATTCCCTCCCTCTTTACCAGATTGCATCCAGAGAAAAGCAAAGATAAAAACAGAACACATCCAATTATTCAGTGCCTCGGTTTTGTTAGACTAGGTATACCATTTTTACCTATGTAATAGATGCACTTTTTCCCTAAATATTATAACAAATAACCAGGGTGCATCCTTGATGTGAGGAAAAATATTATTGAAAGATACACATTAAAAGACGCTCCAGCTATCGATCAATAGTGTACGTATCAATATAGTGGCCGCGACTAATTTATATATTGATTGTGTCGCACATGTGATGATCGATAGTTAACAGTTGCATAAACAGATGAGAAACATGCACATTACATTCCGACACTTTACATTCTCGTCCAATGGCTCTGTTATCGTGTTCTTCTTTGAATTTGATAACTTTCACCCTAAAACTCTCTGTACGAGGTCTGTTAGAAAAGTATCTGACCTTATTTTTTTTCTCGAAAACCTGACAGATTTGAATCAAGCACGTTTGCATGAGCCGACCTTGAACCTTCGTGCACATGTGTGAATTTTTTCCCGCCTGTAGATAGCGTCTGTTGCTGGCAAGCAGCATTTGAATGAGGTAGTGCATAGTGCTCTCGTCGTTTTTAGATTGTGACAACTGGAATTTGGTTTCCGGGTCGTACCACACCAGGACTCGTCACCACTCATTAAGGTGTTCACTGTTTGTGGAGTCAAGCATGTCATGTGAGACTTCAACACGAAGTTGCTTTTGCTCCGCTGTCAGCAGCATCGGCATTGAATTTCGCCGCCACTCTCTTCATGGCCAAATCTTCGGTCATAGTTAAATGTGCCGAAAAAGTGATGATGCCCACCTCTTCCGCAATTTCTCAGGTACTCACACGACAGTTCCGCATCACCACAGCGTTCACTTTGGCAATGACCTGGTCATTTCGCCATGTTGATGGGCAACCGGAGCGTGGCTCGCTCACCACCGATGTTCGGCCGTCTTTAAACCGGTTGTACCACTACTTAATCTGTGTGATGCCCATAGCATCATCGCCGAAAGCCATCTGAATTTCCTGAATGGTTCCCACCTGGCTGTCGCCCAGTTTCAGACAAATAGCGCTGCTCCAGTCATTTCGTTATTTTCCTTGCAACAACGAGAGCACTACTCACTACCTCACTCAAATGCTGCTTGCAAGCAACAGACGCTATCTACAGGCGGGAAAAAATTCACACATGCGCACGAAGGTTCAAGGTCGGCTCATGCAAGCGTGCTTGATTCAAATCTGTTAGGTTTTCGAGAAAAAAAATAAGGCCGGATACTTTTCTAACAGACCTCGTACAACTCGAATGTTTTGGTCAGTTCTTATCCACTGTCCAAACACAAGTTTTTCACACAACTGTCTACTGTAGATGTCCTAACAATACTGCGATATTAATTGACAATCGTTGAGTATACCGGTATTTTGTGTGTTAGTAACAACCAATCACAGTTACTGTTTCCATGCATTGTTGTTAAAAAATTAAATTAAACAGCAGTTTTTTGTAAAAATTGAGATGTGTCTAATATGTAGAGAATTTTTGTTTTTTGTTCTAAATTTTTTATACAAAAGTTTGAGGTGCGTCCATTAGGTGGGAGCATCCATTAAATGAGTAAATACAATATACCACCTTGCTTGATTCATTTGTTTATGATGTTATAGAAAAATAAAAGGAAAATGTGGAATATAAATTTCATTTATTTTGGTTGGAATTTTTCACTAACACCTCATAGCTTAATTTACTGGTGGTTCCAAACATTATAATTATCACAAATCAAAATGTTTAAATGCCCCGGTACATTATTATAACTCTGTTCATAACTGTAACAAGATTGTTTTCACTAGTAGGAACTTCCATTCCATTTACTAACCAACCACACGGTTTCCTTCAATAGATGGAATCTAAGCATTCCTTCCTTACACCGAATTGACACTCTAGGATTGTCAGTGTGCAATTTTGTGTTAATATTCAGCTGTACCATGAAACTGATAAAAATAGCTTGATTATTAAGTGCCAGTATAGTACTCTATGAGATTGTGTGGGGGACGAAAATATGTCTGTCCGTGTGTCTGTACGCACCATAACTCAAATACGCTTTTTCGGATTTTCATGAAACTTGGAAAACACATTTATAATGTCCATGGGAAGAACCCTATTGATATTAAACCAAATCGGTTCACCGGTACCGGAATAATGCCCACTTTAGTGCCTATTTTAATAGATAATATTAGAAAGGCGCCATAGCTCAAATACACTGTATCGGATTTCCATGAAACTTGGTATACGCATTTATGACACCCATGAAAAGTACCCTATTGAATTTGAACCTAACCTGTTGACTGGTACCGGAGTAAAACCCAATTTAGTGTCTATGTTAAAGGCGCAATAACTCAAATACGCTTTATCGGATTTTTATGAAACTTCGTATACGCATTTATAATGTCCATGGGAAGACGTCTGCTGATATTGGACCAAATCGGTAGACCGGTAATGCTCAATTTAGTGCCTATTTTATGGTAATATACGTATTCGAAAGAATTTATGAAATGCACATCAGTTATCATGACAACATAGCCCATTGTTTTACTGTGATCTTATAAGGCTTCGGCAATTAAAATACAGTTAGCTATGACAAATAACACTATTGCTTTACATGCGCTTATCCAACTAGACCATTAAACTGACCCAGGTAGCCGAGATGGTAACGTCTTGGCCTCACATTCTGGAGTTCCAAGGTTCCAATCCCGAAACCGGCCAATTTTTGTATTCTGCATATCATAACTGCAATCATAACTGATTAAACAAAAACATACTGGCACTTTGTTATATCAGTTTACCTGATTTTATTATTATTCAAATAATGTTGACATTCTGTGTGATCCATTAAATATTGTTTAGTTCATCTTAATGGTCATTTTTTGGGTCATATAACCTGAAATCTTGAGAACGATGGACAAAATTCATCATGATGAATTAATGACTGTAAATTATCATTCATCCTGCTTGTTAATTTCTCCTGTTTTGTAAAAATTAATGTAGGCTGTTGTTGTTTTCAGGAGGGTATTAGCGGGGAATGGACATCGGGATGGATCTTAGTGAAGAAACGCACACTAGTCTATTGTATTCAGGATGGAGATCTCGTGGAACTGGATCTTAGGAAAGCCAGATGTACAGGTAAGGTATCAAAATCTAGCAGACTCTAATATCTGTACCAGTCTTAGCAAGGTATCGAACAGTGTGCGAGAAACTTATCCAGATAAGAGTCTGCAAAATCTTGGTCTTTGAACTGAATTACAACCAATGTTTAAATAAAAAAAAAAAAAAGGAAAGTTTTGCATGATGAACAATACAAGAATTTGATTCTACTTCTACAGAAATGAATAGGAGTGGCCCAAATCCAATTCGCGGGTTACTAGAGGGAAAGGTCCTTCAGTTTGTAGTGTTCCAGGTAGAGGTCAAGTAAATCGTTGCCATGTGTGCAATGAGACTGAAACTCTTGCTCATGGCTTCTGCAGGAAAGGAACAATAGAAACTGCACAGTTCAGACAGCCATTGCTGACTCTTTCCTATAAGGACGTGGTTTTTACTTCCAACATTGGGTCCATCAAAAGAGTGGACATAGTTGTTATAAATAGGGAACAGAACAAAAGACTAATTCTGGATCCTACTGTTCGGTTCAAGAATAACTCAGACCAGATTTTGGAGATTGATAAAGAAAAGAAATTACATTATGAACCATGCGTTCCATTTTAAGGGACAAGTACGTTTCAAATTATGAGGCAGGTTTTTTTTTTGTGTGCTTAAGGACACTAAGGGCCGATTGTATAAACAGTTTGATCTTGGATCAGAGACTAAATTGATCTCAGTTCACGCTGAACTAGGAAATTTTTGTTGTATAAACACTAATCTGAGATCAATTCGCACTGAACTAGGATCAATTTTGACTGGAGAAATTTCCAGGGTTGTTATGAAAAAAGCCGGCCTGATTTTAACCGGCCGGTTTTAACCGGTTTTATCCACTTGAAAAAAGCCAGGCAATTTTATCCGGATAAAATCAAATTGAATAAAAATTATGGAAGTTTCTTTCATGTTTTTATTTCCAAACATCATAAATTTAAGTTACAAGCTCAGAACCTGTAGTAGGCCTACTTAGGACTACTGAGTGCAAATGCAGAGCTACCAGTTTTATCCACTTGAAAAAAGCCAGGCCGGATAAAATCAAATTGAATAAAAATAATTCAAGTTTCTTTCATGTTTTTATTTCCAAACATCACAAATTTAAAAGTTACAAGCTCAGAACCTGTAGTAGGCCTACTTAGGCCTACTGAGTGCAAATGAAGAGCTACCAGTTTTATCCACCTGAAAAAAGCCAGGCCGGATAAAATCAAATTGAATAAAAATAATTGAAGTTTCTTACATGCTTTTATTTCCAAACATCACAAATTTAAAAGTTACAAGCTCAGAACCTGTAATAGGCTACTTACTGAGTGCAAATGCAGAGCTACCAGTTTTATCCACTTGAAAAAAGCCAGGCCGGATAAAATGAAATTGAATAAAAATAATTCAAGTTTCTTTCATGTTTTTATTTGCAAACATCAAAAATTTAAAAGTTACAAGCTCAGAACCTGTAGTAGGCCTACTTAGGCCGACTGAGTGCAAATGAAGAGCTACCAGTTTTATCCACTTGAAAAAAGCCAGGCCGGATAAAATCAAATTGAATAAAAATAATTGAAGTTTCTTACATGCTTTTATTTCCAAACATCACAAATTTAAAAGTTTCAAGCTCAGAACCTGTAGTAGGCCTACTTAGGCCTACTGAGTGCAAATGCAGAGCTACCAGTCTTATCCACTTGAAAAATGCCAGGCATTTTATCTGGATAAAATCAAATTGAGTAAAAATAATTGAAGTTTCTTTCATGTTCTTATTTCCAAACATCACAAATTTAAAAGATACAAGCTCAGAACCTGTAGTAGGCCTACTTAGGCCTACTGAGTGCAAATGCAGAGCTACCAGTTTTATCCACTTGAAAAAAGCCAGGCATTTTATCCGGCTAAAATCAAATTGAATAAAAACAATTGAAGTTCCTTTCATGTTTAAATTTCCAAAGATCACAAATTTAAAAGTTACAAGCTCAGAACCTGTAGTAGGCCTCAGTTTTATCCACTTGAAAAAAGCCAGACATTTTATCCGGCTAAAATCAAATTGAATAAAAATAATTGAAGTTCCTTTCTTGTTTTTATTTCCGAACATCACAAATTTAAAAGTTACAAGCTCAAAACTGTAGTAGGCTAGGCCTACTGAGAGCAAATGCAGAGCTACCAGTTTTATCCATTTGAAAAAAGCCAGGCATTTTATCTGGCTAAAATAAAATTGAATAAAAACAATTGAAGTTCCTTTCATGTTTAAATTTCCAAAGATCACAAATTTAAAAGTTACAAGCTCAGAACCTGTAGTAGGCCTCAGTTTTATCCACTTGGAAAAAGCCAGACATTTTATCCGGCTAAAATCAAATTGAATAAAAATAATTGAAGTTCCTTTCTTGTTTTTATTTCCAAACATCACAAATTTAAAAGTTACAAGCTCAGAACCTGTAGTAGGCCTACTTAGGCCTACTGAGTGCAAATGCAGAGCTACCAGTCTTATCCACTTGAAAAATGCCAGGCATTTTATCTGGATAAAATCAAATTGCGTAAAAATAATTTAAGTTTCTTTCATGTTCTTATTTCCAAACATCACAAATTTAAAAGATACAAGCTCAGAAACCTAAAATTGTATTTAGTGTAATTTAATACAGTGAGTCTCATGCAAGAGTTGGCCAATGACACGGGTTTCTGCGTCGCGGCAGGCACAGGAAATAAAGCCGCGATCGGTGTAATGATTCAGGTTCTCACATTTACAGTTAAAATTACATTGAAAATAACCACGTACCTCATCACAAGAGATGTTAAAAATGTTCTGCTCTTGCATCCACACAATACTGGCACCATTTTAGGACATTTTCTTTTACGCGCATTAAGTTCAGCTTCCGAAATAGAGTTAATTTTTCTTGTTGAAGTTTCCCCATAAATAATAGTCACATGCTGTTAGAAGAACTTAAAAACAATATCACAAGAGAAATTAACTCTGTCTTGGAAGCTGAAATTATGCGTGTGAAAGAAAATTTCCTGAAAAGGTGCCAGTATTGTGTGGATGCAAGAGAAGAACATTTCCAGCAGCTCTTTTGATGAGGTATGTGGTTATTTTCATTGTAATTTTAATTGTAAATATGAGAACCTGAATGATTACACCAATCGCGGCTTTATTTGCGTAGATATTTCACCCGATCGCTCGGGAGTTGGAGCTGTGCCCGCCGCTTCGCAGAATCCCACGTCATTGGCAAACTCTTGCGTGGGACTCACTGTACCACTTCACTGTGTAATTCCCAGCAATAGTTAATTACCGTATTTACTCCAATATAATGCACCCTCGAATTTAATGCGCACCCTGATTTTGAAACTTAAAATCATAAAAAAAGAGTTTGTTAGCGAATGTAATGCGCATCAATACTTCAATAGGATATTTTATTTGGAATTTTGTCTTAGTATTTATAGAATAATGAACCAACACATAAACATTTACAGTTAACTGCCAGTTTTAGGCCTACAAGTAGACCTATAGGCATGGCTCATCAATATTCACTAATGTGTTCATCACTGGAATCCTCGGAGGTGCTTATTTTTATTGCTAAATGGACAAACAAAATGTTAAATGCATGTTTCACAATAAAAGCTGATACCACTCTTAAATGAGTTTAAAATCGACAATGCACAATATTCCACATTTGCACTACAGAACTGACAAAAACTATTTTTTCATTTTGTTTCAGAAATTAAATTTCATATGGTGTAGGGTAATGATAAAATGAACGAAGTCAAGAATTATAGCAGTGCCTTGTTATGTAGATCAATATTACCTCCGACCTACGAAACGGATTTGTACTAGAATTTAACGCACACCTCAGTATTGAAATCTACAAATGGACAAATATAGGGCATGTTATATTCAAGTAAATATGGTAAATTCACCATTCATCATAAGACTCTTGCATATTTGCTTTATTCTGCCTGTTGATGTATACAAGCATCTGGGCTTTTTCATTGCCTAGTCTGTTTCTCAATTTTGTTTGTATTAACCCAAATGAAGAAAATACTCTTTCGATTGATGCAGAACTGGCTGGCATACGATGTAAAGATTCTATGGCTTGACAAAATTCCAGCGATAGGTGATTACGCTTCAGATTTGTGTAATTGATGGAGAAATAAGTATAAAAAATCCCTTTAGGTAGGCCTACAGGGCACAGGCTGAGGTAGATTTCATAGTGCTTTTTATGAATTTATTGGGGTAAGTGTAGAATAAAAACTGAAATATTTTTTTTATAAAAAGAGAGTTGTTATTTATGTAGTATTAATTGATATCTTTTATTATTTCATTTTTAATTTGGCCAAGGATTATTGTTCTAAAGATATTTAACTATTATTTTTAATATTTCAAACTTTATTTCATTGGTAATTTTAGCCTCAGTTGGTCCTCATGAATTCATTTCGGCATGCCTCTTCGCTGAGGTATATTTTAAAGTGTTTTTGACTTTCAAAAATTCAAATCTCTCCTTATATGAGCGCTATTGAGAAACTAGTTGTTGATTTAGAGATTACTCATCAAGAGCTTTTCAACGATACCCCACAAACATGGTTTTAAAAATTTTTAATTTCCACCCTAACCCCCACAACCACTGAATCATTGGTGTCTAATTTATGCATACTAAGTTTCCCTCTAAATCTCATAGGGCCCTAAATATAATTTTTTCAAAATTTCAACCCGCTCCCACCTCCCCCAACCAGGAAAAATTGATTTTAGCCGGCTAAATTTGATTTTAGCCGGCTAAAATCATGATTTTAACCGGCTAAAATTGAAAAAAACCGCTGGTCAGGTCTTTTTCAATTTTAGCCGGCTTTTTTACAACCCTGGAAATTTCTCCGATCAAACTAGTTGATCTCAGTTCAAGGGGCTGTTTTCTTATTTGAGACATAAGATTAGCTCATTATAAACACAAAATAAAACTTCATACATTTCTAGCTATAACGTAGTTCTGCCTATATAGGCTTTGTTTTAGGCTCCTTATAATGCAGTGTAACATAACTCTACAGCATAACCTGTATGTTATTATTATGTTGCACTAATTACTATAATACGAAAATAACCCTTGGACCACAATTGCAACTAATAGGAAATTATCATTCTTCACCATTTCATGCAGCTCCCTAACCTTAAATACCGGAATTCTCGCTTCTCACCCCAACGTTCACTCGATGGCGTGGTGGTAAAACGACTGGCTATCATGCTAGCGGTCCCGTGTTCGGATCTCCTTAGGTACAAAATTTTTATTGTAGGGTAAAGGAGAAAAGACATTGAATAGTAGGAAGGGGGGAAAAATAAAAATTTTCCAAATTTTCAATGCTGCTAAACGAGACTATGGCGACTATGGTGGAACTACTAGGAAATCTCGACTGGGAGGATCTTAAGGGGCAACCTGTTTTTGGATTTTCCTCAACTGCTTTCTTCGTTATCTTTTTTATGTGACCTATTAACTTTTTCAGAACTGATATTTTACATTGTAATAAGGCAGTCATGAGGTAAAAACTTCAGTGGGCTATTAAGTTTAAAATCGATAGAGAAAAGTTCAGTGGAATAGGCTACCTGGTTTCCATGAATGACAAACATAACAGATGAACAAAAAAATCCTCAAATTTTACTTCTCCGCTTTCATACAATTCACGAGACGAAGCATTTATACGTCCTTAGTCGTGAAAATGTTAAGCCGATTTATAACGCCAGAAATGAAATTACCAGAACATTTTTCGACGCATTTTGCTCTTGCACGGATATTATTGCATCCGTTCTTTTGGATTCTAACTACAATATCTTTATATTTTCCCAATTTCAATTAGGAATGATCCTTTTCTGCTTAATTTTGGGCATATTTTTCCTTTCTTTCGCATAAAACACAGTCTGAATACGAAGGAAAACAGAGTAACAATGCTCTCGTCTCGTGATACTCAGTTGTTTCTGCGATGTTGCCAAGTGCTCATGTATGAACTAGGATCAAAATTGAACTTTGATTAGTTGATCTTAGATCAGTGTTATACAATACGACTCGAGCCTGAACTCGGATCATTTTCTGAACTTAGATCATAATTGATCTCCAGTCAGTGATGTTTATACAATCGGCCCTTAATCTACTGCTAATCTGTTCCTCCAGTTTAGACTGCAACTGGACATGTTGTGGTTTTAACCTATGGCTTTATTAGGAAATAACTCCAATACAAAATTTGGTATCCCTAGACAAAAAAATGCATAATATAACAATATTAATATACAATGTACAATATATTTCAGGTAACAGAATTTTGATTCATCTTGTTTCTGGCTGTCCAGTATAGAGCTGGTAAATTGCCTTGCTTTGCTGGGTTGGGAGTCTGTCACTGATCCGGTTGTCTTGCAGACGGTACACTCGTGCAGCTAGACAGTTGTGTCCTGTTTCCAATCTAAAGGTCGCCACACCTACTTTCCTCGTCTTGATTTTGTTTCTGTCCCATAGGTCATCTATTTTTGGCGTGGTCTTGTGGTTAGCTTCGCTGACTACAGATCTGTTGGCCCAGGTTTGATCCCTGGTACCACCTTGGATTATTCTGAGGTAGGGAGGTCTGGTAGGGGTGCACTCAGCCTCGTGATTCAAATTGAGGAGCTACTTGATAGAAAAGTAGTGACTCCGGTCATGGAAACCACCATTAACGGCCGTGGGTGTCAGCATGCTGAGCACCATGCCCCAATCCTGACATTTGCCTGAGGTAGATGACGCAGTGGTTGGGTGATAGGTCTAGTCCCTTTAGGGTTGTAGCGCCACGGAGTTTACTTTAGTTTAGCTTTGTTGCAAATGGACAATTTTGAAAGGCATTGGACTATATTGATGACTCATTGAGCATTCTACACAATCATTTCTATAACATTGACTGATGAAATAAACACAAGGGCCATTTCAAAAGTTCTGCACACTGTAAGATAGAATGGAAGAAAATAATTTATTTTTCAAAATACCTTTACAGGCCTTCAATATAATCTTAATTCTTACTTATGACAGCTTCCCAACGTTAAGACAATTTTTTTATTCTGGATAGGACACCTTCATTGTTGAGCTGTCTGATTACTCAGGTCTCCTCACTGGAAGCTTCATCAATTGTAACAAAATGTTTTCCACGTCTGTGGATGGGAAAGACTTCCCCATGCATCATACAGTCCTCATTTGAGCCCACCAGACTTTGATTTGTTTCCCAAATTGAAGGAACCGTGGAAAACTTTTGTTACAATTGATGAAGCTTCCAGTGAGGTGACCTGAGTAATCAGACAGCTTAACAATGAAGGTGCCCTATACGGAATACAGAATTTTCCAAAATGTTGGGTAGCTGTTATAAGCAGGAATGAAGATTATATTGAAAGCCTGTAAAGGTATTTTGCAAAATAAATTATTTTCTTCAATTTTATCTTACAGTGTGCAGAACTTTTGAAATGACCCTCGTAATTATGTTTTGGACAGCTGTCCTATTTCCTAAATGTTGCATTCTCTTTTTTCCCCCCTTCTTTCTTAGTTTATTTCTTTTTTTGTGTTCATATTTTATTTGCCAAATATCTTAATATTTCATTTTAATTTTGTTTATTATTCAAAATTGTCTTTCTTTATTATCTCTCTCAAAGAATGTAATGTTTGTTTTGTTTGTTTACTTGCACACAAATAGATAAGGAGTGTTTAAAGTGTACTAGATAAGATACATGAAGTTTTGATGTGGTATTCATGGATATATTAAAACTTTTAATTTGTGAACTCATGAAAACTCTTTCAATAGAGGTCTGTAGGGTATAAACATCAAAATCAAATCAAATCTTTATTCACCTTTAAATACAATATATTTGTACAATAGGCTTCGTCAGTTTTTGGATAGTTTTATATAATAACAAAAAAAGCTAAGAATACAAATTTATATCCATAATATTTTCTGGTATATTACTCTCTAAAAATTCTTCTACGGTGCATATCGCTTTGCTTTTGAACCAAATAGATAGAATATTGTAAAGTTGTTTTTTTTTTCAAGATTTCTTATCTTTAATGGAATTTTATTAAAAAAAATTATCTGTTGATAGCAGTGACTTTTTATATTTGTACTTAAGTGAAGTTGTGGTTTATCTAAATCATTTTTCCTTCGCGTGTTGTAGTTATGCATTGACGATCTAGTTGTAAATTTAGTGCTATTTTCTTTAACATATGTAATATTAGCTAAAATGTACATAGAGGTAAGTGTAAGAATGTTGTACCTTTTGAAGTATTGTTTACATGATTCTCTTGTTCCAATTCCTGCTATCAATCTGATAATTTTTTTCTGCCAGATGAAGATTTTGTTTGCTGAATGGGAATCACCCCAAAGCATAACCCCATATAGTAGGTGTGGTTGAACAAAAGCATAATAAGCTGTTATGAGCATTTCAAAATTTACACATTGTTTTAACTTTCTCATCAAATACCATACTCTTGCCAGCTTTTTACATGTGTACAGTATTTGGTCTTGCCAGGTAAGCTTTGTGTCCAAGTATAGGCCTAATAATTTTACAGACTTCCAGGTTTGTTAAGTAATTAAAAAAATACATCAGCCATCAGTACTTTATACCTGAATTATTTCACAATTTATTCATCTTTAAACATGTTATATTCAAAATTTATTTAAAAGTAAAAATTAATAATTAATTTTGGTCTTTGGAATTGTTTAATGGTTGAGGCAAGTAACCTGTAGGCCTATTTTAAAATTTCAGTTTAGTCTTCACAGTTGCTGATATCTGACATTTGTTTAAAATTGTTATGATAATGAAATGAAATTGACTTTTATTAAAGATAAAATTGTAATTACGTTACAATTGCTTAGGCTTTCACAGCCGGTATTATTCGCACACTTTATCTTGAGCCAAACACTCCATAATGCTGACCGTCCATATAAAGAAGGCCTCGCTCGAAAAAATGAAGATCGCGACCCGTCCCCAGTATTGCCATACCCAAAAACTTCCCATTGAAGCATTCTTGAGCTACCGTCGATTTTTTTTATTTGTTTACATCATATTATTCTGAAAATGACAGAATAAATCCAGGGATATTAGAAGAACAGTACTGGTGATGTGGAAATGGTCGATATAAGTGACAACGAAGTTAAAAATAAAGAATCTTTAAACCAAGAAGTATCGGAAATCAGCGAAATAATAAATCAAATAAATGAAATGGAATGAAAAGCAATTTAATGTGTTTTAAGCTGAATCTGTCGGAGAAAAGAACAAGTCAAGTTTTATTATTTCGTTCTTTTAATTGTGTTGTATTAATTACCTACAAACTTTCGCGAAAGGTATTTAAAAAAAATATAGTTAAATTAGGCTACATCAATTCAGGCATGTGAAAGTGCGTATTCAAGTAGGCCTACATGTACAACGCTACGACTTTTTAACGATTTTCTATATTCTGAAGACCGGGAGAGAAATTGTCTAAATAGGACTAAATATATTACTTTATTAATTTCTCCAGCGATATATTCTACTATATTATCTGAATCAATATAAAATCTTTAGTTTGGCAGCGAGAGTTGAAAGTGCTACAAATTACAGTTAGTTCCATTGTGTACCAGCATAAAACTACACACGTTATAATATTTTCTGGTAATTGGCAACCCTTCAGAAACAACGTCAATTTCAACTCACCGCCTTCTGCAATAGTCAGTCTCTTATACTGCATGCAATATCAGCTCCCCTCACCCCCACATTTTTTCGGCTCAAGATAAAGTGTGAGCATAATAGTAGTAGGTTAAAATCTTCCGAACTATTGGGCTGTGGTCTGAGGTTAATACAGCCTGACTTTTGCCCATGGCTAGGATGGGTATCTTCAGAGACATTCTCTGGTGGTAAAGTTTTCAGCCTATATTTATTAAAGCACAACAGTATGTAAATTCTGTCTTCATATGTATTGATTCAGATTTTGCTTAGAAAAGGGATAACGACATGAGGAATAATAGTTGTATACAGTAGAATCCCGATTTAACAGAACCCGCTTTAACATTTTTGCACATTTAACATCAGTCACATTTAATATTGATGTGCTAATATTTTCTATTTAACATTATTCTTGATAGCATAAAACCCTCGTTTAATGTTAAAAACTTTGGAATTCCGTGAGAAGTTAAGTATCAGTACTTTTTTAACATTGCTATCTGACAATAGGAAGTGCTTGTCGCTCCCTCTTTTCACCAACAGAGAGTTCTGTAGCACAGACTTGGTCAGTCTTTCTTGTCTGTTTGCAGTGGTGAACATGTCTGTTAAGAATCCTGCCAAATTGCAAGCCCTCGAATGCATTACTTTATGTTTCAAGTGGAACTTGGAACTTCAAGAGATGGTGGAAAAGAGGAAAACACTTTCCTAAATGAAGAAGTAATGTAATGTAATTTATTCTTGTGTCGTAATATTTACACAAATATTTTCACCACAGGGTGTACCTCCTACCATTACACACTAATATTAACACAAAAGCCGTGAGAACCTACAAATTATCTGTCTGTGCCTTACTTATGTATAAAGCAAAAGGATCAACACACTTGCTCACTTAATTCTAGGATTCGTTTTCCCATTTTCTTTTAACAATGTAGAAAAAGTTCCCCATTTCCTTCAAAGTTTTCATATTCTTCATTGTTGTTAATTTCATATATTATGCTATTTCTACGTTAATTCCTAGGAATTTTTTATTAAATTTTTTTTTGTCTGATCATTTTAGTTTCCGGACATTTTAAAATTGTGTTCAGCGCCTTCTTTATTTAGACATAGAGGACATCATCCTTTCTCATAATTCCTTCTTATGCCCCTGAGTTTCCATACCCCAACCCGCCACCATGCCAAACCTTAAATGAAGTGCATTTTGTACATGAAGTAGAAATAATCCAACACAGAATATCAGAAATGCAGTTTAGCAGGTGTCATAATATTTCGTGCTGCTAGTTTAATTGTAATTATAGCCAGTCTTTTCTTAAACCAAGTTTTAATTATTGTAACGTCTGTTAGTGGTCTTTTTAATAAAAAAATTAGCTGAAACGCTGCCAGGGAATGATAGCTATTCAGATAACCGAAAACACAAACAACGCACATTAAATAATAATTAAGGAAGGACTGAACATACATAACCCAATTAAAAAAAGGTGCAGATCTTTTATACTGTTTTTTCTTTATTAGTCTGTATATGCGTTTTTAACTAGAAGACTGGTTGAATATTTACAAATCATATTAATTTACATAATATTAATATACAAATTGAATAATAGTTAAATTATGTACAGATTGCTTTAAACACGACAGAAATAATGATAAAATATTTATTGTGTTACATATTATAAATTGTTTGGTATCAAAACTTGTACAGAGTCAACATTTAAAAAACACTTCTTGCTCCACTTACATTTAAGTTGCAGGACTAGTTTCCAGGGATTACTCCCTCATCCTCAGCTGGTGGTTGACTGATAACAATGTCTTGTTGATTTGATGCATCTGCTCCTACAGTGTTACCACTCCTATTACCTAAAAAAATAAATATCCCATCTGCTGCTGGGACATCAAAATTCAAGATCTTGTTTTGGATATCTTCTCCCAAACTCCTAACTCAGATGGATTTTTGACATGTTTTAAAAGCCACGAACAAGATCTTGAATTTTGATGTCCCAGCAGCAGATGGGATATTTAGTTTTTTAGGTAATAGGAGTGGTAACACTGTAGGAGCAGATGCACCAGATCAACAAGACATTGTTATCAGTCAACCACCAGCTGAGGATGAGGGAGTAATCCCTGGAAACTAGTCCTGCAACTTAAATGTAAGTGGAGCAAGAAGTGTTTTTTAATTGTTGACTCTGTACAAGTTTTACAACATGCTCTACTGTATATATTACTTCAGTTCACTATTTTAACACTTGTTTGGTATCAATTTAATTATTGTAAAATATTTATTGGCATTTAAATATTATTTAAGTGATACAACACTTATTTATATATATTGCTATATTATCACCGTTAAGCCGCATATTTAAAGCTATGCCGAAAATTGGACTGGATTTATCTGATAGAAAAAGCAGCTTAGTAAACAACAACAGAGAACTCGACTGACCAGAACCACGAAAGCAAAACACTGCACAACTGTGAAATAGCATAAGAAACATAGAATTTGAATAGAACACGTAGCTTGACAAATTACTATCACTTACGTAACATCAGATGATAATATGGATATAGAAATTCAAAAAGCAAATCCAGATAATAAATTTAATTACGTACTTGAAAATAGCCGTTAATATGGAATTAATGTATTTCAGACAAGAGAGGAACAAATATAGCCAATATTTCAATACAATATTATGTGAAGCAGACTTTCAAGATCAAGTGAGCTAACTCAGCTACAGTAATTAACATCACTAATTGGAATTAACATAAATTGTAATGCTGAACAAACCAGATATTAAAGATATAGAATTTACTTATAGCGCAATATCCAGTGTGGTTTCAGATTAACTTTAAATAGATTTACATTTTAACATGGCGGGTTGACCAAGCATTCAATTCACATTGTTACAAATAAATTAACTTAAATATGCAGACTCTATATATACATTCTTCATTACAATATAATTACTTTAATAACGGGTGCTCTTGATAATATAAAATTAGGCTCGTACTAGAGTAATAACAAATCTGGCCGCTCGCCAGAACTTACTGAAAACTACATGCCATCGATGTTATGCACTACTGTTTATATACTTTTAGTAGCCAGATTAATTCATTATAAATAACCGGACAAATGATAGGACCTCAATGATAGAAAAGGAAATAGGAAAGAAAACGCGTTGCAAAAATGATAGGACCTCAATGATAGAAAAGGAAATAGGAAAGAAAACGCGTTGCAAAAAAAATAAAAAATCCCTTAACACAACCCAAGACGAAAAGATGAAAAGAAAATAGGAAGAATGCAGTCCACTTACACAATTACATTATGACGAATCTGAGCGGCTACATGTCTACACCAACAGGAAGAGACTAGATGCTAACTCGACAAAGAGCTGTCGACGGGCTTTTCTTACTTTATGCTATAAAGTTCCTTAACTTCTTGGATTAAATCTTCGCCAAAATTCTTCGCCAAAATCTGTGACGACTAATATGTGATTATTCTCAATCGTAGTATATAAGTTTACTGAACTCCTACAAAACAAGGTCACTCATACACCTGTCGTGTCATCACAACACTGCCTGCATAGTCCACATTCCAACGTTCAGTACAACTACCTTTGACACCGGGTGATTGCAAACTTCCTACTCTCAGTCTACTTTCTCTCTCTTTTAACAATTTACCCAGTCTTGATAATATTGATGAAAATTTATATTAACGGGCGCCATCATCAATACGCTTCCTCTTTTCTTTTTGTTATGTATCAGCCCAGACACAAATTAAATTATAGATACACAGGCTATGTACCTACATGCCCCTCGACTAGCTTTTAAATTAACAGTGGAGACGGGAGTTGGGTTCGGATTTACCTTTCGTTTTTTTTTTATTCTGCTTCTTCTTTTTCTCCTTTTTTCAATACTCACTACCAAAGTATGTAACTTAGCACAAAAACCAGCTACTCTCAAACCATTACAAGGATAAGGGTCAAAAATCTGAACTTCACGTTAATTTACTTTGCATAACAATAACCATAATTTATTTAATATATTATTTTTTTTTCTTTTTTCAACAATAACAATCTTATATACAATAAATTACATTTACACTACATTAACCATTCAACACTTTTATTGGTAGGATAATATTTGATTATTCAAGGTTAGTATACCCAATTTTAACTATATAAGTACGTTCTCTGTTCAACAATAACAAATCCTTAATTAATTACCTTAATTTTCTTTCTTTTTTTTTTCAGGTATCTACTAGAACGTCTTCTTCTAATTTACTACTGACTTGTGTAGTCATTTACATTTGCAACTTCAGGATAGTTCAATATATATATTATACTGGGTGTTTTTTTTTTCTTGAATAAATAAAGGTTTTCAATTCATAATCCAGTCCTTACTCTACAGATTACACTCAATAATCCCACCTATGTCTCCTACATTAGTCTATTTGTCAGCTTAGTCCATGAAGAATTGTATTTAAAGATAAATAGAAAAGACAGTCTCATGAAGAAAGAAATAGAAGTTTAGGCCTATACCCACAGAGTGACTGTGGCGATAGACCACCGATACAGGAGCGACGTCTAGATCTTGAGTTACAAACAATCTGACTCCTCTCCTGCAACCGGGAAAATATTAATGGGCCGCAAACAAAAATACAATTTTGTAAATCGACGTCAGAGGTCCCTGACACTCTCTCCTAGAGGCACGTGGGGCCGTTGTTCGCCTCCAACATCGATGGCTTTCACAATCTCTCATAAATTTCTTTTCTTTATATGTACTGGTATAGGCCTTGCCTACTACCAGATTTTATTTGTTTGATTCGGGATACTTCCGGCGTTCCCTCACCTCACCCTTACAATCTCTAGTACTTGCTAATAAACTACTTATCATCAGTACACTACTCGCAATTTCCTATTCTCCTCTTTCTAACCTAACCAATCATTTGTTGTTATCTTTCAACTCACTCTCCTCTTTCTAACCTGACCAGTCATCAGCTATTATCTTTTAACCCCTTTCTTTCTTTAAGTAGAGTTCCCTTCAGCTTATACCATTGATTTAATTCACTCGGTGGTTATTCTAGTTTTCCTACTTCTTACGTTACTACTCTTTAGCATGGGCACCCAATCTTCTTTTGTCTCTAAATTCCCTAGAATTCTAACTGAAACTAATTCACGCCCAGATTAGTAAGCTTCTCTATAACCCCTTTAGTGACTTCTACTTCTACCCTAACATGTAAATTTTCCAATGGTACACACCTAATGCACTACCACTCGTAGGCCTTCTTTTGCCCTTCAATCTTTCCACTTCGTATCCCCCTCTACCATATTCCATACACCTTCGCTTGTAGATAAATCTCTATAAAAAACATAACTTAACATTACAGGCCAGCATGAAATCTATTTATAGATAGTCACCCGTCACCTGAAAGAAACCCAAGAGGGAGAGGCCCTCGTAAGAAGTACTAAGCATGCCCCTTAATTACCTTTCTTCCTTACTCCCCTCGCGTCCTGTCTCAAAAATAACAAAGTTTATATGAGCATCACCAATTGCCCCTAGCTATGTATTCATTCGTGGGACAATTACCCAAAAAAACTTGAAGTGAAGAGATATATCTTTGGCATTCAGTTGTTAGGCTCTAGACTGCTCTTTTATAATTAATTTAGACCAGAAATAGAAAATAGTTGGATTACTGGATTTCATCACTTTACTTCTAGAATTCTCACTTCTAGGTTTCTATTCTATTCTATTCTATTATTCCATACGGTGTCTAATCGCCATACATGACTTAGAAACCATCCTTAAAAAAAAAGGATATCTCAATTTTCTCACTCCCCAAACAATAAGAAAAAAAAAGTCTAGACGACTATACTCAACCAGTGATGTCCAACTTATCCTCCGATCCTGAGTTGTCTTCCATTACTTCCTGATGTCCATATCTGCTCTTATTCAGAGCGAGCAGTCACGACTCACTCTCACAGCTGATGTTCGCTGTAGCGGTGTCTCGTACTGGCCGACTTGGTGTATTCTTCTGATTAATGACTATCTCCATATAGCCGTGTCAAGGAAGTTCACAACCAGAATTTCCTTTTGATGAAAGTCTGACACACCATTATGCCAGAACGCCTCTACCGCTGTCACCCATCCCAATCTCGTCTTCTCCCTTCTGCCTTTTCGACTTCTCTGTCTCGTGGTCAGGCACGTACTACTAACCGTCTTTCAGGTTCCGCACGTCTCCCTCGTCGATTCACCGTCGACGCATGCGCACCTCTCCTTTTCTGTAATTCAAATAAAATTCAGGGCAGTATCGATAATCATAAAAATGTTCAATATCGATTAGTTGCGGTCCCCCAACCCTTCCTTTGTTTAGGAATGGTCTCCTATCGTTGATTATGCACGTCGCTATTTGCGTCGTTACATTCTTCCCTCACTCACCATAAAAAAAAATAATGTTGACACAGGTCACATTCATTTTTTTTTTTTTTTTTTTTTTTTTGTGCGTGTCTCTTTTACCAGCCTTAAAGAATGTTTATCCAGGAACAAAGGGTTTCAAGTCTTTGACGTGCCACTTCCCCAACTTTTTACCAAAACGGTTTGTCAGTTCGTAGCTATTTTCACTGAACTTTTTCTTTATAATATAGGGCCCGACAAACTTTGCACTTAAACCTGCTGTATAAGCTTGTGAGGCATCACTTAATTTAAAGTTTCTTCTTAACACTAGATCTCCTGGACGAAATCTCATCTCTCTCCTCCGAAGATTATAATAATGACTCGAATTCTTATAGGCGGTTTCTAAGTTATGTCTAACCATTAAACGTACCGTTTTCAATTTATTGAGTCTCTCCACCCAAATTTTTGGAATTTCTTTATGAATCGGTTGGTTTTCCACCTTTTCAATCCTACTGATAATTTCAGGCTCCTTCCCATAATTTAGCATATAAGGAGTGCATCCAGTGGAACTATGCTTAGCCGTATTTATAGCAAAATTAAATTCTCTCAAATACACATCCCAAACTGTCTGATCCTTTTGAATATAACTAGAAATCATTGTTTTCAATACTCTATTGACTCTTTCTACTGGATTTCCTTGTGGCGAATATACAGGTAAATAACAAGGAGTTATATTAAAAGCTTTAGCTATCTCTCGCATTAATTTACTAGTATATTGCGGTCCATTATCCATCAGCAAATATCCCGGAATTCCCCATTTAAGGATAATCAATTCATAAAATGCTTCCGTAACTGCTCTACTGGTTGCTTTCCTTAACGCTTTACATTCTACATATTTGGTAAAGGTGTCCTGAAATACTACAATGTATCGGTTCCCTTTTTTGGAACGTGGGTAAGGTCCCAACAAATCAGTAGCTACAGTCATCCAAGGTTTCTCTTTCTGGTAAAAATGCATTGGTCCTGCTTGAGCCGTCTGTAACACTTTCTGTCTCTGACATATTTCACAAGCAGTAACATACTTAGCAACATCTCTAAACATTCCCGGCCAATAATACTTGTTTGCTATCCTAAAGAAAGTTTTAGCTATTCCCATATGTCCTGCAGTAGGTGCATCATGACATTCCTGTAATACTTTAATCCTATAATCTTGCGGAATAACTAATTTCCACCTATTCACTGTTCCCTCTAAAGTTTGTTCTAACTGATCTAATCTTAAATGGTACAACTTCTCATCTACGACCTTCCAATCTGGCCAAAATTTAGGTTTACTTTGTACTTGCTCCTTCCGCTTAATATACCAAGCATCTTGTATATTTTCCCATTCCACTACTTCAGAGTTATCAGTCAACAAGAGGCAAAATTCTTCCTCTACCGTTTTCTCTTGAACTTTCCCTTCGTGTATTCTAGATAAAGCATCCGGAACTTTTTGTAATCTACCAGGCCTATGTATTACTTCAAAATCATACTCCTGGAGCAATAAACTCCACCTAGCTAATCGTCCAGTCGGATTCTGTAATGTATTTAACCATTTCAGAGCAAAGTGATCAGTATATACTTTAAAATGATAACCTTCCAAATAAGGACGAAACTTTTGAACTGCCCACAATATAGCTAACAATTCCTTCTCAACTATTGCCCACTTTTGCTCACCTACCGTTAAAGTTCTACTAGCATAAGCTATTACTTTTTCCTCTCCTTCCTCTCCTGTCTGAATTAATGCTGCTCCTAGTCCTGAAAAACTAGCGTCAGTCTGTAACACTAGGGGTTTAGTATAATCTGGACAAGTTAATATAGGACTACTAGATAATTTCGATTTCAATTCATCAAAAGATTCCTGACATTCCTTAGTCCAACGCCATTTCTGATTCTTTTTCAGAAGTGCAGTGAGGGGCTTTACAACTTCAGAAAAAAATGGAATGAATCGTCGGTACCAAGAAGCCAATCCTAAAAATGCTCGTACTTCCTTGACTTTTGTAGGGGCTGGATACTCAAGGATACACGAGATTTTATCTGAATCTACAGCAATTCCTAATGGAGTAATGATATGACCCAAATATTTTAATTCACTTCTACAAAATTTTGATTTTTCCCTATTAATTTTCAGGTTAGCTTTTCTTAATTTCTCTAAGACTTTTTCTAACAAGGACAAATGTTCTTCAAATGTCTCGCTAATAAGTACTATATCATCCAAATAACAAAAGCATTTCTCTCCTATCTCTTCTCTTAATATAGTATCAACTAATCTTTGAAACGAGGCTGGTGCGTTATGGATTCCAAAAGGCATAACTCGAAACTGATACAATCCTCTACCAGGTACGGTAAATGCTGTTTTTTCTTTACTTGCTTCATCTAATGGAACTTGCCAATACCCATTTTTCAAATCTATTGTACTGATATACCTAGCATGTCGTAATTTACTCAACACATGTTCAATGTATGGCAAAGGATAACTATCTCTTTTAGTACAATTGTTTACTTTTCTGAAATCTACGCAGAACCTCCATGTTCTATCTGGTTTCTTTACCATAACTACCGGAGACGACCAAGGTGAATTTGAAGGCTCTATAACTTTTTCCAATAACATTTTATCTATTTCCGCGTGTATAACTTTTTCCAAAATGGGTGATACTGGATAATATCTTTGTTTTATAGGTTTTGCATCGCCTGTATCAATAACATGAGAAATCAAGTCTGTAAGTCCAGTACACTGATCAAATTTCTGTAACTGATTTTCCAAAAACATATTCAATCTGTCCCTTTCCTGAGGTGTAGGTAAAGTAAGAATATTATGTAGTTGATCTTCTTCTTTTAAATCTATAGCCTTAACAAATTGAAAAATTTTTGCTGGTTCATCTTTGAAATACCAAGTCCCATCTTGCAAATCTACTACTAACCCAATTTGTTTCAAAACGTCCATGCCCAGAATCATATCTACTGCTAAATTTGGCATAATTTTACATTTTATCGGAAAAATCCTGTCCTGCAATTTCATCTCAAAAGTTCTCTCTCCTGTTATAGAACTATAAGTTTTATCTGCTAGTTGCACCACCCTAACTTCAGATTCTTCTACTGCTAAATCTAACATTTTACATAAAAAGTCACCTTTCTCTCCCACATAAGTTTTATCTGAACCGGAATCTATTAAAGCAATAAACGTAATATCCTCCAGCAAAATTTCAACAAAACATCTATCTCCATTAACTAAATCTGTAGGATTTATATTTAACATCACACAAGCCTGATTTTTAGTTAATTGTCATAAGGGATTTGTAGGCCTAACTTTTCTTTCTTGGGGCATCCTACAATCAATAGACCTATGTCCAAGCTTATTACAATTATAACATTTAATCGTAGCGCGTGGAGTAACTCTACGAGATGCTTTACACTCGAACTGCCTATGTCCTGTTTTATCACAATTCCAACATCGCTGATTATTTGAAAAACGCAAAGTGGTGTTTTTACCATTATCCCTCGACTCATCCTGTCTCTCTTTATTTTCTGTTGCTTTAACTATTCTGGAATCATTTACATGACTGGAATTTCGTTCTTTGTCCCACGTCTTTGCAGAAAAACTAACATTGGGTTTCTTTTGTAACTCGGACGATGGAAGTTCCTGTTTTCCCTGAATTCCTAGCGCTGTATGAACTGAAGGTATAACAACTTGTCTCTGAGGTTTATAAGCCGTTTCTTTAATTGTAGCTCTAACCTGCGTTGGAGGAGGAATATATCTCTCAGAATCTAACAATATTTGTTCATACTGTCTACCTACACGTATTAAATCTGTTATAGTTTGAATCTCTGCAGGTCTAAGGTACAATTTTACATCAGGACGCAAATTTTTGATAACAGTCTTCATCATTTGTTGAGGACTCATTGGAGTACTCAGCCTCCTCATTAACGTTTGAATAGCATTAACATAATCAAAAATCGATTCTTTGGGACCTTGCGTTCTCTGTCTAATCTCATCCAAAAGCGAATCTTCCTCATCAATAGGCAAATAATATTCTCTAAATTCTTTCAAAAAAGCTTCCCATGTAGGCCAATCTGTTAATCTGTTCCTGTACCAAAGTAAAGCTGAATCTTGTAAAATTTCGGGTAATACTGACAATAACTCTACACCCTGTAACTTAGAACTTTGTTTTAAATCTTCCAATCTCTCCAAAAATAAGTAAATACTATCCCCAGGTTTGAATTTAATGTTCCATTTACGAACCAGATCCAAAGTATTTGGTTTATGTGGCTCTAACTGAATTGTAAACGATGGTACTACTGATACAACTTCTTCTGAATCAGCTACCGCCATGGCCTTCCTACGCATTAACTTAACCCATGTATACACTACATCTCCATATGAATCTTGTGGAATCGTTATATTATGTTCAACCAAATCTTCTTCCAAAACTTCCTGACTCAGAGCAAAAGCCGTAATTAACACTTGAAATGACTGAGGGTTCTTACGGGCATAATCTAACAAGCGTTGTCTTAACTCATCCCTTGTACCTGTGGTCGGTAACTTTACTCTATCACATTCTGCCTCTAAATCCGCCTTCCTCAACTTCCTAATAGCTTGGGTTAGCTCAGCTGCTCTTATTTGTGCATACGGATCAACATAAGTAGCCATATTTATATATTAACAATACCACTGGAAAAAAAGATTAGAACACACAATAGTTCAGTCGTCTGTCTTAGTCATCTATAGAAGTCCTTACTTGTCAATAGTCATTATTCTTTTCCCAAAAATATGTTATTATTATTATTATTATTATTTGTTTTTGAGAATAAATTTCAGTTATACTAACCTAACTCCCAAAATTCTTTTAACCCTATCTCGCCTCACGTTAGGATATCAAACTATCACTGCCTCACGCTATGGGCTATCATAATATGGAACTTCAACTGAATAAAGGTTTCTTTTTTTTTTTTTTAACAATTTTAACTAAATTAAGTTGCAACAATTAGCAATACTGTTTTGTTTTAACACTACTCAGCCCCACGTTGGGCGCCAAACTTTGTGAAGGGGACTTCACGTTAATTTACTTTGCATAACAATAACCATAATTTATTTAATATATTATTTTTTTTTCTTTTTTCAACAATAACAATCTTATATACAATAAATTACATTTACACTACATTAACCATTCAACACTTTTATTGGTAGGATAATATTTGATTATTCAAGGTTAGTATACCCAATTTTAACTATATAAGTACGTTCTCTGTTCAACAATAACAAATCCTTAATTAATTACCTTAATTTTCTTTCTTTTTTTTTTCAGGTATCTACTAGAACGTCTTCTTCTAATTTACTACTGACTTGTGTAGTCATTTACATTTGCAACTTCAGGATAGTTCAATATATATATTATACTGGGTGTTTTTTTTTTCTTGAATAAATAAAGGTTTTCAATTCATAATCCAGTCCTTACTCTACAGATTACACTCAATAATCCCACCTATGTCTCCTACATTAGTCTATTTGTCAGCTTAGTCCATGAAGAATTGTATTTAAAGATAAATAGAAAAGACAGTCTCATGAAGAAAGAAATAGAAGTTTAGGCCTATACCCACAGAGTGACTGTGGCGATAGACCACCGATACAGGAGCGACGTCTAGATCTTGAGTTACAAACAATCTGACTCCTCTCCTGCAACCGGGAAAATATTAATGGGCCGCAAACAAAAATACAATTTTGTAAATCGACGTCAGAGGTCCCTGACACTCTCTCCTAGAGGCACGTGGGGCCGTTGTTCGCCTCCAACATCGATGGCTTTCACAATCTCTCATAAATTTCTTTTCTTTATATGTACTGGTATAGGCCTTGCCTACTACCAGATTTTATTTGTTTGATTCGGGATACTTCCGGCGTTCCCTCACCTCACCCTTACAATCTCTAGTACTTGCTAATAAACTACTTATCATCAGTACACTACTCGCAATTTCCTATTCTCCTCTTTCTAACCTAACCAATCATTTGTTGTTATCTTTCAACTCACTCTCCTCTTTCTAACCTGACCAGTCATCAGCTATTATCTTTTAACCCCTTTCTTTCTTTAAGTAGAGTTCCCTTCAGCTTATACCATTGATTTAATTCACTCGGTGGTTATTCTAGTTTTCCTACTTCTTACGTTACTACTCTTTAGCATGGGCACCCAATCTTCTTTTGTCTCTAAATTCCCTAGAATTCTAACTGAAACTAATTCACGCCCAGATTAGTAAGCTTCTCTATAACCCCTTTAGTGACTTCTACTTCTACCCTAACATGTAAATTTTCCAATGGTACACACCTAATGCACTACCACTCGTAGGCCTTCTTTTGCCCTTCAATCTTTCCACTTCGTATCCCCCTCTACCATATTCCATACACCTTCGCTTGTAGATAAATCTCTATAAAAAACATAACTTAACATTACAGGCCAGCATGAAATCTATTTATAGATAGTCACCCGTCACCTGAAAGAAACCCAAGAGGGAGAGGCCCTCGTAAGAAGTACTAAGCATGCCCCTTAATTACCTTTCTTCCTTACTCCCCTCGCGTCCTGTCTCAAAAATAACAAAGTTTATATGAGCATCACCAATTGCCCCTAGCTATGTATTCATTCGTGGGACAATTACCCAAAAAAACTTGAAGTGAAGAGATATATCTTTGGCATTCAGTTGTTAGGCTCTAGACTGCTCTTTTATAATTAATTTAGACCAGAAATAGAAAATAGTTGGATTACTGGATTTCATCACTTTACTTCTAGAATTCTCACTTCTAGGTTTCTATTCTATTCTATTCTATTATTCCATACGGTGTCTAATCGCCATACATGACTTAGAAACCATCCTTAAAAAAAAAGGATATCTCAATTTTCTCACTCCCCAAACAATAAGAAAAAAAAAGTCTAGACGACTATACTCAACCAGTGATGTCCAACTTATCCTCCGATCCTGAGTTGTCTTCCATTACTTCCTGATGTCCATATCTGCTCTTATTCAGAGCGAGCAGTCACGACTCACTCTCACAGCTGATGTTCGCTGTAGCGGTGTCTCGTACTGGCCGACTTGGTGTATTCTTCTGATTAATGACTATCTCCATATAGCCGTGTCAAGGAAGTTCACAACCAGAATTTCCTTTTGATGAAAGTCTGACACACCATTATGCCAGAACGCCTCTACCGCTGTCACCCATCCCAATCTCGTCTTCTCCCTTCTGCCTTTTCGACTTCTCTGTCTCGTGGTCAGGCACGTACTACTAACCGTCTTTCAGGTTCCGCACGTCTCCCTCGTCGATTCACCGTCGACGCATGCGCACCTCTCCTTTTCTGTAATTCAAATAAAATTCAGGGCAGTATCGATAATCATAAAAATGTTCAATATCGATTAGTTGCGGTCCCCCAACCCTTCCTTTGTTTAGGAATGGTCTCCTATCGTTGATTATGCACGTCGCTATTTGCGTCGTTACACCCAGTCCTCAAGTAAAAATCAACCCAAGCATACTCTTAACATTAATTGCTCTCTCTATCTCTCCTAGGGTGGCCATACGCCCGGCATTGCGCCAGATAGTCTGGATTTTGAGCTAACTGTCCACCGTCCGCCACCAACTCATGCCACACGTTAATTTGTCCTCCTTTTTAACGTTGAACCATAAGTACCGTCCACAGCTTAAAACACAGCTCAAAATTTTCAACATATCACCAAAGTGCTCAGCCATGTAGGCTTACGTGCCTTGTATGAACACTGTTAGGGAAGAATGTAAATAAAAAAGGACATTCACATGTTCAGATCTTCGTTATTATTAAGAACTAGGCTCTGAACCCTTCAATTATAAAATTTAATACTGTCTTGTTAATAGGTGGCTTTAGACGTACACGGAAAAGAAGGTTAAATAGGCTATTATGGTAGGTTCTGTAAGTTCCTTTTAAGTTCATAAATGTTGACACCTCTGCTGTTTTGTTTGAAGCAATTTAAGGTGGACTGAGAGGTTAAAAATGAATTAAAGAAAAAACGCACGATATTTAGGAGTCAAAATTTAATGTGTCCTCCATTTTCAAAGTTTGGATGTGGCCACCCTAATCTCTCCCCACCACAATTACGAACATATCCGAACATCTGTTAGGCTCACTCGGTTTTTCTAGAACTTTTCCACGTGACTAGCAGAGAGTTTAACATACTACAACAGTCAAATATTATCTCTGGTTCCAATACATCGAAGTAAAGTTCTTTCAATATACTGTATCAGAAAGGAAGCAGGCATATATTTACAAATATATGCATGCTTCATTATTAAAAATAACAAAACCCCAATTTAGTGTTTAGAGTACAATATTCTCTATCCCCAGAAACACATTAAATCCTAGTTTTACTCAAATGACTTCTCCTGTGTTTCAGTGTTGCAGGACTCAAAACATGAGACCACTACACTAGTTGTATCGGAGAAGGGCCCCTTGATGCTTGTGGACTTCCCTGGGCAGTCTTTGTACCTGCAGATGGATACAATCAAGGAAACTGTTTCCTGGCACAGAGTCATACATTCCGCAGCTCTGGACAATGGTCTCAAGTTGGAACAGCAGCAGCTTACTCGGGAACAGATCCCAACAATCATCGATAAATGCATCAATTTTGTTTACGCACATGGTAAGTATAAGAGCTCAGTTAATCTGAACATCATTTTTCTTTGAGTATTTAAGAAAACAACTACCAGTTTTCCTAATCGAAGGGTTTGCTAACTTTGCTAAGTCCTCAGATAAATTTGAAATAAGGGGGATAGTTTCTCATTGTACTGGATTGGTTAATATTTTTTATACACACGAGAATCAGCCAAATTTCATGTAATATTAATCTCCAGAAGTTTTAGAATCCATATATAGGCACATTTTGTTTCTAAGAATATTTTAAACATAGGTAAAATCGGTAAGAAGTTCACAGAAAACTAACCTAAAATGGCGCTATGTACAGGTTGGCAGCCAATGGGAGTGTTAGTCTGCAAGCCAGACCCCACATACCAACACCGAAAATCGCGTGTGGAAATCCAGTACAGTGGGAAACTAAACCCGAAATAAGAAAAATCCCAGAACATTTTTCTTTCTGGCACGTAAAAGAACTCCAAGCCTAGATTAGAGCCTCTGGACAAAATTTCTGGGTCCATAGTTTCTGGAGGGGGGTTGAGAGGCGATGGGCTTACCACCTGTCCCTCTGCCCTCTCTCGGAAAATAAGCATAACAAAATTAGTATAGATAATAAAACCTCCCCTTGGAGGCCCTATGCCCCACCCTAGGGGTTACAGGAACAAGTCAATCACTCTTACATTAATTCTTTTTTACATACTAAACAAACAAATAAATATTAACATTAAAATTGGGCTTAAGAATACTATTTCCATTTAAGCTTCACAACCAAGCACAATGTGTATGAAGCAGAAGAGAGTCATGGAAAATATTGTTCAGTGTTGTGTAATTCTACATGACAATGTGTTGATGCTTTATATTCATGGTAACAACAGAATATGTGCAGACTGTGACATGCTTTGATGTGCTTATTCCTGCAAATTACATTACTTCTTCTTTCCAAATGCTTTCGTGGATCAGGCTGAAGGTATGTGAACAATACATCATTTGCAAATAATATTTTATTTTATTATCAGCTGGGTGTCGTTATTCTGAAATTCTGTTTTAAACCGTTATGAAAAAAAATCTGATGTGAAAGTCACATAACTTCCTCTGCCAAAATAAAAGTTAGCAGTATTCACATATCCTTGTACAGAATCGCAGGACACAATTTTACCCTAATTATGCTATAAATATCTTATAGCCCCTTCTTTGAATGTTGGGACTAAAAACGCAGGCTATGGACAAACAAAAAAAGTAGATAAAACAAGTGACTGCCTACCTATAGTACCTATGGTACAGGCAGAAAAAGTAATGAAATTAGAGTTCAAGACATGGTAGGACTTTTTGAGGATTGTTCCTCATGTAAGGTCTTCAGTAATACAAACTGTGTTCTGATGTTTAGTATCTATATTAATAAAAGGAAGTGTTTTACTTTCTGTCTGTCTTTCTGTCCTGTCTGTCTCTCTGTGCATGATGCCCACCAAAATCTACTGAATGCAGAGATCTGAAATTTTAAAAGTAGATGGACTGAGGGGTGGGCGAATGTACCTTGAAGCCGGATATTTTATTTTTGCTTTCTTTTGCAAGTTATGAGTGAAAAACTGACAGAAAACATGCATTTTTTTTCGCTACCCAAGCATCAGTTTTCAGTAATACATTTCATTTGTCAAATCAATTGCAGGTGGCTTTGCTGTTTTTTATCGTGATTTGGAAATAAAAGAATCGCTTCATTTTGTAAGCCCACCCTGGTCGATTCATTTGAAAATAATGCCAAGGCCCACAGACATCTGAAATTTTCAATGTTGTTGAAACAGGGATAATGAATATAGGCCTAAATGGACCAACATTGATCGATTTGGATATAACTCACTATGCAAGGGTTTTCTGGGCCAGGGAACTCGAATATGATGTCGTTTTTCCTCGGCGGAACTTTTTAACCATTCGCGGGCGGCGATGTTTTATGGCTGTGGGCAGAAGGAATTTTTAAAGAAAAAATAAGTAAATGAAAACCCAATTGAAAGTAACTTAAATCATGCATTCATGCATAAAATAAACATATACCTTGGAGTTTTGCCGAATTCTGTCCCATATCTGCTTTAGGAACGATTTTTATTATTTAGCGAGGAAATTTTTATGCGGAAACGGCACAAGTCTCACTGAGCACATTATAAGTTTACCTAGGTCTAGAGTAGACTATGATTTTCAATTGGATCAGTATCTTGATAAAAATCATAAGATAGAACTGGCCCTTGCTGGATATTGTATATTGTAATAATAGATGGTATGCCTGCATCGAAATTACTCACTTCCATTGAGCAGGGTGCACGATTGCCTTTGGTGTCACTTACGTCGCTCTCACTCTCACTAAAGCTGCCGGTAGCAATCTCGGAAAAACATCCCTTACTATCGCTAAATGATAATTCTGACACTTCACTATCACTTTGATTAGTTAATTCTTCTTCAGTTTTAGAGCCTGTAAGACACTTTCTTTTTGCCGTTTTACCGAAAATAAGGGAAAAACACGGAACAAAAAGTGCACGCTGTTCACTAGTTACGCACGGCCACTGAAATCCACTACTAAAATCATCCTGGACATGTGTATTGGGGAATTCCCAAGTTACAGTGGATAAGAGAACATTCTCCTGCCATCTGATAAAGATTTTACGTACTTCCTACGTGAGAAGAGCCGGTCACATTATGAGTCAGTCAGAGCACCCATATATGGGTTACCGCCTTCGAGGCATCGGACAGGCGTGCCATATTTGGGTTTCCACCCAGGAAGGGTTAATCATGGAATGAACTATAAAGCCGGAATTTTAGCTGTTTCTTTATAATTATTAATCGTTTAGTATATAATTGATTCACGTGTAAGTGTTAATGAATATAATGTTTTAACTATGTTGCTCTTAATTTTTAATTTCTCAATTAATTACCGCGGGCGAAGCTGCAGGCACCTGCTAGTGACACCATAGGCCCCAGTGGGCAGAACAATGTTGTGTATATTCTAAAGCTGATACTTCTCAGTTGTTGGTTCATGGATGTTTTTCTTTTCCTGGTTCCCTGCTCCAGGCTTGTAATCTGATTATAGGTTTACTAGCATGTGCCCACGGCTTCGCCCGCGATAATTATTTCAAGAATTAAAAATTAAGAGCATAATAGTTAAATCATTATATTTATTAACACCTAAATCGCGTGGACTACATATCACGTTTAGATAGCAGGGTCATTCCATGTCAAATCAACCAATTCTACTATGAGATTTGAACCTTGACCTCTCAGATTTGTATGATTTTTTTTTCAGGTATTGTACCCCCCAAATCTAGTTTAAATTTCAAATTTCAAATTTTTTTGACTTTTGGTTTGTGAGTTACAATGGTTTAAAAATCCAAAAAACCACGGTTTTCTATTGCTTTAAGATTATTATAAAAATGCTATAGCTCAAAAACTATACCACCTAGAGAGCTCAAACTTGCACCATTTTTTTCCTCTGAAAATTCCCTTTCATTTGATGTATCACACAGCTATGTTTCTTAATTTTTGAAATGTTAAAAAAGTTTCCAAAAAACTTTTTTTGAAATTTCCAAAATACGTACCTTCGGATTTTTTTGGAAAAATTATATGTGTTGTCCACTCTAATTGACTACATGCATGCAAAATTTCAAGATGGGATCTCAACGGGTTCTTATTTTTAAAAATATTTTACTACCAGAATACATGCTAGTGAGGTGTATAGCGGACTATTTCTAGGCTATGAATACTAAGGTACATAGGCTAATTCTACCAAACCTAAATTATTTAGATAGCATTCAAATGTAACATTTCCCTCTTATTGTTTGCTAATTAAATGATGTGTAGTGTTGTTTTTAATTTAATTTTCATGATACCTGTAATAAAGTTATACATAAGAACGAAGAATAAATTTTAATTTATATACAACATGCTAATAGTGAAATTTTGAACAAAGTCACTCATCTTGAATCACTCAAAACTCCTAGTAATATCAACTCATATAGTTATAAGTGGTTGAGGTTATATTTTGCTTGGTTTTCCAGTATTATTTGTAGCCTAATCATTTACAAAGAGTCCCAAATAAAATAAATGCATAAAAGTTGTTTCACCTTGTGAAAAAGTTTAACTTGTTGATATTTGCTTGGATAGAACTGTATTTCTTAGAATATTAGGTATTTACCGTATATAGTTAGTAGTATTTATACACTTTAAAAGTTTTCACTGAGGGTAACACAATTTAAAGAGTGTATATTCTTCCCGTTGCTGTAGTTGGATCCACTGTTTGCAAAAGAGTGTTTCCTGGGACATCTAATAAATCCCTTGGTTGGACCTTTTGGGTGTAAAAAATTTATTCGGTACATACCATTGTATTTTTCTTCAATGCATCCCAGCCACCAAGAGTCATCACATGCTATTCCAAATCTGATGGTGTTATTTGATTCTCTGTTGTCACACATTCAAGAGATTCATCAAGGCTGAAATGGTAAGGCTTGACAGTAATTTGACTCTTTGTATGAAACTTTTGTGTTCCCACAATCGCTTTTGATTTGACTGAGCCGAGAAAGTAATCATTCTTTAGTCTCTTCGTAGTCTTCTGTTGTGCAATATTCAAAGTAAATGTTTTTTATATTTTCCAAGGCAAATTCATAAAGTTATTTGGGTGTTAAAATTTGTTGGTCATATGGCCTTTGTAAGCTGGCTTTAGCAGCTAGCCGCTTAACAGTCCCGCCAAGACCATCACATGCACTCTTGCCATGGGATGTTGCAAAGAACTCCCACTCTGCCTCAACTTCAAAATCTGTTTTATGCAAGCATAAATTAAGGAAGTTTTTCTTATTCTTATACTGGGCAGTGCTCCCATCAGAAAAGTGATCTTTTTAAGTGAAAAAGGCAAGGTTTGCTTTAAGATTTCTAGCAGTTTTTTGTGGAGTACATAGAAAGCGACTGTATGTTTCCCCTCCCATTTGTAATATATGATGAAAGGATGCAGTGTAGCTTGGCTGGTAGTCCAGTGGAATGATTGTATTTTGGCTTGTACGACGAAAGAGTAGTTTTCTGCAAAATCACAGTTTACCACAACATGGCCTTCAGTTAAATTTTCCTTGATTTCGCTTTAGTATTCTTTCTGCTGACTAGCTATAAATGAATGAGTTTTGAACTTTGTTAGTGTGTCCAAAAACTCGTCAATAAAGTCATCGCTAATTTTACTACAGTTTCCATCACATACCTATCTACAGTTACCCACTTTTTATTGAACTTTGTATTCAATAATTCTTGAAGTCTAGGAACACCAGGTCATTCTTTACAAACATTCATAAAACAATGTTGAGATGGTGGATTGCACATCATCTTGACCAGATAGGAGTGATAAGATTTCAAAGCTGTGTCATCCCCATCCAATACAAAATTTTGCATTTTTGCACCGTACATCATTAGCGTAATGTTTTGGTGTAAGGTACACACACAGACAGTATGTGTGCCACTTTTTCCAGCCAGGATACAGTTCTTCGGCTTCAGGTCACAAAACTTTGAAAACCCAATTTTGTTTGCTGGGAATTTTTCCTTAAATAATTGGTATATTTCTTGCAAATTTGCCAACACTAGTTTCTTTTGTACCTGGATCTTTCCATCTTTATTTCTTATGGTCACACAATTTTTTCACTGGCATCATTCTACTAATGTTGTCAGAATTGTAGAAGTCTTTTACAGAGTCAGCCTAGAAATAGTCCGCTGTACACCTCACTAGCATGTAATCTCGTAGTCAAATATTCTTTTAAACAAGAACCCGTTAAGATCCCATCTTGAAATTTTGCATGCATGTAGTCAATTAGAGTGGACAACACATATAATTTTTCCAAAAAAATCCGAGGGTACGTATTTTGGAAATTTCAAAAAACGTTTTTTGGAAACTTATTTAACATTTCAAAAATTAAGAAACATAGCCGTGTGATACATCACATTAAAGGGAATTTTCAGAGGAAAAAAATGGTGCAAGTTTGAGCTGTCTAGGTGGTATAATTTTTTAGCTATAGCATTTTATAATAATCTTAAAGCGATAGAAGACCATAGTTTTTTGGATTTTTCAACCCTTGTAACTCACAAACCAAAAGTCAGAAAAATTTGAAATTTGAAATTTAAACTAGTTTTGGGGAGTACAATACCTGAAAAAAAAATCACACAAATCTGAGAGGTCAAGGTTTAGACTGTTGGTTGATTTGACATGGAATGACCCAGCATTGACTAGTAAAAGCGACCTCAGATTCGAGTTCCTTGGCCCAGAAAACCTCTGTATAGTGAGTTTCGTCCAAATAAAACAATGTTTGACCATATTTAGGGCTTACAACATTCAAGCGATCGCGAAAATTTTATTTTCAAGGTATGACAAAAATAGCCAAAGCAATGAAACCTCTTTTATCCAAACTAACCTAGACCAGAAGTCGTTTGGATATTGAAAATCCAGATAATGCAGAAATTAAGGTGAAAAGGTGTACACTAGTGCAGATTATAGCCTATACTTCAGGCATATGTCTCACAAATTGCTCGGATGCTGTTTCATGTGATGTTGTTGAACATTTGACAGGCATTTTACAACGAGGGATTCAGTTGTTTCAGTTTGGTATTGAGCCATCATGGCCTCACATGAGACATCATCCCTCCTAGTTATGCTACTTCCTTATTTTCTGATCCTCTGTCACTTTCGGTATCTACAGCTGATGAAAATGTGATGATAATTTCATGATCCATATTCAAGCTGTAGCCACCATCACTGTCTCTTTGTAGTCAGTCATTAATGTCAATAACGACATGTGCACAGCTGGCAAATACTGCAAATGTTATAGAAATTCTGCAAGATGGGAAATTAGATTCTGTGCTGGGATTTAACAACACCCCATGTACTTTAAGACAGCAATAAACCAGAACGCTTTGCAAGAAAGGTTAAATGCTTCACAGCTGTCAAAAAACAGGTAACCAGTAACCTGGTCCTGCACGTGAATCCATCCCTAGCCCATGAGATAGTGATCTTCAAAACCAAAACAATAGATTTTTAAACAATCTGAATGAAAAGTGTTGTGCATGAACTGGAGGACCAGATGAATGAGGTTCTGCTGCCGTGTCTAGATTTGTTCCTGCAGCTTAACTTGCCAGCTATGAATTCTGTGTCATTGTGGTTATACAGTGAATCCCACACAAGAGTTGGCCAATACGCGGGTTTCTGCGTCGCTGCGGGCACAGCTCCAACTCCCGAGCGATCGGGTGAAATATCTACGCAAATAAAGCCGTGATCAGTGCAATGATTCAGGTTAAAAATTACAATGAAAATAACCACGTACCTCATCACAAGAGATGTTGGAAATGTTCTCCTCTTGAATACGCACAATACTGGCACCTTTTTACGAAATTTTTCTTTCACGCACATAAGTTCAGCTTCCGAGATAGAGTTAATTTCTCTTGTGATATTGTCTTTAAGTTCTTCTAACAGTATGTGACTATTATTTATGGGGAAACATGAAAAATAAAGTGTATAGGTCAATTTCCCATACATTAGAAGAACTTAAAGACAATATCACAAGAAGCTGCTATTTCCTGTTAAGTTTAATAAACAACGATTATTCTTTTTTGTGCAATAAAACTGTAGTTTTATTTGTATCTCCTTGTTTAAACCTGAATTCTAAAAATTACGCTGACTATTCCACTCATATGCCGCATGTTTGATATTGACCAATAGCATTTAGCATTTCCTCGGATATAGACCAATCACGGCCTTTTATCTTACAATATTCTTATAGGAATCGCAAGGAAGTCGTTTTACCTGATAAAATGGCTTCCTCGTTACTGAGCCATAACAGTATCGCTATGCAGTGATTACTAGATTACGTCATCCATTGTCGGCGCTAATGAAAACAAAAATTGCAAGCTCAAGGTTTGGTAATGCGTCTGTTGACGATATTGATATTTTCATAAAGGAAGCTAACAACATAATACTGAAATGTATTTAAAATGCATATGGATTCAGTTACAAAAGTTCTGTGACGATCATAAGTACAATTGAATTAAATTGATTAGGGAATCTCAAATGCAGCAGATTGGGCTATCAGTATGAAAAAATCCAGCAGAGAAGAAAATTGTGTATTTAATCAATGCACGTTCAAGTTGAGTGGCAACTTACAAATAAATTATTTTCTTGAAAGAAAAAAAAAGTGTTTTTATTTTGTTCCGATTTTAGCTTCTCTTAATTTTGAGGTTAACTCTTTTGTCACTACTTCGTTGGTAGCATTGCTTAGTATTCCATAATGCAGACTGTTCATTAATTTAGTATGCCATGATCTGACAGCTGACACTGAGAAAACAGCCACATTGATACATATGTCGTGAATGCCTTTTAATAGTATTGCCTCAATCTAAAATGCTATTCAAATAATTCATTTTCAATATGTTTTATTACATATTATTATAAATGCCACTAGTGACTTGGTTATTCTCTCTCACTGAATTAATAAATTTCATATTTGCCGCAGAGGGAGGATTATTTTGAGTAGACTATGTACGAGGGGTATTCCGAAAGTAAGTTTCGTCAGTTTGTCACACGGACACTTTATTGACCCAAAAGCAATACAGCATGGCAGCATGAACAATACACCGTGCACTATTTTTCGACATAGTCGCCAGCGACATTGAGACATTTGTCGTAGCGTGCGATCAGTTTGAAGAACCCACTGCGGTAAAACTCGGTGCCCTGCGATGCAAGGAATTGGTGCACAGCCTGCTCCACCTCAGCATTGTCGTGGAAGTGACGTCCCGCGAGTGCGGCTTTCAAGGCAGGGAACAGGTGAAAGAAAGTCCGATGAGGCCAGATTGGGACTGTAGGCCGGGTGCTCCAAGCGTTCCCATCCGAAGCGACGAATCAGTTCTTGTGTGAGCCGTGCTGTGTGTGGTCTTGCGTTGTCATCCAAGAGCACCACACCGTCACTCAAGAGGCCTAGCCTCTTGCGTCGAATGGCGGACCGGAGGTGGGTGAGGGTGTCGCAGTAGCATGCCGCATTGATGGTCCCTTCATGGAGGAACTCAAGGAGAAGCACCCCTTGCGCGTCCCAGAACACAGTGGCCATAACCTTTCCTGCGGAGGGTGCCACCTTGAATTTTTTCCGCACAGGTGAAGTGGGATGCTTCCACGTCATTGAGGCGGCCTTGGTTTCGGGGGTAAAGTGGTGCACCCATGTCTCATCGCCTGTGATGATGCGGAACAGAAACGCATTGCCCTCTCGCGCGTACCGCATCAGGTGATCGAGGCTGCTTCCCATGCGTGCAGACTTGTGCTCCGGGGTCAGGTTGCGCGGCACCCATCGGGCCGACACTTTGCGGTAACCCAACACATCATGGATCATGTGATGGGCCTGAGCACGACCAATCCGCAGTGTGGATGCCACGTCGGACACCGTTATGCGCCTGTCCGCTAACACCATGTCCTGTACTCGAGCAATGTTGCTTTCATTCGTGGATGTGGACGGACGCCCACTTCGACCGTCATCCTCGACACTCTGCCGTCCTTCACTGAACATGCGACACCAGCGACCAACCATTTGACGCGACATGACCTCCTCACCATACACGGTCTGTAGGCGTTCATGGATGACGGACACACTAGTCCCACGTGCCCATTCATACCGGATAACAGCATGCACCGCCGTGGGCGACCACGTTGTCAGTACACGTCTGTCTGCCATCGTGAGCGGTACACTAATACCCGCGGGCACGCCAGTCTGCTGCGACTCGCTCTTCTACGGCGCAGTGCGCCTGCGTCATGCCTCCTCCGCTGACGCCACTTCCGTCGTGGAATTGGATTCGTCTGGCATTTGTTTGGTTCCCCTGGTGAACACGCCGCTCCTGCCATACATTGACGAAACTTACTTTCGGAATACCCCTCATAGACTATGTAGTCTACATAGTCAAGTTCCGGCTCCACAACATAAGGAACTGAAGATGGCGTAACTATTGCGCCGAAATGCATATTCATTTTTTAAACAATACTACAACATTCTGGACATCCGATTCTGCAAGAAATTTTACCAAATAATCAAGAAAGAACACTCTACAATAGTGAAGATTTTGACATCACGGCAATAGGGAATAGGGAAATCCATTTTATACACATTTTAGTATTTTTACTACATAGACCTGTGTAATTTGTGATTATTTTTTAATCTGTACATATATTTTTAATGATCTTTTTAGTGTTCTATACATAAATATCAACGTCACAGTGTATTGTATGTTTATTTTAATATCAGAGGGAATAAGGAGGTAAATAATTACTACTAAAAAGAAAAAAAAAATCTCTCACTGAAGTCTGCTTAATGATTGCACTTTTCTCTGTATGTAGGAAGTATGTCTGAAGGAATATATCGTCGCAGTGGTGCCAATTCCAATGTCACCAAGTTACTAGCACTGTTCAGACAAGATGCATGGGCAGTGCAACTCACTCGGCAGGAATACACTGAGTACGATGTTGCTAGCGTCTTGAAGCGTTTCCTGCGAGACTTGCCAGAGCCGCTACTGTCTACTAAACTTCACGCCAAATTCTGTCAAGTGGCAGGTATTCTTCACCTTTATATTTCTTTTCACTTTTATTATTTAAGAATATTTTGTGCAGTGTTTCATTATTTATTAAACATCCGGCGATGTTTATCATAAAAAGTTAATTTCATATCCTTACAGACTTTCTCTGCCTTAAGAGAAATGGTAAAATGAAATAACATCCGTATTGTTATTAGGTTGCTGATGAGAACAACAATGACTGTTGACAGCAGGGACAAGGATGATGATGATGATGATGAAGATGACAACAGGGACAATGACTGATGACTGCTGCAATATTCAGTGTGGACAAAGACAGTGATGACAGGGATGTACACTCATGAAACCACGATTAACAACTGTTGTGATATGTGGAGATAATCCAGTTTTACCACCCCAGGCAAGATGATTGTTATCGTATAGCACCAATGAAGCCTGTATTAAGCATTATACTTTCCTCTTATGTTTTTACTACAGGATTTAGGCCTTTACATTACCGTTTATACCCAAATACTACCCACCCCTGAGTAATACCCACATCCAAATTTTTGGAAAGGAAATTTGGAAAAAAAAATCTATAGGCCCACATATAAAATTCTTTTGCCAGTGTTATTCTTAATTAAACAGTTTAACATTACATATCATAAAATAAATATGGTAGGCTAAATTGTAATTATAAAAATAATGTGTATGGTAACAGCCAGCTAAAATCTCGCTGTCTTGTACGTGCACTTTCAACAATACACTCCATTCATACCGGTAAATCCAGCTGTTCAGCGAGAATCCACACGCAATGACATGTGTCCGATCCAAGGTCAAAGTCATAAAGAAATTCACTGAACTTTTCCCGAATTAGTGCTTCTGCTTGTACTTCACTGTTTGCTTGGTGTCTCAGCTTTGTTTCGCCACCAGTCATGGTGGACCATGTGGATAAGAAAACATCTTCTTTGTCTCATTTTTCTTTCGTTACAGCTTCATTATTGTTATACTATACTGTGATGCTATATTGAGCCAATATGGTACAAAATGTCGAAATTCAGATGAGAGGAGTCCAGTATTCAAATAATACCCACACCCAGTTTTTCATTTGCGATTTTTGAAAAATATATGTGGATAGTATTCAAGTATATATGGTAACTCTTCAAATTGGTGGTAGAATGGTCTTTTACCTCAATGGGTTTTCTTCACATTGAGTTTTAACCCCAGGTTGTATACCAGAAGTTGTCACTGACAGCACACAGACATGCATTACATGTGTTGCCTTCGTTCCTACAAAAATACCATGACACCTTTTATGCAGAAAAATTAATTTTAAATACTGTACTGCTAATCGTGTTGTGTGCCATTTACATCTTTGGGTTACTATTTTTCTAAAAAAAAAAAAGTATTGCAGATTCCTTGAATTTGTTCCTGAGGGAACTGTATAATCCCTTTTCGTCCTCTCTTCCTTGCACCATGACCATATGGAGTCTTCTTCAGCATAGATCTTTGTGCCCACTTTGCTATTGATGTTTTATTTATGCACTAAACCAGCAGAGCTATATGTTCTGATGTGCCAGTTATTTCAAGTACATTGGATTTTAAGTTATTGTTGATTAGAAATCTGATTCCATACTGCTGCTCTTTTTTCTTATACAGTGTGTTTCACGTAAGAGTTAGCCAATCATGTGGGTTTCTGCATCACGACTGCCACAGCTCTAACTCCCGAGCTATTGGGTGATACATCTACGCAAATAAAGCCGCTAATGGTGTAATGATTCAGGTCCTCACAATTAAAGTTAAAATTACAATGAAAATAACCATGTACCTCATCACAAGAGATGTTGGAAATGCCCTCTTGCATCCACACAACACTGGCATTTTTTTAGAAAATTTTCTTTCGAGCGCATAAGTTCAGCTTCCGAAATAGAGTTAATTTCTCTTGTGATATGGTCTTTAAGTTCTTCCAACAGAAGGTGCCTATTATTTAGGGGGAAACTTAAAAAATATAGTGTATAGGTCAATTTTCCATACATTAGAAGAACATAAAGACAATATCACAAGAGAAATTAACTTCATCTCAGAACTTGCGTGAAAGAAAATTTCCTGAAAAGATGCCAGTGTTGTGTGAATGCAAGAGGAGGACATTTCCAACATCTCTTGTGATGAGGTACATGGTTATTTTCATTGTAATTCCAACTGTAAATCTGAGAACCTGAATCATTACATCATTAGCAACTTTATTTGTGTAGATATTTCACCCGATCACTCGGGAGTTGGAGCTGTGACCACCGCAATGCAGAAACCGGCATGATTGGCCAACTCTTATGTGAAACGCACTTTATAAGAGAATATATTTCTGCATGGTTGCTGTCAGAGTTTTTTTACTTTGCTGATGACAAGTACTAAATTGATTTCCGGTATGACTTAACTTGCAGCTTAAGAATATGGACAAGGATAAGATGACTAGTAGCATAAGTACAATGGACAATATAAATATTATGACTTAACTTATAACTTAAAGTACATGTAATGTTGTGACTTTTCTGATATTGGATTTATTATTTTCTAGCTATGAAAAATGTATCTGAGAAGATACAACATTACAAGCAGTTGATGGAAAGTCTTCCACATATTAATTTTGTTACCACACGTAAGCTCATACGACATCTTCATTTTATTCATGTACAACATGAAAAAAATCTGATGCCAGTGGAGAACTTGGCGGCTATCTGGGGTCCCACAGTCATGCATGTGGAAGTAAGTATATCTATATCTATTAAAGCTTGCCAGCTGCGCCAGTCGCTCCAGATATAAAGCAAAAATCACATTGCAGTTCATTTTTTTTTTTTTAACGGTATAAGTGTGTTTAAATTAAACAGTAAGACCAGTATTCATAGTTGGCGACTTAAGAACGACTTTATAAAGCTGAGCTTATTGGACAAGTTGACTTATATGTTATTTGTATTCATAGTCTTCTTTAAGTGGGTGAGTCAGTAGCACGCCTGCCTTCCACTCCGGCGGCCCGGGTTCGATTCCCGGCCGGGTCGGGGATTTTTCAGTAGTGAAAGATCCCCTCCCCAGGTTCAGGACTGGGTGTTAGGTTAAGTCTTAGGTTAAGATAATGCACATTGTGCGCGATTCCTAAATTATTAAAGTCGTACTTTGTTCCCGATAAACCAAGATCAGCAGTAGCCTCAGATATTTATTGTGAATATAGTATAACCAATTCTGAGTTGCGAATCATACTAAAGAATACACATGCTAAAAAAATACACGTATTTACATAATCAATAAAAAAAAACCTATTTACATTGTCATAGAATCAAGTATTTTACAAATTCATTAAAATATAAGGCGAAATATTACCCACTAACTCCTTAATTACTACATCCTTCAAAGAAAAAAAATGAAATTTATTAATCGTACTTTGTTCTACATATTAAAGTCGAACTCAATAATATGAAAAATCCAAAGTTCACTGCCGTGACAATTGAATTAGCGAATCGTATTTAAGATTTTTTCAGATTTCGTGTAATGCAAAGCCATCTGGTTACGTAATTCGCTATTGTAGTGTAAACATACAGATGGCGCTGTGCATTGTAAACAAAGAATTCAATTCATCCAGTCATATTATGCAGCATGTAAGTAAACTGATCAATAGTTTCTTGAGAATATTTTGTGTATACATTACCTTGGACATTGTTCAGAATTAATACCGGTACGCTTATGTATTTATTTCAATATTAATTATTGTTTTAGAGAGAGATTCAAAACATCTTAAGAAGCTTTGGGGTGATATGAAATGCCAGCAGAGAGAAATGCTGATGAAAGACAGGTGATTGATATTTCTAAAATTGTGTCTTCTTGAAACAAAATCTCGTTTTAAATTCACTGTCACTGTAGAATTTGAATGGATTCATCATGTTTCGCAAATAACACTTTGGGGCGTGATTTTCTTCTAATACCTCGCCCAGATCCTCAAAATCACTATCCATGGTTCTGGCTTAAACTGATTCTTGACTTAATAAAGTACGAATTATTTTGACAAATAAGTCATACTTTAGTGACTATGAATAGCAATAAGTTCGACTTTGTCAAGTCTCGCTTTATAAAGAAACTACATCATAAGTACGGCTTGTTTGTGCCAGAAACTCAACTTAAGACAAGATTAAAGTTCGACTTTGATATAAGTACGACTTATTGCGACTGTGAATACCATCCTAAGTGTTACATTTCAAATCATAGTTCAGTGTTAAGTTTAAAGTCAAAATTTCAGTTAGCATCGAGCATAACATAATGACTTTATTGTTCAGATAAATTTACGCCACATTGAATCCACATTAATCCACATGAATCCACTAGATGTACTAAATCAGCAAGACGTACACTTGATAATTTTCAAAACACCCTTTTTATGTTCCTGCCATTTACACATTTTCCTCGGCAGCATTGGTTTTCGATGAACTGCTTTCACTTAACTAAATTTTCTGCTATGTTGCCAACTCTCTTAGATGCTGTGTCAGGTGTTATTTGTTTTAGTCCAGGTGAAGTTAGATATATAAGCATTCATGAACCACAGATTATTGTCTCTGTTGGACATTACATGAGAACATTATAGGAGAAAAATTCCTCCGACGCTGGGCCTTGAACCCAGGACCTTTGGCTATTCACGCCAATGCTCTACCAACTGAGCTAAGCCAGAGTTCAATTCACAGCGCTAGATGGAACCTTCCATCTATGATTGAATGCCCTTAATGGTCTACCTCACAGACAGACAAGTTATGTCATACTTAACATAACATAACTTGTCTGTCTGTGAGTTAGACCATTAGGGCAATCAGTCATAGGAGAGAGGTTCCATCTGGCGCTGTGAATTGAACTACGGCTTAGCTCAGTTGGTAGAGCATTGGCGCGAATAGCCAAAGGTCCTGGGTTCAGGTCCCAATGTTGGAGGAATTTTTTCCTATAATATTCCCAGGTGAAGTTGTTTTCTTTTGTGTGTGTGTGTGTGTGATTTACTGCATTTTATTATCCTGTAGTTAGCCGTAATCATATATCATAATTCATTGTGATGATTTGAAGCAACACCAGTGTTTTTGTATTGCATGATTTTTTATGGTCTCAAGGAGTTGAGGAAAAACAATTGAAAATGCATTTCTTTGCAAGAAAATTTGGAATTCTATGTGGTATTGATTCACATATCGGAACACGTGTTCATTTGGCAAAAGAGCTTGGACTCTCTGTCTCAACTTTGAGTGACTATATTAAAGGCTGCATTGAGGTTATGTAAAATCATCAAATTTCCAATCCCATGTCCCCCCCTTCCTCTCAGCTGTTTGACATGGCCAACTATAACTGTGGATACCAATATTCCCCGTAAACAAACCACAGCTTTAGACTTTGTTTTGATATTGCTAATTAATGAAAATGATCTTGTTTTATTGTTTATAGGGTGGTGATAACTTAAACTGGTCCAAAATGGAATCGAGTGTGGTGGCTGATTTGATTCTGCACTACTCTGAAATATTTCAAGCTGATGCTGCAGAGCTGCTGCAGGAAAAGCAGATACAAGCGGTACTGGAGCGTTACCATGTTGCAAATACTACCGTGCCACAGAGCAAACCTTCAGGAGACCTCAAAGTGTGGATATATCTTGAAAACAGAAACAGCTCCAACTGTATCAGCGTTACTGTGAGTACATTTCATCATCATCATCATCATCAGTGGTATTACGATTCTTTGAGTTTAGCCTTGACCTCCTTCAGAACAGTTGCCCATTCATTTCTATCCAAAGCCCTCTGTCTCCATCTCTTTATCCTTGATCTTAAAGATCAGCCTGGACATCTTCCAACCATCGTAATTTAGGTCTTCCAACTCTTCTTCTACCTTCTGGTTTAGCATCTAATATTATTTTAGGGATTCGGTCATTGTCCATCCTGATTATGTGGCTCAGTCACTCCAACCTGTGGATTTTAATGTCAGTGACAGTATTAGTTTCTTTGAAATAAGTTTTCTGATTCTAGGTTTGTTCTAATTCTCCAAATCCCCTGACCATAAATAGATCCATAAATGTTCTGCAGAATCTTCCTTTCCCAGGTATTTAAAATAGCAACTGCTCACTCAGGCTTCACTTCTGAAGAGTACGGTTGGCTTGATGATTGTCTTATAAATTCTTATTTTTAACTTTATTAGAGATGTGTCTGGCTTTTATGATTTTGTCTAAGACTTGAAGACATCAGTTACCAGCAGCAATTTTTGAAGTGAAACTTCTTTAGGCGCGCTAGGAGTAAATCAACAGCTAACCCAAAATTGTATAGCGTTACAAACAAAATTGTCACAAAAGTAGTGGGGCTGTGAGAGACTGTACAGATTAACTCAATGATTAGGCTTAAGGTGTAGTCCAAAATTTAAAAAATTAAAAAATCAAAAATTCCAAAATTTAAAAAAATCCAAAAATCCAAAATTAAAAAGTCCAAAAATCCAAAATTAAAAAAGTCTAAAAATCCAAAATTAAAAAATCGAAAATCCAAAATTTAATTTTCTTAATTGCAGCCATGATATCACTGTTGTCTGTTATTATTGAGCCCAAGTACTTAAAACTGTACTACATCAGTTTGAAATGAAATGAAATGATGAAATGAAATGATTAGCCTAAATGTCCCGTTAAGGGCAATGGCCTCCTCGAAGAGGGTAAGCTCGAATACACCTACATGTGGTGAGCTATTCCACATGAGGGATATTTGTGCTCTTGGGCTTTTATGCAATTCCTGGTCTATGTCCACTTACATTAGTCTGGGTCATTGTGCACTTCATTGTAGTTTACGTCCTTACACTTGTTACGGTCCTATACACTTGTCTTCGTAAGACTTCGGTCGCTTATGCACTGGTTTCAGTCACTGTTCACTTGTCTTCTTAAAACTTTCCAGTCATTCCTATTTCTTGCTCTGGTTGACCACTGTCGTCCTACAAGTTCCTTGAAGAGATCAGCCCATCTCTGTCTTGGTCTTCCGGGGGATCTTCTTCCAGTACGAGGGTCCCACATTGTGGCCTTGTATGTCCATCTGTCATCTTTGAGTCTTGCGACGTGGCCTCCCCACTTCCATTTGGTGTTGGTGGCTTGCAGTGCAGGGTCGGTAACTGCTGACATCTTCTGTAGTGTTTCATTTGTAACTCTGTCCCTCAACGATATGCCTAGGATTTTTCTCACCATATTTCTTTTGCACACTTGGAGACTGTTGCAAAGTTTGGAAGTGAGAGCCCACGTCTGACAACCATACAACAATACCGGCATTACACAGGTCTCTAGCGTTTCGGTTCTGAGTTTTCTGCTGAGAGTTTTCTCCAGGAGGATGAACTTGAGGGACCAAAAAGCCTTCCATGCGAGAGAAATCCTTCTTTTTACTTCTTTCTCAGTCTTCTGGTGGAATGATACTATTTGTCCTAAGTACACATATTCCGATACATATTGCAGTACTGTGCCATCTACAGTTATAGGTGTCGCCGGTCCGTTTGACATTACCTGTGTTTTGGTCTTGTTCATCCGGAGGCCAGCTAATCTGCTGGAGTTAGATAGATCTTGAACCATCGACTGAAGTTCACTGGGTGATTTGGCAAACAGTACGATGTCGTCAGCAAAACATCAGTTTACATTACATTAATCTATATATATAAAAATGAATGTATGTGTGTGTGTGTGTGTGTCCTTTATGCATTACTACACCATTCATCCGATCGCCATGAAACTTTGGGAAGTTGTTGAGTGCATTCCCGGGAAGGTTTCTGGCATATTACATTTTTTAATTTTTCCTTTCGTTCGTGAGTTATGAGTGAAAAACGGGCAAAAAACGTGTATTTTTTGCGTTTTCGAAGCATCGTTTTCAGTAATACCATTCAATGTCAAATCAATTACAGTAGGCTTTGGCTATTTTTGTCATTCCTTCGACATAAAACTATCGCGATCGCTTGAATGTTGTAGCTCACGCTGATCAATTCATTTGTTTATAATGTCAAGGCACGCATACATATGAAATTTTCAACCTAATCCCGAAGAGGATTATTATTCTTATTATTATTATTATAAGTGGAATAATCAATATAGGCCTCAATATGGTCAAACGTTGTTCGATTTGGACGAAACTCGCTATACAGGGGTTTTCTGTGCCAAGGACCTCGAATCTGAGGTCGCTTTTACCAGGCGACGCTATCTAATCGTGGTATGTAATTCACGTGATTAAGGTGTTAATAAATATAATGATTTAACTATTATGCTCTTAATTTTTAATATAATTATCGCGGGCGATCGCTTGATTTTGTAAGTCCATCCTTGACGATTCATCTGTTTAGAATATCAAGGCCCGCAGATGTATGAAATTTTCAACCTACACGGAAGAGGGATATTCAATATAGGCCTAAATATGGTCAAACATTGTTCGACTTGAACAAAACTCACTATGCAGGGGTTTTCTGGGCCAGGGAACTCTAATCTGAGGTCGCTTTTACCAGGCGACACTATCTAATCGTGGTATGTAGTCCACGTGGTTTAGGTGTTAATAAATATAGTGATTTAACTATTACACAGGGCAACAAAAAAAAACTTTTGGAAAATTGTCCAGGGTTTTTCAGCTGAATTAGACTAATTTTGATGCCCTGAGTCCGAAAATGACCTTGGTTTTGCTCAATCAGGTCAGGATTTTTTTCTACAGAAATTTAAAAAAAATCTGTTTTTCGTAAGAAAAACTCATTTCTGCTGATAAACCCCTGACGATTTTTTCCGTTTCCCTCAAGAAATAAAAGTCAACGTATCCAAATTAATTCATTATTTATTTACTACATGAAATTTGATAAGCATAATTATCATAATATAATAAGAATGAGCGTTACATGACACAAAAGTTCAGAGTTCAAGGCAGATTTCGGTGTTTCTTCGATTTCCGTGTGTGAGCAGCTGCTGGGTTGTCTCTCTTCAGCGACCAGCAGTAGTCCGCCAGCATGACTGCGTCCCACCTCCCCTGGTACCTCTCCTCCATTTGGCGCATGTCCTGATGGAACCTTTCTCCCTGCTCGTCGCTCATCGCCCCAAGGTTTTCAGGAAACTTGTCCATGTGTGAGAAGAGGAAGTGCATCTTTATACTCATCAAACACCCGAGTTTTTGGAAGGCCTCTATCATGCTGCTGATGAGTGTGGCGTGGTTTGCTGCCTTCGTGTTCCCCAGGAAGTTGTTCACCACCTGCACAAACGATTTCCAGGCGGCGCACTCAAGCGTGTTCATGGAGTTTTGGAACTCCGTGTCCTTTATGAGCTGCCGTATCTGTGGGCCATCAAAAATGCCGGCCTTGAGCTTCTCAATGGTCAGTCGAGAAAATGCTCGGCACATGTAGTTGAAGCACCTCCCATCCTTGTCCAGAGCGCGCGTGAACTGTTTCATTAACCCAAGCTTCATGTGTAGCGGTGGGATCAATATCTTCTCCCGGTCAACAAGAGGTTCGTTTATGATGTTTCTCGCCCCAGGTACTAACTGCTCTCGCGCCGGCCACTCTTTCTTTACATAGTGCTGGACTCTGTCTCGACTGTCCCACATACATATAAAGCATGGGTACTTCGTGAACCCGGACTGCTGACCTAGTAGAAAGTTCACCATCTTGAAGTCGACGCAGATCATCCATTGGTGCTGCTTATATTGGATTTTGTCAAGCACATACTTCACTGCTTCATATTTCTCTTTGAGAGTTGTGGAGTGCGCAAGAGGGATTGAGGCGATCTGGTTCCCGTTGTGGAGGAGCACACACTTCAAAGAGCGCTTGCAGCTGTCAATGAAGAGTCGCCAATCTGTCGGATCGTATGTAGGAGCGCCGAGTTTATGAAGAAGACCGGCGACATCTCGGCAGTACACGAGGTCTTCCTCCTGGCAGAAGTAGCCCATGTACTCCTCATGCCTTCTACGGAAGAAAGTGATACGCGCGTCCTCGCCAAGTAGATTTTTCTCTTTGAGTCTGGAGGCCAACAGCTCTGAGGAAGTCTTCGACAAGCTGAGATCCCGAACCAGATCATTGAGCTCACATTGTGAAAAGGGCTGCGGACCGTCTTGTGTTTCATACTCCTGTTCTGTATCTCCTACGTCGTCTGAAGTGGTGGCCTCGTCGTCGATGTGAGGAAGCTGTGTGAACGCTGGTACAGGTATTTCTTCGCAGTGAGCAACTGGACGGCGGGCAGATGGAAGGTCGGGGTACTGGAGGCTGTGCCGATTCTTCCGGTTGATGCCAGTAGTATTGATGGCGCAGAAGTAACAATCCGATGCATGGTCAAACGGCTCCCTCCAAACCATCGGAATCCCAAACTTCAGCGAAGTTTTGGCGCCCTTAGTCCACCGCCTGAGGTATTCCACGCACATCTTGCACACCGTGTGCGGTGCCCACGACTTATCTTGGTCACCTAGCTTGACTTTAAAGTAAGCCTGGTATGCGTGCTTCACAAATCTTGTGATGTTCTTCCTGTCCGCTGACAGCGTGTATTCTCCGCAGATGTAGCAGAAAACGTCAGGATTATTCCTGCATGAACGTCGCGCCGAAGCCATCTGAAAATAATAATAATATTATTATATTATATTATAATATAATATAATATAATATAATATTAATAATAATTGTGATTATTTTCCTGCTAATTTTTATGCAGCGAATTTAGAGAAATGACTGAACTCAAAACCCGTGATACATACATATGATATTAGCATATGTATGTATAGCTCGTCAGGCAGGTTTATGGCTGTATCTCAAAAAGTTGACCTGATTGAGCAAAACCAAGGTCATTTTCGGACTCAGGGCATCAAAATTAGTCTAATTCCGCTGAGAAACCCCGGACGATTTTTTGGCTGTTACCCAGTGTTATGCTCTTAATTTTTAATTTTTGAAATAATTATCGCGTGCGAAGCCGCGGGCACACGCTAGTACCTAATACACAGAAACTCAATGGGTAGATTAATACTCAAATATAGTGACGAGAAATACAACAGTTATTAGCTGTGTCAGCTACTTTACCAATCACACTAATGAACCTGTTTTTTATCCAAGAGTAATTTTAGTACCATCAGAAATACAGAATTATACAAGAACTTAAAAAGTATAGGGATACTGCATGGATAAAGCAATACAGTACATTAATAATTATGTTTTAAGTTCAAGAATTAATTTAAATTAAATTCAATTAAGATTTATTTTGTTTAATAAAGAAATGATTTTTCAACATTCCATTGTTTGAAAAGTCATGGTAACGCTTCTGTAATTATAACATTAATTTATTGGTTTTATTTACAAACTATATTTTTGTGTTGTACAAAGATTTAAATTTCAAAATTGCTTCTAATATTAAGGTAAGCAGCTTCCTATTGTTCTGACAGTCCTGCATAATCTTGCATAACCATACTTACAAATAATATTAACTATGTATTTCCTTGTATAGAAAATCTTCTCGGGTTTGCAGCCAGGTGAGAAGTTTGTTGTGGTCCAACGTTTCCGAGGCTGACGCTGCCACAACGTTGGACCACAACAAACTTCTCACCTGGCTGCAAACCCGAGAAGATTTTCTACATAAGATTCGCCAGGAAAGCCTCAAATCTTACATATGTATTTCCTTATTTGTACTTTTCTCCTCTAGAGTATTAATTGTAATTGTCAGTATACTGAGTCCACAGGGCTGACTCCCGTTTGTTTGTTTTCGGCTGTATACAGAAACTCGCTTCGCTCATTGGGGGTTCTGCCCCCAAACCCTCACTGAGGTTCTCGGGAAAGGTTTTTTAAAAGATCTATGGGAGATAGAGTGCGTGTATTTAATCTGCTGTATTGGCTAAATATTTTGTTTACGTAGATTTCATAGCATATCTATGTAAATATTCAATTTAGCATTGCCTTTACGACCGGGAAAATCATAGAAAGATACAAGTAAAAATGCGAGATTACGCCTACGAGTTAAGATTAAAGAATATAAATTATGAAATTTCTTTAACAGATAGTTTGTTAGTTCTGGACAAAAATATGTTAATTGGATTTAATTATTATGAACCTGAGACTTCAGAATGCGAGTCCAAGACATTACTATGTCGACCACCCCATTAGGTTTTCGGAAATAATTATTTATAAACTTCCTGAGCCCAACGTGAACACTGTTTGAAAATGGCATTGCTGTGGAAACCAAGCCCTTTTTCGGGGGTTTTTAGGGCTAAAATTTAAAAAAATAAACTTATAGCCTAAACTTATAGCCTAAAAGCTATATGTGTACCAAATTTCAAGTTTCTAACGCATCTGAAAGTGGGCAAACATTAATGTCAGTGAGTGAGTGAGTGAGTGAGTCAGTCAGTCAGTCATGTGGCTTTATATTATAGGGGCTAGCAGGAACCTGCAGCTTCGCTCGCATTTATTATGTCAACCGCTAGTTGCTTTTTAAATAATTTCCGGTGTTCTCTACATTTGTGTTAAGTCATTTGTGTCAACCGCTAGATGCTTTTTAAATAATTTCCGGTGTTCTCTACATTTGTGTTAAGTCCAGTAAGTCATATTCAAAATTGTACGGTAGTTATGGATGTGTGCCTCATGGGTTTATCCGTCTCTAAAGCTATGTTAGGCTGGTATAGTGTGTTAAGGCACTTTAATTCTCAGTAACAAGAAAGTGGACTTAACTCTCTTTGCCCGCGCACCCCGGATTTATTTAACAACAACAACAACAACAACAACTTGCATTGTTTTTACATGAATTACGTGAGTTGCATAATTTTGTTTTTAAATTACAGTATATTGGTAGACGTAGTAAATAAATAATTAAAACAAACCATAAGTGACTAGCTACTGATATATGCCAGAAAACCCACCTGATTTTGAACTTTTCCAAAATACCATTTTTAGAAATGTACTTGTTATATTAAAAAGAAACTATGAATTATGAAAAGGATACTTAAGTGATCATTTTTGTATCCTTATGTGCTAACCGTGCAAGTCTGTTCACACCAGTGGATGCTATATGCACTTCCTGCTGCAGCTGTTCTACAAACAGGCTGCATGCTTATCATGTATGCTTGTTTTCTTGTTTTGTCCTTACAGATGACAAATAATGATTTCAATTTGTATGATTGAACAATCACAACATAAGGAAACAGATAGTAATATTGGTGGATTCAATGTCATCACTACAAGCAATAACTGGGAACCAACAAAACACTCCCATCATTCAGGATATCAGAACCATGTATAAAATTATTGTGGAAGCACAAGGTAAACACATTATGTTTCAGTGGGTACCCTCACATGTGGGGCTGATGGGCAACGAACAAGCAGACCGTTTAGCAAAGAAAGGCTCCAAAATCAAACAGAGAACAGCAAAAGAGAAAACGATACAAAGGAGGCAACAGGAGCTTAGACACAGAATACATTAAAACAGAAGACAACAGAATACAAAAGACCTCCAAGGCAGGAGATATGAACACATAGCTAAACATGCAGAAAAAATCAAACACCTCCCCAGAAAAACAGCAGTAGCGCTCTTCAGACTGGAAACAGGCCACGACTGCCTAGATGACCACCTTAATAGAATGGGAATTGTCCCCAGAACCAACGGATGCTCCTTGTGCGGTGAAAGTGTTCTCCTAAGCAAGGAACACCTGTTGCACTGCAGGCGATTAGACCCCGAGAAAAAGAAGAAACAAGATATAGCGGGACTCTATTGGGAAGCAAGAGGACTAATGGTGTAAACCAAGCTCCAACCATTTGAAAACAACAACAACAATCACATGATGGCTTAAAGGGATGTTCTAAGTTAAATTTGATATGTTTATGCTCCTTTTTCTCATAACACAAACTGCTGCTCTGGAGAAACGAATTTCTTGAGTTATTTTTTTCTGTAAATAAACAGGGTGAACAGTTTCACTAATGTTACAAGTGAAGAATTGGAAGAAAAATCCTTCCTTTATTTGACGTTTGTCTCCACAGCAGAATATAAACACACTGACTCCAACTGCTGCAACAAAGCGAGTTAAGTGACCGATGCTCGCATATATAGGATTTTTTAAGCGCCTTAACTCATTTACAGTACTGAATGTGTTAATACTAAATTAATTTTTATATATGACCTTTTATTTTATTTATTTAATAATAATTCACATTACAGGTAGAAAACTGAATTACAATGTTCATGACAAAAATACAATCAGTGCGTTTCTTTTTAAAGTAAACCTGTAAAGCGATTTACAAGTGATACACGCTCGCTTTACAACCACTGCAGACAAGAAAAAATGGCAAAGTCGATCAGCTGAGAGCATGCTGGATGAAACCGACAATGTTTACATCCCTTTAACATGGTTTAGACACGTGCAAATAACAATTATACGGGGATGGGAATAATAATTATTGTACAATATGATGTACAGGTAAAATCACATGATACTAACTGTGCTAAAGAAGGTGTTCGTACTCGGGAATTTGAACAATCTATCAAGGAAATTTTCGATGATCACCTAGTCCGCCATGACAGTTTGTGCAGCAAAACCATGCAGCAGTCGTAAAGCGAGATTTGAGTTTGCTGCACGGGTAGTAGAGTGGGGGTAAAGCGAAGCTGCAGCAAAATGTAAAAAAGAACGGTTTTGATGCAGCAATGGTAAAGCGCTTTAGCTTTGCTTTAAAAAGAAACGCACTGAATTCATACATACAATATAATAAAAACAAAAGATAAGAATACACAAAAGATGTGTGTTTAATTTCACCTACTAAGTCTTCTTCTTCTTCTGCCTATCCATTAATGGATGTTGGCGACCACATGATGCATCTTCATTCTATGAACCACAGTATGTAATAGTTGATCTACCCTTGGTAATCCTGTCCACAGCTTAATGTTATCCAGCCAAGATAACCTACAAGTATTGTCGGTCAAATAAAAAACGCCGGGACTCGTATGCTGTTAAAATTAAAGTTTTGACGCATTAGTTCACAAGTTTCCTATAAAAAACACAAAATACAGGTCATTTTCGGAACATATGAGGCCATGCGGCAGGAGGGAAAATATGAACAAGGAGGGAAAAAATGAAAATCGCGGAAAGCGCAACACACGATATTCAACTTAATGCATAGTCATAATTCATTTTGCTTTGTGTCATCGCCACATACAAATGCTAACGTGAGAGAAAGTGTAGTTAGGGCTGTAATTGACCTGCATTTTTCGGTCTCTGAAGCAGCGAGAAGGTTCCATATTTATGAAAGAGCAGCTCAGAGGAGGGAACTTGACTATAATGCGACCGGAAGTTTTCATAGCAAACGTTGATCTGGCCGGACGCGTATTTCGATGCTAAGATTGGTTGCAGAAGTTGAGCGTAAGTTATTGATTTTGCACTAGAAGTACCGGTATTATAAAATAAAATCTTTAAAAAATGCTCCTTCAATAAATTTATTCATTATTATTATAAGAACTTCCATGCAAGAATATGGCGGACGTGAGGCATATACAACAGCCTTCTATACATGTTTGTTTTGGAACAAAACTGACTAAATAATCAAGAAAATACATGGATAGACAAGAGGCATGTGTGAACCTAACCTTAAGTCTTCCTGGACATGCGCATATGCTCGTTCGTGATACTTAATCAAATACCGCCCGACGTTTTTTATTTGACCGACTGAACATTCATAAAAAAAACAAAAAGAAATTCCTAGCCACTTCTGGGTTCCAGCAGTTGCCAGGTTTCTTCTCTAAACACAGTACATAATCCCATTGTGAATAAAAACATTTAGGATAAGAAAGAAAGAGTGAGGAGAATGTTTGGCATGATACATTAAACCAATACACTAACTACAATTGATTGTAACTACGTTTAGTGATTTTAATTCAGTATTAAATCAACTTCAACTAAAGCTTTTTTGAATTCATTTTCGGACATGCTAAGTATATCAAAATTTAAAAAATGAATTTTATTGTACAAAGTGATTACTTTATTTAGTGCCAGAATGGTACTTTATGAGATTGTGTGGTGGACGGGAAATGTCTGTCTGTCCATGTGTCTGTATGTGCGATAACTCAAATACACCCTATCAGATTTTCATGAAACTTGGTATATGCATTTAATACGTCCATGGGATGAAGCCTATTGATTTTGGACCGAATCGGTTGACTGTTGCTGGAGTAAAGCCCAATTTAGCGCCTATTTTATGGTAATATATTATACAGAATTTATGAAAATAATACAAATCAGTTCTCATAACAACCTACTGTTTTACAGTGTTTGTATATGACTTTGGAAGTTGCAATACAGTTAGCTTTGACAAATAATACTACCCACATATCAGTTTATATGATTTTTATTTGGAGGTGAATGTATATCACCAGAATTTATTTATATATATATATGAATTATTTTTGTACTTTTTGCAGATTGGCCCTCAAAAAGTGGCAAGAGAAGTGTGTTTGGAATTATGCAGTAAAATGAATGTTCCTGCCCATGAGCTTTGTTTAGAGGAAGTCGTGTGTGGGGGTGCGTTGACAAGACCCATACATCACATGGAGAGAGTATTAGATGTGGTTCTGCGCTGGGGATATTGGGATGATGTAGACCGTAAAGATAATTGTCTGATCCTAACTCAGAACTCGGCGTTTAAAGAAGCAGCCACTCAGGTGAGCAGAGTATTTTATTTGTTTTACTTGAGAGGTCAGTTTTATAATTTTATTGACGTTCTATGTATAAAATCTCCACCCTCTTAGCAAATTTACTCAAGTAATGGGTGCCCCCACATAATGGAAGCACCCCAACTTTTTGCGTTAAAAAATAAAAAGTAAAAATTCCCCATATAATAGTTGCATCTCATTTTTAACAAGAAGAAAGTTCTATCATTGAATGACATTTTCTTATTGGTGAGGAATGTGATATAATATAAATAGATTATTGAACAGCGCTCACCAATGTTTATTGATTCTTTTGTGAAGCCATTGTCAGGGGTTACTTAATCTTGCGTAAGGCCGTCTTCTTCTGCATAAAATAATAAAACACATGCATAATATATACACAAACACTAAAAATGTCAACTTCACAATGAAAACCACAACGTTTCGCAAGACAACATGAACGTCTCGTGTTTTCAAGTAAGTCTTATTTTAGTGAGGAGATGCTAAGTTGTGGCCTTATGCAAGATTAAGTAACCCTTGACAACGGCTTCACAAAAGGATCATTAAACATTGGTGAGTGCTGTCCAAGGAAAAAGGTTGTTTTAAAAATATCCTGATTATTTTTATATTCAAGTTTTTAAACAACAATGCATGGAAACATATAGTAATTGTGATTGGTTCTTATATAGCAGGGGTGGCCACAACGAGGCTCATGAGCTGCATGCAGTTCTTGAGCCAATCTCGTGCAGCTCTTAAGACCTAGCTAAGAGTAAATATGATACAGATTTTAAAAAAGTATATAGTTAATATAATTAATGAAATATTATGAGGAAGTGAAAAACTTATTTCTGATTTAGCACAGAGTGTATTTAGTTTTACTCTTTTGGAAAGAAGAAAATTACTGAAAGCCTTCCTGATGTTCAGGTGGAAATGGAAAAAAAATTGTGTAAAATGTCTGGTCTTGCTAAAGATACCAATGGCAGATTTAATTGTTTGAGAACACTTAGGGCCGATTGTATAAACAGTTTGATCTTGGATCAGAGACTAAATTGATCTCAGTTCACGCTGAACTCGGAAATTTTTGTTGTATAAACGCTAATCTGAGATCAATTCGCACTGAACTAGGATCAATTTTGACTGGAGAAATTTCTCCGATCAAACTAGGTGATCTCAGTTCAAGGGGCTGTTTTCGTATTTGAGACATAAGATTAGTTCATTATAAACATAATATTAGGCCTACCTGTGTGGTTACGATAAATATAAAGAAAATACACAATAGACAACTTCATACATTTCTAGTTATATGCAGTTGTGCGTACATTTCTAGCTATAAACTAGTTGTGCGTATATAGGCTATATTTTAGGCTCCTTATAATGTAGTGTATCATAACTCTACAGCATAACCTGCACGTTATTATTATGTTGCACTAATTACTATAATACGAAAATAACCCTTGCACCACAATTGCAACTAATACGAAAGGTAGGGTAAAGGAGAAAAGAGATTGAATTGTAGAAAGGGGAAAAAATAAAAATTTTCAACGCTGCTAACCGAGAGACATAGGAGACTATGGTGGAACTACTAGGAAATCTCGAGTGGGAGGATCCTGTTTTTGGATTTTCCCCAAATGCTTTCTTCGTTATCTTTCTTTATGTGACCTATTAACTCTTTCAGAACTGATATTTTACATTGTAATAAGGCAGTCATGAGGTAAAACCTTCAGTGGGCTATTAAGTTTAAAATCGATAGAGAAAAGTTCAGTGGAATAGGCTACCTGGTTTCCATGAATGACAAACATAACAGATGAACAAAAATTCCTTAAGTTTTACATCTCCGCTCTTAGCCTAGACAATTTATGAGACGAAGCATTTATATGTCCTTAGCCGTGAGAATGTCAAGCTGATTTATAACCCCAGGAATGAAATTACAAGAACATTTTTCATCGCATTTTCCTCTTGCACGGATATTATCGCATCCGTCTTTTTGGATTCTATAATATCTTTATATTTTACCAAGACAATTTCAATTAGGAACGATCCTTTTTCTGCTAAATTTCGATCATATTTCCCCTTCCTTTCGCATAACACAGTCTGAATACGGAGAAAAACAGAATAACAATGCTCTCGCCTCGCGATACTCGTCTGTTTTTGCGATGTTGCCAAGTGCTCATGTATGAATTAGGATCAAAATTGAACTTCAATTTGTTGATCTTAGATCAGTGTTATACAATACGACTCGAGCCTGAACTCATATCATTTTCTGAACTTAGATCATAATTGATCTCCAGTCAGTGATGTTTATACATTCGGCCCTTAAACCTTCATTTTCATTCTGGAAAATCCTTTCGTTGTTGATGTTGTGAACAATGGCTGTCCTATTTCATCACCAATTACAAAGGATACAATTGGAATAGAGTTGAAGCACTAGAAATGCAAGAGGACAAAGGACTAAAAGGACTGGTGTTTTGGCCATAGAATTTTGGAAGAAAGTTCCACAAGAAAAATACCTACTAACAAAAATATGTGCTAAGAGACTTATCTCAATATTTGGGACTACTTTTGTGTGTGTACCTCTGTAGTGAATGCTTAAGTTCATTAAATCTAAATATTGATCTGATAGGGACTGGACCGAAATATATACGGTCCGTGAGGAGCAAAATGTTGGGTATCAGGTTCGAGAGGAACAAATGTTCAGGTTTGGACGGAAAATATATCCGATCCGAGATAGGAAAAAATTAGGAAAGAAGTGAAACAATGTATGTGCAATACATAGGAAATTTTCTCTGGGAAGCGGAGGACCAATTAGAGAAATAGTGGACTATAACACGAGGACACTGGATACAGAGATCCCAGGAATTATATTGGTTTAACAATCTAGCATGTAATGAAAAACTTTGCACTTTATTAATACTTGTAAACACTTGAAGAAATAATATATGAACTCTGAATAATAACTAAAGAAACACGTTGAAACAATGAACTGGAAAATGGCGCGAATAGTGTTGCACCACTGGAAGTAATTTAGTAAACTTTGTAATTTACCAATGAATTATATCTCAAATTAAAGGTAATAAAATTTACTGTAAATTGAATATATTTAAAGTTATTAGCACTTGACTGTTCACGTAATATAGCTTCTTGGCTAACTGATGACGTCACACGCTATGTACTTACGTGGAGCTTGTAAGTGAATCTAATGCACTTTGAATATTTAAAATGCGTAAATTATATTGAATAATTTACTTGGATTGAATAAAACTTGTAATGAAGTTTTATTCCAACGATTTCTAGTATAATTACAAAGGGCGCGAAGAGGCCTTTGTTACTAGTAAATCAGAGCAGTGTCAGAACGCGACTTGTTCGTGTAACTGCAGACTTAATACTAACTTGGCTTACTGACGCTCTTCGAAGCGTCCTTACAGGGGGAATACCCGTCACAAAGAACTCGTGATCAGGATATGATGTAATATACGCCTACTCAAAGATGACTTGGTGCAAGAAGACATAGCGGATGATTTGAATTAAAACTATTCACTGCACATAATAAATATGCTGGAAAAGAAACCCTTAGCTTGCGTTAACAGATCTGAACTAACCAATGAATGTTTAAGTGAACTCGTGCGAACTGCGCTTACCAATTATCAGCCAGATTTCAAACAACTAACATAAAAAATGAACACTCTCAAAAGTAAAATCTTATTTCTTGTTTTGTAATTGAACAATAATGTTTATGTGTGTAGTAAAAACAATGTGGTTCACTTCGAACAGCTTCATAAATTTGCAGCTCTCGAAATTAAGGTTGATGGCCACCCCTGTTATATAGACACAAAGTACCAGTATACTCAGCGATTGTCTATTAATATCACAGTATTCATAAGACATTGGCAGTAGACAGTTGTATTGATAATCTTGTGTTTGGACAGTGTATAAGAACTGACTGAAATATTTAAGTTATACAGAGAGTTTTAGGCTGCAAGTTATCAAATTTGCGGAAGAACACAGTAACAGAGCCGCTGGTCGAGAATTTACAGTGTAATGTGTGTAAGTGTTTCTTATCTGTTTGTGCTACTGTTAACTATCGTTCGTCAAATGTGCGACACAATCTATATATAAATTAGTACCAGCTGCTATATTGGTATGCACACTATTGATCATAACTAAGCTAGTGCATTTTTTCCTAGCATAAAGGACTCGCCCTGCGTTTTGTTATAAAAATCTGAGGAAAAAATACATCTACTCTTATACAATTCAACGGCCCTAAATAGCGTGCTTGCTCGCTCGCCCGCTTCGTGAGACATCGGGTATACTCAACGATGTTCGTCTCTCGCAGTGTAAACTTTCATGACGACTACAAAATTAGTAAAACCGTTTCTTTATTATATAAGGCCTAGTTGAAATGAACACAATGAACAAATATTCTAATTTTATTTTTACTTACAATTTTCATAGCTCTGAACCACAAACATTTTTAATACACTGCCAGTGTAAATTTCTTTAAAATCCTGGAGTCAATTAATAATGGCGGGTGAAGCCGCGGGCATCAGGTTTAATATATTGATACTTTAATCCTCCAAGTATCGCGGACAGTAAAAATCCAAATCAATCACTCCTTCTCTTGAAAAATTATATAATTTCAGCGTTACTTAACAATATTTTTTACTGTGAGAGGTTGAATTTATCAAATAAAATTCACATCACATTCATCTGTCAACAAACAGTTGAGAAACGATACGTATTATCCACCGCCGTCTCGAGAATTACGCACGAGAATTATACAGTCTAGAAGGCAGTGGTTCACAGTTATCTTTGGAACTGCATAATCGAATCTGAGATCGTTTTCCCAGGTGGCGATTTCTAATCGTGGAATGCACTCTTAAAGCCGGAATTTTAGCTGTTTCATTAATTATTAATGGTTTAGTTTAAGAATGATTCGCGTGCAAGTGTTAATAAATATAATGCTTTAATAATTATTATACTATTAATTTTTAATTTTTCAATTAATTATCGTGGGCGAAGCCGCGGGCACCTCCTAGTATATTACATGGGTGAATATGGTATATTTTCATAATTCTGTAACTTCACTGTGTAAACATCCACATTAATTAATTACTTAGCCAATGGCAATAGACAATTCCTAAGCAAGCTAAAGGTATATTATATATTTTATGGAACCCAAAGGTTCATTGCCAAGCTTACCTCAGCCCACCATTCAACCCTATTCTGTGCTAACTCCCTTTGGGTCTCCCAGTCAATATTTTTGAGATATGTCTTTCCTTCCCTATGTCCAACCCATTTCATCCTTTGTGATTTAATTACCCTTACTATATCCCGTGAAGCTCGTCATTATGCAGTTTTCTCCAGTCCCTATTTTCATCTCTCTTAGGCGACTTAGGCCCATATATTTTCCTAAGCATCTTGTTTTCAAATAATCTCAGATTACAGGAATAATGAATTTCTGAACCAGTGAAACAAATCTAACTCAGTAGACACAGGAAAAGAGAAGCGATCTGTTGAATGGGTCTGCTTTATTTCAAATAACTGGGCAATGGAGATGAAATCGCTCTTATCGATATCTAGAATAATGGAAATTAATTGATTGTGGTGTAGACTCTTGGTGGAGCGATGCAATCAAAGGTTTTTGAACTTAATTTCTTTTGATATTTGAATTTTCTAAGGTATGTTAAAAAAAGTTTTTACAACAATTAATTACATCACTACAACGTGGACAGAATTCAAGAGAATAATTGTCACCGTACTGAGTGTATACTGTACCGGTATAGTAGTTCTGTTTTATTATGTTCACAATAAACATAAATATGTAGCAATATCGATTCTTTACTTTATATACTGTGCATTTTGTTTGACAGTACAAGGAAGCTTTGTATAAGAAGCTATCTAAATTCTGAAGACCTTGCAACAATGTTCTTCTGCTGTCCTCAAGCCGAAGCTTTTGAAATTGCACGCAACTTACTCTTTAGATTTGGAAACTAAATTCTTCTTAAACAACTTGAAGTTTGAAGTCATTTAAGTTGCCTTGTGGATATTGATAATAATAATGCAGTCAATGCGGATAGAGGATAGGCCTCCAAATATGGAGCGTAGCTGTGAATATATTGAATAAGCAGTCGCAGACAGACGACATAAGGTGGCCCTCCAGCTTGGGGGTTTGGTGTGAGGTTAACAACCTCTCACAGTAAAAAATATTGTTAAGTAACGCTGCCTGATTTATGGACATTCTGGAGGTAAAATAGTTCCTTGTTTGGATCTCCGGGTAGGGACTGCACTGAGGGAGTCTAAAGTAGTAAAACAATATATCTCCTGCTTCTACAAGCCCAAGCTTTGGAAATCGCATGCAACTTTAAAAGCAATTTTCCAATTGCTTAACTCTTTAGATTCAGACAGAAACTAAACTTTTCTTAAACAACTCAAAGTTGGAAGCCATTTAAGTTGCATCGTGGATTTTGATAACAATAATGCAGTCAAACCTATAACAACAGTTGTGAACCAAGCAAGGTGGCTCAGATGGTAACATCTCGGACTCGCATTTGGGAGGTTCCAGGGTCGGCCAATTTGACATGTGTTTTTTCACGGCTTCCCCAGTCATAAAGGCAAATGCCGAATTGGATATTTACATACCATGAACCATCCTCACCATTTCATCCATATCATATCCATTTAAATTGAAATCAGTTGAAACTCCTTCCATTAAATACACCGACTATAGTAACAATTGACAAGCAATAGTTCCATGGCCTACCCTACTGTACAGACACAGATCCCAAAATCCTGATATAGCCTTGAAGCTGAAAGGAGTATTAGGAGTATTAACACAGCTAAAATATATATATATACAGTGGACTCTTAGTAATTCGAACCCCAAGGGGAATCAGAAAAAAATTGAATTATCCAAATTTCGAATTAACCAAAACTGTGACTTTTTAAATGAAAATGCCGTAAAAATGTCAAAAATAAACTCATTGCAATAAATAATAATTATTGTATAGTGAATCTTACCTATGACTACCATCCTGTTGTTAGGATGTTAAATGAAACCATTTTTTTCCACACTAAAACCGTAACCCTAAATTTAATAAAGGAACTGGTGTATGCTCTACGCTTTGACATTTTCAAACACAGTCACACTTGGAGGATAGAATGAACACTAAAATTTTCACAGAAGTGTTGAATCTCTCCAAGACTGTAGCGGAGGGGTGAACTTCGCATTCCATTGAACATCTATTCAGCAGGAGGAAGATAACGGTGGTTAAAAATAACTTTAGTACGGTACGTGCTAGCTGCTACCGACTAGGGTTCTTCAGCGAAATAGAGAATTCTTGTGGAATTCCTGGAAGCAATGAACTCTTGGAATCCTTACAACATTAACTTGAAACAAATTTTGGCTTCGATTTATCCAAATTAAGCTTCAAAAATTCGAATTAATTGCAATGTTCTAACATATATTTATATAGGAATTTCAAGGGGAATGAGCATTTATTTGAATTATACAATGTTTCGAATTATCCGACGTCGAATTAACTAGGGCTGTACCGATTAATCGATTAAATATTTAATCGTCGATCACATTTTCCGATTAATCGGTTTAGTCGAATTCTGTAAAAGTTTTTCGAGAAATGGGTCAAATGACCAAACTCCTTTCTCAGTGCCAAGTGAAAGAGTTTTTAGTGCTGCTGGTATTATTGTAAACAAGCTACGATCGTGTCTTGAACATTCAAATGTCAATAAACTCGTGTGTCTCAAGTCTTGGCTGTAAAAGTAACCGGAAATGTAAGTTTGTATTTATTTTTTCACTAGTTAACTAATAATGGTATTCATTAATTCAGGATTTCTTCTGATTATCTGTAGTGTAGTAGTTATTAAACGTGTAAAACAATATTAAATGTACCATTTGGTTTCGTTTAAAATACCGACCTGTTTGTCGATTAATCAGTTGATTAATCGATTAAAGTCAAGCGTTAACTAGATTAAAAATTTTAATTGATTTTCAGCCCTAGAATTAACCAAATTCAACTGTGTTAAAAAAAAAAAAAAAATTGTGAGCTCCAGCAGATTATATTGTTATATGAGGAGTATTGTAATATTCAGGGGCTGTTATATATATGTCACTTATTAGGGAGACGCGCGCAGAATATTCTGTGAATTCAAGAAACAGACATGCAAAGAAGTGGAAAATAATGAATCACAAGTCCAAATCTTAAAAAGACCCCTTAATTTTGTTTCTAACCTTACTGACTTCTGTTGAGAGGTAACCATAGCTACTTTACATACTGAAAAAATACTAATTCAGACTGGTTTAAAATCATGGTTGACCCAAGCTCTGACCATATGCCAGAAATTTCAAACTCTTAGAGGCAAGGAAGTAATTAGAAAAAGCTAATTCACTATGTAGGTAAGGCAAAAGTAAAATCATTTGTGGAAACTAGAAATTTACAATTTACTATATCATTACTATAAATTTGCAATTAACATTGTACTATTATATGTTCCTCTTACTTACAATTTACTACTAGGAATGTACAATATTGACATGCTACCTTTAGGCTATATGTTCCCCTTCCATTCCACAGGTTTCAATAAACTCAATACTATAAGAACAGTGTTTATACATAAAACAACGTGAAAGCCTTCAGCACAAAACAAATGAAACAAATAGTTGTCTTCAAAACTTCATAAGTTAATTTCAAGTTACAAAATAGAAAATCCAGGCAACAGGTCTTTTAAGCTAGTTATATTATAACTGGACTTCGAATGTTAGGTAAAAACCTATTTTAATCCTTAAGTGATATATGGACGAAAACTTGTATATGCAAGTTTCATAAGTGACTACACCTAAAACTGATACTTTTATAGGACCTAAAACAGCCTATTTTTATGTTAGAGCCTAATATTGCCTTTTTGCTTATTTTTCCTCTAAAGTTCAAAATAAGTTATTTTTTGTTATAAATTCTAGCATTTATTTTCAGTTCGTACTAAATTTTTAGCTCGGAATGTGCAGTACATCACACATTTGTGACTTGGTTAAATAGATAGGAATGTTTCGTCTTCAGTAGAAAAATTCCTTGGAATTCCCAAGAAAATGTAGTGTTTCTCCCGACTCCCACATCCAGTATAAAAAAAAGTAGTTCTCTGAATCACTGAGGGATACAAGGGGTTGAATATGCTAGCGTGCGTATCTTCTGGCCGCAGGGATTAAGTTTTCACTGTTATGGTATTAATAGGACTACAGGCCCTAGCAATAGGTCTATATAATTCTGTGTACCATAGGCCTATATCTGTGTTTTATCATGATTATTGATTAATGGTGACTTCAATATATATAGTATTCTGCATTGCAATTGAGATATTTCAGAAAATTGGCAACTTAACGATTTTATAAGAGACTATTTTACGATCTTTATAACCTTTTTTTACAATTTTTAGAGCCTATTTTAGGTACCTATAACAGCATTTTTAGCGACCTAAAAGTCTGAAATCTAATTATAACTTATAATTTTGTCAGCTTATATTTCATGAGTATATTGTGTTGTACTACTATATTTAATTCATATCTAACAAATAAAATGTATTGTATACTTACTGTTTGCACAGCTGATATATTTAGTAGCGCTTAAGCGCAATAACATGTCAACACAAGTTTCTCAATAAATTGGTCTAACTGAAGATGATGTAATGAGACATCGAAATGCATATCAATGCACTATTAGCAACTGAAGGTTGGAGAGAGATAAGAAAATCACAACATCTTATGTCTCTTTGAACCACAACAACTAGTTCTACTCAAGAAATAAACAAGAAGAAAACGTCATTATTATTAATAAACTTGTTTATCTACAGACATGCATAGCAACATGCAACGTACAACTTAGATAAGGATACCATCTTTAACCAAGAGACTATACAGGGTGTTAATGAATAACACCGAAATATTTATATCTAGGCCAAGCAGTCAGCCTGACAGAAAATGGGGACAATGAGATCCAAAGAAGAATAAGGCAAGCATGGGGGAAATTCTGGGGACTCAAATTTTTACTCCTAGACAAAGACATTGACAGAGAACTAAGATTGGAAGCACTACAGACCTGCATCATACCGACACTAACATATGGAAGTCAAACCTGGACGCTGACTAAACAACAAGAACTGAAGATACAAAGATGCCAGCGCAGAATGGAGAGAAAAATCTTGGACATTAAACTAGTAGACAAAGTAAGAAACGAAGAACTGAGGCTAAGAAGTGGTATCGAAGAGGCACATAAACAGGCAAGAGAGCTCAAATGGAGGTGGGGAAAACATGTGGCCAGACTACCTGCAGACAGATGGGCCTATGTCACCACGATCTGGGACCCAAGAAGAGGGAAAAGAACAAGAGGGAGACCGAGAAGGAGATGGGCTCAGGACTTCATAGAAGTGATAGGACCGCAATGGTCACGAGTAGCAAGGGATAGGAGGGAGTGGAAAATCACAATTTTAGATTTAGAATAAAATGTTGACATAATTTAGAAACTGAAAGTGAAGTGAAGTGAAGTGAATTAGGGAAAAAGTACAGGACACTCATTCTAGACTCAAAATGGAACATAAGCTACACACAGTAACTAACAGTTAAAGTAAAAGCTCAAATCCGAGCATGCACACAGGAAATAGCTCACCCCGTGTGTACAAACTGAGCTAACCCTACCGATAGTAGGAGGCCCTTGCCTGAAAAGGATTCAGTGGCTTTTTCTAATTCTAATTCTTTCTAATAGAGGGGACATAGACAAGCAACTTTTATTAGGATATTTTTGCTCTATGGATTCGATTTTTCCTGTTACAACATGAAATCTCCCAGGGCATGGCCGCCACTGACTTCTAACATTAGAAAAAAATGCAAAACAAAAGAACTTTGTTGTTAACACTGTAGTGAGTAGTTATGAATAAAAGAAAGATTAATGCAGTGGCGACCAGTCATGTGATTCTGTAAATTTGCAGATTATGTAAACACTAAATTATGATATACCTGTTGACGATTGATTAAGAGTCGGGTTTTTATCGATCACTAGGAAGGCATGAAGTCAATTTAATAAACATTTTAACCCTATTTCGCGTAATTATTTATTTATGAGCACTAAATTATAATGACTTTAATGCCCTGTAGAATACACATTTTACGTCATAGAGCAAAAATCTCCTAATAAAAGTTGCTTGTCTAAGTCCTCTCTATATACAGGTATAATATTTCGGTGTTATTTATTAACACCCGGTATATACAAATTTTAATGATTGATATAATAAAGTGTTCACATTGAACCCGTTTATTAAAGACATCTTAAGTGTTAACTTCATAATAATAACCTTCTAATAGGTTTTAAGATACTAGATATAATTATCTATTCTTATTTTAACACTAGCTTAAAAGACCCGGCGTCGCCCGGGTTTTGTATTTTGTAATTGGAAATTAACTTATGAAGGATTTTCAATTTTAAATTCTAGGTCCTTATATAGGCATTTATAATTTGAAATAGGAAGAACGACTTATTACACTCAAACTATTCCCTCATAAAACGCTTGATATAGTTTTTTATGGCTCATAGAGGATCTAGAATTTTGCATCCCATCGCTTGTACAGTGCACAGCAAGCCTGGTAGAGGTTTAAATAAGAAGAAACAGAAATTCCTGTAACATAAAATTGTAATATCGAGGCGGGAAATTTCCCACTCTTATGTTACCATAAAGTCGTTTTGGGGATGAAATTAAACAGAAAGCATTATCACTTTCATACTTTTCTCTATGTCCAGGGTAGAGAAAGTTATGTGATTCCATTATTTTAGTGGATTTCATTCTGTAATATTTATTTATAACATGAATTATTTTGATAACTTCTCTTATTTGTCAAAAGTGCATTTCAATTGTTTTTTCCAAGCCTATCCATATACCATTTGGCAACAATATATTCTGTGATTTGGAATTGATAATTCTATGTAAAAAGGGATTAAGTATTTTCAAAAACATTTAATTTTTGGCATTTAGAATCAGAATTTTTCAAAATCCTTTCTTAGTGAGCACCTACATTATGAAACGAAGGTACTGTCAAAATTCCAAGTCTCTACCTGTTATAGTTTAGGCTGTACGTTGATTCCTGTCATTCAGTCAGTCATTCATTCAGTCAGTCAGGACAAAGCCTTTTATATAGATAGAGATTGACAAATATAAATAATTTTTTACTAATTTTATCAATACTGAGCTCATTGTTCTATACATAATTATAACTAGGGGCGGATTTCTATGACATGTCATATTTTTCCCCTTTGCATTATTTCAGTTTTCCGACTAATTAAAACCTGATTCCAAGCATCCTGGTGAAAATGGCATATTTGTGTGCATATCAAAGAAATTTTTGAAGTTTCATATCATATTTTGTAAATTTTGCATTATAATGATACTTTTTGAGAATTTACAGATATTTTAAATAATTGACGTTATATTTTAATAAAATGAATTGCAATGAAACTTAAAAAAATATACACATTGTGTAAGTGGTAAAGTCATATTTTAAATTTTATTGATCATATTTTAATATTTTTTTATGTAATAAATGCATGCATATATCCTATTTTTTAGGTCATAGAAATCCGCCCCCTAATTATAACCTATTCACAGACATTAGCCCATATTGGGTAATAATAATTGCTTCAAAAATTGTTAAGCTAGTTATACAGCATTGTTTCCTAAAATAGTAGCTTAATAAAAAAAAATCCCTTTAGGCAGGCCTACAGGCTGAGGTAGATTTCGAAGTGCTTTTGGTTTAATTTATTATCGCTGCGCAGCACTCTTCTTCTTTAGCCTTGGCATGGCAAACCTGCAGTAAAGAGGAAGAGCCTACAATCAGTTGTTTTGACAACAATAATAGGATATAATATTCTGGGAGGCCGTGCGCAAGATCAGCAATGAATAAAATTAGCAAAGCCGCTAAACAAGACAAAATTATGATATTATAATAATTCTTTCAAGTGTTATTATTTTCAAACATTAAAATCTCGCGTCATATGAGAGCTATCAAGAAACTATTTATTGATTTGTAGAGTACTCATCAAGAGCATTTCAACGATACCCCACAAGGCGTGGTTTCAAAAGTTTAGAATTTTCATCTCCCACCCCCACCCCCACCCTCACTCGAACCCCCGAATCGTTGGTGTCACTGTGAACTCCATAGGGAGTTTTTCGAAGAAAAATCTACCTATTGCAATGGATACCACTTTATGATTTTCGAAAAATTCTTTCATATCTTTACGTTTCATGCTCCCCTAAGTACGAAACCACCGCCCGTTCAAAAAAAAATTTTGTGATATTTATATATATACATATATATATATATATATATATATATACAAGTAATTGACTTATTAGACGTGATCTTTTATCTTACTCTCCTTCAACTTCCAGCTGTATTTGAATAAAGTTAGTGGTATATTAGGCGGAACTTTTTAAGATTATTGATTACACAGCCCAACAAAAAATAACTTTTTGTTTGGTGTCTCAGATGTTTTATCGGATTTTGGCTATACTTAGTATGCTTATTCCAAATATGTAAACAGTTTTTCTCTACCAGCTCTACTTTTATATAGAATTTATTCGTGAACTCTTAGTATAGCGAAACAAAATCTTGCTTGATAATATAGCTAGTGAAGGTTCTTGACCATACTTCGGACCCTTAGGACGAAAACCATATGAAGTACGGAAAAACTAAAATCTGAATTATTTTTGGCCCTCAAATTGACAGTTCATAAGTCATAAACGACTGTAAAATATGTGATAATATAAATTTTTTAAAAACCCCATGTTATATTGTTATTGTAATGTTAATGTAATGTTAGTGTGTTGCTTTTTACTTCCTCTGCCCATACCATAGGTACTATAGGTGGAGGAAGTATTGTTTTTCGACCCCAATTTCGAAGTTGAGTTTTTAACATGTCTGTGTCTGTCTGTCTGTGTGGATGTCTGTGAACAGGCTAGCTCCAAAACGGAAAATCGTATGAAGACAAAATTTCGCATTTGGGTCAGGTACCTTCTGAGGCTGTGACACGAAGATGGCGACAACCTTCTCTTATATTTAAGAGGACCTTATATGAAGAAATTTCCCCTCCCCCCTCAAAAATGGTTCTAACAATTTCCTTTAAATTTTGTACATGGAGTGCTTATACCAAGAGCTAAAACGTATATTTGAAACTTTTTTTTTTTTTTAAATTCTCTGAAGGGTGGTTGTAAGCTTCCCATTGTTTGTAGAAACTCTGTCTTGCCTGGTGAACAACTCAATACACAGACATTCATGGCCTCTTATTCTAATCAATGAAATGTAGTAAAACTCCGCCTTTCAATATTCATGTTTTTTAATTATCAGATATATATTTCGACCACCTTGTGGTCATCTTCAGTGATACATATGATGTTAAACAATATGATGTAGGCTTAAGTCTATGTTATTTACATGGCCAGCTCTGAATTGAAAACTTCATGAGCACAGAGGAGGCTAGACACACAATATAATGTCATATGATGTTAGCCAATGTATGAAAAAAAACATTATCTTTGTTGGCAAGTTGTTCGTTTAAATTTCCTTCTTTGTTGGTCCAGGAAAATTATTCTATATGAGTACGTGAAGTGAGAAAGATGTATTGTTAGCCAGGCTTAAAGTAAAGAAATATCTGAGGGGAATATTCAATAAATTTAGGAAATTATTCTTAACAGCGGAAAGTTCAATAAACGTTTGCAGTCACTTGTTTTTTCTTCTTTTTTGTTTGTCCATAGCCTGCGTTTTTTAGTCGCAACATTCAAAGAAGAGGCTATAAGATATTTATAGCATAATTAGCGTAAAATTGTGTTTGCGATTCTGTACAAGGATATGTGAATTAGAATATTATAGGAGAAAAATTCCTCCGACACTGGGACTTGAACCCAGGACCTTTGGCTATTCGCACCTTTGCTCTACCAACTGAGCTAAGCCGGAGTCCAATTCACAGCGCTGGGTATAAATTCTAAGGCACCAAAATAGCTGTTGGTCTGTGTCATTATTCATATAGCACATGGAATATGAAATTAATCAGTGATATATTTAGTTTGAATATTTTTTCTCTCTCTCATTCATTTCATATACCTCTCTTTATAACTTTACTAACGTATTTTATACATAAATTTGTAGATTATGTATCAAACTTGACTCGGCCAATGTAATACATCTGTCTTACTTATGTGGCATTGAATAAATAAAATATGCCATCCCCTAGCGAACCTTTGTCTTCTTAAATTTCCAAGAGAAGTAACAATTATCAGGCTTGCCACCAGTCCTTTGTCATCCACAGGCTAAGCTAATAGTAATGATTGAATCTCAAAATACTCGATATAACAGGGCGTCTGTGTAATACAGGCCTTTCCAACTGAGGTGCTTTCATGGCGCAGGCCAGCACCGGTGAATCATCAGAGGCAACTCCACAGGTCTAGCCAGTGCTCAGCTTACGAAAACAATATTATTAACAATAACAATCGATTTGGCAATGGAATTTCAAAGTACAGCCTCTAAGGCAACATCAGTCAGAGAAGTCCTGGTTTTACTTTTATTTAAATTCATAATTCCGGGGTGTGCGGGCAAAGAGAGTTAAGTACACTTTCTTGTTACTGAGAATTAGAGTGATTTAACACACTATACCAGCCCAACATAGCTTTAGAGATGGATAAACCTATGAGGCACACATCCATAACTACTGTACAATTTTGAATATGACTTACTGAACTTAACACAAATGTAGAGAACAGTTTTATCTATAACTCCATGGACATATCTCAATTTTTTAGGATGGTGGACTTAACTCTCTTTGCCCACGCACCCACAAATTGAAAACATCTCTTTGCATGCATAAGCTGTCTCGAACACTGGCCTAAATTTTAGAGCAAGTGCGTGAAGTTTGGGAAATTTCTGTGGATGAATACCTTTGTAAAATAAAGCAAATCGCCGGCGTAGTGGTAGTACCTGCACTTTTATCACCTCTGCTTGGAAACATGATGGTGATTTTCAGGACAAAATATGGCGTCATAAATATCTTAAGTTGAGTTGCCATATCATTAATTTCTTTGAATGGGCATTGAATTCATCGTGCAATTCTGTAATGACGTCTGATACTCTCCAAAGTTTTCGTAAATAGACAAATTTAATTAATTTAATGAAAGAAAATTGTCAAAATTTCCGGCTTTAAGTTGATCTTTACATAATAAACTCTGCATTTTTAAAGCCTTAATTCTGTCACACATGGTGCTAATTAACTAATTTCTCCCTTGCAATTAAATATTTAAATCATTGAAATAAGACGTTACATCCATTAAGAAAGCGAGGCCAGCTACCCACTGTGCTGTCTGACGCACACATGCAGTAGCATCGGCCGGAGCACCGGGCTGCCGTTGGGTGCTGCGATGGCGTGCACAAGCGCAGAGTGCTCGAGTTGGAAAGGCCTGGTGTAATAGCTACATCGTTGTAGTGAGTTACAATTAACTTTGTTGTAAAGAGATTTGACTGTAAATAGTTATTACGCAGAGTGTAGATTCCTGCTTAATGTGCAACGTATCTGAAGTTATGTACTAAAGTGATGCAATGTTATTAACAGTTTCAGACTAAGTATCCAATGGCTGTGTGTGGAGATTTACGTTTTGCTGATACCAAAAGCAGATCCTTCAAAACGTATTTATTTGAATTCAGTCAAGCAAAGCTCTGCTACTACAAAGACAAGAGAGTAAGTACATTGGTTCATTATGCAACGAGGGTGTAATAGTACTTATTAAGGCACAAGTATGTTTCATATGAGTGTCTTAATTATCGTTATAGATAAGTAGCATACAACTGTTTTTGTTCGACCATAATTAAATATTTAAGCAGTGGTGGCTCGTGTATAGGCACTGTGGAACTGCAGCACCCCTATTTTCACTTGATATTATTGATAATATTTAGTATAGTGAGTCCTTTTTTCCTTTTAATTCTTTCTTTCTTTATGCTTGTACAATATATAATCCTTAAGCCATCCCCCAGTTTATTAAAAAGAGAAAAGAAAATCCTTGTATGGAATTGTGCGCTTCACAGTTCCAGTGGCGTGGTGTTTGAAAATAAATGTTCTTTTTATATATGATGTTAAAACCTAGGGGTTATATAGTATGAGGGGTTTCTTAATGGGTTGTCTAGACTTATAGATAAGAGACGTATAAGGTGGATGTAGTTAACTATGTATGTAAAAGTATGTGTAAATAAAATTCTATTCTATTCTATTCTTCTTCTATATGTATGTTTCTTTTTATACAATTTTAAAACAAAGTCTAAACAGCACCCCCACTAATTTTAGCCACGATCCACCACTGTGCTTAAGTTTGGGTTATAGAATACATTGTAATTGATAAAGCAAACAACTCTTTTTTTTCGCTCCCTCTCATATTCCTACAACGAGTGTCGTAGCATCGAATCTTATGATCCCTGACCACACATGAATCTGTTTGTACCAAAGTTTGAATTACTCGTGATAACTAAATCCACGACTCACAATTCTGGGGAATTTCTAAACTACTCTTTGCCAACAGCTCTTAGTAGTTCTTGTCTTTTCCGATAGATGCCAGACTACAATTCATGCAGGCCGCTGGGCGTCTCTGAACATTTTAATGTCAAGAACATTATAAACACACCAGATGATTTCAGTTTAGTATAATATTAAAATATGAACAGAATTGATTTTATTTTAAATGCAGGTGGTTTATTGCACAGTTTCATTTGCTGGTCTCAGGGTTTCAAGATCATTCCATCTTCGGTAATAGTCGAACCATGATAATCTGTATTGTAATGGATATACTGTATTGACCCAAATATAAGACGACCTCGCATATAAGACACCCTGAATTTTTCATGGGCAGTTATGAAAAAATAAATAAAAATAGCTTATTAGTACATTTTGCTGGAGCAGTCAGGATTGGTAGTACAAGGGAACAGTGCTACCAACAGAAATTCAGATGTAGCTGAGGTTAGTCACTAGGGTGACTGAAACTACGTAGTCCTAGGTAAATAATTAATAGTGAAGTTCAAGTGTGAAATATAGCCTTAATAACATAAATAATACTAATGTTTATATATTTCTAGGGATCTGTGAAACTTGGTGAATGGAAGATAGAAGACATAATATGGTACTTGGGATACGAACCTAAACGCAATCCACAGATGAGGTGAGTTGATTTCTTTTGTTTTGTGAGACCTCATAAGAATTTTGCAAAACGAGAGTATTTATTGTATTAAATGCTGTCAATGGTATTTGGAGGAGCAAAGTGCATCTGCTGGGCCTAGGGATATTTTATATCTCTTGCCACCTACCTGATGAAGCTGAATGAAGATGCAGTGAATGTGAGAGACAGTCACAAACTAGTAATTTCTTCAATTTTGTAAGTTTTTAAAACTTTTGACAGTTGTTTTAGAGTATTGTAACTCTCATTGTCCTATACAGGGTATTTCAAATATACTTCTACAAACTTTGGGCATGGGTTCCTTACACCAGAAGAAGGAAAAAAGTTCATATGAACATAGGTCCCATAATCCTTTGTTTTCTCGTTAGGACCAGTTCCGTGGCCTGCATGTTCTCCCAACCTCAATCATTTGGATTTTTATCTCTTGGGGGCACCTTAAACATTATGGAGCACACATCCCGGATGAAGAAACTTTACATCGACATGTCATGCAAGCCTGCAAAACCATTCGACACCATCCTGGAGTATTTGAAAAGGATGCGACAGTCCATGATTCGATGAGTGCATGCATGTCTAGAAGCAAGAGGAGGACATTTCGAGCATTTGTTATGAGTTTTGTGTGTTGACGTGTTATGAGTGTACCAATGTGTTGAACAATTCCTAACAAGAAAACAAAGGATTATGGGACCTATGTTCATATGAACCCTTCTTTTAGTGTAAGGAACACATGCCCAAAGTTTATAAAAGTAATACAAGTAAGAATCAGCTTGAAAAATTTTATGTCATAACCGGGATTTGAACACGGATCTTCAGCTTAACGCGCTGATGCTCTACCATTGAGCTACCATGACAACATGCCAGTATGACATCAAATTCCTCAACTGATTCAGAAGACAAGGCAGACCACAGGAGGTTTCTCCGTTGAGAACACACATCCAATGGCGTCCTACATTTGTAGGTACTTTGAAGCCAAGTTATTATTTATATACTATTAATTAAGTGGAGGGAAAGGAAATAGACATTAAATCCATGTCTGGGATATTAATACAAGTAAGAATCAGCTTGAAAGTCTGCCTTGTCTTCTGAATCAGTTGAGGAATTTGATGTCATACTGGCATGTTGTCATGGTAGCTCAATGGTAGAGCATCAGCGCGTTAAGCTGAAGATCCGTGTTCAAATCCCGGTTATGACATAAAATTTTTCAAGCTGATTCTTACTTGTATTAATATCCCAGACATGGATTTAATGTCTATTTCCTTTCCCTCCACTTAATTAATAGTATATAAATAATAACTTGGCTTCAAAGTACCTACAAATGTAGGACGCCATTGGATGTGTGTTCTCAACGGAGAAACCTCCTGTGGTCTGCCTTGTCTTCTGAATCAGTTGAGGAATTTGATGTCATACTGGCATGTTGTCATGGTAGCTCAATGGTAGAGCATCAGCGCGTTAAGCTGAAGATCCGTGTTCAAATCCCGGTTATGACATAAAATTTTTCAAGCTGATTCTTACTTGTATTAATATCCCAGACATGGATTTAATGTCTATTTCCTTTCCCTCCACTTAATTTATAAAAGTATTTTAGAATCACCCTGTATAGGACTTTAATTAAAGTAATAAGCCTTAAGTAATAATGCCTTATTCCATGAAACTCAACATTTTCAGCAACTTGTCACCCTCTGTTAGTTATCTAAGAAATTTTCCAAAAAAGGAATAAAATTACAGTATTTACACAAAATTAAAGAAAAATTGTTTAAAGTGGATATTTATTTGTAATTAACACACAACGTTTCGGTCAAAACATAAGACCTTCTTCAGGTGACTGTTTACAAGAAGAGAAAAACTCTCAATTGTCCGTGTCATAAGAAACACTTCCGTTGTAAGTGGAATGCGCACGATTAGAAAGGGACAAAAAATTGGTATTACGAAAATGCTTATTAATCCAATCCACAGGTATTTCATACGGGGACTCTTCTATAACATCCACATGGGGAAGAGGAAAGCGTATAACATGTCTATTCTTTTTTGTTCTCTTAATGACCCCCAACCACTCATCACCCAAGTCACCGTCAAATCGGTTCAAAACGAAATCTTTATTACATCCGATATTCCATGCTTCGCACACTTTTCTCTTAATAACATCGTCCTCAACCTTTAAGATCTTCAAAGCACCCATACGGTGATTATTCTCGATCAAATGTTGGCTAAGACCAGTAGACGTTTTCCTACTTCTAATATCTCTCTCGTGCTCACGAAGTCTGATTTTAAAGGATCTACCTGTTTCACCAATATAAAACTTATCACAATCCAAGCATGAGATTGAATATACCCCTGGATATTCCATTCGGTCCTTATTTCTGCCGAACCTTTTATATTCGGAAAAAATCTTGTCAATGGTTCTATTGGTTTTGTAGGCAGGAACCAAATCGAACTTACGAAAAACCTTCTCGTAACGTTCGCTCATGGCTGGGTGGTAGGTCATACCCACATACTTAGTATTAGGATCCTTAATCTCACCATCTCTATTCATAAAATGTTTTTCAGCCTCCTTCCATATCATATCCATTCTTCTTTCATCAAAACCATTGATCCTGGCTAAACGAAAAATCTCCCTTTTTTCAGAATATAAATCATTGTAGTTGTTACATAACTTTAAGGCTCTAATGGCGAAGTTACGCCAAACGTTGTGTTTAATCCTATGGTGGTGTGCGGATTTCTTATGAATATATAATTCACCTTTATTATTTTTCCTATAAACGCCCAATTTAATCCTCGGATATTCTAGAACAATTCTTAAGTCCAGGAAATTTAGAGTATTATTCTCGGATTTTTCAATAGTAAACTTCATTCTGTTGTTAAAACCATTAAAATCCTCCAAAAGCTGTCCAGAAATATCATTCCTAGAAATAACCAAGATATCATCAACATAGCGAATATATACAGCAATGCTGTTAATTACAAATAAATATCCACTTTAAACAATTTTTCTTTAATTTTGTGTAAATATATTAATCAGTGGAAATCTGGACCATTATGACAGATTATTTGAATAAAATTACAGGCTCGCTACCTTTACGATTACATGTACAGTGTGTAGTCAGTGTTGTGATGTAAAATGCATGCTTTGTCTGTTTCAGGTGGGCTGTTACTTTCATCGACAGGCACAACAAACCATCAAGGTAAAGCACATTAGAATCCTCATGTTTCCCTAATCTTGCATTATTTAATGACAACTAACTCTGCTGTTCTCGATAACTTTTCAGTAGTCATGGAACAGCAGACAAAGAGTAAATGAAGTGAAGGGAACAAAAAGTAAAGAAATTGAAGGGTTGTTTCTTTAGTTCTGGCAACTATTTTATTTCTCCATACATAGCTTACGCACATGGTTCTAATATTTATAGGCCTTCAATGTAATCACCACCATTGCGTACAACGTGTTCCCAGTGATGCGGAAGTCTTTGGATCCTGTTGGCACTGCCTAATCTGTTGATGGTGCGAAGAGGGCAGTCGGTTGTCAGTAAAACATCTTCAACCATACGAAAGCGAATCCCTCAAAGAGGCTCCTTCATCTTCAGGATTAGATCAAAGTCGCAAAGACTTAAATCTGGAGAGTACGGAGGGTGATAGAGTACCTCCCAGCCCCAGCGACACAACTTCTGCTGTATGTGCCCTAGCGTTATCATGCAGAACAATGGGTGGATTATCCATGAAATGTTGCCGTTTTCTTTTTAGAGCTTCTCGCAGATTGTTTTGCAAAAACAAGCAGTAGTACTCTACAATAATGTTTTGGCTTGGGGAAATGGTATGTGTTAAGATCATGTTTTACAGGCAACCGACCGCTCTCTTCGTACTGTCAACAAATTAGGCAGTGCCAGTAGTATGCAAAGACTTCCGCATTGCTGGGAACATGTTGTATGCAATGGTGGTGATTAGATCGAAGGCCTACAAAAGTTAGAACCATGTATGTATGCATGCTATAGGCAGAAAAATAAAGTAGTTGCCACTACTAAATATTCAACCCATGTATAGTTTCATACAAACTCACAAGAAGATGTTTTTCAAAAATATATTCCTGCATATTTAACCCAATGACATATTTAAATACCCTACAGGTTGCTGTGAATGTCCAAAGTTTTCATGCATAATAGGCTACTAAAATATTGAATTCACCAATACATATCAGCTAGTATGAATGTTGGGTATGGTTGACCTTTTCTTTGTCTGCGTTGTATTGAGGGGCTGGTGCACACTCATCATTATCGTCACTTGCATTGGTATTTTCAGAACTAGATTGACTTTCAACTACTGCTTGATTCGCTACAAGATAAATCACTTATTTCATTATCACTTATAATTTGAGTTGGGAAGATACACAGTGAAGTGATTTCAAACTTAAAGATTGTTTAGCTTGGAACTTGCACACGAACTTCACTTAATAGGTATATCTACCTCAGAATGCATTTCGATGGACACTTTCCACCATCATCAGCTGATCCGACTGTCACTTTAGCGGCGGGTGGATGAACTTTTTAATCCCCACTGTGTTGTCAAAGTTGATCAAATTCTCGTGGTTCTTTTGAATAAATTTTTTTCCCAAACTAATAGATCTGATTGTTTTTTTAACATGTTTCAATAGGTCTTTGCTGTCTTTGAATTCATGGCCTTCTTCCCAAAAATGCGCTGCCAAAGCTGATTTATCTGTTTGTTTGTTCACCACGTTCTTGAAATATTCTTTCCCTACACACCATAGTGGGGATTCAAGGAAGCCTGATTGTAAAGTTCATCCACCCACCTCTAGAGTGACAGTCGGATCAGCTGATGATGGTGGAAAGTGTCCATCGAAATGCATTCTGAGGTAAATATACCTATTAAGCGAAGTTCGTGTGCAAGTTCCAAGCTCAACAATTTTTAAGTTCATTATCACTGTCAAAACACTATCAAAAAGCTTCTGTAAACCCTCCTCATCACCACCACGATTTACACTCTTTGCCATGTTGGTTACTAAGATCAGCTGCTTTACATGCGACAAAGATTTGTTTGTTCCCGGTGAAGAAAACCACTTGACACACAAGGAAAAAATATATTTCAAACATCAATGTCTGTGCTTGGTTTTAGACTGTATTTAAGAGCCATCTATTAGCTAGAAATTGAACTTGCATTTATGTAGTGCCACTTGCATTTGCAAGTTGAGCTCGTCATACGATTTAAATGCCATAGCAACTTCATGCGAGTACAGCTCGTCATTTGATGCAATTAGGCTAATGTCATGAAAAGGGAGTAGAATTATTATATTGCTGGTATTTATACATTTCACCCATTCCAGCAAATATTGCATTTGATGAACTATTAATAATTTAGTAGCGTTAATATCAGCATCTATACTTGTTTTATAATATTTCATGCTTATTACTGTTTATTACCCTACATAATTTCCATCTTCTCGCTTTGTGAACTGTAGCAGAACTTGTGTTTTTATTAGTAATGTTCAGTAAAACCCCAATAATACATGCCTGTTTGTTACGCTATCCCATGTTATATGCTCTTTTCATCCATTCCCTTGACATCACTATATAAAACTATATATGCTCATCATCTCGTTTAATAACTCTTTCATCAGCCAAAAATTCTAAAATTTTATACTTTTAAGGATACTGAGAAAATATTTTCCAGACTTCTACATTTTCCATTAGCGCCCGCAGCACATTTACTGTTAGCGCCCGCACGTTCAATAGAATGGAATGCAACTCTTGAGTACCTGCAAGACTATTCATAGCATGGATTCAGTCCTCCACGGTCCTCCTTGCTGCCAGTTTTAAATCCCATTGTGACTTGATCTTGTGTAGAAGATTTGTTAGTGCCAACATGAGTAAAGGAATGAAACGGAAAGCTTTGCTGATATCAAAGAAATTAGAAATTCTCAATAAACATGATGAAAACACCAGTATGAATCAGAAACAGTTGGCGGAATCATTACAGATCCCTTCTTCGACGCTTAGAACAACAGTAAAAATCGTGAAGCTGTTTACGAGGCCACAACGGGAGGCTGCAAGCGAATGTAGGTGAAATCCGGAAAATACGAAGATGTGGAAAAAATTCTTGTGGAATGGTTTCACCAGTTGTTGACTGCATTGCCATTGTTACGTACCGTAATTCCTGCATGTTGTGGAAACATTCATTTCAAGCTCTGGATAATCCGTCTTGGGCCCCAAAGTGCACGACAAGAACTTTTCTCCTTCTGTTTCACACATAACTTTCTGAAACATGAAATTTCCTCTCAGCAGCTCATTTAGTAGCTTTTCCCTCCTACAGTTCAATGGCACCAGTCCTTCGATCGCTTTCTCTCATTTGATGTGCGTAAAACTTGTGTGAATGTCAGGCTGTGGCTAGAGAGAAGGAGAGTTGTATTTACCTACTTTTTGCACTGGTACTAGTACCATATGAGGTAAAATTTGTAGTTGTTGTCACTTTTACCACCTTTTCTTTGACCCTTCAATGATGTTCAGAGGATCATTTAATTAATTGGTAACAAAAAGTAACCAATCATGCCCAATTCTGTGCTGGACTCCTGTACATCTGGGCTTTGAGAATCACTTTCACCATATCTCTAAATTTGTTATGTTGTCACCAAATGGTTAACTTTGGGTTAACTTTGTGTAGTTTGACCGCCGGCGTGGTCTTGTGGTTAGCGTCGCTGACTACAGTTACGTCGGTCCTGGTTCGATCCCCGGTGCCTCCTCGGATTTTTCTGAGGTAGGGAGGTGTGGCAGGGGTGCACTCAGCCTCGTGATTCCAATTGAGGAGCTACTTGATAGAGAAGTAGTGGCTCCGGTCATGAAAACCACCATTAACGACCATAGCTGTCGGCATCCTGACCACATGCCCCCAATCCTGCCATCTGCCTGTGGTAGATGACGCAGCGGTCGGGTGGTAGGCCAAGTCCCTCCAGGGATGTAGCACCACGGAGATAGAGTTTGTGTAGTTTAAATGTACAGAATATTTTCAGTAATGTGACCAACACACTCATTCATCACAACCAAAACATTGACTATGAGACGATACTGGAAATATGTATTTTACGGACCATAAGATGCAAATTTTTACCTTGAAAACAGAGTCTTGAAACTTGGGTGTGTCTAATGGTCTGAAGTACACTAAAAAATTATAATAATGGTAAATATTGCCAGAATACCATAATTATAAACAAGGTGTTGTATACAATAAGGTAGATACACATTTTGTCACAGACTGTACATCAGTGCACTTGCAGGAATCGCAAAATGAGGGTAGCTGGAAGCTGGGTGTACATTGCGAAAAGAAAGGCATGTTGAGTTCTTTTATACGAAAGGAGTTGTCTCCGCCAGTTGGTTTAAATGAAGGCAATGACCTCTAAACAGCCTTGTCCCATTACACTTACCGTAAGCTGAATAGGGTTAGAGGATGTAAAAGTATTTTTAGTCTTTCATGAGAAATCAGTTCAGTTAAAAATTATGTGATGCCACTTGTACAGAAGAGATTTTCGTGCAACACAGGTTTTAAGTTAGCAGTGATTTACACTGATTCCATTGTACAAGGTTATAATTTGTTTATGCAAAGAAGTATATTATTCCCTTTAAAATTTTTCGTTTAGAATCACATTAAATTTCTTTTCCTTTCAATTTCCATGCTAAAATCAAGGTACGTCTTATGGTCCGGACTGTCTTATAGTCCGTAAAATATGGTATTGCACACTGATGCATTATATAAAAAAAAAGGATATAGCTGTTTTTTCTTTTACAGATCAAAAGACAGCCCTTACTTTGGATACACAATTGCAGGGACAAGTAAAGAAGAGCAGATGCGATGGACAGGAGCAATGCTGGTTGCAGAACATACACAAAATCTCCTTCCCACTGCAGAACTGTTGCAGTGATAGATTCAGTACTAGGGCAATGCTACATACACAAAATCTCATTCAAACTGTAGAACTGTAGCAGTGATAGATTCAGTACTAGGGCAATGCCGCATACACAAAATCTTCTTCACACTGCAGAACTGTAGCAGTGATAGATTCAGTACTAGGGCAATGCTACATACACAAAATATCATTCACACTGCAGAACTGTAGCAGTGAAAGATTCAGTACTAGGGCAATGCTACATACACAAAATCTCATTCACACTGTAGAACTGTAGCAGTAATAGATTCAGTACTAGGGCAATGCTACATACACAAAATCTCATTCACACTGCAGAACTGTAGCGGTGATAGATTCAGTACTAAGGCAATGCCACATACACAAAATCTTCTTCGCACTGCAGAACTGCAGCAGTGATAGATTCAGTACTAGGGCAATGCTACATACACAAAATCTCATTCACACTGCAGAACTGTAGCAGTGATAGATTCAGTACCAAGGCAATGCCACATACACAAAATCTCCTCCCCACTGCAGAACTGTTGCAGTGATAGATTCAGTTCTAGGGCAATGCTACATACACAAAATCTTCTTCACACTGCAGAACTATAGCAGTGATAGATTCAATACTAGGCAATGCCACATACACAAAATCTCCTCCCCACTGCAGAACTGTTGCAGTGATAGATTCAATATTAGGGCAAAGTCTCATTCACACTGTAGAACTGTAGCAGTGATAGATTCAGTACTAGGGCAATTCTACATACACAAAATCTTCTTCACACTGCAGAACTGTAGCAGTGATAGATTCAGTACTAGGGCAATGCCACATACACAAAATCTCCTCCCCACTGCAGAACTGTTGCAGTGATAGATTCAGTATTAGGGCAATGCTACATACACAAAATGTTCTTCACACTGCAGAACTGTAGCAGTGATAGATTCAATACTAGGGCAATGCCACATACACAAAATCTCCTCCCCACTGCAGAACTGTTGCAGCGATAGATTCAGTACTAGGGCAATGCTACATACGCAAAATCTCATTAGTAAATGAATCAAACACCATGACGATTGGCGCTGGCCTTTTGTGATTTCCAATTTCAATCTTATGTCTCACACTTGTTAAGTTACAGATTTCACAGGTGATACGGGTGTAGAACTGTAGCAGTGATAGATTCAGTACCAGGGCAATGCTACATACACAAAATCTCCTTCACACTGTAGAATTGTTGCAGTGATAGATTCAGTTCTAGGGCAATGCTACATACACAAAATCTTCTTCACACTGCAGAACTGTAGCAGTGATAGATTCAGTACTAGGGCAATGCCACATACACAAAATCTCCCCACTGTAGAACTATTGCAGTGATAGATTCAATACTAGGGCAATGCTACATACACAAAATCTCCTTCCCACTGCAGAACTGTTGCAGTGATAGATTCATTATAAGAGTAATACTGGCTGTAGAAGATACACAAACTCTTCTTCACACTGTTGCAGTGATAGATTCAGTACCAGAATGATGCTGGTTGCAGCAAATAAACAAAATCTTCAAACTGCAGAACTATTGCAGTGTTAGATTCCATACTAGAGCATTCCATGATGAATCATCTACATTTTGTAATTCGTTAGATAAAGAAAGAGTATGTTAGGAAAATTCTGTTTTACTTTAAAGGGATTTGAGTTTTCTGAGGCTCTTGGATTACTCTTCAAGTTCTTGTCAATTCTTGAAACATGTTCTGGTAGCTTTTAGTGAACTAGTATGAACACATGTTTATTTTTCTGTAAATGTATCCAGAATGTAATGTCCAATGTGTGTAGTCCCCTAAAACGCAAATAATGCCTTGTACCCAGTGGTTCCACTGTGCAGGTTTTACTGTCTACAGACAAGCAATGAAGACTGTGGCTCTCATAACACAAGTTTTTTTTTTATTTTCTGGAGCATTCTACATGATGTACAGCTTTTAACCTGTGATCGCTTGCGCTTGTAGTTGTCATACCATCACTCGCGCGTTAGATTTGATCTAACACTATTTTTCCATTTATAGTTATTAAATGTAACTCAAAAGCATGGGTTAATCTTACTGTAAGTTCCTATGTAACCGTTTTAACATTTGTAAAAGCAAATACTTTATATATATATATATATTTTATAAAAATATAATTCAATTCAATTATTTATTTAAAGAAGCTACAAACAATTTTTACAAATTTTAAACAGTAAACAGTAATAATAATAATAATATTAAATGGCTTTTCAATGGGTTAATCTTACTGTAAGTTTCTATGTAACGGTTTTAATATTTGTAAAAGCAAATCCTTTATATATATTTAAAAAAAATATATAATAATAATAATAATAATAATAATAATAAATGGCCTTTCAAAAAAGTGAATTTTTACATGATTCTGGCATTGTAAACGTGTAATTTTTGTTAGTATATTATTATTACTATTATTATCATTATTGTTATTCACATTATTATTATTATTATTATTAATATTATTATTAGGCCTACTACTACTAGTACTATTACTAATTATTATTTGTAATAGTGTTATTATAACATTTAAAAGTGAAATAGAAGCAGAGAACCAACATATTATTATTCAAGAGCTGCAGCGTCAACTTACTTCTTATACACAGGATGAATGCGCTGCTTTGTTAATAACACAGCTGTTGACACAAATAATGAAACACAGATGTCGAGGAAGGCATTGCTAGAAAAACAACTTTCTCTTTCAACATAATATACATGAGTTATTAAAATATATACACAATTGCTAGTTCCAATCTAATAGCGCGAGCGAACACGGGTTAACAATGTTGTCAGCTTATTGTATTTGTGATGTAATATAGGATAGGTATCATAGATGGTGTGGCATGAACAGGCTATCAGATCATAATTACAGATAATGCCTCGGGGTAAGATTACAGAAAATAACAGATAATGCATCAGTGCATAATTATGGATAATGTCTCAAGTGTATGATTACAGATAATGCCTCAGGGCATGTTTACAATTAATGCCTTAGGGCATAATACAGATGTCTCAAAGTCTGATTACAAATATGCCTCAGAGCACATCTAGGGATAATGCATCATCGCATTATTACAGATGTCCCAGGGCATGATTACAGATAATGCTAAAGGGTTATTACATATATTGTCTGAGGGCATGATTACAGGTAATGCATAAAGATATATTACAGATATTGTCTCAGGGCATGATTACAGATATTGTGTAAAGGATTATTACAGATATTGTCTGAGGGCAAGATTACAGATAATATATAAAGATATATTACAGATATTTTATCAGGGCATAATTACAGATAATGCCTAAAGGATTATTACAGATATTGTCTGAGGGCATGATTACAGATAATACTTAAAGAGGTATTACAGATATTGTCTGAGGCACTTACTACTAATATGTGTCAATGACGTAATTATAATGTCTCAGAGAAAAATTATAAATATTATCTCGGAGCACAATTAATTGCAGATAATGTGTCAGAGCAATACAGATATCTGAGAGTATAATGAATTAATTAGAGATAATGTCTGCGAAATTTCAAATATCATATCAGACCATAATTACGTGCAGATAATATCTGAGCATTTATTTTAAAAGGTTTTAGAGCATATTTACAGATAAAGCATGAAGATTACAATCGTTTATTAATATACATTTAGGAGAATAGAAAGACATAGCACTGATTATGAATAGTTTGCAGTTTAACATGCATTTAAGGTTTTTTATGAGATTTATATTAAAATTAATGAACTTCAGTTTTACAACAATAAACTTTCCTGTATAATATATTGTAGTTATATGTAAAGAGATAAGTTATGTCTCAATATACAGATATCATGTTATTTACATTTTATTGTGTTATTCTCTAAAAGAAAAGCAAGTGTAAGATCTACATTATGGAACTCACCTTACTATCACTGTATTAACCCTTAAGAATGCATGAGAGATATTTTTTTCCTCAGGAACAAGAAAGATGGGTCTATTATACATTGAGTTTCTTTCTGAGGGGCCCAGCAACTCACCTATTCTTAAATGATCTCATCCAGCACGTGTTTATCTATATCTATAATAATAAAAGGAAGTGTTTGTCTGTCTGTCTGTCTGTCCACGATGCCCACCGAAAACTACTGAACGCAGAGATCTGAAATTTTAAACATAGATGGACTGAAAGGTGGATGAATGCACCTCCAAGCCAGATTTTTAATTTTCACTTTCGTTCGTGAGTTATGAGTGAAAAACTGGCAGAAAACGTGATTTTAGTGCTATCGAAGCATCAGTTTTCAGAAATACATTTCAATTATCAAATCAATTGCAGATGGCTTTGCCTACTTTTGTCGTGATTTGGAAATAAAAAATCGCTTCATTTTATAAGCTCACCCTGGTCAATCCATTTGTTTATAATGCCAAGGCCCACAGACATCTGAAATTTTCAACATTTTTAAAAAAATTTTATTTATTTTACTTTTGTAAAACATAAAACATACATTCATAACTGATGCCCAAATGAGCAAAAGCTCGTGCTTGGGCACAGCTCAGCACAGCAACAGAAAAAGTGACCACTGGAAATTACAAAACAAAAAATTCGGGCAAAGCGACGCTACATAAAAAACACACACACACACATGGCAAACACAAATACACTCACAAAACAAGGCAAATAGTAAATAATATAAATCAAAAGCAAAACATATATATTAAACATTATGTGTTAGAGAGGAATGACAAGCACGAGTAGCCAAAATGAAAAGCAAAAAATTGGGATATGTAAAATGAGTCATGCATTAGGTTGCATAGACTTTAAAATGGACAATTTGGATGGAACTCACTATGCAGAGGTTTTGTGGGCCAGAGAACTCGAATATGAGGTCGTTTTTCCCAGGCAACTCTTTCTAATTGTGGAATTCACTTTAAAACCGGATTTTTAGCTGTTTCATTAATTATATTAATTGTTTAGTATACCGGTATGAATGTTTCGCATGCAAGTGTTAATAAATATAATGTTTTAATTACTTTGCTCTTAATTTTTTATCTTCCAACTAATTATCGTGGGTGAAGCCATGGGGATCTGCTAGTTTTAAATATCTCTGATATTTAGGTGAATTTGTGTTTCATTGTTGAGTATGTGGAAATTTTTTTACCCTGCCCACCTCTATCAATTTCTAGTAAAGATTTCTATACCTTTATATGAGAGTAGAAATGTTTAGTATGAAGAGACCTTTGACCGATGCCGAAATTACGGCAATCTTGGAGGTTTCAGATGATGAAATAGTTGACGGTGTATCATTTTCATCAGATAAGGATCAACCGAAAATGCTTATCATGATACCAGATCAGTAAAGAGCACTGAAAGTTATCAAGATGATAATTATTTAGTTTCAGCAGTTGTGTCTGAGGAGGTCATTCCTTTGGCATTACGTCTGCTTATAAAGGAAAAGATGGTACAAAGAACCACCAAATGTTGGAGGTAGAATGCCTGCTCGAAACATTGTGACAGTGAGACCTGGTCACATCGAATCCCAGTGTCGGGGGAATTTTTCTGCTAAAATACAACATTGGCCTGAATATAAGACTTTTCCCCCTCAAAATGTGTTTATAGAAACTATACTTATCTTATATGTGCAGCCTAATATACTTTCAACAACTCTCCATTCATAAATGCAGCAGTGCAGCAAGAATCCTCACGTGATGACGTTTGTCCAACCCAAGGTCTAAGTTACATGGAAATTTACCGAACTTGACCGAATTTTATTTTTCCCAAATTCGTGTTTCTGCATTGCACCGTTACTTCTCTATTCTCTACACGTAAAGCTTTGTTTTGACCACCAGTCATGGCGGACCATGTGGAAAAGAAAACATCTCCATTTTCTCAATGCGTAAATAAAGGCGAGAGAATACATTATGACATAAACTTCAAAATTCGGTTTTATGGGAAGCAAAATGTACTAATAAGCTATTTTATTTATTTTTCATAACCTTCAAAAATTCATGGTCATCTTATATGCGAGGTCGTCTTATATTTGGGCCATTACAGTACTCTCAGTATAGGTCTAGATTTATAAAATTACTAGGAGGTGCCCGCGGCTTCGCCCGCGATAGTTAATTCAGAAATTAAAAATTAAGAGCAACAGAATTAAATCATTATGTTTATTAACACTTGCAAGCAAAACATTCATATACTAAACAATTAATATAATTAATGAAATAGTTAAAAATCTGGCTTTGAAGTGAATTTTATGATTTTATGGGAAAAACAACCTCAGATTCAAGTTCCCTGGTTCAAAAAATTCTTGCATAGTGAGTTTTATCCAAACGAATGCTCATTTAGGCCTACATTTGTTATCCCTCTTCTGTCTATAGGTTGAACATTTCAGGTGACATTATAATCAAATGAATCAACCAGCATCAGCTTACAAAATCAAGCAATAGCAATGCTTTTATTTCCAAGGTATGACAAAAATAGGCAAAGCCAACTACAACTGATTTGACAAATGAAATGTATTACTGAGAACCGATGCTTTGAAAGCGCAAAAAAATGCATGTTTTCTGCCCGTTTTTCACTCATAACTCAGGAACGAAAGCAAAAATTAAAAATCCGGTTTCGAGGTGCATTTTGCCACTCTTCAGTCCACCTATGCTTAAAATTTCAGATCTCTTGCATTCAGTAATTCCGCTGGGCATCGTGGACAGATAGAAAGGCAAACAGTTCCTTTTATTATTAGGAGAGATTGCCCCATTGCTGGTCAGGCCTCATTACCGGTCAACAAGTAGTTACACATTAAGATGCTAGATAGCAGCAGAAAATAGTTATGAAGCGGCAACGAGGCCTGACCAGCATCGGGGCAGTCTTCCCTATAGATTAAATGCCAGTGAAAGAAAACAGTGTCTACTGTGCAAATTAAGTAAATTGTAATTACCCCACGTGACTCCTCGTGTAGTACTTATAGGTGCGAGTTCTGAAAGGTTAATTAAAAGTTGTAAGATCTGACTATTAATTTGCATTCCTGACCTTCCCTTAGTTTTCTGAAGAAGAAAATCTGTAACAGTTTGCACTCTGCCTTGTGAGCTATTTGATAAAGAACTAATGTCTCCAGTCAAGAAACCCATACGTAACTGTCTTACTGCTTTTTTGACACTAGATAAGTAATTTTTATTTTCTCTTCATGTGTTTATTATTGTTGAAAATTCTGATTTAATTTGAGGGATGGAACATAAGTCATGGCATCTATTGTTTTCTCAAAGCAATATGATGGTACCATGAGATGATGTATGTTACAGGAAAGTGTGGCGTCTCTAGTATATTTATTTATTTATTTTATTTATTTATTTAACCTGGCGGAGTTAAGGCCATAAGGCCTTCTCTACCACTCAGCCAGGGCAAAAACATGAAATACATAATGATAATAATAATAATGATTAATAATAAATAAAAAAAGAACTGATATACATGAATACAAGAAACGAACATTAAATACAAAGAAAAAATTAGAACATAAATACTTGAATAATATGAATATGTAATACAAATGACTAAAAGTATAGAAATAAAAAAATGATGAAAGTCTAAACAAATACATTCTTAATTATTACAAAATATAATGAAAACTTAAAATATATTACTAATTAGCATCAATACCTAAATGTTATTGTATACTAAATTTATTAAATGGCGCTTGAACTGTGAAGTCGTTTGGCAGCTCCTGAGATGGCTAGGCAGTGAATTCCAGTGACGAATAGCTGTTGTTGTAAACGAATTTGAATAATGTGTAGTTCTGTAAAGAGGCATGGATAGTATGAAAGCGACTGGAAAGATAGCTGGGTGTTGAGGTATGAAGGATTCTATAGAGCAGTATGAGACAGTGAAAATATCTTCACTCACGCAGGCGTACCCATCGAAGTGATTCCAGTGACGGTGTTATGTGGTCATATTTACGAATGTTACATATATATCTGACGCACGCATTATGAACACGTTGTAGTCTTTTAGTCAAATTGCTGCTTAAGTCGGTTAGTAGGACGTCACAATAATCAAAATGAGGCATACAGGGTGGAAGTGGTATAAGTGCAAAAATTTTGACACTGTGTTCCTTGGGTAGAATACAACACAAAAGGCAAATAACATTTTGGTGAGAAGTGACTACATTTAGAGATAAAAAGGTTTTTGCCTAAAATGTTTACTCATGCTTTACTCGATAAGTATCATTCGTACTATCCTAAGTTTTAATGATTTAATTAAATAACTCTATTAAGAATGTTTGTTTCCTTGCAGTTTTGCTATACAATTCACGGTTTTCATATAAATGAAATACAAATATTAACACTTCGTAATTCAACGGCAACGCTGCTAGAGCAGGTACTCTGCTTTCCCTGGCTTCAGTAGGCAGGCCTATGCTTCGTCCGTTTGTCTATGCACAGTTGCCACATTGCAGAGGTTTTAAGGCTCATTATCTCAGTAACCGTGCACTTAATCACAAAATGTTATTAGCATTTTCGGTTGTATTCTACCCAAGGAACACGCTGTCAAAATTTTTGCTCTTATACCACTTCCACCCTGTATGTCACATTATTTGATGAACCGTTATATTAAAAGAGGCGTTGGTAATTTAGTTGTGAGTCAGCCACCGTGGAGAATGGACATGACAAGATCTGAACAGCATTCTCATGTCAAAATAGAAATGCCAGGGAATACCACATGGAGCTAAGGCAGACATGGGCAAACCCCTATCCATTGACATGCAATCCGTAAACTTTTGTCAACTTACACATAGTTCGAAAAAGAACGGATAGATGGAGACACAAACAGACAATACAGTGCAGTGGCGGTTGCTCATTTTAGGGAAACACTAATTTCACTTTATAATGTACACTACAAGAAACAAATAATACAAACAATTTTGTATTTTTAATTATTCTTTTACGTGTGCAATTATTTCATTGTACTATGAGTCCATTTTATGAGGAAACCTCGCGTCACTGCCACATTGCTGCGCTAGCATTGCATTGGTTCCTTGAAAGTGGGCATGATGGAAATTTGGATCCACAGCTAATGTTTATGTCGACGAGGCATGGTTCCATCTTTCAGAACATGTAAACTCCCAAAATGTGCGAATGTGGAGTACTGAGAACCCATATATTGTACAGGAAGTGCCTTTGCATCCCATTAAAATAGGGGTTTGGTGTGCGGCAAGCGTGTGGTGGGCCTATATTTTTTGAAGGGCGTGTAAACTCAGATTTCTATGTGACAACAATGCTGCGTCCATTTCTTAACGAATTGACACAGGAAGAAAAGGATTATGGATATTTTCAACAGGATGGAGCCACAGCGCATACCGCTCATAATTCTATAGGAACTTTACGTGAAGTTTTTGATGACAGAATAATTAGCACAGGTTTATGGCCACCTAGATCAGCCGACCTAACGTACTGTGATTATTATCTTTGGGGATACCTAAAGGGAAAAGTTTACCGAAATAATCCTCATACCTTAGAAGAACTTAAGGCCGAAATAACACGTGCAGTGCAGTGTATTACCGAAGCGGAATTACAGAAAGTGGCAAATAATTTTTTTAAACGATGTGAGGCTTGTCTTACTGCTGACGGGGGTCATTTTCAACAGTATCTCAAATAAATGGTGAGTAATAAGCCTCTACATGTAGGCCTATTTTGATAATAAATTGGTTGTATTGTTTCTAAAGTCTTGATTTGCCGGTAGTAATGGAACACAGTCCCCGCCGGTGCAAGCACAACTGCGGGGAAAGTGTGAGCAGGGGCAACGCTGTTAAAAACTTTCCGCATAAAATGGCCTCCCTGTACAAAGGCTTAGAATGTGCCATAATGCCTTTCCAATTGGAACTGTGTCACGACCCGTCACTGCTTGCAAAGAGATTATGACTCATGGATGGGAATAATCTACCACGTACACCGAATGTCCGCAATGCCATCTTGTGTGTTATGCGGGAAGGTCAAGAACCACAAGCGGTTCGCGAACCAGTAAATGCTCATGTATGAGCTAAGGGATACTCTCCTTAACTGTATTGTAGTTACTGCTGGAGGTATAGTATTAATGCAGAAGAGGATCTCAATTTTGTTATACGAGGGATGGGATCATTTTTTAAAATATGTGACCATTTTAAAATTCTGGAATATACGAATGCAATGGCATAATGAACTGTTTCAACATTGGTTAAGAAATTTTACTCGTTATGACATACAGAAGTTAATTAAATTTTTATTGTAGTGTACAAAAATTATTAGAGCCTCTACAAAAATAATTTAGGGGTAAAATATCTTGAAAATCTATTTACATAAATTTACAGGCCTATAGTCTTTTGCCATAATATGAGGGCCGTCCACAAAGTAAGTTTCCCTGGGATCATTTACAGAAACAAAACACAATTTCAGGGAAATATTTATTCCAACCGACACAACATATTCACCACCGGAATTGAAACATTTGTCTTGCCATGGCACGACCTTTTGAATACCTGCGATTTGAACCACCTGTGACAAACATCTCTCCCTCTCAATCATTCTCTGTTATTCTTTTGTCATTTCGTGAGGTGCAGAAAAAGATGGAAATCACTGGGAGCGAGGCCAGGGCTTTAGGGTGAATGTTTAAACACCTCCCAACCGAACTTCTGCAGGAGACTTGCTAGGAGGTGTTTAAACACCCACCCTACAGCCCTGACTTCCCTCCCAGTGATTTCCATCTTTTCCTACACCAAAAGAAATGACAGAGAGGCGGAGATATTTTTGTCACACAGCGGTTCAAATCCCTGGTAACAGACTTCTACGACACAGGTGTTGAAAAGTTGGTGCCATGGTAAGACAAATGTTTCAATTCTGGTGGCGAATATGTTGAAAAATTGCTGAACACTGGCTGTGTCTGTTGCAATAAATATTTCCTTGAAATTGTGTTTTGTTTCTGTAAACGGCCCCAGGGAAACTGACTTTGTGGACAGCCCTCGAATATGAGCGGGCCTGCCATCTTCTCTGGTGGCCCGGCTTCAGTTCCCGAGTTGAGGACTAGTGTTGTGTGTTTGCGTAGCCAGTGGCGCCAACTTTTGAAAAACATTGGATAGGCTCAACAGATTTTAATAAAATTTCCATACTCCCACAATAAAATGTCTTGGTGTCCTCTCAATACAAAATACTTTTTTTCCCCCTGTGCTAGTTATACAGTAAAATGTCTTGGTGTCCTCTCAAATTACCTATGAGAGAATGAAATTTTTCCTGAAAATGGAGACAACTGAACGTCATTATCACCCGTGAGAAAAATGGGCTCTTTTGCTTGGATTGTTTTTATATATAGGCCTATATTTCTAAAACACAAGACTATTCGTCTGTGAAATGTATAGGCTAACTAAGCGTGAGACAAAATGATTGAAATTGGAAACCACGAGGGATCACGCCTTCCTAGTCATAGTGTTCGATTCATTTACTAATAAAAGCGATAGCTATTGTGTATCGAGTCTTTATCGATCGATTTAAATAACCTTGTTTCGATTAGCTTATAGAAATGGGCGGGCAGTTGAGTGTTCTAGTGTGTGAAGTGGTGTTCTATTTTATATTTTATGTGAAATATTCAGTAGTGACAGTGGTAAAACTATACGTTTTGTCATTATTGTATCTTCATAGCTCACTCGATGTGACTGGATTAACTGGGCTGGCTTCTCTTGTGGTGATTACGTCTTGACAACGCCGGCCTAATTCGCTATCGTAAGTAATACATTCTCATCAATTTTTGTGATAGTGCAGATATGTTTATAGTTTGGTTAGCTAGACCGAATGTCTTTATGTTGCCTAGTTGCTTTGCAATGAATACGAACAGCCTACGGCGAGCCGCGGTGAAGGAAATGTGGGTTCGAGTCACGCCTCGGGCATGGGGTTTTCTATATGATCCGGAAAACAAGGAACAGAAATGGTAAAACAAAGTAAACAAACGGTAAAACAAGACATAAATTTGAGGGAAAAAAGTACGTTAGCCGTGAAAGTCTGCCCACAAACACATAACTGCAGTAAAGTATAGCCATGGCCCTCTTTATTTAGTAACATCTACATATGTATTATATCCGATGTTCGGTGACCCGAAGCATTTTGATTGGCTCTCGAGGACATAGGTTAACAGAAGGCTATGGTTACTGTTATGACTCGAAGTGATCTCCATTTGTCGGTATACATCTTTATAATGCCTGAGCAAAATCTATACAAGTTAGAGTAGGATTACCTCCACAACGTCTCTGGGTTTTTACGTATATACCTTAGGAGCGAGTCCTACCGCTCGTAGAGTTCCTGGCTAGGAGAGGTAGCTGCACCCTGATTGGCTCAGCTCTCCTATCCCACTCCACGTGTTGTCTGTCTCTGTGTCTGCGTCATTATCCCTCCACTCAACTATTATAGTATTTTCTACGACTGGCGACACGCTGCATGATGTTCACTCTCTGCCCAGCGGTAGCTTACTGATCTTACGCGCACCGAATTCGTGCATCTTGGTAACGAGACGTAACGAGAAGCTCGCTGGCTGGGTTAGTCTTCAAGGCCAGAGACGTTGTGGGAGTAATCCTACTCTAAAACAGAAGCTTATGTCAACATTAAGTATTCTATTATTAAAGATAAATAAAATCGAAAAGAAGGTTTGGATATCAATGCTAATATGACGGTCCTTTTAAATGCAAATACTGTACTAATTTGCTGGAAGGACTATTGAACTATTTGATCCTATTGTTACAAATCTATTTTGTGTTATATTTTTGCTAGCTGCCACAAAACCTGGAGTCCATGCAACTTGGCAGAAAAAGATTCTCCCTAATTCCGATAATTGTTTACAATAGTGTTTTTATCAGCTTTTGATAATATCTGTACTTATTAATTGCATACTTAAGTAATTTTTCTCTACTGATATTTGATTCAAGTAGAAGTGTAAGATTTATGCAATGTTTTCCCATTTCGATATACCTAAGCCCCCTATAAGTTACATTTCCCTCTGGTTTATTGTCCCTTGCGTTCCTTCTACATGTTAATTCCACTATGATTTTTTTTTCTTTTTAACCAGTCACCAATGTCTTGTATTTTACACTCTTCACTTAGGCTATAGACCTATCACATATGTACAGGCTTACTTGAAAAAAACAATGTGCTTAACTTTTTTTCTGAAAGCAAAAATGTCTTTAACCTTTTCAAATAAAAACAAAAATCGGCGGTGGCTGTGAAAACTGCGTTAAAAGTCGTAAAAATTTAATGAACTGAACAAGATTTCAAATGATCGTGATTGAATTGGAACAATAGGGGCTCGTACTTTATATATATCAACAACAGCTTGATTTTCGTTGTACAGCGATTCAACAAAGAAACAGGATTTTTAGTAGTAGCAACAAATAATTATGTTAATAGTATAAGGAAAATTATTGGGTGGGCTTGAGCCCCACGAGCCCATATAAGTTGGCGCCACTGATTATCAACTTACTTCTCAGCAATTTATGCGATACAGAATAGCATGCAGCAATCGTTCTCGAGGTAAGTATGATAGACCGCCTGCGTGCTCTAGTGGTTGCTGACTCCGGACCCGCAAATCAGGGGTTCGATCCTTGGTACCTCCTCGGATTTTTCTGAGGTAGGGCGATGTGAAACGGAGTGCATTCAGTCTCCTGACACCAACGGAAGCGCTGATTCGTAAAGAAGCAGCGGCTCCGGTTCAGTAAGCCATCAATAACTTCCATAGGATTCGGCATGCTGACCATATGCCCCAATTCTGCCATCTGCCTACTCAAAACGTGACACTTCATTATTACGCTCATATTATTGGTAAATAATAATAAATAAAATAATGTTTGGAAGAAGTCAGTTCGTTCGTTGAAAATGCCACTGTTCGAAATAGTACCCACTGGTGTTCAGAATTGTACCTACTGGCTACATTTTCAAACGATATTCTGGAAATGAAAGATTGATTGCCATAATCAATTTTACAGCTGTTTGACTTTCATATTTTTGTGAAAGGTCAACTACATTGCCAACTTTGTTATTACAATACAATTGAATTAGTCTTGTGTTTATTGTGTTCATAAAATAAGAATATTTGTTAAGTGTTCGAAAATGTACCACCTTACCCTACACGCAGCCCTAATAAGATACTCCCTGGTGTGGAACTGATGAGCAGTGTAGAGCAGTGGTTCCCAAACTTTTCAGTCCGCGGACCCCTTGAAAAAAATTAAAATTTCGCGGACCCCCTCTGGGTTTTGAAGGGGAAAAGGCAAAATATAGATTTATGCTGCACCCCAGCCAAGCTCCGCCGTTTTGTTAGGTTAGGAATGTTTATGTTAGTTTATGAGCAATATACTGAATAGGACAAGGTTTATTATATCTCACATTGAATTTCTTCTGTGACGAAACCCTAAACCCCACCTTCCCAGGCGGGCCCCATAATGAGGAGCCTAGAGTGCAGCATAAAACTATTTTTTCCCCCTATTTCTTCTTAAACCGCCTGCGGACCCCACTTTGGGAATCACTGGTGTAGAGGCTCAAGACGTTTGATAGCACGCAATAGGTTTTGCTGCTGTAAGTAGGAAGTTGACTATGGAATGCTGTGGAGGTGCACGCTGCTTCAGGTGAGCTTATCCTTTGCATCTAACTTATAAGTTTCGAGTTCTAATTAAACAGGCCTCTTTTTCATTTGGAGTCGACTGTTTGTATTTGAAACTTGGTCCATCTCGCTACATCTTTGTTTGGGTGGGTTTTCAGTTTCATGGTTAGGACTGGAATTTGGGATTTTCTATTCCAGTGTTGTTTCCTCTTTCAGAGTAAGTCTTGTTGCGTGTAATTATAGCTTGAGGAATGAAGGTCGAACCTGTTGTTAATGTTAAATCCCGTTGTTAATCATTTATAAATTCTATAAACTATTACAATTTTAAGTTATTTATTGAAAAGATTGTTTATCCAAACTAAAAATCTTTTCGTTGAGAATTTATAAAATTACGAAATAGCTGGGCATACTTACTTACTTACTTACTTACTTACTTACTTACTTACTTACTTACTTACTTACTTACTTACTTACTTACTCAATAGACAATTCCTCAGCAAGCTAAAGGAATATTATCTATTTTATGGAACCCGAAAGTTCATTGTCGCGCTTACCTTAGCCCGCCAATCAACCACATTCTGTGCTAACTCCATCCAATCATCCCTCGCAAGTCCTATTTCCTTTAAATCTATCCTAATATTGTCCTCTCCCCTACGATTAGGTCTTCCAAGTGGTCTTTTCCCTTTGGGTCTCCCAGTCAATACTTTTGAGATACGGTATGTCTTTCCTCCCCACTTCATCCTCCGTGATTTAATTACCCTTACTATATCCGGTGAAGAGGTTATGAAGCTCGTCGTTATACAGTTTTCTCCAGTCCCCATTTTCATCTCTCTTAGGCCCAAATATTTTTCTAAGCCCCCTGTTTTCGAAAACTCTCAGATTATGCTCTTGCCGAAGAGCAATATAATGCAACCGGCAGGATAATTGTCTTATAATTTTTTGTTTGTCTACATTAGTTGAAAATTAAAAACTGTTATTTTTAAGGAAAGCTTTGTTTTCTCTTGTATTGCTGCAGCATTGATTACCAGGAATATATTCCGGTTATCAGTCTAAACTCAAATAGTCTTGTATCCTTCCAACGTCACAAGACATTATGGAGCTCCAATGGGTCTTCTTTATCACAGCTGATTTTGCACACTGTCGAAAATCTGGAACGTACACCTTTTTTTTTCCCCCAAAATATCAACCAATTAATGCATCTGACTACAAGATAATGTCCTCAAATGGAACCGGAATATAACCTAAAATACCGTAAATATGTCCATTATGACCAAAATTATGAAAATGACACAAATATGCAAATATATGTCACATAAAATGCTTAAAAGTAACACGAAAGTCCATTTCTTCTTTAAATAATTGTTATGACTTTTCTTGAAAGTAAAGAAAAAATATATGTGATAAATAGACTTCGGACTTTTAGGTCGCTAAAAATGCTGTTTTAGGTACCTAAAATAGGCTCTAAAAATTGGAAAATGGGTTCTAAAAATCGTAAAATATTCTCTTATAAAATCGTTAAGTTGCCAATTTTCTGAAATATCTCAATTGCAATGCAGAATATTATATTTATTGAAGTCACCATTAATCAATAATCATGATAAAACACAGATATAGGCCTATGGTACACAGAATTATATAGACCTATTACTAGGGCCTGCATTACTACCATAACAGTGAAAACCTAATTCCAGAAGCTACGCACGCTAGCATATTCAACCCCTTGTATCCCTCAGTGATTCAGATAAGTTAAGTGTTTTTTTTTTTTTTTTGTTTGTTTTGGTTACTGGATGTGGGAGTCGGGAGAAAACACTACATTTTCTTGGGAATTCCAAGGAATTTTTCTACTGAAGACGAAACATTCCTTACTATTTAACCACGTCATAAATGTGTCATGTACTGCACATTCCGAGCTAAAAATTTAGTACGAACTGAAAATAAATGCTAGAATTTATAACAAAAAATAACTTATTTTGAACTTTAGAGCAAAACAAGCAAAAGGGCAATATTAGGCTCTAACATAAAAATAGGCTGTTTTAGGTCCTATAAAAGTATCAGTTTTAGGCATAGTCACTTATGAAACATGCATATACAAGTTTTCGTCCATATATCACTTAAGGATTAAAATAGGTTTTTACCTAAAATCCGAAGTCTAGTGATAAACATCCGAACTCTAGTCATAATGGTTCAAATGTTATAAAATTACCTGGAAAACGGTTTTGAAAATGTGGTTTGCGGGAATAGAGCGTCAAACTGCAGTGTCTTAAAATGATAAATGCGAAAACGCTGGTCACATTGAAATAACTTGTTGGAAGTTGGTGCATATTATTCGAAGCTCGCCATTGTAGGCTGCGTTGTGCTCATGCGCAATCTCTGGCTGTCTGATTGTTCAAGTGTATGGGAGGCTCCGCTGTTGTTACCCCGACAGAAGCAACAGCCAATCAATTATGCATAAGCTTCCACATCCCTCCTCCAGGACATGTGCATTATAAAGTCCCTCGCCAAGAGTTTCCCAACTATTTCCGTTTTCCAAGAATCATGCGCATATTACGAATCACAGCCAGGCATTGCTAATATTTGCAACTTCTTCTGCATTATGTCAAATACGATTATTTAGGTCTACTCAACCGCTAGATGCTTTATTGAAATCAGTTATTACAGTCTGATTTAAACAACATGCGACTTGTAACAGTTGGTGGAAATGTATTTTTCTATGGCTCTGCTAGAAATACGTGAAATGTTTGCAATTTGGAGCACAGGTCAACAGCTGACAGACGCTCAAATACAAGTAATATAACGTAATACAGCCCAGTTCTCCCAGTTTTCAACTTTAAGTGATCTGTCTCAAGTCGCAGGTTGTTTAAATCAGACTGTAAGTGCCAGTGTGGTACTTTATGAGATTGTGTGTGGGGAGGGAAAATGTCTGTCCGTCTGTCTGTCTGTCTGTCCGTCTGTGTGTCTGTACGCGCGATAACTCAAATATGCTCAATCGGATTTTAATGAAACTTGGTATATACATTTTTAATGTTCATGGGAAGAACCCTATTGATAATGGACCAAATCGGTTGACCGGTACCGGAGTAAAACCCAATTTAGTGTCTATTTTAAAGGCGCGATAACTCAAATACGCTTTATCGGATTTTCATGAAACTTGGTATACGAATTTATAATGTCCCTGGGAAGACGTCTATTGATATTGGACCAAATCGGTTGGGCGGTACCGGAATAACTACTATATCAATATTAATTTTGTAATGAATACTCTTTCATGGCCCTCAATATAAGTTATTAAAAAACGTAACAAATTGCCAATCGTATATTGATATTGTTAGTAACCATGATTGATTTGTTTCTTCATAACGATGTCACTGTGGGCCAGCAGCGTCGCCAGGAATTTTATTAAGGGGGGGCAAAATCAATTTCGGACCTCAATTTCGGACCTCAATTTCAAATGATTAGGCTAAACACATTAATATTCACTTAGTTAACCGGGTCGTTATTTTGAACCCAAGCTGAATTCGACGAGGCTAAAGCTTTTTTAAGTTAACAGAATACGCTCTTTTGAGCAATGGCCTTGGTGAGATATTATGATAAATACATGTTATAGTTATAATTAGTTAATACTTGCTAAACTCATTATAAAGTAATTCTATTTTTGTTATTCTCCATGCTACAACAGTAGGTTGACAAAGAGTATCACAAATAAATGAATCCATAAGGCAATCCAGGGGGGGGGGCAGTTGCCCCCCCTTGCCCCCCCATGCCGACGCCCATGCTGTGGGCTAAATAATAATTTAAATAATGTAAATCAGCGATTTATAACAACTAGCCGTCGAATATTGATATTATCTTGTGTATTCTATGGTTATGTAGACTACCTATATTTACATTAGGCTATATTTTAATGTGAGTATTTTTTATAATCGTTTCTGTGCAGCAATATACCTAATGTAATTCCTGACAGATAGATTTCATATTGATTTTTTATTCATTCATAACTTTTAAGGCTGCTTTAAACTTGAAACAGACATATCAGCGAATCATAGCCTATTGCATCAATATTATTATTGCCAGCACATTTTGTTTTTGGATTTAACTAGGAGATCTATTACAAAAATAACTTTTCTGCATGGGCCTATCAAAATTGCGTTTATCACTTATAAAAAACATACCGGCACTTGGTTATATCAGTTTACCTGATTTTATTTAACAGAGAAATAATTAGAACGTTATATAAAATCAGGTGAACTGATGTAACAAAGTGCCAGAATGCTTTTGTTTATTCAGTTATAACTTAATTGCAATTATGATATGCAGAAAATAAGTTTTTAAATTGATTTCCAAGTTAAGCTCCAGATTAATTCATTAAGCATGGCTTATGGAACAACAAAGGTCTAGTTTTAAAAAATCAGATTAAAATCGTCGAGCATCAGCAGAACTAAAGTCTACAGATTTGTGATAAAATGACAATCGCACACTCACATAAAAATACGACAAAACATGTCGAATGGTAGGCTTCAGGATATGAACCAAGGACCTCCAGAGTGCGAGTCAAGACGTTACCATCTTGGCCACCTCGTTGAGTTTAACGTTTAGTTTGATAAGCGTGTGTAGGCCTAAAGGAATAGTGTTATTTGTCAAACCTAAATGTAGGCCTATTGCCATTTCCAAAGCCATAGGCTATATGAACACTGTGAAACAATAGGCCTACTGTATGCTGTCATGAGAACTCATTTGAATTTGATAAATTCTTTCTGACAAACTACCATAAAATGGCCTTAATTTGGGCTTTACTCCGGTACCGTTCAACCGAATTGGTCCAATACCAATAGGCTTTTTCCCATGGACTTTACAAATGTGTATAGCAAGTTTTATGAAAATTGTCTATTGTCATTGAGTAGGCTAAGTAAGTTACACAAAGAACAACACACAACCTACCGAGCGAGGGGATCGGCCAATTTGACTTGGGATTTTCATGGTCTCCCGGTCGCAAACGTAGCCTAAATGCCGAATTGGATATTTACTTTCCATGACTCATCGCCGCTATTTCTTCCTGTATAACATCCATTAAAATTGAATATCAGTTGAAATGAACAGAAAGTCATCAACAATAGAAAACACACACACACACACACATATATATATATAACCGCCGGCGTGGTCGTGTGGTTAGCGTCGCTGAGTACAGATCCGTCGGCCTGGGTTCGATCCCCGGTATCTCCTCAGATTTTTCTGAGGTAGGGAGGTCTGGTAGGGGTGCACTCAGTCTCGTGATTCAAATTGAGGAGCTACTTGATAGAGAAGTAGCGGCTCCGGTCATGGAAACCACCATTAACGGCCGTGGGTGTCGGCATGCTGACCACATGCCCCCCAATCCTGCCATCTTGCCTCTGGTAGATGACGCAGCGGTCTGGTGGTAGACCTTGTCTCTTCAGGGATGTAGCGCCACGGAGTATATATATGCTATATAACGCTGACATGGCCTACTCCGATATACCAGTTATGAGCCCGAACGGAAGGTAAAAAGAAACCAACTTTCGCATGGGTAGGGAACATAATTTACGTATAGACTATAATCAGAGCTGCGGACAAGTTTTGAAGGCTCTGTAATAAGTACAGTCGGTCAAATAAAAAACGTCGGGCGGTATTTGATTAAGTATCACGAACGAGCATATGCGCATGTACAGGAAGACTTAAGGTTAGGTTCACACACGCCTCTTGTCTATTCATGTATTTTCTTGATTATTTAGTCAGTTTTGTTCCAAAACAAACATGTATAGAAGGCTGTGGCTATATGCCTCAAATCCGCCATATTCATGGTTGCAAATTTTTATAATATTAATAATTAATAGATTCGCGAGGAATATGTTTATTCAAGGAGCATTTTTTAAAGATTTTATTTTATAATAACGGTACTTGTAGTGCAAAATCAATAACTTACGTTCAACTTCTGCAACCAATCTAGCATCGAAATACGCGGCCGGCCAGATCCATGTTTCCTATGAAAACTTCCGGTCGCCTTTTAGTAAAGTTCGCACCACTGCACTGAGCTGCTCTTTCATAAATATGGAACCTTCTCGCTGCTTCAGAGGCCGAAAAATGCAGGTCAATTACAGCCCTAACTACACTTTCTCTCACTTTAGCATTTGTATGTGGCGATGACACAAAGCAAAATGAATTATGACAATACATTAAGTTGAATATCGTGTGTTGAGCTTTCCGCGTTGTTCATTTTTTCCCTCGTTGTTCATTTTTTCCCTCCTGTCGCATGGCCTCATATGTTCCGAAAATGACCTGTATTTTATGTTTTTTATAGGAAACTTGTGAACTAATGCGCTAAAACTTTAATTTCAACTGCATACGAGTCCCGACGTTTTTTATTTGATCGACTGTACACAAATACATGAAAGCAATGTATTCAAGGCCATCTGTAGTCACCAGGAAGAATAGTTCATATCACTGAGTTCGTGATTTCTGAATTCTTACCAATACTGCTGTCTCTGTACAGTTAGAATTAGACTAATGTGACCCTAGTTTCTAGATCATAATATGTCCCGATTCCTTCTTCATTTTTCTTGCACTGAATGACAAGGACAGTGTGTGGTCTGCATACGTCCTCAATAACACGGAACTCTTGCGGTGGGTTTGGTGGTGAGTTGAGGAAGGGGTCAGCCAGGTACAGGTAGCGGACGGAGATACTTGAAGCGACCCCATGGGAAATCAAGCATTTCCTAGCCACGGCCCCGCCACGTAAAGGGGTCGGACGCTTCGCACTATATAACCCACCCAAATGTACATCGCACATACCACACAAATCAAAGTCTCTTTTCTTCTTTGCGTTATTCTATTTTACAATGCAGTCCTCGCCGCTTATTGTGATCACTTCGGGACGACAATATCAACCAATTGATAACAGTAGCCGAAATAATTAATTGAAGATAACACACTACAAAACAGAATTAAAAATATTTATCCATAAAATAATTCCTAACTATGAATCAATGAACCACTCATAGGCTAATACAGTAATAGACTGCAAGCAACTATTTTTGAAGTAAAACTTCTTTAGTGGCGGTAGAGGGTAAATCGGGAAAATCAGTCACACTAAAACCGTCACGAAATCAGTCACACTCAAAACCGAACGAAATTACTTGTTTCGGTGCGGACTGCACAGAAAACAATCAACTCAATGATTAGGAGTAATCAAAGGAAATTTTGCAGACCTTACTTCCTCAATGGCAATAGACAATTCCTAAGCAATCTAAAGGTAGGCCTATATTATCTATTTTATGGAACCCGGAGGTTCACTACCGCGCAAATCCAAAATTAAAAAATACAAATTTCCATAATTTAAAAAAACAAAATTAAAAATTATAACATCCAAAAATCCAAAATTTAATCAATAATAAAATAAAAAATTTTAAAATCCAAAATTTAAAAAATAAAAAAATAAACAATTCAAAGATCGAAAATTTAAAAAATCCAAAATTAAAAATTCAAAGATCCAAAATTAAAAAGTCCAAAATCCAAAATTAAAAAAGTCCAAAAATCTAATATTAAAAAGTCCAATAAAGCAAAATTGAAAAAATCCAATAATAAAAAATTGTAAAAATAAAAAAAAGTTTTACTTCTGTCGCGTGGCGTTCCACGCACTCTTTTTTTTCAACCAGTAACAAAGTTTTAAATTGATTTTACCAATACTCCATTCTCATTTACGAGTTACGTGTGTTTTTGGAAGTAGGGTTTGCGAGGGATGTGGTGAACACCGCGTAGCAAAACATCTGACGCCAGTCTGTTCAAGTATTTTCGTTTTACACTAGCCATCACTGCATGTCAACACAGTTATCTTAATAAATCAAAAGCTGCAGCTTAACTCTGGGGTGAAACATGTTTTATACCTTAAAAGAGAAAGTTAGGTAATGCCACCCTCTTGAACTGGTCATCCTGTGAGCTGGGAACAGAATTGCTACCTCCGGAACAACACAATACAGTTGATTTAGAAACGAAACCCTTAAAAACAAAATTTTGAATGACGTACAGTACCGTACCTGCAGATGAAGCCGCAAAAAATGAAAATGTTTTAACATAAACCGAATCTTTGATCACAATAAACAGAATTTTTTCAATGTATCAATATTAATCCGTACGGGACTCCATAAAAGTCATAACATTTCCCGACTGATAACATTATTCCCGATTACATTAAACGGCGTTCACTGTAGGCCTACCAGTTTTGTCTCATATTTAGGCCTAGCTTTTTCGATCGTTTTGATTTTGTTAGCCCGCTCTGCTTGACTCATTTGTTTATAACATTACTACAAGCAGAGATCTGAATTGTTTACATAGCTGGACAGAAGGGGAATCATGAATGCAGGCCTAAATGGGAAAGCATTGAATGATTTGGAAGAAACTCACTATGATGGGGTTTTTGGGCTCGGGAACTCGAGTCTGAGGAGATTCATTTTAAGTCGGGTTTTTAGCTTTTTAATTTGGCTTCATCGATCGTTCCAATTATTGTTTATGCATGATTTGCATGTAAGGATAAGGTTCATGAATCTGTAGCCTATGTCCATGAGGCAACAAAAGATTCGTTTTAGTTGTTTTAATGATTTATTTTCTAAGCCTACAATAACTAAAATTAAAAATAAAATGATGTCCGGTAATTTATGCAAATTATGTAGGGGAGAGTTGCCGAAGTTGGACCTCCTTCATATTTCGCTATGTGTTAGTAACTTAAACTCGTCAACTGGAGTTGGATTTCTTAAAACTATTCCATTAATAAAAATGTAACGGATTATGCAAATAATAATTACTTTCGTGCTTTGTTGTTAACCAAAGTTAACAGCTGTGAGACCACAGCATACAATGAATCGTATTTTCATTTTTATTAAGTTTTGATTTTTAGAATAGACATAGGCCTAATATGATAGATATTATTTAGTGAACAACTACAAAATTAAATAAACGAATAACTAACAATAAAAATAAATATAAAATAAATAAAATATATATGATGCCAGATGGCCGAGGCGGTGGCGTCTTGGACTAGCATTATGGAGGTCCTGGGTTCGACGCCCGTAGACGGCCACGTGGTTTCTCCAGTGGCAATAGCAAAGTAAAGCCGGACAGAAAATTTACTTACTATGTCTCACCGCTGACATTTCATCTTACAATAGTCTACATCATGAGTAGGGTTCGGATGTTTACGACATGTCATATTTCTATCCTGACCGCCATTTTCGCCGCAAACACAAATTAAACATGAAATGCAATTTTTAAATCCATTTTTATTTTTCATATAAAGTCATATTTTGGTCATTTTTATGATCTTGTTCGTATTTCGTTCATATTAGTAATTTAACGTCATATTTTAGTTATTAAGTAGGTAAACGAGCACAATTAGGGGAGAGTTGCCGAAGTTGGACCGTTGCGTTGCCTAAGTTGTACCTCCTTCATATTTCGCTATGTAGTTGGCTCTACTGGTGAGAAATGTTGTCAAGGACGTGTGATCCAACGGTCAGTTGGCTGCAGCCTTTGAAGAAAGAATAACTGCAATTATTGTGTTCTCCTCGGTTGTGTAACAAGAATCGCGCTACAAATTATAAGCTATTGTGCAAAGTAAGAGTAAGCAAAACAATTACCTACATTATATTTCAAAACTGCCTTTGATTAATTAATAACTAGATATCGTAAAACTAGTTTTACATTTTGTGAGTCCTTGTAGCATCATATTTCTTTACATGGCGTCCAGTTGCCGAAGTTGGACCACTGCGTGTTTCCTAATTTGGACCACCATAACTTCCGTTCTTGATCTCAGCGTATAGGCAGATTTGGTATATTTGGTAGGATTTTACATTTCTTATTCAATTTGATTCGTAGGTTATTCTTTGTTTCTTATTTGAAGCACTTTATCAGTACAAAACAGTTTGCTTCTAATTTACAAATTATAATTAATTGTTTTGTATAATAGGCACTAACTAACTTATTTTAAATGCCATGTGTGCCTAATAAATTTGTTAAAATACAGGTTCTTTAAAACATTACATTTAACTTATTATCTTTTTACTCACAGTTTTACCATCGGTTCAACTTAAAAAACCGGTTTCCTAATTCGGACCATTTACAGACTTCTAAATTTTAAATTGTAGGCCTTGGAGATGTACATCTATACAAAATGTAATACTACCAGATGAAAGTGTATAAAATGTACATTATTGTACAATATATTTCTTATCAATTAGATACATAATAAAGACGTAGGGTAACAAAATGTAAAATCGGTCCAACATAGGCAACCTTCCCCTAAAAGGAAGTCACAAGTCAGTATTATTAAGTGCCAGTATGGTACTTTATGAGATTGTGTGCGGGACGAAAAAATGTCTGTCCGTCTGTCTGTACGCGCGATAACTCTAGGTTATGAAGCTCGTCGTTATGCAGTTTTCATCTCTCTTAGGCCCAAATATTTTCCTAAGACCCATTTTTTCGAACATTCTTCTCGAATTACACTAAATGTGTGACGAGAGGAACTTGAACTTAAGTTTTCGAAACTAAATTAAAGCGAGTGAATTTGTTGTGTTAAACATTTTCAACATATTTTGTAATAATGTATGTTAGTTTTATTTATTATCGTCACATCGTAAATGACTGTACGGCCGCCTCCATGGCTGAGTGGTTACACCGCTCGCCTTCCATCGCTGGAACCCGGGATCGAATCTCGGTGGATCCTAATGGAATTTGTGGTGGACAAAGTGGGGGCAGGTTTTCTCGGTGTGTTCCCGTCTCCCCTGCCATATAACATTTCATCGTTGTTCCATTCATCATACTATGACCATTTCGTTGTAATAAATGATTATTATTATAAATGATTGGAGCAGAACATTATACTTCGGGAGTCTTTTCAGTCGATGGAATGGGTAGATATTTTCTGCTGTAGAACCTACCCTAAAGTAAAGCAGTAAACCTGTCTCACTTTTACGTAGATACGAATCTTGTGCTAGAGTGAGACAGAATTATAACTCGATCGGCAAGACCTGAGCCAAGCAAACGGCTGCGCAGTAGTCTACGATGACTTAATCTAGACCTGCCTGACCATTTCACGTGATGTTCTTTGCTAGTTCATACTATACAGACCGTGTAAAAACATCTTAGTTAGCCTCACAGCATTCAATAGTGCAGACCCAACAGCGATATTCTGTGAGTTACATACCTTTACTTAAATAATATTTCATAACTAGAAAACAAATACTTTATTCACTTTATTTTTGTTTTCAGTAGTTACGGGCTATTATGAACTGCATAGTTTGGAATGAATAGTACAATATATGCATTCTCTTCTGCCCTTACTCCATTGCTACCGGCGGACGATAAGCTATCTGCACGTGTTTGACCATAGCCGTCTCTAGTGATGGCCCGGCCCTCACTACGTTGCAACGTCGCACCGCACGGCACTTGCCGTCCTATTGCATAGCTGTTAATAATTGCAAATGAACCAATATGATTCTCTTCTCACTTTCTTTCTTTCGTTTTCGTAGTTTTACCTCTCCCTTTTAGGATTTAAGCGACCCAAGCCGTCCGGGCCTCTCTTCTCACTTTAAAGGGAAAATTATTTACAGTTACAGATTACACACTAAGTTACTGTTAAGCTGTCGCACTGACAACATTTCCTTCGTTGCTTTTTTATTTTGTTTTTGAGGAGTAAGTTAATGAAACAAAACAAAGAAAATTAATACCCTAATGAAATACATTTTTATTGTACCAGGAGTGTAGTTCATAGGGCGAATTTACAACAATATTTGCAATTTCCTTTTGTTGTTATACTTGTCTGAGAATTCTTTCCTTACTCTAGAATAATTATTCAACAGTATGTTACTCACAGTGGATACAATGTTCTCAATTAGAATTTCATTGAAATGATCACAAACCTCTTTGATTTCACGTAGGTTTGCAATCAAGCTATCGTCTTTTAAAACTGCAAGTTTACCAAGAACTTGAACAACCTTCTTTTGGTGATTTGCTAACAAAAACTGTTGCTCGTACTCTTTAGTAACCAAAGCCTGCACAATTCCAAAAACATGTTTGCATACACCTAAAACAAAGTCAGAAGGCAAGCATAATTTACCCCTATTTATATCATTAAAATAGGCATCATCACAAGCATTTGTGTTTATCAGGGCACACTTGCAAGCATTACATTTCATTTTTGCATTAACTTTGAATGAAACATATCCACAGACGTAGAGAAATCCTGATTCATCACATTTTAAATACCCTAAATAGTCACTATTTAAAATATCATAAAAGGCGTTATCTATTTCTTTATCTACTTCTTTGTCATGTTTCTGAATTCCAGAATGTTCCTCCAACATTTCACTAGAAAACTTCACCTGCCCGTATCTTGCTGAATGAAAGCCTAAAACACTTTTAACCCTAATTTTTCTTTCAGCTTCCATTATTTGTGTGACGCTTATATTGTAATTGCCACCTGCTAATTGTCTGTATTGGCCAAATCTAGACTCCAGATTGTCTGTTTGAAATTTAGCAGGTAAAACATACGTAATATTTACATTATCTAGAGCATATACAATAATTTCTCTCAACACGTAAGTACAGTGATACAAGGCATTATATGTATCTGCTGTCAAACAATACATATTTGGGGTTTTGCTGCTAATTTCTTTCCATGCCTTAAGCCAGTCCAAAAAATTAGCAAGAAAGACTAATCTGATATCATCACTGCTTTCAAATGGTTTCTTTAAAGGATTGTTTGTCACAATATAAGTTAGAGGCCTCTTTATATTCACAATAGACCACCAGATCAAAATCACATGAACAAAATATGCCGTATCTGCATAACCATATTTTCTTAAAGCTGAGACGGTCATCTCATTAAAAATGTCTACAGCTAAATTTACCTTTTGCCGCTCAAATGTGTTAGGATAAAGGCTTTTGTGTTTCAGATGTGGGGCTGATTTCACAAGCATATCAGACTCCTTAACATATAAGCTTCGAATATCTGAAAAAGAAGCCTGTTTTATTTCAGAACTTTCTTTGTCTGCTTTTTCACTAGTCAGAGGATTTTCAAGATTTTCCCAAAAAGGTACCTGAAATGCTTTTTGTGGGTTCTTAACATTGAGCCAGTTGTTGCGAATGTTTTTAAATACATGCACACTATCATACAGAACAAAGGTTTTCATGGGGCAATTTTCAGTTTGAAAAAAGTAATCACTTCCTGATTCTTTAGTGAGCTCGCTAAACATTACGCGGTTCACCCTATTATTGTCACTTATGACACATAATGTTTGCAATCCGCATAAATGTATTTCTTTTAAGACATCTTTACACATTGCTGCTAAATATGAACCTGTAAGTTGCTTAACTGGGACTAGTCTTATCACCTCTTTGAAATTCCCAAATGCAGAACTAACTAAAAAAGCTACAACAGTTTTTGCAAGGTCGTCTGTTTTGTTTTCTGCAACCCCAAAAAACCGCCCGTTTGTGTAGTCTAAAGTTGCTTTTACATGAATTTCATCAACCTGAAGATTCACTATTTTTTCATTCTCTGAAAGCTGCTTAACAACATGCTTCAAAAAATGCGCATTCTCGTTTTCTGAAGAAGGAGATACTTCAAATGAGGAAGACAGTTTTCTCAGATATCGAGGGTGCGGCAATGACAAGATATTGTTCATTCTAATGACATCATAACATTTCGCACTCTGAACGTAAATTAAGAAAGAGTTTATAATTGTGGATACATCATATTTAGGCTTTTTCGTAAATATCAGATCAAACTGATTACGTAAAAGATCCAGCTTTTTTAGGCTGCTTTCATCACAATTATCATCATTTTCCAATAACAATTTTAGACTTTTTAGTGAAGCAGCAATTTGAGATACAAGAGTGCGTTTGTTGTTGATATCTGGTGAAACATAAGAATCACAAAACTCTATTAAGGATGAAAGTTGGCTCCATTCAGTCAGAGAAGAATTTCTACAGATTGGCAAATTAGAGGTTTCACATTTTAAAACCTCATTCGGTATACATCCACCGTCCTTATGCACTTCCACACTAAAATCACTGTTTATTCTAATGCTGAAAGTTACTTTTGGAACATGAGTTATGTCTAGTTTATACACTATGCAACAAGTTTCGTTTCTAAACACTGACCAATCTTTTTTAGGTAGTTTTTTGGTTATATTTTGTAAAAAATTAGGAAAATCCTGCACACGATTTTCTTCATCTGCCTGTCTCTTTTCATCCTCCTTTTGCTTTTTAAGGCGAATGTCAATTTCATCTCTTCTCTCTTGCGGATTTTTTCGCTTGGTTCCACTGGGAGTACTTAGATATGAAGGTAGGTTAGGAAATATCTTCGGAATTGCACCTTCACACAAAACTGGATGATTGCGTTTTCGAAAACACGTATTTCCATCTTTATCTAAGTACTTCTCAACAAAGCTCAAGTCGCTTTGTTGAAAATGTTTCATGCAAACCACTGACCTGTTGGTTGGTGACCAGTCTGAACGTGGAACCGAACGAATCCATGCATTCCGCAGGTCGGGATCTTTTGGAAATCTAAAACAACTTACATATCCTTCTGCTTTTATTGTCCTGTCGTAGTTACTTACGCACCCGGGCACTACACATCTATCTGGCATGGTTGTAGAATGTTTACAATACCTTACTACACCATAACAATGGTAATATTTCACAAAAATACACAAGCGAAAGAGAGTATTACATTGCAGCGCATGGCACGTGGCTCGTCTCATAGGACGGGCTGCAACGTTGCCACATGTAGCACGGCCAGGCCATTACTAGAGACGGTTATGGTTTGACTCAGGTCTTACCGATCGAGTTATACTTGTTTACTTTAGAGCGGGTCTAGGGCGGACAATATCTACCCATTCCACTCTCTCAAAAGACTCTGACCGAAGTACTTAATCATGTGCTGGTGCTGACAACTGGATTCCGGTGTTTAGTGGATTCTCGCCAAGTGCTGCGGAGTGACCACTTGATTTCAAACTTAGATGTAGATGTATCTTTCATGGAAGTACGATATTCATGATGTTACAGGAAGCATGATTTCAGTACCAACTCGTTCAAGCGTGAACAAAATTTGTTATTGTTTTCATTATTTTGGTTTTAGGCCTATATGAATTTCTGGTTTTAGTCTCATGGCAAACAATTTTTGAACTATTCAAAATATTTACCAAGTTATGAATAAAAGTATTTCAGCTCGTTCTTCCTGCGCTAAACACATTCGAAATGCAATATGGCTGCACCTGCTCTTCCTTAACAACATAATTTATTAAAAACACTAAAGTTTGTATTCATATGATTCCGTAGCCTATAATTTCTCATTTTCAGTCATTGCAAAGTGCAGGGCGGTAACAACGAGTTCTTACGGCTATTTTTGGAGTTCATATTGTCACAAAGCCCAGGATTCGCCCAGAAAATGCCAGAATGACAGACTTCTAGAAAGATCGCGCTCACCTATTGGACGGGCGGGAGTGCGAGGAGCTAGCGGGCGTCACAACGGCGCAGCGATTGGGCCACGCTCCGTGGGGGGAAGGCCTGTAGGGAGGAGCTGCGTGCTAATGGGTGGACGCGCACCGATACACGCATTCTAGACCGTGCGCAGAGACTTCCAGACCTCGACTCTAGAACATTCGTCAAGATTATATAAGCTCGTCAGCGGACAGCGAGAGTCAGTCAATGAATGAGAGGACAGTCAGTCAGTGAGAGGCAGTCCGTGAGTAGCAACGGTCAGTCAGTGGGAGTCAGTCCGCGAGGAGTGATGAGCCAGCCAATGTAGACAGAGAGTCAGTCAATGAGAGAACGGTCAGTCAGTAACAGTCAGTAACGGCGAGAGAGAGTCAGCGTCAGAGTGTGAACTGGACGGAGAGGACTGATCAGCGCGACCTCAAGTAAGTGTGACTTGAGGAGCTGAGGACCTGGACGGAGTGAACCGATCAGCGAGGCCTCAAGTAGCTGTGACTTGGGAAACTGAGGAGCCAGTGACCGGAGGGACTAGTCAACGGAGGGACCAGCGAACGGAAGACCTAGTCAACGGTGAACTTGTGACCGGAGGGACTAGTGAACGGAGGGACTAGTGACGGAGGAACTAGTGAACGGAAGAGCTGGTGAGCTGATCTGGACTGGACTGGGACATTGCTGTGACGTGGAAGTGAGCACCGGACAGAAGGGTGAACTGGGGAACTTCAGTAGTTTTCTGGCTGTATTGACAACTGTTATAGGAAATAAAGAAACCTCCATCCTTCAATTAGAAACTCGGTGTTCTGATTTTGAACCCCGACGAGCCCTTGTTACAATATGATACGAGTCTGCTGTTGCGACAGAAGTATACACAGCTTGAGGCATATTTCCAGTCCATCTTCTCTTCTTCTCTCTCTATATAAACTAGCTTAAAAGGCCCAGCGTCACCCGGGTTTTTTATTTTGTAATTCTAGAATGGTAGGGAAAAAGTGAATAAGTCAGAAAACCAAAGTTCCAGGAGAGACAAAAAACAAATTATTTCCACAATATTGTTATAATATCTAGTTCAGCCCACCCAAATATTTTTACATACTATCTTATAGCCTACTATGTAAAAATATCTGGATGGGCTGATCTAAATATTGTCAGAATGCTGTGGAAATAAATTGTTTTTTGTTTCTCCTGAAACTTTTTTTTTTTTTTTTTTTTTTTACTTATTCCCTTTTTCCCTATCACTCTAGAATTGGAAATTATCTTATGAAGGACTTTCGATTTTCAAATTATAGGTCCTTATATAGGTTTTTAGAATTTGAAATTAAGAAGAACGACTTATTTCACTCAAACTATTCCCTATTGATACAGCTTTTTATGGCTCATAGAGGATGTAGAATTTTGCATGCCATCGCTTCTACACAACATGCTTGGTAGGGGTTCAAATAAGAAGAAACAGAATTTCCGGTAACATAAAATTGCATTGTCTTCACGGATTATATCCAGGGTAGAGAAAGTTATGTGACTGCATCCCATTGTGCATATTATTTTTCAGGATTTCATCTTCAATATTTATTTACAGCAATTAATTATAAAGATTGCTTCTCTAATTTGTCAAAGTCCCGTATCATTTATTTCCAAAGCTACCTGAGACCAATGCCAACAATATACTGTTGTCATGTGAACTGTGATTTGGATTTGATAATTCTGTGTAAAAAGGAATTAAGTAAGTTATTCTAAAAAACGTTTAATTTTTGGCATTTAAAATCAACATTTTTCAAAATCCTTTCTTAGTGAGCACTTAAGTACTATCAAAATCCCAAGTCTCTACCTATTATTATTATCACAGATATTAGATATAAAATACGGTGTACCGCAAGGATCGGTATTAGGGCCCATTTTATTTTTGATTTTAATTAGTGATTTGAGTTTTAACATGTCAAGTTTTACTACAATTTATGCAGATGATACCTCTTTAGTAAACTATCATAAGAATTTAGATGATTTGAAAATATTGTCTGAAAGCAGCTTATCAGAAGCCGTTGCTTGGTTTGAAACAAATGGCCTATACTTGAATGCTGATAAGACTCAAAGTTTACGTGTGTCTCTGAGAAACAGTAGTTCCACAGAAGACAATGATGTAGTCAAATTATTAGGAATTAGTATAGATGCTAATCTTAAATGGAAAAACCATATAGACAATGTTTGCAAAAGACTTTCTAGGGTAATTTGTCTATTAGTCAATTTAAAGAGACAGGTTTCATTGAAATATCTTAAAATGGCCTATTTTTCCTTTTTTGAAAGCATCATGAGGTATGGGTTGATTGTCTGGGGCAATGGCGATGGCCTATATAAAATACTAGCTTAAAAGACCCGGCGTCGCCCGGGTTTTGTATTTTGTAATTGGAAATTAGCTTATGAAGGATTTTCAATTTTAAATTCTAGGTCCTTATATAGGCATTTATAATTTGAAATAGGAAGAACGACTTATTACACTCAAACTATTCCCTCAGAAAACGCTTGATATAGTTTTTTATGGCTCATAGAGGATCTAGAATGTTGCATCCCATCGCTTGTACAGTGCACAGCAAGCCTGGTAGAGGTTTAAATAAGAAGAAACAGAAATTCCTGTAACATAAAATTGTAATATCGAGGCGGGAAATTTCCCACTCTTATGTTAATATAAAGCCTTCATACTTTTCTCTCCAAAAACCTGCGATATAATATAATAATATACACATTACCATACCTCGTTTTGTTTTCTCTATGTCCAGGGTAGAGAAAGTTATGTGATTCCATTATTTTAGTGGATTTCATTCTGTAATATTTATTTATAACATGAATTATTTTGATAACTTCTCTTATTTGTCAAAAGTGAATTTCATTTGTTTCTTCCAAGCCCACCTGATACCATTTGGCAACAATATATTCTGTGATTTGGAATTGATAATTCTATGTAAAAAGGGATTAAGTATTTTCAAAAACATTTAATTTTTGGCATTTAGAATAGGAATATTTCAAAATCCTTTCTTAGTGACCACCTACACTATAAAACGAAGGTACTGTCAAAATTCCAAGTCTCTACCTGTTATAGTTTAGGCTGTACGTTGATTCCTGTCATTCAGTCAATCATTCAGTCGGTCATTCATTCAGTCAGTCAGGGCAAAGCCTTTTATATATATAGAGATTAATTATTCAGAAGAAAGCCCTCAGGATCCTCACCATTGGACCATTGTAGACCACTATTTATTCAAACAGGAATTTTATCCATCATTAATTTGTACATATATGATGTTTTAATCTATGTTAAAAAAATCTACATTTGTATAAATCAAGAAACAACATACACGGTCATCAAACAAGGTATAATAATAATTTAGACTTACCAAGATGTAGATTGTCTACAACTATGAGGTACCACCATTATCTAGGATTAAGACTGTATAATAGATTACCTTCAGCCTGGCATCATTTGCCTTTTAATATATATGCAAATACGTTACATGAATGGCTCTCAAGGAATCCTTTTTATAAGATAGACGAATATTTCACAAGAAATATTGTACAATAGGATTAATTTTTTTGTTTTAATGTTTTATATAGTAGTTCACTGTTTAATGTTTAGGACGATGTCTATTGTTGGTTTGTAACTGGCTGAACGAAAAATAATTTATTTTTATTATTATTATTATTATTATTATTATTATTATTATTATTATTATTATTATTATTATTATTATTATAGTTTTGGCTCTAGGTTGATTCTCTGTCAGTCATTCATAAGTCAGTCAGTCAGTCAGGACAATGCCTCTTAGGCCTATATATATATATATATATATATATATATATATATATATATATATATATATATATATATATATATAGAAGGCTTTGCATATAATAAATTGTGGCCCAATACATGTATTATATGTTATTTTAATCTAATTTTACAGTGTTTTCTTTAATAGTTGCCTAATTCTAACAAACATACAAGTTTATAGGCCTACATTAATTTGCTTAACGGGCGTAACCATTTGTATTGTATTCCTGAATACTTTCTTCCTCAGTTTCCAGCTGTATTTGAATAGCCTATATTGGTATATTAGGTGGAACCTCTTAAGATTATTGATAATTCTGTAGTTTTTCCAACAATCTTTACAAATGAAATGGTTGGGAAGTTTTAGTCATGCCGAAAAGTTCAATGGTATAGCCGAGATTCGAACGAGGCTCTTCGGCTCTCCGTGCCGCTGCTCTACCATTGAGCTACCATGGTAACATGCCGGTACAACATTAAATTCTCTAGTGGCGTGGTGGCATTTCTTTTCGGTTTGAGTCATTCTTCGAAGAAGGGCACGACTGGGTGTCCGAAACGTTAGATTTTAACACACTTCGCGGCCCAACGCAGTCTGGTTATATGTGACAAGAAAACCCACAAACTCATGTGACTGCTGATGAGAAAACATCCCCTAGGTTTGTGTTGTGGAAATCACTGATGAAATAACAGCCACATTCATGGGCGCCCATATCCGGGGGACAGAGGGGGGCGCGGAAAAAGGAAAGGAAAAATGTATTTTAATAACTTACTTATAAGTAGGTGTTTTCTCTTAAGACAATTATAAAACGTTTGCAGAAGTTTTACCAAATCGACAACATTGAAGCAGAAAGGGGGGTCCGGACCCCCAAAAATCAAAACCTAAAATAATATTTTTGTATTTAAAAAAATTCTTAAATTTTTGTTGCTGTGTAAAATATGATATAGCAGTTATTTTGTTTTCATAACATAATGAGTAGCCTATTATTTCCACTGCTCCATGTGTTATTAAACTTTTCCTATAA